>LR999964.1:68092642-69342642 GCA_905220375.1 Tachina fera
TTTGGCGATTTTTTTTAGTTTTGGCACTTTCTTTTCGTTTTGAGGATTTTTTTCTGTTTTTGGCGTTTATTTAAAATTTTGGCGATTTTTTTCGTTTTGGCGATTTTTTTTTAATTTTGGCGATTTTTTTTCATTTTGGCATTTTTTTTTTTACATAAACAATTATTTTGGTTTTGGCGCATTTTTCGCGCTTTGGCGATTTATTCGGTTTTTGGCCTTTTTATTCATATTGGCGATTTTTTTTTTCATTAAAACGATTTTTTCGAATTTGGCGATTTATTTTAGTGCTGGATTTTTTTTTTAATTTTGTCGATTTTTTTCGATTTGGCCATTTTTTTTTAATTTTTGGCGATTTTTTTCAGGTTTTGGCGATTTTTTTCGGTTTGGCGATTTTATAATTTTCGGATTTTTTAGTTTTACCGTTTTTGAAAATTTTAAGAGTTTAACTCTTACGGTTTCCAAGATATAGCAAATTGTCAAAATTACATAGTCAAAATTGCATTAACTGATGGACCACTCTTTAATTTAAATTTTTTAATATTTTATTGTTTATTGTTGTAGTCTATATAAAAATACACTAATTTTACAAATTTCAAGTGTCAATATACATATATTCATACAATTGTATGTATATTACATGAGACTTTAACATTTTTCGTCGCTCGTTTTGGAGCACCCTTTAATTTATAATTTTCATGTATTTGTTGTTGTAGTGGCCAAGGTTCTACATACTCTGTCCAAATTTCAGGTCCGTAGCTCTTACGGTTCCTGAGAAAATACCGTGTGACGGACAGACGGACAGATGGACAGCCGGACAGCGTAGCGAAAACAATAGGCTTCCTTTTTTCACCTTTGGTGTACGGAACCCTAAAAATGCACTAATAGCGAGCAAAGAGGACATGTGCATTGGACTCACTCTCTTCAAATGCCCTATGAAATTTCAAAACAATCCAACGACTCATTTGGAAATTGCAGAGTTGTTTCCTTTTTTTTAACGAAATCTCCCACTGTGTATCTGTACATAACTTAAAGTATGTTATTCATATCGCACAATAAATCATAAACAATCACAACTCAAAATTATCAATATAGTTTTAATACCAATTTACTGAGCAAATCTCTAATGAGCGCTATCTCTAAATCTCTTTTGCAACACATACTGCGTTTATACGCTCACTATTTGCAAATTAAATATTTGCAAATAAATAAAATCACTGTTTATATGGTATAACAAAAATGCACTTAATACCACTTCTATAGAAAACTTAGGCTGGGTTTACATCTGTGTGCCAAACGCCATACAAGCGTAAAAAAAGCGTAACCAACAAATTACTGGTGAAAAACTGTTTAATTCAGACATGTATTTATTAATTTAAACAGTTTCACACATAATTAATAGACAGTTTTATAGAATCCAACATGATTACAAACTGTTTAAATCAATAAATAGATGTCTGAATGAAATAGTTTTTCATTAGTAATTAGTTGGTTACGCTTTTTTGGGCAAATGACACACAATAAATACCAGATGTAAACTGAGCCTTACTTATGCTGAAAAAAAATAATGTAAATTTAGCATTCAAGAAGTTTATTATTCGACATATTGTCATAATTATATTTTAATTTGAAATTTATTTGCCTGTGGTTTAGCCCGGTCTATATACGTATTTCATTGGCGCTTAAACCAAATCATCAGTAGACTTCAACCACAAATTTTGAACAGTCACAAACCTCTTACTTTATGCACAGACTTTCAAAAACTATATGAGAATTCATAGAACAATAATATTTTTGAAAATCACAAAGACAAAATAAGTTTGGTAGGCTTTGAAACTCATACAAAACCCAGCAAATAATTTATATTCGATATGAATCTATTTTATTTTTCTACACCTTCATACAATTAGAAATCCATTGGATAACAATAAAAGTAATTACAAGGCAAAATGAAAAATAAAATCTAAAATCTAACATTCAAGAAGTTTATTATTCGACATATTGTCATAATTATATTTTAATTTGAAATTTATTTGCCTGTGGTTTAGCCCGGTCTATATACGTATTTCATTGGCGCTTAAACCAAATCATCAGTAGACTTCAACCACAAATTTTGAACAGTCACAAACCTCTTACTTTATGCACAGACTTTCAAAAACTATATGAGAATTCATAGAACAATAATATTTTTGAAAATCACAAAGACAAAATAAGTTTGGTAGGCTTTGAAACTCATACAAAACCCAGCAAATAATTTATATTCGATATGAATCTATTTTATTTTTCTACACCTTCATACAATTAGAAATCCATTGGATAACAATAAAAGTAATTACAAGGCAAAATGAAAAATAAAATCTAAAATCTAACATTCAAGAAGTTTATTATTCGACATATTGTCATAATTATATTTTAATTTGAAATTTATTTGCCTGTGGTTTAGCCCGGTCTATATACGTATTTCATTGGCGCTTAAACCAAATCATCAGTAGACTTCAACCACAAATTTTGAACAGTCACAAACCTCTTACTTTATGCACAGACTTTCAAAAACTATATGAGAATTCATAGAACAATAATATTTTTGAAAATCACAAAGACAAAATAAGTTTGGTAGAGATTTTATTTTTCATTTTGCCTTGTAATTACTTTTATTGTTATCCAATGGATTTCTAATTGTATGAAGGTGTAGAAAAATAAAATAGATTCATATCGAATATAAATTATTTGCTGGGTTTTGTATGAGTTTCAAAGCCTACCAAACTTATTTTGTCTTTGTGATTTTCAAAAATATTATTGTTCTATGAATTCTCATATAGTTTTTGAAAGTCTGTGCATAAAGTAAGAGGTTTGTGACTGTTCAAAATTTGTGGTTGAAGTCTACTGATGATTTGGTTTAAGCGCCAATGAAATACGTATATAGACCGGGCTAAACCACAGGCAAATAAATTTCAAATTAAAATATAATTATGACAATATGTCGAATAATAAACTTCTTGAATGTTAGATTTTAGATTTTATTTTTCATTTTGCCTTGTAATTACTTTTATTGTTATCCAATGGATTTCTAATTGTATGAAGGTGTAGAAAAATAAAATAGATTCATATCGAATATAAATTATTTGCTGGGTTTTGTATGAGTTTCAAAGCCTACCAAACTTATTTTGTCTTTGTGATTTTCAAAAATATTATTGTTCTATGAATTCTCATATAGTTTTTGAAAGTCTGTGCATAAAGTAAGAGGTTTGTGACTGTTCAAAATTTGTGGTTGAAGTCTACTGATGATTTGGTTTAAGCGCCAATGAAATACGTATATAGACCGGGCTAAACCACAGGCAAATAAATTTCAAATTAAAATGTAAATTTAGAAAATATCAAAAAATTATTTGTTTTAATTGTCATTATTTGCTGCTATCAATATTTTTTGTGTTATATTTATCAATTTATTATTTTTTGTTATCAAATAATTTGTAAGCGTGGAAACCCCAAGCACTTTATTTGCGAATAGTGCTTTAATCAGGAATTGTTTCTGTGAGTTAGACAAGGCGAATACATATTAGGTGGTCGCAAGGGATCAGGTGACTATTTTCACCGCTTGTAATTTGAATATACCTGGCATGCCAACACACATTTTTCTGAAATTTCAAGTATGAATTTGTCCAACCGAATTGAGCTGTTTGCAACTAAAAAAATCAAATTGCCGTTTATGCGGCAAAACTCTTTAATTGCAATATTTTTATTTGCGAATTAGTAGCGCTTATAAAAGTAGTAACGTGGGCTGTCAGATTTATTTTCACCTTTTTCACCAAATCCAATGTCAAAAATCGCCAAAATCGCCAAAGCCTCTTTTTTAGTTTTTTACAATGAAATATATTTTTTTAAGAATTATTAAAAATATATTTTATAACTTATAAAAATTAATTTGTTCCCAATAGCTAAAATTCGCCAAAAATTTAAAAAAATCGCTATTATGTATATATTGATTAATTTTTATTTAGAACAATGTAAAAATTATTATGAACATAAAAATACACAATGTTTGATATAAAATAGTTTATAATAGTGTATGTAAAGAAGATTTTGCGGTTAGTATTAATCAAATATTGGATATATGTATGTACATTTGTATGTAGTCGCAGTGATATTACATATCTAAAACGCTATATATACTTCATCGTCAAGACACACATCGTCCTTTTCTTTTGAATACATCGTATGGAAATTGAACTTTTTCAACATACATACATATGTAAGTATCTATTCTTGCCCTTCTCGTTGGGGATATCATTATAAATTTTTCTTTTATACAAACTTTACACACAATATTTATAAAATGTCTTCTTTTCACAACAGGCAAATAAATTTGACATGTTCATTGCATTCACTTTAATATGATAGCAAAAAAGGCTGCCATATTAGAATATTTATATAAGAGAAAACGATAATTAAAATGTTCTTAGCACACTATCTACACGAGACAAATACCAGAATAAAAATAGTAGTGAACGATTTTCAAGTCAATTCATGGCTCATCAAAAATAGCCAACAAAATCGCCAAGTTTTTCATGAAACACCAAAATATCGCCATGTCGGCAAATCGAAAATTAAAACGCCAAACTAGGTTTAAAGTCGCCACGTTTGGCGAGAAATCGCCACATCTGATAGCCCTGGTAGTAACAGTCTTTTTGAACAATATAAAATACCTACTATGCCTCTTTTTATGTAATATAAATACTTGCCCCATTTGTACAGTAGCAACAGTTTTTTTTGCCACTCCGCAGCATCTCTTATTTTCTTGAGTTGTGATTGTTTATGATTCAGTGGGCGATATGTTTATTGGCAATTTAACTCATTACTTTATCATCAAGGTTTTCTGCTGGGACCCTTTCATTTAAAGCTTTTAAATTTTGAAATTAAATGAAAAACAAAATTTTTTGACAAAAATACGCAGTGAAAATCCAACTCCGCCCATTGTGCTCAAACAAAAGTGGAACTAAACAACTTCACAAAATACCATTGTAGCCTAAACAAAAAAATTTTACAACAAAATTTACTTACCAAATACCGACGGTGACTATTGTGTGTATATTTAAAAATACTCATTCGTGAAACAGCTCTTGAGAGCACAAAAGCTGAAGAAACATACCAGTGTACTCATGGTGTTGTATGCCACTCAACAAAGAAACTTACATATATAGACGTATGTAGTTACCCAACTTGAGATTATAAAGGCAATGCAGCAAAATCCTTATGCTATATACTCGCACACACACACACACATTCGCAGGAATTAATTTGGTAAATAAAAGGACTTTTTTAATGTTTACACCCCAGACGGAAATGCGCAGTCTCTGTATAAGAAATATTTATTATTTATTTTAATAAAAAAAGCGAATATAATTTGCAAAGAAAATTGTTTTTGTGTGAGTTTATAGTTTAGGTGGTTTTATACCATTTTGTTTTTAAATACTCTCTAGCAAAACAACAACACACTTTGCATATTTTATTAGATTAGATTATGCATAAATAAATTATGTATGTATGTATGTATTAAGAAAGTTAAATTATAAAATTATGCATTACCTTTAACATTATACTTCGTTACGTTGTACATTGAAAAGGGGTATGAAGAACGACAACGTATTTTCTTTAAATCTGTAATAACACATTTAAAATGGGTGCAAGCATTAAGGTTTTCACCGACCAGTCCTAATTTTAGCCAGCATTTGGTTTAATATTAAATACGTTACGGGCATTTTTATGTGAAGAAATGTTTCAGGCTGTGAGAATAATTCATGAAATTCACTTGGCCGCTATTTTTACATATATAATCAAAGAAAATTGGAACGGCTACAGCAACACTGATTTTATACTTTGCATAAAATTTGGTATTCATTATCCTAAACAATCATTCTGCTGATAGCCGATATTATCCGTTCTACACACATAATATATTACCACGTTTATACGTGCTCTGTTTGCAAATAAATTAACTAACTCCTTATACGGTAAAGCAAAAGTACATAAACTTGGTAACATTTCTATGGAAAAGCTACTTTTTACCGTGGTTTAAATATAGAAAGTAATTCCATTATCTCTTTGTTTTGCAAAATAAGGAAAATTGCTTAAACAACCCATCTGATCTTTTGGCAAAATTTGCAGGAGTTTGCAGGTTCTTAGCCACTGTTGACGAACACAGGGAAATTAAGGGAATTTAAAAAATGCTACACTCATATTTTTATTTAATTGTTTAATTTATACATTCTGTATTCTATAACAATAATTTTGAAATAATTTTTTAATAAAATTGTCAAACAAACTGGAAGAATAGGCTAAATATTAAATTAATACGGTTGCACGAATTTATCGGGAACTTCATCACAATCACAATGTCAAGAATAACTTGGAGAATGGAAATACGTTCCATATTTATTTATCATGCTTTTTATTGTTGACATAGTGTAAATGTACAATATATATAAAATATCAAATAATTATTTGTTTTAATTGTATTTATTTGCCCACCAAAAAATTACACATTACTATCAACACTACTTGACATATAATGACTTACTTTTTTGATTGCCAAATTTCATTACTCGCTTACAAATAGCATTACATAAAATTTAAAAAAAAAATTATATATAAGTTACTAAATGAGGAGAATGATTTTTTTAGATTAAACAGATTACGTGAACAATTTGCTAAATATAAAAAGTATGTTCTTCTCAAGAATCGATTATTTTAATCTCACGCCTTGTTAAAATCCTTAAGTTGGTAATCAAGTAGGCAAGAGATTCCAACAAAAATGCTCAATTCCAAACCTTTTTTGAAATTTTTTGCTGGCACGCCCATACAATTTAAACCTCCTATTTCATGTACTTCCGGCCGGTAAATTTAAATGTAATATTTATGTAACTACTATTATCCGTTTCCAACGAAACTAAAAAGGAAAGATAATACACTAGCCAAAAAAATTTTTAGATTAAAAAAATGGGCGGAAACACGCCCATAATAATAAAAAATTAAAATTTGCGCTATTGAGCTGAAATTTGATAAACGAGTAGTTATAGATTAGCAAATTACTAGAAACATCTGAAAACTCAAAAATGTTACCAAGGTGAGCGCGGCTGCGCCTATGACGCTCAGAATTTAAAATACAAATCTAAGGCGTTTAACTGAAGCGATTTTATTGAAATTTGGCATACATGTTGCAATGATGCAAGGCTATAAATTTACGTTGAAAAAAGTGGGCGTTAACACCCCCATACATTTTAAGCCTACTATTTCATATACATTTTAATATACTACATATTTATAAATTTATTACTATCCGTTTCCCACGAAACTCGAAAAGAAAGATAACTATTGGCCAAAGAAAATCTTGAGATTGAAAAAGTGGGCGGAATCACTTCCATTAGGAAATATAATTAAAATTTTGCGCTCGTTAGCTGAAATTTGATAAGGAATTAGCTATAGATTAGGAACTAGCTAAAAAAATCTGAAAACCTGAAAGTTATAGCCCCGCCGTCCAAAAAGCTCGGAATTAAAAAAAATAATCCAAGGCGTTTAACTCAAGCGATTTTATTGTAATTTGGGTTACATTTTGCAATAATTCAAGGTAATAAATGTTCTTTAAACAAAATGGGAGTTAAAACCCCACAAAATTTGCATTCCTATTTCATGTATGTACTTCGATTCCGCACATTTAAATATAATATTTTTGTATTCATTATTAAACCTTCCCAGCGAAACTCAACAATAGAGATAAACACTCGCCAAAGAAAATCTTCAGTTTGAAATAAGAATAAAAAATTCATATTTTCGCTAATGAGGTGAAATTTGATAGACAAGTATTTCTAAGCTAGAAACTAACTAGAAAAATCTTAAAGCCAGTAAAATATAGCCATAAGGGCGGGGCTATGTCCATTAAGCTTATGACTAAAACACGAAATTTAAATCGTTGGCGTGAGCAGTTTTATTGAAATTTAGCATACATGTTTTAATAATGAAAAAATATAAATTTTCCTTTAAAAAAGTGGGCATTAACATGACAATAAAATTTAAGTCTCATTTTTCATGTACTTCGGATCAGAAGATTTATACCACTTATGTAGATATTATTGTCCGTTTCCATCGCAACTTGACACGTATGATTGGCACTGACTAAACAAATTTTTCTTTTAAACAAGTGGGCAGGAATACGCCATAAAAATAAAATAATTAAATTTGTGCTAGGGATAATGTGTTTATATATATAATTTAGTTTATAGTTATGACTATTCTTTATTGATAAATTTCATTTTCATCTTCATTTACTAAAAATTAATAAGACCTCGTTAGAAGCTTTCAACGAAAAACCATTGATTTGAAACATAACTGTGCTGAGAGCATAATAAGTAATATAGCACAAACTATCGTTTATACTTAAATTAAATATTGAACAAATATTAAAAAAATATTTCTAAAACATGAAATATGTTTTTGTTGTTTATTTTTTTATCCAAAAAATTTTTTCAATTTCCAATCCTGGAACGATAATTTGAATTTTTTTGGTTTTTAATACTAATTTATTTCTTTCTAAAATATATAATATATTTAACTATCAAAAAATTACTTCTATTTAATTAGTTTTATGTATCACAAAAAAGTATATGTTTCCCAAACCTGGAATCATCCTTTTAAATTGTTATGATTCCATATATCAATCATGTTATTTAAAAAATATACAAGTAAGAGACCTATATTTGGCTGTGCCGAATCTTATATACCCTTTACCGAAGTAAGTATGCACATATACATATGTAGTATACCGATCCATACATAAGTAAATACATACATATATGTTTTGTAAAAAAATTTATAGTTTTTTTATTGTAGTGCAATTTTTAGTAGATGACCTCGATATTTTTCGACTAAAAAATTTGGTTGAAATATTTTATTTTCGTTATTAGCAATAGTTGAATATTTTATTCTACACTCTGTATATAAAAAAAAAGTTACATTGACATTTATTTCAGTTGTCAACATCGAAGTCTCGTTAATAGAATACCCAAGAGATGTTCAAAGACCGTGCTACTGTTTAATAACCCTAAAATAGTCTTAGTATTGTACCTCCATAGCAAATAGCCTAACTTTCATATTTTCCCGTATTTTATAATCTTTGATGTTGCCATATTTAATAATCTTTCTTTATTGTTCCATCCATACTCCTGAAGAATCTTTTCCATTTTAATCAGCAGGCAGGAACGTTTTCAGGAAAATGAAAAGGAACATTTTCTTTAATTCATTTTATAGTAATGATTGCCCTTTAGCGACAAATTTTATTTATATTTCCATTTACTAAAAAATTAATAAGAACTCGTTACAAGCTATAAACGAAAGATATCTATCGATTTGAAACAAAACTGTGCTGAGAGCATAATAAGCAATATGGCACAAACCTTCGTTTATACTTAAATTAAATATTGAACAAATATTAAAAAAAAATCTTGAGTAAAATTTTATTAAAACATGAAATATGTTTAACTGAAAAAATTATTTTTTGTTTATTATTTTACGTAAAAATTTTTTTTCAGTTTCCAAACCTTGAAACATAATTTTGATTTTTCTGGTTCTTAATACTAATTTATTTCTTTCTAAAATATAGAATATATATGTATTTAATTATCAAAAAATAATTAGATCTATTTTATTAGTTTTATATATCACAAAAAAGTATAAGTTTCCCCACCCTGGAATCATCCTTTTAATTTTTTCTGATTCCCTATATCAAACTTGTTATTTAAAAATATAAAAAAAGAAATAAAGAAAAACATTTGTTTTATTTAGTTACTTTAATATCAAAGAAAAAGTAAAAATTTTCCACATTTGATTTTGTGCTGCAAGAAAAAAACATCACAACTTTCGAACTAAGAGAGTTTGAATTATAAGGCTAGTAAAAGTTTTTTATTCAATATTTGTGTAGAAACTTTCAAGGATATGGAATGATTTATTTTTTCAGGAAAAAGATTAACCAGACAACATTTTGTTAATTAAGAATCCAACAAAAATTCACATTAACCGTATACTTGACAGTTGAAATTGATAATTTTTGCTGTACTTGTCTTTTTATCAATAAAAATTTAACAAGATTTTTTCATAACTGATGACTTTTGTTCCTTATGGAGCGAATTTTAATTTCATTGGGCCATTCTTATTCTGATTTTAAAACATATATATACATATGTACATACATACATTAGGGTACATACATGTGTAATTTATATTAAAAATTATTCTCAACAGTATCAGCTGTTTGTTATCTCTGCATTTTTCTATTGTTTAGAAATTTTACACAAAATTATAATTTCATTAGTCAAAAAAAAAATGTTCATACGCCTGAAAAAATCATGCCCTCAATATGAGAAAAAATATAAATTTGATCGATTGCTGTCAAAAACTAATTAGTAACACTTTTTTCTTTATAAAAATAAATGAAAGAACGAAATTATGGTTTAGATTTTAACTGTTAAAAGGAAACACACACAAAAAATGCACTAATTTGGCGTAACATGTGACATCATGGAAGTAGAAAATAAAGAGGACAATTGTATTAAATCATTCATTCATAATCATACATATAAAGAGCCAATGTCTGCATGCATTTGAGAGCATCATCATGTGATGATAAGTAATTATGAATAAAATAATTAGAATTCGTTGTTGTTTCTGTTTAGATTTTAACAAATGTGAATAGAAGTGTGTGTGTGTGAGCGTGTAAGAATAGCAAATGCATTTTAGGAGTGACTTATGTACATATGTATGTATGTATGTATGTATATGTATGTGATAAATGATAATGATGTTGGCAAAATGATTACTTGTATAATGTGTAATTGGTTTTCTTTCTTACTCTAGCTGTTGTTCAATAATTGAGTTGTGATCGATTGCATTTTGACTTCTGTTAAGTCGTTAGAAAAATGTGCAGTTTTAAATTCATTGTTGACTGGTTTGTTCATTATATTTGTTTATACCCTGTAGGCAGGGTTGGGCAGTATTTCAAATACGTATTTAAAATAAAAATACGTATTTTGTATTTGTATTTTAAAAACATGAAGAAGAAGTATTTTGTATTTTGTATTTTAAATACATAGTTTACAAAAATACATATACAAAATACATTAAAATTTATGGTGTTTTCATTTTGATAAATTTATAACGTATCATTCGTCCAACCAATATTAGAACAAGCAAATATTAGAATCGCCGAAAAAATATAACTATACCAACTCTTAGAGTTGGCATCACCACATTGTACATTACTAGGGTATTCATTTAATCGGGGTTTTGCTTTAGTTGGTTAATCCCTCGATTAATTAATCGACGTTTTTAGTTAATTGGTTAATAATAAAACCACAAACAATAATTCTTACACTAATTCGATTAATTTTGTTGGAAAATTTATTGCTGGCGGGTCATCAACTGACTCATAATGGCAGAACACAGTGACGAATATTCGCAAAAAATTTAATATTTGAATTTCTTAGCTTTCGGTTTGGTACCGTCTTTCATTAAATTTAATACTTAATTAAATCGTTGTCAACAGTATTAAACTATTAAATAAAAACTTAATAATTTCCTCTTTATAGAGTACAGAGTCCCTACTTAACTCTTTTATAGACATGTCCAAGGATTTTGAAGTTTTATTTAAGCTAGAATCAATGAACATACTTCTTTGTTTGTATGAATAATAATACTGACCTTTTGCAAATAAGACGAAAAAAATAATTATTCACACAAATAATAAGTTGTTCTACTAAAAAATACGAAAAAATTTGTTACGTCTGTTAATCGGTTAATCGACTGAAACTAACCGGGTAGTAATTGACTGGTTAACCGATTGAATACCCTATACATTACTGCATTAAAATCTTCATTTCTAATAAAAGTGGACTTAGAGCCTTTGCATGTTAAACCAGCCATATATTTTTTATGAAGCAAAGAATTTGTTCTGTGAAATAGATTTTCATGCAAACAAAGAAGTATTTTCAGTCAGCTACATTTTATTTAACAAGTCAACAGTTTTTTCTTGCATTTAATTTTATAATAAAATTAAATAAAGAATCAAAAAACATAATAATGATTATATAATCTATTAAACAATTTAAAAAACTCATGTATTTGTTTATGTATTAATACATATGTATATGTATATAAATTTTTCTCGTCTGATTTAGTTCGAAAATTGTTATATATGTTATATTATCTTTTTTTTCATTAATAAAATCTCAAAATTATGAATAATTTATGTATTTTTATTTATTGGAATTAATAAATTTATAAAAATTGTTTTTAATCCGCGAACCGATTAATCACAAGTTAACCATTTATTAACCGATTAAACGAAAACACGGATTAATTAATCGAGTGAATAACCGCTTAGAACAAATACCAGATTAATTTAATACCTTATTAAATACCTGCATATTTATGACATGTATAAATTATGTGGAAGTATTTTGTATTTAATGGCATATTCTTTTCTTGAAAAAAATTGTACACTTATTTTCACTACTTTTCAATAAAAATTCGCATTAAAATGTTTTTCTGAAATAAATATTTCATTAGAAATTATTTTATCATCCATTGCGAGCTTAAATTTTTTTATTTAAACGAACGCTTAATTGGAATTTGTTCAATAAAAAGTAAAACAAGTAAGAGTGCTATATTCGGCTGTGCCGAATCTTATATACCCTTTACCAAAGTGCGTTTATGTAGTATAGAGATACATACATAAGCACAGAGATATGTAGGTACATATTCATTTTGTGAAAAAATTCATACTTTTTTTCTAGTGCAATTTTTAGGTTTTTGGCATTATGTTTAATTTGGTGCTTTTTAAATATTGGCGATTTTTTTTTTCATATAGGCAATTTTTTTTGGTTTTGGCGATTTTTTTCTGTTTTTGGCGTTTTTTTAATTTTGGCGATTTTTTTTCGTTCTGGCGATTTTTTTGATTTTGACGATTTTTTTCATTTAGGCGATTTTTTTATTTTTTATATATTTAATTTTTTTTATTTTATTGTGGCAATTTTTTTAGTTTTGACACTTTTTTCTCGTTTTGGCGATTTTTTTCGGTTTTTGGCGTTTTTTTATTTTGGCGATTTTTTTTCGTTCTGGCAATTTTTTTGATTTTGACAATTTTTTTCATTAAGGCGATTTTTCTATTTTTTGCCAGTTTGACAGTTTTTTCTCGTTTTGGCGATTTTTTCGGTTTTTGGCGTTTTTTAATTTTGGCATTTTTCTTCGTTTTGGCAAATTTTTTGATTTTGCCGATTTTTTTTCATTTAAGCGTTTTTTTTAATTTTTGGCGATTTATTTTCATATAGGCAATTTTTTTTTGTTTTTGCGATTTTTTCCGGTTTTTGGCGTTTTATTTCTTAATTTTGGCGATTTTTTTTCATTTAGGCGATTTTTTTTAATTTTTGACGATTTTTGTTCATATAAGCATTTTTGGTTCGGCGATTTTTGCGAATTTTTGTCATTGTGAGAATTTTTTTTTGTTTTGACACTTTTTTCTCGTTTTGGCGATTTTTGTTTTCGGTTTTTGGCGTTTTTTTTAATTTTGGCGATTTTTTTTCGTTTTGGCAATTTTTTTGATTTTGCCGATTTTTTTCAAATAAGCGATTTTTTTTTAATTTTTGGCGATTTTTTTTTTGATTTGGCGATTTTATTTCGGTTTTTGGCGTTTTTTTATTTTGGCGATTTATTTTCGTTTTGGCGATTTTTTTTATTTTGGCGATTTTTTTTCATTTAGGCGATTTTTTTTAATTTTTGGCGATTTTTGTTCTATAAGCATTTTTTTTTGTTTTGGCGATTTTTGCGGTTTTTGGCGTTTTTTTGTCATTGTGGAAATTTATTTTTAGTTTTGACACGTTTTTCTCGTTTTGGCGATTTTTTTCGGTTTTTGGCGTTTTTTTTTTTAATTTTAGAGTTTTTTTTCATTTTGGCGATTTTTTTCGTTTTGGCGATTTTTTTTAAATTTTTGGCGATTTTATAATTTTCGGATTTATTAGTTTGACCGTTTTTGAAAATTTCAAGAGTTTAGCTTTTACGGTTTCCAAGATAGAGCAATTTGTTAAAATTACTTAGTCAAAATTGCATTAACTGATGGACCACCCTTTAGTTTAAATTTTTTTAATTTTAGTGTTAATTGTTGTAGCATATATAAAAATACACTCATTTTACAAATTTCAAGTGTCAATATACATATGTACACACATACATACAATTGTATGGATATTACATGGGATATTAAAAGTTTTCGTTACTCATTTTGGAACACCCTTTAATTTTTAGTTTTTATATATTTGTTGTTGTAGCGACCAAAGTTCTACATACACTGTCCAAATTTCAGACCCGTAGCTTTTACCATTCCTGAGAAAATAGTCTTCTTCCTAAAACCTGAAATATGTTTTATTATTAGGAAAAAAGTTAAAGTTTTCCAACCCTGGAAACGTTTTTTAATTTGTTAAGTTTTTAAAATTTTTTTTAATTATAAATACCAATTTTATTCATACCGAAGTATAAAATAAGTTAATTTAATAAAAAAGTAATAAAAACTTGTTTTCGGTAGTTATTTTCTATGGGAAAATTGAGTTTGAGTTTTCCAGCTCTGGAACCGTCTGCTCGATTTTGCTGATTTTCAATAGCAAAATTTTTCGTAAAATTTCTCTAGCTCTTCTGGGAGCTGGGGAAAACCGATTTCACGTACAGACAGACGGACAGATGGACAGACGGACATCGCTTGTTCGTCTTACCTATGCATAAGGATCCAGAATATATATAAACCTATATATACCCTTTTACCATTTTTTGGTAAAGGGTATAAAAAATTTTACACTTTTTCCAAAAAAGAAAACGCCATAAAATAAAAAAAATTAAAGTATTTTGTATTTTAAATACATACATGACGTGTAAGTATTTAGTATTTTGTATTTTAAATACATGACCACCAAGTATTTTGTATTTTGTATTTTAAATACCGCAGACCATGTATTTTGCCCAACTCTGAATACAGATTCTCTATTGACCTTGTCGCCAGTTCTACTGACGAACTATATCACAGACAATGCTTTTTGATATAGACATTTAACATCCCAGTAAAAAAAATTCATGTTTCTTGAAGCAATAGGACAATAAAGTTCATCATAATTCGCTTTCAAATATGAGCTTGTTAAAAAGCAGTGAACGTATATGAAGCAAACTACAGGAAAAAGTGATTTAATAGTGCCACAACAATGCAGGTTTTAAAGTCGAAAAGTTAGATAATGTAAACACATCCAATATTATATACTCATATTATGCAATGTACATATGTATGCATATGCATTAGAATTTTTCCCATCTAGTTTGTCAAATGTGTTGTACACCCAAACGCAAACTTGCATATATACAAAACACAACTGACGAGAGTCACTCAGAACAAAAGCAAATTCATCAGGAGAATTTTTCAAACAAAAATTTCATTTCAAAAAGCGCTTTTGTGAGAAAAAAAATTTAGTACTCCAAACAGAGAACTCGCCATACAAAAATCAGCAGTGATATCGGCAAGTTTGTCAGCGCTTCTTTTATTTTATAATAGTAAAAACCAGTTTTACTTGAAGCAAAATTTTTACTGGGATGTATGTGTGATTCAAATTCTACTGTTGGCGTTTGGTGCTATTAACTATGTATGTAAGGTATGTAGTTCTGCAGACATTGCAAGCAGAGGTTAATTTAGGTTTGGAAGGGTGGTGCCACTGAGACCCAGTTGGGTTCATTGTGATTGCCTTCTGTTGCCCATTGATTGTAATGTTTCAACTCATTTGTACCCAGAAGTGCCCCTAATATCCGTCATTAAGCATCAATTTTCCTCCAGTTTAAACTTCGAAATATCAGTATATATCTCATGAAAACGTCTGCTCAGCCATCTAAACTTATGACGTTGCAGCTTCGAGTAGTGGCAGATAAAATATTCAATGGCTTCTGTTTCCTCTTTATGCCTCTATAGCCTACAGAAATCTAGAGTGCCAGTTTCCCAAATGCTGGTTCCCTCTCTGACCGATCAATGACCAGTCAATGCACCTATTACAACTATTATCGCCTTCTTATTCATATCCAGTATTAGTTTGGATCTTCCTTAAGTTTTGACCACACAGCCCTCTACACGCTATAATCCTCCGTCATGAAGTGTTTATTTTACTCTCTACCTAGTTACTAAGTTCCCTGTAGTAATGACCTATCTGTAATTTCAACAATATATATTATGACATCAGCAAAGCTGTCCTACATTCACTAACAAGTTTAGATTTGATTTTGTGTGCCTTCAAAGATTTTAATCCTGTCTGGTTGTCTCAATTACATTCCTGGCCACTAGTTTCGTAGCCCTGAGGATCGCCAAGATCTAAAATTTGAAAACGCTGCATTCATTTATCAGTCTGCAAGAAGTACGAATTTTCGTTCCCAAGATATAGACATCAGCCCCATGCTTTCCCTCATTTGTAACCCTTCTCTAACGACCAAACTATCTTATATAGCTTATCGTTGTTGACACAATAATCCCTGTCCGGAATTACCAGTGAGGGTGTTCTACTAAAATTTATTTCAGCGACCTTATAGTCCATGAAGCCAGATGTTAAGAAACTCTGATCACTTAAACTGATCTCCTTTAAGATTGGTGTGTGGCCTCTTATTCTTGTCCTCACCAAACCTGCTTCAACGAGTCTAAGAGACTCAAACGAACCGTCTCAGCATAAAGTCCTGTGTAGTAAGTAGGTAAACAATAACGTCCAAGAAAGCCTAAGGTATGCTCCTCTGAGCATCTGTAATGCCTACCGAGGCACATTTTTGAACCTTAGCAAGTAATCTCCTCCCACTTTCCTTCCCCAATGCCTCCCACCATAATACACAACCATGAGGAATAACCAGTCCTTTCTATGGACTTCCTGCACGCGTAGTAGACATTGAGTTTTTTCTTTAGCCTTTCCTGCGTGTTAATTTTCTAAGAAAGCTTGCTATCTGCGAAACGTACAAGTATTTCGCTCTCTCGGGTAGTCTCAGTTCTACCCCTCTCATCATGACCAGTACAAAGATATATATATTTTCTATCTATTGATAAAGAGGACCAGGACCGGTTTTTCTCCAAATTGACTCCCAGTCGTTTTCTCCTGGCCCAGGAGGATATGTTGCCCAATACCGATTGTATGTCTTCACTGATAGTGGGAAAAAATTTTCCCATTACCAGTAAAACCAAATCATCTGCATACGCAACCATCTTCCGTCTATTTCAAAATGTTTAAGAATTGAATTCACTGTCAACAAACACAATAGAGGTGATAAAACTCCTCTATGTTGTGTACCTCTTGTCACTTATCTCCTCAGTTTCCTTTTTCTCTTACTCAAGTTGATAACTCTGCTACTAAGCGTGATAACTATCTACTCCACTAGAAAGTTGTGAACCCTGAGTGTCTCTACCGACTCCCTTATAGCCTCTATACTAATGTTGTTAAATGCTTTCTCAATGTATAAGAATACAGTCAGTGTATAACACTCTCTTTATATCACTAACCACGTCATGAAGCGCACTCTCAACAGACCTACCTTTTTGATAGGCATGCTATCAATCAATTGTGTTCCTTAGA
Source organism: Tachina fera (assembly GCA_905220375.1). Classification (NCBI taxonomy): domain Eukaryota; kingdom Metazoa; phylum Arthropoda; class Insecta; order Diptera; family Tachinidae; genus Tachina; species Tachina fera. Next base: position 68,110,303 of record LR999964.1, read on the forward strand.
TGCAGATAAATCAGTTGTTTTAATGTTTTCAAAGGAAACAACGAAAGACTGATTGTCCTGAAATCCTTCGGTTTTGAGTGGCTAGCTTTATTCTCTTTAGGTATAAAGATGACCTAAACGTCTCCCAAGATTTTCGGTATAAACTTCTTAATCAAACATATCTTAAAAATACTCATCAGAGACAGTAGTACGTGCTTTGGGACATTCTCCGCCATGGCCGGAAAAATACCATCTAGGCCCGGTGATTTCTGGGGTTCAAATGTATTTATTGCTCGTACTGCTTTTTCTAATGACACTGTCATCCCCCCTTTGTCTGGTTCTGACAAGGAGCTAAAACTAACCTGCGTCATTGCCTCTTTTCTTACTTCCCTACAGCATTGAAAGTGATTTGCAAATAGAGACTCCGCAGTATACTTAAGTATTTCTATACTGCATTACCGACGTTGCTACTATTGTAGTTCTTTTGGGAAAAATTTTCTTTGAATATACAAAATATTTTTCTACTCATCAATAGCATATATTAATATGTATATCCTCCGTAGGAAATGTCGCCAAAAAGTGACCAATATAGTTGACAAAAGTTTTGAGAGCCATACCTCATTATTTTTCTAAAATTGAAGTTGGTGCATTTCTCGACACATTAGATCTATCTATCGAAATATAGAAAAAAACTCTATGACAAAAATACATATGTATATATCACACAGTTCTTGACTGAACATTAGAGTGGATCGAAAAAAGAGTTATGCCAGTCACACCCTAGAATTAAAGATAATGTAAAATAATTCAAAAAATATATTTTTTATTTTTTTTCCACGCCTACAAATACCGCTCTTTTAGTATTTTGTTCACTGTGCCGCCATTTTTAGTCCGATCAAAACATTTTATATACCGGTGCTCATGGCCCCATTAGGGCTACATTTCTGTAATTTTTTACAAACACAGATTCTTCACTGCGCACTGCTCGGAGTCTTATTTATTATCAGTAACAGTAAATGTGGTCTGAAAACTATCTTTTGTTTTTTGATTTATCCATTCTGAAGGACGATAATGTATGCCATAAAATTGAAGAAGTACACGATTAGTTTGACAAATAGAACAATTATTTGGATTAGACGTTGATCCATAATAAAATTTAAAAGCGAACTAAACAAAAATCAACTATACACTGTTAAATGATGCCAGTGCCAGTGATGCCAACTCAATATTGGGACACTCTAAAAATTCAAAATTCACCTTTTCTTTTGAACAAACATTGTACACAAATGTTCCATAATCGATCAGCGAGTGAAAGTTTTTTTCAAATATTATCCCTGTTATTTCATGGATTTTCAATACACATTTTTTTTCTATTTAAAATTTGCAATACAGATTTAAAAACCGATTTATTTCATGCAGATTTTATAGATATTTTCAATAAAATTGTACCAACATACCACATAATCATAAAACTATAAAACAATTGAGTTAATAAAAAAAAATTTCTTCGCAGCCGTATAAATATATACATAAAGACATGTGTATGTATGTATGTAGTTGCAAAAAAATTATACTATTATTTATCATTCGTCAGAAGCATTTATTTGATTGACCATTTATTTTTTCAACAGAATATCAAAAAACGATGGAGAAAAATTGACATATTAAATTTCTAAAACATGAAGCAAAAAAAAAAGAATATTAAACTCTCTGTGGCCTCTTTTGGAGTTAACTCGCCAAAAATGAAACTTAAAAGGAAAACACCAAAAATACATTTGAAAAAACAAAATATAAAATAAACTGTCAAAAAAATGCTAAAAATCCCTAATGGCGTTTTTTGGTCATATGTGACCACAGCAGGAGACAGTTTTTTGTTTAAGATTGTTTTTGTAAGCGGCTGTCTACTGGCGCATGGATGCCTGGGTTGATGTCAAAGCCGGAAGGTATATTAACAACCAGGAGTGTAAAATTTTACACTTGTGTTGATGGTCATTCAATTTTTGCTTTGCTATTTAATGGTATGGGTAAATGGTAGAATGTGGGATAGGAGTTGGAAAGTGGGGAAAGGTTTACTGGATGTTATGAAAAAAATGTCACACAAGCAATATTCACAAACTCTTAACGGCCAACATATGTACATGCATATGGCTGTCCATACACATTATGAGTAACAAACAGAAAAAAATATATAAACATTAAAATACGAGAAAAGGATAAACTGTTTGTTGGAAATATTCTTCCATCAGCCATATTGCAAGTTCATATATGCATTTTATTTTAAAATAAAATCAACTAAAACAAGTTTTGCATATTCAACATTTTTATTTGAGACATATTTCGTTGTCGAGTCCTTGAAGCTGCATGCAACAAAAGCTCATAAATATTGTTGTGCATAGACATTCATAACCACATACATACACACATATTTCGAAGAAGAGTTGTATGCATCCCTATAGATTTCCACTGCATTGTGGCCACTTTTTATGATTGTTGGCCATAAATATGCAGTTATTTGCTTTACAACGATGAAACGGCATCAATTCGTTTCTCAATATGTGCACAAAAATAAATACAAAAAAGTGTATTTGTGTATGTTTTTTCTATCTTTGTATTCTGTTGGCCAGAAAAATGACAAACGGTGCAATTCAGGTGCAATCCATCATTTCAAGTATTATTGCAACCATTATTGTCGCGTTAAATGACAATTTTAACAAACACACTTCAGCACCGAATGAACATCAATTCAAAATTCTTGCCATTAAATGAACATTCATACAAACACACATACACACTCAAAAAGAACAGCAATTGCATTTTTTTAGAAGAAGAAAATATTCATTATTAAGAAGTTTTCCAAAGCAAAATCAATAACATACAATTCGTTGCCTTAATATAGAAATGCCTTAACTTATTACTTTTTTTTCTAACAAATTTTTTTGCATATTTTGATAAACGTACGTATGCATGTAGATATTCATTCTCTTTCGCTTGTGTTTGTCAGAATATTTACAATTAATTTCTGTGCTATTTGTGCCTAAGAATTATCACATGTAATTTGGCTTACAGAGCGATACGATACAAACTTTAGCGTAACCGAATCAAATATACCATATGTAGCGTACACCCTGTAGGCCGGTAAGGCAGTAGCAGTAATGGCAACCTTACCACCCCAGCTGTTTAGTTTATTTATTTTTTTTTACAGATATAAAAGAAACAAAAAGGTAACAAAAACACAAACAAAGACAGTTTATAAAAAAATATAGAGGGACAAATCCAAAAAGAAATTCCTGGAAGAGGTACTGCTAGGAATTTTATATATTTTTTTTTTGATGAATTCCTAGCAGCACCGCAAGACTAGATAGAAATTAAAAAAAAAAGAAAAGGAACGGTGATTAGAAAATTGACATTGAAAGGGTAAAGATGTGGTTGGCGGAAGAGATACCGGTGAAAGAGAAAAAATTGGTTTTTTGGAAAAGAAATAAGTGAACATTGGCATGTGAAAATTAACAAAAAAAAAAAAGAAAAGAAAAAAACTTAAATTAAAATTTTAAAACATTACACAAAAGAAAAAAACTTAAATTAAAAAAAAGGGGAGCCTCCAACACACCACATTCAACTGGGGGACTGGACAAAACAACCATCCAAGCATCCCTCCTAGCAACCAAACAACCATCCAAGCATCCCTCCTAGCAACCAAACAACCAACCAAGCATCCATCCTAGCAACCAGCAAGCAAAAAAGAAAAAAAGAGCAGCACGTCACCATTTCTGGTGGCGACAGGTATTCTGCCCGATTGACTTCGGACTTACACGTACGACGGGAACGGACAGTTACTTATATATATAAAAGTTATATGAATATATATATTAGCCCGTCTAAGTGGGGAAAAACATTTATTTATTAATATTTTCTTTTATTTTTTCAACTAACGTGTTTCACTCACACCTTCGAGAATTAGGTTGAGCTCATCCTAGGTCATCGGGAGGGGATTAAAGTATCAGGGTATTTGCCCAGTAAATATATATGTTTTTCTCATTTGACCTTACAACAAACTCATATATATATATATATATATATATATACATATATATATATATATATATATATATATATATATATATATATATATATATATACTTCGGACTGAAAGTGTGACTATTGACTGATCAGACTGAGACCGTCGACACGCCACGAACGGACGGCGGGATAGCCTGGCAAAGGCGAGCGTAGAAAGGGGTTGGTTTTTAATCCATGTAGAGAAACAGCTACACACTCATAATTTTGCGGTTTTGCCTTATATTTTTTTATATTTTATTTGAAGAATTTGCTCAACAATTGTTTAAACTGAAATTAAATTATATATATGTTTATGTATTTCAGCAGTTATCTTTTTTCTTGAATTTTTTTTTGCCAATAATGGGCATACAATTTCTGCAAATATAAATAATCTAATGCTAGTACTTTCAAATATTTATTTAATTTTTTTGTTAAAATATTTGTTAATAAATCAATGGTATCAATTTGAATATTTATAAGAGTTTACATAATGTCGGGATAAAAATTTAAGAGGCAGACTGTAGGAAGGTGAGGTAAGTGTCCACCATGAAGGTCAGGGATAACCTCATAAAAGTGCTAGAGATTATCATAAGCGAAATTAACGATTTCAGAGGGAGGGAGAAGCCAAGGTTAGCTAACACCCGCTAACTCAATCTGCTCTTGAGATGGTATGTGCCATGGTAAGTTTGATCAGAAAGGTTTGCAAAAATTTTAAGTAGAGATAATAGTTTTGCTTTCATCCTCCTTCGGGCCTCAATTTTTTCTTTTATAAACTTTTGTGTACAACATCCGACACAACAACAGCTGGTATTTTTTTTATTATTATTATGTAGCCAATTTAAACCTGTTGTGACTGGCCAGAACCCTACCAAGACGGCGAGCTCTAGCCGGAGCAAAAGCCAGAACACCAGCACCGCCAGGAGTCAGGTAACCCTATGTGGATACTAAAAGAAAATGAAAAACCATATTAGATCAAAGTCATTTCAACATGAATTTAATTTAATGTAGTAATTTAAATAGCATCATGGAACTTTGATTCATCATGATCGAATTGATGAGTTTATATAAATTTATTGTAAATTGAGAATGTATATTGTTTTGCAAACGCAAACTGCGAAACTAACTAGTTTAGCTTGTCTGCAGTAATACCCAGAGTCTCCGGCAGGAACCGAACCGAAATTTTCGCTGGTAATGCGAAAATAAACAACAGTCAACAAACAATAACAAGACAAAAATAAATCACAAAACTGAGCATAACAGTGCATTATAGCTACATACATACATATGTTGCTTACTTAAATGCATACTCGTAAGGTAGAGAGGATGCACTGTGTGCTATTCAACATCCCCGAAGAGCTTATTTTTTTTTTTGTATTTGTGCTTACTTGTAATAAATTAATTTGTACTGGGTTATGCTTGTGCGGTAGATCAATGGGTAGTGTTCTTACCTAACAAGTCGAGATGGTGGGATCTACCCCTGATTCAATGCGCGAACAAAAGGTATTTGATAAATGTACCTTAATGTACATAATTTATTATTTATAGAAGCTTCAATATCCCATGAATTCACTACATACTAATTGCACTGCAATAAGCACTTAAAACGATATTTTCCAAAGTGGGACATTGGGACAAATGTTATGTCATACGTAAGCAACTTTGTATGACAATAGCAACTTCACATTCTCTTAAAAATCTGTTAACGGACAGTAGTAAATTTTTCTGGGATTTAGTTGTCTCTTTCGCTTGCCCAATATACCAAAAGTAGAAACGAAAATAAAAAAATTATTATTTACACAAATAAATAAAAATATAAAAAAAACTACAAAATCATAAAAAAATTTGAAACTATCGAAATCCGACAGTTTGAAAATTTTTGTTTTTATTTCGGCGATTTTATGTTATTTTTAGTGCCCTCAAATTAGTCCTTCTGGTAGAATTGGGTGGTTTTTGATTACTGGTTCAAAAGATATTAAATTTGCAATAAAATGTTAATATAATAAGAATAACTAAATAAAATAACTGAATAATTAAAATAATAATTTGGGATTAATAGTGCGTTAAGAAATCTTAAATTTATTTTTATATATATGATATTTGAACGGGTTAAAGTTCGTATAGCCTTGTATACTAAATTACATTTGATAACACTAAAGTTAGTTGTAAATATTCTGACTAACAACACATAGTTGAACGTTATTATTTTTTACTTTTTTATCCATAACTCTCTTAAAATTGTTCCAAATTAAAATTCTTTTTTTCGGAATTTTTGTTCTTAAATCTAGGCTTTCAAACAACACACGTATTACTTTAATCGAACCAGCCTTAAATGTTGGGTGAAGCTTTTACCATTATCTGGAGAATTGCCAAAAAGAAAATTATTGTATAAATTTTTTATGCTTATCACATCCTAGTAACTTTAACAAAATACATTAGAAACTTCACATTACTTACTTGTAAGGCAGGGCAAATATTTTATTTGTATTTTACAGCATTCAAAAAAATTTCAGCATAGTAAAATATAAAAATTGTTTTTGGTTTTGTTTTTGATTACTTTTTTTGATTATCTCTTTGAACAAACAGTAAATGCCTTTGACGACGAAATCGTCGTGTTGAGTGGAAATTAAAGTCCTGCACAAGACCATTTATAAGACTTTTTAAGCAGGGACAGAAAATAACTGTTATTTTTAAAAATTTACATCAAAAAAGCACACATAAACAATTATCGTAGAAAATTTTGGTTCTTATCATTATGATACATATGTGATGTAAATGCAAACTTTTGCTTGACTTTTAAATTTGTGCCTTTTTTGATAAAAGTCAAAAAATAACTTTTAATTTTGACTTTTATTTTTTAAAGCAAAAATTAAAAGTTATTTTTGACTTTTATTATTTTACTCAAGAAATGAAAGTTATTTTTTAACTTTTAATATTTTAAGGCAAAAATAAAAGTCATGAATTAAATATTGTATAGTAATACGCAAGTTTTATTGCTTTCAATGCTGTAAATGATAAAACATCAATTTTGACAATCTCAAGAGGCAATAAAACTAGAGTATTACTATGCAATACTTAATTCCAGACTTTTATTTTGCCTTAAAATATTAAAAGTTAAAAAATAACTTTTATTTTTTGAGTAAAATAATAAAAGTCAAAAATAACTTTTAGTTTTTACCTTAAAAAATAAAAGTTAAGAAATAACTTTTATTTCTGCCTTAAAAAAATTAAAGTTAAAAATAACTTTTCTTTCTTGACTTTTTCGATAAAAGTCATAACACATACGGTTCCTGATTTCAAGTCATGCTTTACTACAGCCAAATATTCTAAAACAAACATTGTTAGCAAGACATTTTTTTCAGTTGTATGTCTTGCCAACAGTGTTGTTTAGCGTTTGTTTTAGAATATTTCGCTTTAGTAAAGCATTTGAAAAATATTTGATGTCTTGAATTGTCTTATAAATGATATTGTGCAGGACACTAGGAAATCATCGTTTGTCCCACTTGTGTTTCTAGAAGGGTTGCCAGATAAAGTTATTGAAAAATCGTCGAATTCCTGATAAAATATACCAGAAAAATCTGAAAATTAAAATGTATTTTTTTAATGTATACTAAACCAGCCAATGTGCCGAAAGTATTTATATTATTTGATATAATATTCTATTTTTATTTACCGCTAAAGCATCAACAAATAAATGGTTTTTAAATTAAATAATAAATTATTGAGAAAGAGACTGCAAAACTACACCAAAATTGTTATGAACTCTAACAGTAAATTTTTCAGAAAAAGCTGTTTTAACTATTGAAAAATCGTAAATTTTAAGAAAAAAATCTTCAAACAGTCATTTTGCTATTTTCGGCACCAAAAATCGTCAAAATGTCGATGAATCGTCGCATCTGGTAGCCATGTCTGTAAGCTAAAAATAGACGTCATACACAGCGATCCCAGCTTGGTGCTTTTGGCGCTTTTCTTAGTGCTTTTTAAAGACTCAAAACTCAAAATTTTAAGCGTTAGTGCCAAACTAAGAAAAAACACTAAGCAGTGCTTTAAAGAAATATACAAACACTTTAGAAAAAAAACTTGGTGTACTTATTTTTTCTGTGTAAATCATACCTTTTTTCTCTGAAATATTTCATTAAAGATGATACTATTGCTGAAATAGAGAATAGCTTAGAAAATATTCAACATTATTAAACTTCACCCGTTTAAATATTCACTCATTTTTTGCGTTAATGCTTTTTCCGCTTTTTATATCTTAAAATTACGCTTTTTAGTGCTTATTTTAAATTTTGATATGCCTTTAGAGCTAAAAAAGTTGGCATCACTGGTCATTCATTCCATCCCTTGTAACGTCTTCTGTTTGATATCGGAAAGTTAAAAAAATTTTTGTTATCTCATATAATTGTGTTTTAAGAAATTTTTCAATAGGTCTCGATAAATTTCTTTTAAAAGTTGTTATCAATAAGTGCGTAACATTTTTAATTTCCCGCCTCTTAACTGAAAGAACAGGACTATTTCTGTTAACAAGCAACTGTCAGGTGACTCCAGTAAAAATTTTAACAAGTTTCATCATTTAGTTTGTGTTTGATAGCCATTGTCATCAGACTCACATTTAACTTAAATAGCAATTGTAAAGAAATTAGTTTCATGTGTTCGGTAAGTATTACTTTTTAGGAAAAAGACTGTATTCGTTGGGCCCATCCAGCCCTGAAAGACAATGTTACTGTTGCCATTGGTGAGACACCTTTTGAAACTTTCCGCAGCCATGTGTAAAAAGTATTTATTCGAATAAGTATTTCATTCAGTTTTTCAATTTTCAAAATCAAGAATCAGCCGGTAATATGGGTTCTTCTTGTTTCTATATTGGTTATACATTGTTGTATATTTTGTATGTACAATTGGTACCGTCAATTCGCTTTGAATTTTTTTTTAATTTGGTCACTTCATATTGTTATAGCAATGCTAATCCACCTTATCAGGTAGTCTCAACTGCCAGTTATCACATAAAAAAAGCGATACGAACTTTAGCTCTTTTATCATAAATATAGAAACAAATGAAGTTCGAAAAATAATAATTAAAATTAACTGCCAAGGTGACTTTTTTTGCGGCTTGTAAGGCCGGGCTTACATCTGTTTGCCAAATGCCACACAAGCGTCAAGAAAAGCGTAACCAACTAATTACTAATGAAAAACTGTTTGATTCAGAGATTTATTTATTAAGTTAAACAGTTTCATACATAATTAATAGACAATTTTATAGAATCCAAAATGATTGCATACTGTTTAATCAATAAATACATGTCTGAATCAAACAGTTTTTCATTAGTAATTAGTTGGTTACGCTTTTTTTGGGCAAATGACACACAAGAAATGCCAGATGTAAACTCAGCCTAAGTTGAATATCCCGCAGAAGCCCACATAAGTTTTCCAGTACATTTTTTACATCCCAAGTAGGAATTTTTCAAAGTGAATTGAGGTGAGCTTACATAATATTAGTTAATATCCCAGCAAAAAATTACAATACAAATCATTAGTTGCTGCATTGATGAACTCAGTTCCAAGAAGTTTAATTTCTGTTGAATCATCAACGAATTTAACATATAGTGGTCTTAGGATGGAAGTCATCTAAATAACTGAATGATATTCGGTTAAAACGCAATTTTTATACCCTTCACCAAAAAATTGTAAAAGGGTACATATAGGTTTATCATTCTGTTTGTAATTTCCACAATATTAATAAGCTAACAAGCGATGTCCGTCAGTTTTCCGAAACTCCCAGAAAAGCTAGAGCCTTCATTCTTAGAATGGTGTATTATATACCGAAAGAGATTAGTGTTGAAAATCAGCAAAATCGCGCAGATGGTTTCAGAGCTGGAAAACTCAAACTTTATTTTGCCATACAAAAGTAACTACCGAAAACTAGTTTTTATTTTTTTTTATTAAATAAACTTATTTTACACTTCACTATGAATAAAATTGGTATTTCTAATTTAACCTTTAACTTCTTAAACAAAAATAACTTACTAAAATAAATTTTTCTTTTTTCTCTATAAATTAAACATATCGTATATTCTTAAAAAAAAGATTGGTGTAAGAAATCAGAAAAATCAAAAAGGATGAATACAGGGTTGGAAAACTTACACTTTTTGTAATATAAAAAATTAACTTTCGATAACTAATTTTTATTTTTTCATTATATAAACTTATTTTATCTGGAAATTATATAACACCCTTACGATTACAAAGTTATATAATGCACACCATATTTCAGTGACAGGTATTGTACCAAACACGAACTTGGTCAAAATATTTATCTCACTACTTTTGATGGCCAAAATTTTGGAAAGGAACTTGGCCTTTTTTCACATTTATGTTTTTGTGAGGATATATTTTACGTTTTGGAGAGAAAAGTTTGGTGTAGAAAATTAAAAAAATAAAAACATAGCTCCAGACCTGGGAACCCTTTTTTTGGTATATAAAACTAATTAAATAAAACTTATTATTTCTATGGTAAATAAATATATTGCATATTTTAGAAAGAAATTAATTAGTATTAAAAATTAGAAAACTCAAAATTATGGTTCCAGGGTTGGAAATTAAAATAAAATTTTTGGTAAAAATATATTCAATTAAACTTAAACAGTTTGTAACGAGTTCTTATTAATTTTTAGTAAATAGATATAAAAATAAAATTTATCCCTAAAGGACAGTGCTCAACAAATGCGAATAAATTCTTTAGGAATAAATGTTTACATAATACCGCGATATACAGCTTATGCAATGGGATGTTTAAATGAATACACTTAACAAGTTTGTAACATCAAAGATTATTGAATAAAACAAGTTAGTTTACTTGGTATGGAGGTAAAATACTAAGACTATTTTATAGGGTTATTAAATAGTAGCACGGTTTTATAACATCTCGAGTGCCAGTGAACAAGCACCGATTGTTTGGTATTGTATGACATGGCGGCGTTTTTGACAACTGGAATAAGGGTGAATGCAAAATATTTCTTAAATATAGAGCGAAGAATAAAATATTAAACTAATTGCTAATATCGAAAAAAATTTTATTTAAAAATACCGAGAGGTCACTCATTAAAAATTTCACTAGAGCAAAAGATGATAAATTTTTTCACAAAACAAATAGTATGTATGTATCTCTATACTACATAAACGCACTTTGGTAAAGGGAATATAAGATTCGGCACAACTGAATTTGGCTCTCTTACTTGTTTATATAAACAACAGCCTTAGAATAAAAAATTTAGTAATGGGTGTTTTTTATTGAGGTATAGAACTTTAAGTTGGCATCACTTTTTTAACTGGCGGCCATTTTGTCAGCTGTCAAGTGATTAATATTTAGTTTGGTTTGCCATTTCATCATGAACAGGTTGATAAAAAAACAACGCTTGCAAATCGTGCAAATTTATTTCGAAAATAATGGTTCAGTTCGCGAAGTTTACCGCAAGCTCCGTCCATTTTATGGTCGACATAATCGTCCATCAGAGCAATTAATTTGGTTAACCATGGATCGTTTTCGCACTACGTTTACTTTATGTGATAATACGCAACCGCAGAGACGTCGAACAGTGCGCACCGAAGAAACAATTGCCGCTGTAGAGCAAAGTGTTGAAGAGGACCCGAATGGTATAGAGCCGGTATGGAGCCATGATAACCAACTATTTTGTACCCGAATTGGATGGCATGAATGTGGATGAGTTGTGGTTCCAACAAGACGGCGCTACATGCCACACAGCGCATGTCACAATCGATTTATTGAAGGAAACATTCGATGAGCGCATAATTTCGCGGAATGGACCTGTCAATTGGCCACCAAGATCGTGTGATTTGACACCATTCGATTATTTTCTTTGGGGATATGTGAAGTCGCTCGTCTACGCCAACAAACCAGAAATGTTAGTGGACTTGGAAGCCAACATTCGTGGCGTTATTGCCAACATACGGCCTCATATGCTCGAAAAAGTGGTTGAAAATTGGACCTGTAGAATTGGCTTTATTCGAGCCAGCCGCGGCGGCCACATGCCCGAAATCATATTTAAACATTAATGGCATAAAATTATCCTTCCAATAAAGCCAAATTGATGGACATTAAAACGATTATCTTGTGTTTTATTTCAATTCGAAGTTCTATACCTCTAAAAAAACACCCTGTACTTGTAGTGATTGGTATCTAATGAAAGTGGTAAACCTTTGCAACTAGTCCTGTCTTTTTTTTGCTGGGATGCCTTGGTTCTACTCTAGTTTCTTAAATATAATTACATTGAAATTTCTAAGCACATTAAAATTCCATTTACTTAATATTTATTGCAAAATTTTCTTCAGTTTCCATTTAAAATTTTTTCCAACTTCCCCTTTTTCAACATCAAACCCAATGAAAATCCATTTAAGTATACCCACAAATAAAATTCCTTGAAGATGCGATTAAAAAATGATACGGAATTAATTTAAGTACATGACAATTGCAGGAATATTTTCGCATTAAAACCACTTAAGGCACAATCATATCGCAACGGAAATCGATTTGAAAAAAAAAGTTTAAAGAAAATTCGCCAAAGAAAAAATAAAACTCAAGGCAATAAATTTAATGGGTGGTTTATTTGAATATTTGAACGCAACTTAAATATTTATTTAAAAGTAAACTTATGTACGCATGATACAACAACCAACTTCGACATTGGTAAATGCTAAATTGAAACACGCGTCACAAAACGTGTCAGTCCACAGCAAAGAACAACTGAATTGAAGCACGGAAAATTTCTCCCTTTTGTTCGCACTTTGCTATTGAAAATTCCAGTATACGAGCACCAGCGTTTATTTGTATGTACTTCTTTTTTTAACAAATGTGGATTTTATTTATTTGTGATTTTATTTGCTTATTTATTCATTCATTATAAGTATGGTTATGTGTTAGTGTATGTGCTTGTGTGTGTTTAACATAAATATATGTATATTTGATATCCACCCACCAAAAGTGTTTATGTCAAAACCACACATTTATCTGTTTTTGATTTGCTTAAAGAATTAAATGAATAAAAAAAATACTCCAATCCATACATTTACGGATCACAATAAAAGAAGGAAAAATTCCATATAATTTCGAAAAAGTTGCCCATTCGAATTCATTTCGATATTATAAAAAAAAAATAAGAGCTGGCTACAAAAGAAATATAAAATAAACGACATGGTTATTTGCTTGACTGAATCTAAATGGGATTTAGTTTGATTTTGCATCTTTTTTATTTATTTACTTTTATCACATTTTGAATTGTTTAAATTGCCACGATTTTTTTTAAGGGTTTTGTGAAATGTTTATGTTTGCTTAAGCATTAATATATTTTTTTTAATGTTAGCGCCAAAGTAACTTTATTTATATGAGTTCTAGTTTTTTAACAATCAGTAACTTGGGTAAAATCTGAATTTCACTGAAATATTCCAGTTGAGAATGACATTCAAAGATGTCTTCTGCACATGCAAAGCTGACTTGGCAAAATCTTAGCTTTATAAGGGAGAAGCGGAAAGTACTCACTCTGCAGAAGAGCACAGAGTCTCAAGCAGGAATTGAACCTGCGGCCCACCAACTACCAGAGTATGCTCCCTACTAGCCAAGAGGATATTCATGATATCACTGCAATTCTGTAGAAAGGTAACAAAGATTTCATACCCGCGAGGAGCCTTAGAAACTGAAAGCAAGCAGAGGCTCCTTTGTCTTATTTGTAAGAAAACTATTTCTTGACAACTTGAAGAATAGAATAAAATACTCAGAGAGCTTTCACAGAAAAAATTATTCCCACAAACTTTTTAAACAAATGTTTGTTTCAAATAAGACGAAGTTTCAGTTTGTCGCCTACTTTTCGACACTAAAGCATTTAACACATTCACCACAGCAAGCTAGCGACTACCAAATGTCAAGGATAGAATACACATGTTTATATGAGAGTGATTCTTTTGCAGACAGCAAGACAACAGGGCGGCAGGTTGTTGTCTATGCTGATTTTGTCGTTGTAATCCAATTAAACTAATTTCTATTTCTTTGACTGCAATGAGAAAATTCAGTGTTACCAGTATAATGCAAAATGTTAAATGAGTGATATCGTATAATTATTGCATATTATTTAACAGAAACAATATCAAAAAATGGACGTAAAGCATAAATTGGTTAATTTTTACGGTTCCGTACACCAAAGGTGTACGCTACGCTGTCCGTCTGTCCGTCACACGGTATTTTCTCAGGAACCGTAAGAGCTACGGACATGAAATTTAAACAGAGTATGTAGAACCTTGGCCACTACAACAACAAATACATTAGAATTAAAAATTAAAGGGTGCTCCAAAACGAGCGACGAAAAATGTTAAAATCCCATGTAATATACATACAATTGTATGTACATATGTATATTGACACTTGAAATTTGTAAAATTAGTGTATTTTTATATAGACTACAACAATAAACATTAAAATATTAAAAAATTTTAATTTGAAGGGTGGTCCATCAGTTAATGCAATTTTGACTATGTAATTTTGACAAATTGCTATATATTGGAAACCATAAGAGCTAAACTCTGGAAATTTTCAAAAACGGTAAAACTAAAAAATTCGAAAATTATAAAATCGCCAAACCGAAAAAAATCGCCAAAACCTAAAAAAAAATCGCCAAAAATTAAAAAAAAATCGCCAAATCGAAAAAATCGACAAAATTACAAAAAATCTAACACTAAAATAAATCGCCAAATTCGAAAAAGTCGTCTAAATGAAAAAAATCGCCAAAATGAAAAAAAAACGCCAAAAACCGAAAAAAATCGCCAAAACCCAAATAATTGTTTATGTGAAAAATCGCCAAAATTAAAAAAAAATTGCCAAAATTAAAAAAAAAATAGCCAAATTTAAAAAAAAATCGCTAAAACGAAAAAAATCGCCAAAATTGAAAATAAACGCAAAAACCGAAAAAAATCCTCAAAACGAGAAAAAAGTCCCAAACTAAAAAAATCGCCAAAACAAAAAAAAATCACCTATATGAAAAATGACGCCAAAATTAAAAAAATCGCCAAAATAAAAAAATCGTCAAAATAAAAAAATCGCCAAAATAAAAAAAAACACCAAAAGAATAAAAATCGTCAAAATTAAAAAAACTTCAAAAACCAAAAAAAATCGCCAAAACGTAAAAAAAGTGCCAATAAATTTAAAAAACCCCCAACCTAAAAAAACGCTTAAAGCCGAAAAAACGCAAAAACGAAAAAAATGCAAAACTATAGTTTATATTGGCTGAAGTTCGTATTAAATTACATATCTCGTGTCCGTACGGAACCCTTCGTGCGCGGGTCAAAGTCGCACTTCACTGAATTTATTATACTTTTGCCTTTAAATGCGAAATAATTGAAGGTGACAATACTGAATTATGTATTTATACTTAAATATGAGGTGCAGATGGTGTTGCTGCCGTTTCCAAAATAATTAAGCAGCTGGATACGAGGCGTGAAATGCTGCTAGCGGCATTTGAAGTCGTGTATTCGTGTAGCCTGCTGTGGTGAATGTGTTTAATGCATAACATTTATACAACACGATCAATCAAAATAAACAACAACAACAAGAGCACAAAAGCGCGTTGTACATATCGACAAGCAAAATTAATACCAACCTACTTAAATAACAAGTTCTCTCAGCCGAGCTCTGCTAAATTTAAATTTTTACAAAATTGTTAACAGAACTTACAAAATTATTTGTAGTACTGATTCGATGAATTTGGTTACTGAAAATAAAATTTTGTTGTTTCTGTGTACTTTTAAAAAACGCTTAAATAATTACAGAAGTTTCAATCAGTGATAAAATGTGGCACAATTGTGCCATTTTTGGCACTATTGATTGTTAGCTGCTACTGTGGCACTCTCGCTCCTTTTCTGGCACTTTTTTTCCATTCGAGCCATAACCATCAAAAAGCTTAAGCGGCATATTTTTGACTTCGTTTTTGACGAAAATCGATTATGTCCGATCGTATCTAATCGATTTTCGTCAAACAAAATGAAGCTCGAAAGCAGTGATGCCAACCCAAAATTTTTCTTAGACGTAGATTCGATGTGAAAAAGAGGTAGTTTTTAACGAATTTAACTTTAAAAAGAGGTAGATCTACCAATTTTATTTTTAAGGTATTTTTTAACTTTAATTAACCTTTCATTGCGATAAGAAATATTTTATAAAGAAGCTTACGACAAATCTTTATTGTTAATTTGAACTACTAAATATATGTAAAAGTTCAATTATGCCATTGTTACTTAATTATTTTTATAGGTATATACTTTTTGTGTGTAGAAGAAACACATATCTCTGTATGTAACAGATGTTCTCATATTTAAAGGCATAAATATTTAATCAGGAATTTCTTAATCGGGCTTAAGTTCAATTCTTATTGAATGAAAATGTTTTTATTTGTTAATGTAATTTTGTAAAGAAGAAAAGAAAAATTAAATTAGACTTTATTAGGTGGGCGTAATAATGAAATATTTTGTAATGCTTCTTTTAAAGTATAAGATTACCAGCGCTAGCACTGATACACTCCTCGAAGAGTATCAGTAAATACTTTTCAACAAATTAACTCTAAACATTCGAACTATATCTGTGGAAGAACGAGAAATTTTCTCACAAACTGGCCTAGTAAAGGAAAAAATTGGGCATGTAACAAGTTTTGAATAGTGTAAACGCAGTGTTGTTTAGATGCATCACTGGAAATATATTTCAGTTGAACTTCTAACTCCGATTAGACAAGAAACTCACGTAACTTTACTTAAGCATTATTATTGAAAAACTAAGAAGTGGTAGATTTTTCTCGGAAAGTTGTAGAGTTGAGAGAGTTGCCGTAAAGTTATGTTGCTGGAGCTTTTTGGCAGTGATGGCTTTTCTTGTTTTAATAATAGGTATTCTTGTACTATTTTCGTTGCTAAGTATAGAAAACTTAGTAGGATTTGTGGCTCACAACTCTTCGGTTATGAAAGGGAATAGTAACGGTGCTCAATGAATCTTTGTAACGATTTATTAATAGAAATAAATATTTTTTTACAACAACTGATGTCGTAAACATTTTATTAATTTCCCCAAAACGTGGGTTGTCTCGTCACACTATTGTATATAGAGTCCTTGAACAACAGAAGGCCTTATAATATTAATATTCACATTACTAAATGTTTAGTCAAAATGCAATGATAAAACTTGTGTTCTTAAAAAATAAATGATATTAAAGTGGAAATTCTATATTTAGTGGGCTTTCTGTTTAATTTTGTCATTTGTATCGACATCTTTTGAACAAAAGATGTGATCTCTATGTTGATAAAAATTCCCCATCAGAAAGTTGTAGAAATTAAAAATAAAATAGTATCTTTCCATTTCTTTTTTGTCATATTGGAAAACTAAACATAACTTCAAGGATTATTATTTGACGTGGTTTCCAAAGTTTGCATCAGGACATGTTCTAAGTGGGGACACAAACAATACTGTTTCTTTTGTTACACAAATTTTTCAGAAGAAAAAAAAAACACGATGAAAAATTAAAAGTGAATACAGACCTATGTCATACTTTGAAGAATAAAAATCTCTTTGTATAGTGTGAGTGAGTTTTTGAAGGATATTGGAGACGTAAAAAATAATTTCAATATGTATCTGCTAGGCAAATTCGGTGAAGAAAATGATTTTCGGTTGGCATAAGTTTTCAACCACCTGCTACCCTACACCTGTCTTCTCTATCACTATCCTTATCCTAAAGAAGGTAACACTTCTTACTTCTCTTAAAAAAAATTTGATATTTTGGAAATGGAGAAACAGTTGATCCTGATTAATTACCTTAAATTTTTTTTACTTTTAATATGAGTATTCATTCAGCATAATTAACTTAAAACTAACATTTTTTTTGTCATGACGTTGTTTTAGTAAATGCGCAATGTATCCTTTAAAATCTTGATTTCTTCAATTATTAAATGATTATCAAATCCCGGTTAACGTTGCCTTGCCCTCAATTATTTTATTTTCGTCATATGTTTGTTTTATATATACATAAAAAGCATATATTTCCATTTTCATAAAAATCAGTTTAGAAGGGCGGAATGTAGGGGACATCGTATTTACGTTTAAATTGCTTTATATTTCTTTTAAGTCCGTAAACTGTGGCTTTTACAATTCTCTTCTAAAAGAATTTATAATATTTTCTGAATATAGGAGGCTTAGCGCCCATGAGCTCTATCTTAAGGACTTTAGTTGCATAGAAGGTTAGATCATAGATATTTAATTTTTTGAAAATAAGTACAAAGTATTAATAAATTACACAATATATACATATATCTACACAGAAAAAAGTGTTCACCAATTAATATTTTTAATTAAGAATTTAATTGATTCAATTAAATTTTTAATTGTATTAATTAATTTGAGTGGAAAAATTTAATTGATATTATCTAATTGTTTATAAGTAAAAATTTAATTAATATTTTAATTGATATTACAAATATTTTAATTAATATTACTAAATCATTCATATTCCTTTTTTGTGTGTATGTGTGTAAAAAACTAATTTTTGAATGTACTTTTTGTGATACTAGTGGAATTTTTTAGCTATACACAATAATGTATCATCTAAGGCCCATAGTATACTAAACGAATATCAAGTGCCATCATTTAAATTAATATAAAAAGTGGTTTGGCACTATTCAAGTGATTTTGGCACTATTTAGAATCAGATTCGGCACGAAATCAAGATTTCCAATGCCCATCACTGGTTTCAATCAAAGCATATAGATAAATTTTTATACTATAATAAAAATGTTAAAGAAGTCATTAGAAAAGCACAAAAAGCGTTTTTCATGTACAAATCTCTGATTTATTCAAAATACATATAATCATCGGTAAAAATAATTATGTATCAATCGCTCATAAGGCCGATTCTTACATATGGATGTCCTATATGGTTCAACATCTCACCGTCTTATATGGAAAAACTGCGGGTATTTGAAAGAAAATGTTTAAGAACTTGCATGTCGTTATTTAGATCAGCACATAGCAACTATTTAAAATTTGTTTCAAACAAAAATTTATATAATAAATCAAATATTATAAGAATTAATAACTTCATCATAAATCTAATTAGAAATTACATTTTGAGGAGCTCAAACTGTACTGAAAATAATTTAATAATGGCACCATACTACACAAGTTTTGCTTACATATCAAATGCTCTTGAAAAGGGACTAGGTCCACCAGAGTCATTCTTGTACCTAGATACAATAAATATAATACAAGATGAAAATAATGTTCCGATATTTTACCACAAATATAGACGGGCTAATGATAAAGCTATAAACTCTAATATTTTGTATAATTCAAATAGATACGATAGAAGCTTAAGTAATAGAGAACTTCGAAACAAAAATACCAGAAAATTCTGGTGGTTGGATTAATAGTGTTCTATAGAACTTTTTATTTTTTAAATTTAGGTTTTATTTTTAAGTTTAGACTATAACTTTTTATCCTAACGTCACATATATGTAATGTTTTTTTATATTTTTTCATTACAAATTTATAAAATCCCTCGTTAAATGCGATTTGAATATATTTTATTTCAAAATAAAAAACCACCTATGTATATAAAAAATACTCGAGTGCACGTTCTCGGGCCAATGTATTTATGTAAATAATATGTAAATATGTATACTATTGTTTATTATGGTGTAAGCATATTATAAGTTGTAAATAAATAAACGAACTTAAAAAAAAATCAAAGCATCATACCATGGAGTCAGAGAGAGAGTAGAGAAAGAGAGTAAATTAAACTTTTACTTAGAGTGACCGATGGCATTTTTAAAAAAGTGGCACCAAAAGGGGATTTATCAAAAAATAAAAATAAAATAAAGGAAACATTAAAACAAACGAGAAAACTACACTAACTTTTTATTTTTAATGTGTGATTATATAATTCACTCTAAAGAGAGGGAGACAAAAAGAGGAAAGGCAGTCGAAAAAGTGGCGAAGCAGTCGAAAAAGTTGCAGTTTCCTCGAAATTTTTGTAGAAAATATTTGTTTAAGAAAAAATGTGTTTTAATAATAAATTTCACTTTTAATATATCCAGAAAATATGTGATATATATATTTTTCAAACTTAGCTAAGAACACTCCCAATCAAGTCACCTTTCAAACAAAATAAACTAAATAGAAATCGGTCCACCCCTTTGGTCTGTACGAGTTCTTGTATACTACACACTACAAACTTATAACACTCCTTTTTTTGGTCCAGGGTTAAAAACAGAAACTTTACAACAATGTGTTTAAAAATTCAGTATACAATAAAACAAAGAACATAAAAAAATATTAAATATTACATTCATAAAGGTACCTTCGTAGATTCGACTATTATATTTGAGATTAAAATAAAACACACACAAAAAAATTAAAGATAACATAGGAAAAACTAATGTTACCATATAGTGAAACATTGACATTTTTAAATTGTACCAAATAACTCGCGGTACTACCACGGTACTAACAAGGTCAAAAATTTACCATAAAAAGTACAGTTGTACCATGATTTTCATCCATGGGTCCAATGAACAATAATTAATCAAGGGGCCACTTTAGTCGGTCAAACGGTCACGCTGCTTATACTTGTTCCGTAATATTTTCAGATAAGTATTAATGTTCTTCGCAATCCTAAAATATAGTTTTATTGTATCAACGTTGAGCTAATTCTCAGAAAACTAAACTCAGTGAAGTTGAAAACGGGGTGCAAATTCGAACCGAAATTACGAGTACTTTGGGTTTTTTTTTAAATTACTGGACATTTTTGAGCTTTTGAATTTTCTACCCATATAATCATCAATAAACTCTCAGAGTTTATGAAATAGTACAAGAGTTTTTTCCCACACATTTTCATTTCCCGGGAAAGTGGGAAAAAAAATTTTAAATATCCCGGAATCAAGGGATCCCGCTCCATAAAAATAATAAAAAATTAAATTTACTAGGCATTAACACAAATTTGATTAGAAAGCTTAAAACACTAATAAAACATTGCTCATGTTTTAATAATACATAAACACTCGTATGTTAATTCAAATTGTGTATTAAAACAGGAACTTTAGTTTTTTAACTTTTAGTTTTTAAATTCCCTAAAGATTTTTTCGAACACGAAAAGCATTGTTGTTTGAGACAAAAAAGTAAACTTGCAAATACAAGTGAACATAAACATAAGTAGATTAGAATAGTAGAGAATAATGTCTTCAATTATTACCTTATAACATCTTTATATTTGACAAAATATCTTTAAATGTGAAATTTTTCACGAATGCTAAAGTGAAAGCAGCTGTTTTCTATCAATTATTTTGTATTATTATTTCGCAGGATCCTGCATAATTTTCGAGCTTAATTTTTTGACGATCGGAGATACTCGATTTTCTTCAAAAAAAAATCAAATGAATTCAGTAAAGTGCGACTTTGACTCGGGCAAGACGGGTTCCATAATTCAATACGAACTTTAGCATATATGTATAAAATATAGTTTTGGCATTTTTGAGTTTTTTTTGTTTTGGCGATTTTTCTAAATTTTGGCGTTTTTGGCACTTTTTTCTCGTTTGTTTTTATTTGGCGATGTTATTTTATTTTGGCGATTTTTTTTTTAATTTTGGCGATTTTTTTTCTATATAGGCGTTTTTTCACTTTTTGGAGGAGTCTTTTTTCATTCTGCCGTTTTTTTTTAGTTTTGACACTTTTTTCTCGTTTTGGCGATTTTTTTCATTTAGGCGCTTTTTTATTTTTGACACTTTTGTTCTCGTTTTGACGATTTTTTCGGTTTTTGGAGTTTTTTCATTTTGGCAATTTTTTTTAATTTGACGATTTTTTTTCATTTTGGGGATATTTTTTCATTTGGGCGATTTTTTAGAATAAGGCGATTTATTTAAGTACTAGTTTTTTTTTTTTTTGATTTGGCGATTTTTTTAAGTTTTGGTGTTTTTGGCACGAGAAATATTCTTGTTTGTTTTTATTTTGGCGATTTTTTTAATTTTGGCAATTTTTTTAATTAAGGCGTTTTTTCAGTTTTTGGAGTCTTTTTTCATTCTGGCGATTTTTTTTGTTTTGACACTTTTTTTCTCGTTTTGACGATTTTTTCGGTTTTTGGAGTTTTTTCATTTTGGCCATTTTTTTTTAATTTGACGATTTTTTTTCATTTTGGCGATTTTTTTTCATTTGGGCGATTTTTTCGAATTAGGCGATTTATTTAAGTATTCGATTTTTTTTTAATTTGGGCAATTTTTTTCGTTTTGACGATTTTTTTTTAAATTTTTGGCAATTTTTTTCGGTTTGGCGATTTTATAATTATGGGATTTTTCAGTTTTACCGTTTTTGAAAATATCAAGAGTTTGCCTCTTACGGTTTCCGAACAAGTTGTCAAAATTACATAGTCAAAATTACATTAACTGATAGAACACCCTTTAATTTGAATTTTTTTAAATTTAGTGTTAATTCATGTATTTGTTGTTGTAGTGGCAAAGGTTCTACATACTCTGTCCAAATTTTAGATTCCTGAGAAAATAGCCTTTGACGGACAGACGGACAGACGGACAGATGGACAGCTGGACAGCGTAGCGAAAACAATAAGGTTCCTTTTAACCTTTGGTGTACGGAAACCTAAAAATATGTCGCTTTAGTTTTGGCAATTATGGCTCGATATGTATGTATAAACCAAATGAAAGCATATTTTCCTATTATAAAGCATAACATATAGCATTGTTATGTGCGTTATTTCTCAATGAATTATATATAACAGTGTGGTTAATATTTCTCATTTCACATATTGTATGTTTATTCAAAAAAAAAAAATGCAATAACCAGCATGATAAGAAAAAGAAATAGATAAACATTAAGCACATCTATTGAATATTTGCATATAATCTATAAAATTTCGTGAAATTTCATCCAAAACGCACGCACTATTTAAGGTAACATTGAGATACAAAATCAATCTCATCCCATCCCACCCACATGCATATAAACACACTATTCTCTAGACACTATTTAATTTTCTATTAAATATAATATCGAATAACATTAAACACATCTTTAAGGCCACTTTAGCCATTCACCCCTTATGAACAGAGTTATTTTATTATTATTTTTATTTTCAACCAACCACCCTTAAAGCGAGTGGGTAGCAAACATAAATAAAATCTCAGTATATTTAGAGACTCATTAGTGAAACATATGTTACAAAGCGTTGCTAATATTTAACTTGCTGTTTCTTAGTTCTGTTTTTTTTTCTTCCATATTTTCTAAATATTATTCACGCTTTCAAATACTCTGCACAGACACACAATCGAACGCACACAAAGTCAAAAAGTTACTTTCCAAAAGTATACTTTTCTATCGTATTTGCTTTAACAATTTGTAAATTCAATTTCGTCTCAAATGTTAAGGGTGGGCAGTTGCTGGAAAATCTGTATGTATGTAAATAGGGTTGGGGGATGATGTTCGGAGTCTAAAACGTTTAGGGCAATAATATGTCAGTTAAATATGTTACCAGAAAAGTAACTTATAATAATTTAATTGTTTTTATTGTGAACGCTTTATTTAGACCTTTTTTCTGTTTATACTTAAAAAAAAAACAAAAAAGCAAAAAAAGAAATTCATATTCTTATTTGTATCATTTATGATTGTTCCTTTTACTTTTAGCTTTTATATTATGATTATACTTCCTTTCCTTCCGGTTTTTTTCTCTTGGTAACATTTGGTGTTTTGGGTAACATTCTGAAATATTTTTTAATCGTATTTAGTTGCATTATGATTATTGTTATGACGATGATTTATTTATAACATTTTAATAGAATGATTTAATTTAGCGTGAGCATTTAATGAAATCAACATGTGTGTTACGCAAAATCACGTGATATTAATTATAATTTGATTTTATTAAAAGGAAATAAATCTTTCAATGCATTTAAATGTGATAAACATAAAATGTAATTACTAATCATGATATTTCTTTAAACTACTCATATATTCAGAGCTGTTAAATTTCGATTACGATTAGTAATCAATTAGCTTACATTTTAAAAATATTTGTACTGATTATTATTCCCTTTAAAAGAATTTCTGATAATTAATTCATTACGATTACTAATAATGGAGAAGTAATCTGAATTACTTGAAATTGCAAAAATAATCAAAAAATAATCCGACTACTTTCAAAAACTACTTTTGATTATTAATAAATAATCAAAAAGAATTAAAAGTAATCTTTAAAAGTAATCGGAATTTTTTTTTACTTACTTTCAATTCTTGTTAATTATTTTTTTGTTATTTGAATTAAGATTACTTTTCCATTATTAGTAATCGTAATTTAATCATTACTTCACCTTTCAAAAAAAAAAAAAAAAATTATCAAATTAGTAATCAGTACGATTAATAATCATTACTTAACAGCTATGCGTATATTATACTAGCATTGATCGTGTTACACTTGTGTTAAATATATACATTATTTTACAATTATTCATGGAAAAATCGAAGAGAATATTTTCAACAATTGCTGATGTCTGGTATCTACTATCCTAAGTGATCGTAATCAAATGCAACATAAATTCTTATAAACTCTATTACACCAGTTTTAATTTGAGTAATTTTGCTTGCAGCATCCTTTTCTATTTTTTTAAGGATAAGCACTGCCAAATACTCAAATCCTTCTTACTTCATTTTATTCTGCTTAAGACAATTAAATTATAGTAATATATCGAATGATTTAGGGGCAGCTTTTCTTAAAAAACAATCAACTCACCTTTACTCTGTATTAAGTTCTTGATTTGTTCTATTTTGAATGGTTTCACACATGCCAATTAAGGCTGAGGAACTTTTGGGCATATATATGTATATAAGAAAGAGGAAAAGATAATGAAGAGCTAAGCCATCACATTTTAGTCTATCACCCATGAATTAAGAAGTTGCTCATCTAAACTTACCTTTTGTAAACCCAGTCTTTGTATTGTTCAAACCAAATATTCCATTTCTCTGAAAACTGTGTAAAACTGATGGTACCACAATATTATCATTGATATATCGAAGACTTTTCTGACTTGCATAGCAAAACAGATACACAGATACACACTACAAACTTATAACGCCCCTTTTTTTAGTCGGGGGTTAAAAATAAGAAAAAAATTAATTAAACAAAGGGAAACACTAAAAAATTAAAGAATACCTGCCGTATTAAAAACAATAATTTAGGTTTGAAGTGCACGTTAAAATAAAATTGCTCATAAAAATGTTGAATAAAGCAAATTACTTTTTGGATACTTGTAAAAATTTAACTTCAATTTTAAAAGAGATCATATCGTGATCATAATTAAAATTTTGGAACTGTATTTTGAATAAATAAGACAAGATTTTTATTTATAATTTTATTGCAATAATCAACAAAATATTGGCCTAGATTTTCAAATAAAAATTGTTGCCTGTCACATCTAATATAAACTTTTATACATTGGCAATGTTCCTTCACCGTCTACTCAGAGTGCGTCACAACTAGCAAACCGAATATTTATTGAAGCTAACGTCCATATTAACTGCGTAATATAAATATAAGAAAAATATATATAGACATGGAACATTGGAAATGAGATTTGGATGGCGAAAAATAAAAAATTTGACCAACACATAAGCTTGTAAGTATATTAAAATGAAAAAATCTATAAAGTATGAAAATATGCCCTAAAAGCGTAAATTATGCTCTAAAAATTAGAAAATATGCTTAAAATATACGTGTAAGACTCATGGACAAACCTGTTTTAAAGGGCAAAATATGCACTAACAATTCGATGCCAAAATTCATAAAATATTCTGAAATGGATAAATATCTTGTCCCTGCATTGATACGTCACACAAGAAAAAACATGCAATTGCCTGTTTGCAGTTTCCCTGCTCATCACTAAATGTTCCTTTTCTAATATAAGTAAGTATTTATTTAGAATTGAATAAAAACCAGAGAAACTTTATCACCCCTATAGTAAAAATTTTTCCCTCGAAAAATTTTTCCCAGAAATGGTTTCCCGTTTTTGATTCATCTTATCATGAATCATATTTTTCACGTGAATTTTTTCACTTTTCCTTGGTTCTTCTTGGTTCACTTTATTTTTGCAGGTGATTATATGGATTATTACATCGAATAATTTCGATATTTTTCTTCGAATTATATATTAAAAGCTATAAATATTTATTTTTGGGACAAGATTAGTAAGTAAAGCTTACGATTGTTAACAATTAATTAATTCCCTACAACACAATTTTTCACATTTTCACACTCTATGAAAAAATGGTTCACACTTAGTAAATTTCATGGTGGTATACTTAATGAAAAAATAGCTAAATCAACAGAAGCACCTCCATAAGTGCAACTTTAATGTTAAATAAATTTCATTTAGAACCTAAAATGTGTGTGATTTTTTATTTAACTTAAATTTGTCCGATTTTCAATTAATTTTTAAGCTTCACATATATTCTTCCATTTTTAGGGTTCCGTACACCAAGAGTGAAAAAAGGAACCCTATTGTTTCCGCTACGCTGTCCGTCTGTCCATCACACGGTATTATCTCAAAAACTATAAGAGCTACGGACCTGAAATTTGGACAGAGTATGTAGAACCTTGGCACTACAAACACAAATACATGAGAATTAAAAATTAAAGGGTGTTCCAAAACGAGCAACAAAAAATGTTAAAGTCCTATGTAATATACATACCATTGTCTATACATACATATGTATATAGACAGTTGAAATTTGTATTTTTAATAGACTACAACAATTAACACTAAAATTTAAAAAAATTTTAATTAAAGGGTGGTCCATCAGTTAATGCAATTTTGACTATGTAATTTTGACAACTTGCTATATCTTGGAAACCGTAAGAGGTAAACTTTTGAAATTTGCAAAAACGGTGAAACTAAAAAATCCAAAAATTATAAAATCGCCAAACCAAAAAAAAATCGCCAAAAATTAAAAAAAAATCGCAAAAAATTAAAAAAATCGCCAAAAATTAAAAAAATCCAAAAAAAAAATTCTAACACTAAAATAAATCGCGAAATTCGAAAAAATCGCACAAAAGCAAAAAATCGCCAGAATGAAAAAAAGCCAAAACCGGAAAAAAATCGTCATAACGCGAAAAAGGCGCCAAAACCAAAATAATTAAATGTATAAAAAAAATCTCCAAAATGAAAAAAAATCGCCAAAATTAAAAAAAAAATCGCCAAAATAAAAAAAATCGCCAAAACGAAAAAAATCGCCAAAACTAAAAAAACCCCAAAAACAAAAAAAATGCTCAAAACTAGAAAAAAGTGACAAAAGTAAAAAAATCGCCAAAACCCAAGAAAAATTACCTAGATGAAAAAAAACGCCAAAATTAAAAAAATCGCCAAAATAAAAAATCGCAAAAATAAAAAATAAACGCCAAAATAATAAAAATCCCAAAAATTAAAAAAAAATCGCCAAAACGAGAAAAAAAAGTGCCAAAACTCAGAAAGCGCCAATAAATTCCAAAAACCCGAAAACTAAAAAAAGCTTAAAACTGAAAAAACCCAAAAACGAAAAAAATGCCCAAACTATAGTTTATATTGGCTAAAGTTCGTATTCAATTACATATCTCGTGTCAGTACGGAACCCTTCGTGCGCGGGTCAAAGTCGCACTTCACTGAATTTATTTTTTTACATTCACGTGGACTGATAGCGGGTAAAAAATTTCACGGGATATTCAAGATAGCATTTTTCCCTTCGAAGGGAATGAAAATTTCTCGTCAAGAAAAATTCCACATGTTTTTCACGATAGGGGTGATTATATCGTCATTTATCTTTGCAGCATACAGCATATAAAACAAAAATATTAACACATTCTTTAATTTATTACAAAAATATTATAGTCTGAGTCGAAATACGCCAATCACGATAAGGGGGATTAATTAATTGTATCATTGAGTTAGTGTCAGAAAGATCTGGAACGAAATGTGTTGTATTTTTTGCTGAAGCCTTTTAGCTTCTTTTGTTTTAAGTATTTAGTAATTTTAAACAGGAATAAATTCTTAATCGGGTTTAAGTTCAGTATTTTCAATTCTTATTGAATAAAATATTTTTATTAATTATTGTGAGTTTATAAAGAAGAGTCTTTACTAGTTGGAAGTAGTAGATTGACAGCAAATAAAGTCTAGTTTAATTGTTCTTCTCGTCTTTAGTAACTCACATTAATTAATAAAAATATTTCATTCATAAGAATTTAAACTACTGAACTTAAGCTCGATTAATATATTATTCCTTAAATTATTAAAATTCACTCGAATTTATTAATTTTCAAAAGCTTTCTGACAGTATTTATATAAAGATGATTTTGTCTGAATACTGATAACATATTATTAGTATCATGAAAATGTTGCAAATGGACTACCTTAACCAAAATAAATATGACGGACTTATAGTTAAATTTTTCGTCACATGAAAATTAAAGGTTACTGAAACTGATCAAGAAAACAATTGAGATATGCTTCTAAGTTCCTGAACATTTATTTTACAGGGATTTGACATAAGTAAAAGTCGCTTGAGGCCGGTACTCACTATCCTACATAAACATTTGACTTTCGAGAATATATAACCTTGATCTAAAAAGTTGTTATTGTCCTTTTAAAATTTTTATAAACTCCATTAGATCAGGGTTGCATTTTCTCAAAAGTCGTTTGAGTGTGTAGGTTAAGGACCATTCACTTATTACATAACGCTGCTTTCAGAGTTTTTATACGATGCCTACGAAACTTGGCAAGCAGCGTGAGCTCTGAAAATGACGATATCTTGCGCTTATAAAAGTGGGTGGGCCGCTAAGCTTACCAAACGCTTGCAAATTTAAAATTGGTGCTAAAAAGTTGAAAATAAAGCTTTTAAAAAAAAATTCATCTGACTTAGTAGTAAAAAGTTCAAATTAATTTATTTTCAGTAGAATAATAAATTTTATATGCATTACACATGCACTATGCATGCTATTCCATTTTGGTGACAAAAATAATGACAAGTAAAAGCATAAATATGTAAATGTGAATTTTCTAATCTGATTGGTACCGACTTCGAATACTATTATAGGTAGGTTAGGTTTAAAATAGGAGCAATCAATGTTGACCCAATCCGTTTTGAGTTACATGTTAAGAACTACGAAGGTGGGTCATTAACTCAGTGACTTTTGAAAGAGACACAGGTTTTTGTATAAAAAATTATCTTCTTTTTTAACACAGTCTCCTTTAAATTCTATACACTTAGTCCAATGTTTCTCGAATTTTTTATCCCTTCCGAAAAATATGATTTGTCATGGTCATCAAACTAACCATTTATTTCTGAGACGAAAATTAGTAGTAATCACTCCTGGCTGAATCTGAAGAAAATGGCAGATGAGAGAGCAATTCTACCCCAATTCATGGATTTTAGCCTAGGAAACTGCTCATGCGCTTGTGATCGATTGTGAGCAAAGATTTCTCATACTTACGTGATCATCTAAATTGAAACTGCTGAGCCATATGTGATGCCTACATCTCTCTCACTTTCGTTCTCCGATTGGCTTAAACCATATCGTGAATTTGTTTAATTGTTTCGGATGTAGAAACCTCAACTGGGTGTCCAGAACGTTTGGCTTGTACGTTCATAAGGAAATTCAGTTAACTATTTTTTTACCATCAAAATTGATGGTGAAGAGTCACCCTAGTATTTATCACGCGTAGCTTTGGTTTGAATGATGGCTTTTTACCGCAAAAAATAAAGCTTAATGAGCACACAAAATTAGTTTTTTTCCATTTTCCTCTCAAGTGGCTGCCAAACACAAACTAAATGACACAGCTTTTTCAAATTTTGACAGAAGGTAACTGATAGTTTTATGTTGACAGAAAGAGTATTAGCATTACAACTAAGAGGCGGGAATGCAAAAAGACACAAAAGTTATTGACCCCCCCCCCCCACCCTCGTAGAAGCACTACATGTTTTACTCAATTAAAAATAAATTACTTAGAACTTCTTAAAGCTTATTTTTGAAGTTAAGAAAATAACAACTGTCGTTTGAAATAATATTAATTACCTGATTAAATAGCAAGAATAAAATTATATTACTTTCTTAAATGCTAACGAAAATTTCATGGTACCTAACGCTGTCTGAAATATTTTACTTTTTGTTTATATTCGGCCAAATTAATGCAAAAAATTAATGCTCTAGTTTTAATTTAAAATTGTATATTTTATTACAACATTACATTACTTCTAAATAGTGAATATCATTAGCTTTGACACCTGAAAGTTTTGAAAAATTAGTTGAAAACTACAAATAAATTTAAGAAGTTTATTATTCGACATATTGTCATAATTATACCCCAATCTGAAATTTATTTGCTTGTGGTTTAGCTTGGTCTATATACGTATTTCATTGGCGCTTAAACCAAATCATCAGTAGACTTTGTGACTGTTCAAAATTTGTGGTTGAAGTCTACTGATGATTTGGTTTAAGCGCCAATGAAATACGTATATAGACCAAGCTAAACCACAAGCAAATAAATTTCAGCTTGGGCTACAAATAAATTAATTACTGTATAAATTTTCTATTCATGGTATGGTATGAATATGTATGTACATAAATAATTATTTATAATTTAAATGCGCACTTACGTACACTTGTTTCATTACATAAAATTAAATTCTCTTATTTCTTAAAATATCCTCCAGCCACTCTCTTATTCCTTGAAAGTGGGTTAAGATTATTAAAATAATCATAAAATCAAAACGTAACACAGCAAGAACAACAACTGAATATGTATTAAAAAGCAATAAACCATAAAATTGTATTAACTGGTAAATCTTGTAAATATTTCACCGATTTGCCATTGAATAATCTTGCACGTGTCGTATTATACATATTTGCTCTAAGGCCTTTGTGCTTAATGCTGTTGTTTTTCTTATGTATTTTCTTTGTTTCTTATCCTTTTCCGGTTAATTTTTGTTATTGTTGTTGTTGTTGCTTCCGGTCATTGAGAATTGTGTTTTTCCCAGAATCCGTTAAACCGCAGGCATTGAAACACACACAACTGCAGACGCACACACACACACGCACATTCTTCATTCTCTGCCACTTAAGTTAAGCCGAGCAAATACAAATTTTTAAGCATTTTGTTGCTGTTACTTGTTGTGGGTGGAGTGGTGTTGCCATCATTCTTACAAACGCTCATACATACATACATACATATATGCAAACTTATTAAATCTTAAACTAACTTTTGTAAAAGAAAAAAATTGTTTCATTCGATTTTTATTCAATTTTGTACCGTTTGCTAACGACAATCTGTAAATTGAAATAATAAGCCAAGGCGGCGATAAGATTAATGATTATGGGTTTTACTTTTTCATTCACTCGTTTGCCGTATTTCTATGTTAAGTTGTATAGTCATTGGTTGCTTGTGCGTGTGTGTATGTGTGTGTGTTTTTGTTGCTTTAGCTTCCCCTGGTCTATTCTTCTATTAGTTGCTGCTGTTGCAAACAGTTTAAGTTAAAAGTTGTGGGTTGCGTAGCATGATGTTGCCTGATGATGTCTGTTTTTGATGGAAATTAATTATAAAGCGTGCAATTTAGTGTAATTTTATTGTACATTATTAGTCTTGTTTTATTTTCTATTGGAACTCACGTTATTGTTGTTGTTTTCTTTTTGTTCTCATTATTGTTATGCGTCTTTAAGTATCAAAACTTAAATGGGATTTATTTAATTTGATTTCATGGGATTTTTGCTCAATTATTTTAAAACACTTGTTAATCAAATAAGACTAAAAACCATTGAATTCTAACCAATTATGTATGTATGTATGTATGTGATATTATTGAATGTTTTGTTATTATATGTATATAATCATATCTTAAATTGCGGAGAACGATTTAATTATTAGATTACCGATTAACGGTTAACCGACTAATCCATGTTAAAATCGTAACAATAACCATTTTTTACTATGTTCCATATATTGAACTCAATGTCGTTTTGAACTCTCAAATATTGATATATCTATGGGCATTTCCACCGAAAGGTCCACCGACAACATTGTATTAAAAGTTATTGAAAACAGTTTTTTTTTTGTCATAGCTTCATAGATAAACTATAAAATTTAACTATGTATGTAAAAAAAAATTACCTCTACATATTTAACGATTTTGAGACAGTCGAAGGCAAAGTCACAAAAGCGCAACTTTTTTCATTTGGAAATTTATTTTGGTCGTTTTGTTTGGATAAACATTCTTAAAGATTGACGCTATCCATTGACCTCCCTAAAACTTTTCCGAGAGTCAAAAAATACTGCATAAATTTAAATAAATACTGCACATGTCTATGTCACGTGTGACATTGAGAAACAACACTTGCTATCAGTGCGTCAAAAACAGAGGTAGTTAATTATAAACATTTGTCATAGTGGTGTCGTGCGACATCCCAAGTGTAACATTTGATGAAAAAATAAAAATTACATAAAAAAGTTTACATACTATTAAACTACAGTAGTTTTCCGATTTAACGAACCTAATTATTGTCAGGCGTAGAAAAATAAAATAGATTCATATTGAATATAAATTATTTGCTGGGTTTTGTATGAGTTTCTAAGCCTACTATACTTATTTTTCTTTTGTGATTTTCAAAAATATTATTATTTGTGAATTCTCAAATAGTTCTTGAAAGTCTGTGCATAAGATAAGAGGTTTGTGACTATTCAAAATGTGTGGTTGAAGTCTACTGATGATTTCTTACAGCAACAATGAAATGCATATAGGCCAAGCTGAACCACCAGCAAATAAATTACAAATTAAAATATAATTATGACAATATGTCGAATAATAAATTTCTTAAATGTTTGTTTATTACTCATACTAATTTATTCATACGGCATCTTCTTGTTAAGTTTTTTATTACTATGCTAAAATAAATACTTTGAATAATTCTGTGAATTTGAAAACTCTTTTAATAAGACTGTGTATTTTTAATATTCCCAAAAAAACAAACAACAAAACAATATAAATATCATAATGATAAAAAATGTCACTTGCGACTTTAATTAAAAAAACAAATATTATTTGGGGGGAATTAAAACAATTTTATAGGGTCATCAGTGCAAAATATTTTAAAATTAGTCACGAATAAATATTGCTCCAGTTTTCGCTGAAGTTGGTATTTTAATGGTTGGCCGCAACAACAATTTCTATTTTTGTCACATGCGAATTTCTTGGTTTTTGCAATTATCTTGAAAACTAAACTTGTTCAAAATCAAACTCGGCCCCATTTATAACGTTTATAATGAAAAAAAAATATTTTTATTTTATGGATTTCTTTAACTTCAAATGTGTACGACGGTCACACTTGACATTATGTAAATGCCCATATATACATATATGTATATACATATATTTAATGCTTCAAATACATTCCCAAATTAATAATTTAAAAAAAATCGAATTGTTTTTTTTTAATTCTGAACCAAATATTTTTACATAATTAGATTTTGCTTAAAAATAATAAAAAATACAGTAAATCCAAAATTTCTTATTTACATGGTATATTCTTCTTCTTCTTTTTGTTTATCTTTAAAAAATATCAAAACTGTCTATCTGCCATACTACAGATTTCCAATTCAAATGCAGCCAATTATGTGTGGTTCATTTCAATTGAGAGCTTTACATCTCTATAAATTATTAATAATTATTCGGTATTTTCAAAAAATACTTTTTTTAATTTCAAATTCATTTCGTATTGAAAATAATTATTATAGTTTGTCGATCCTGTTCAATAAAGTCTATTTTAAAAAGGTTCTGAAACTAAGCGATTTATCAAATTCACATCTAAGTTCGAATAGCAAAGAGGTTCAACAAATAAAAATCTAAGTATAACAATAGCAATCTCTAAGAAAATTTAATTTCTTTCCTAAATTTGAAAGAGAGTGAATAAATCGGTGAAATCGATATGGACATCTCCAGTATCAATTCCCCAATTTAGATGAAACTTATGGTATTTAACAAAATTTTTCAAGTTCAAAAAATTAAAATTGATTTAACAAGAACAACGATGATGCAATCGATCTTCTTAGAATTTGCAGCAATCTGCATATTTTTTTGGAGCTAAAGAGCTCGTTAAATTTTAAATTTGATAGGCTCTTTAGTTTAAACTTTACTAAGAAAAACCTTTTTTGAAGACTCAAAAAATTGAATCGGTTTACCATATCACAAAATCTGAGTGAGGTCATTGATCTTATAATGTCCTAAGTTTGGTTCTGATCGGTTAAGCCATTCTAAGTTATAAAAGGTTAATATGCATACATACACCCATACGCACGCACACTCACACATACACATACATCCATACGAGGCTCAAAGTAAAAATAGTCAGAATATATTCCAATGACCTCAAAACGTGGTGATCTGATGAAAATTATATATTAGAAATTCAGGGTGAAATCAGTAACTTCCTATTTTTGATGGAGGGAAGTTAAAAAAGGCTTAGTTTCTACTTTGCTTATATACTTATATACTTATGTTTATAGTTACCTTAATATAGAAAGGCCCTAACTCATTATTTTTTTGAAATAAATTTTTATAATTTTTCGATGCACAAAGATGTTATTTTATCGAAATATAAAAAAAATCGAATTCAAAAAAACTAAAAGTTGGGGATTTACTATATTAAGGTAACGATAGGTATGTTTATATTTCAGATATAAATTTATTTATTTTATATTATCTACTCAAAGATTTACCGATTTCGGTAATGAAATCGACATGCGAAATCGCTGTTTCTGTGTGGATACACAAATTATAATTTTTTTTAATATATTCGAAATTCCGAAGTTAATTTCGAAATTTATTATTTCAGTAAAATATAATTTTTTAGCATCTTAGTTTTTATAAAGCAAGTGAATAGAAGCCACACGATTTTATATACGGGTATCATTGATTTTATGGGAAAATACAAAACTTTAAATGCTTAAATGAGTTGAACTTTATTTGTAAAATATCACAACAAGACTTTTTTAGCATTTTCGAAAAAAAAACAAAGTTTGAAAATCATGACAATCTAAACTTAAAATAGATTTCTGTTGAAAATATAAAATTTATTGATTTATTTGTGCGCTCAAATTAAAGCCTAAAAATCACTGAATTGATTTGTGAAATTTAATGGCAACACTTTACTAAAATAAAACACTTTAAATTACTTCTTTTCATTGATTTTAAGTGTTAAAATGCCTGCTGTTTTCCAATAAACAACTTCATCTGCACCGACATTCTAAAAGACAATAGGAAAAAAATGTTAACTGAATGAAAAAGTTTGCATAAACGTCTCAACATTCTGACCCCCGATATTTTTTTAACAAATACACACTCACACTTAATATTTTGAATACATGTACAATAATTCAAAAACAGTTTCTATTAAAAGTTGCCGCCTTTTCTCGTATCTGTCAGTCACATATACTTCTCAAACTTTGCGCCACCACCACTAACTACCACAAGCAAACAAACAAAAGAGCCAACATACTGGGCGTCAAAATATCCTCTGACTCCTTGTTTGTCCTTATTCTACGGAAACACTAAATGAATTTTTAAATGTTTGGGTAAGAGTTTGTGTGTGTGTGTGATTGTGTATGTGTGTGTGTACAAGACTGTTTTTGTAGTAGAAATGGCATCAAATAATAATTTGTATCTGTTTTGCAATCAATTTGTTTCAAATTATACTTTGTTGCCTCTGCAGCTCGGAAATGTATTTATTTACTTTAGCAGTTTTGGTTTGTAGAAAGTACAAGTATTTTGTTGATGTTATACAAGGGAAAGATTTGCATTTATTTAAGGCTGTTTTCAATAGTTATATAAATTCCTTAAATATCTTAAGATAACAGAAACTTTAGTGAACCATTTTATTTTTGTCATTAATCCATTATAATTTTTTTCCTTTTAGGTAAAAATATGGTTTCAAAATCGCCGCATGAAGTGGCGTAACTCCAAGGAACGTGAACTTTTAGCCAGTGGCGGCTCAAGAGATCAAACATTGCCGAATAAAAATAACCCCAATCCAGACTTATCAGATGCCAAAGGAGATCGTCCCCTAACACCTTTATCACCTATGGCCATGTCACCACAACGCAGCAGTGTCTCTCCGCCTAATTCCCCCAATTCCAAAGAAGATTTAACCAATTCAGCTAACAGTACTCCCAAGCCCATGATATCACCAAAAACTTCTAATTCGCTACAGTCACCACCCATTATGCATCACATACCACAACCAGTTACCAGCATTGGCTCTTCCTTTGGTAGTTCTCAACAAATGCCGATCTCTTCACCACCGCCCTTGCTTACGGTAGCCAAATTGCCAACACAACACGATCAATCATCAACCTCATCAACAGCTTCATCACCGCCCAACAATAGTGGAGGTGGTGGCGGTGGCGCTAATGCAACTACTGGTGGCATAATGCCCATGACCAGTGCCGAGTTTCAAGCAAAAATAAATGCTGAGATGCATAAACATTTGGTAGCAGCTGATTTGAAATTTAAATTAGAAGCAACCCTAAACGAAGCAAAACAAAGACGCATAACCATGTTGAATATCAGTGCTGGCGGTGTGGGTACACCAGACTCTTTACATTCCATGGCTTTACATCCAGCGCATCCAGCTAATAGCATTTTTATAACAAACGCCATGCAGCATCACATGCAGCAGCAACAACACCAGGTGGCCATGGCTCAGCAACAACAACAACAACAACAGCAAGCATCAGCTGCCCAGCAGCACCAGCTTACCGGTCCACAACAACATAACCAACAATTTCATAATCCTGATTTCCTAAAAATGTATTATGACGACTATGAAGAATCGAATTCTGACAGTGATGAAGAAATCAGCGTAACGTGACCGCCTTAAGGGAATATTTCTAATTATTAAAGTTCCCTTAACATCAAACAGCAATTGTATATATTTTATTATTAAAATTAATTTGAATTTAATTGATATAAATTATTTATTTAGCAACTAATAACATTTAAACTCATATAAACTAATAAAATTAATAAAAATTTTTTCGAATTTAAATTGAAAATTAAAAATCTGTAATAAGCGACTTGTTTGGTTTTATTAAAATAATCATGTTTTTTACATCTTTAGTGTCGAAATTTCCACTTTGAATACTATATACATATGTAAAAATATACATAAGCATGTATATATGGATATTGCTCAACATTAAAAAGCTTTTAGACACGCAAAATTTAATTTGCAAAATATTAAATCAACTGGGAGAAACAAAAGGAGAGAAAGTATTCTTAGCTGTGTCTATCACACAGCTAAATTAAGACTTTGCAAAGTAAAATTGGCGTGTCTAAAACGGGTGCTTATGAAACAAACGAAAATGGAATACAACACTGCGAAATGTAACACCGACTTCATAGAACAGAGTTGCCAGCAGAATGCTGGCATGTTATTCAACTACGAGTTGAATAACATGCTTCGCTTTCTCAATTATGTTTATGAATCATCCCGTTTACACTGCGCATTGGTGTCTCCTTTTGGAATTTGTTATCCGTGTATATTCTAGGGATGTAGCGAATACCAGTTTAGCGAATGAGAATGCGAAAACGAATAATCCATTTGAATTTTTGCGAAAGCGAATGCGAATGCAAATACTTACAATGCGGTAAAAAATCAAATGAAACTAAATTTGTTTTAGAACATGAAGTTGTATTATATACATAAATATACTACGTGTAGCATTTTATTTAAATTGAGTCTTGAATTGAGCAAATATTTATTAATTTATTCAATTCTTTCAACAGAAAAATACATAAATGAAATTATATTAAAATAAGTATAGATAATAAAAAATGAATTTTAAGTTTTCATGCGAAATAATATGCGTGGCATTTGTGTCGCATATAATTTACAACAAAGAAGCGCAAATATAAATGAAATGAAATAATAATGGTGTTCAATATTTTTCAAAAGTTTGAACAGACTAGTCTTAAGTTTTTTTCAAAAACTGATATGATATAAAACTTATGCCAACTTATTTAAAGAAAAGTTTTCTTATAAAATTTTAAAGCTTCGTTTATAATCGTAAACTATTTTCGTAAAAGCAGTACAAATTTTCTTGTCTTTAGTATTCGCTTGAAATATTCGCATACATTTTAGCGAATGCAAAAGCGAATTCAAATAGCAAAAGTAAGCGAATAATTTGCGAATGCGAATATTCGGTACATCCGTAGTATATTCACACATACATACAAACGTATTATACGCATATATGTACATATACCCGTACATACATATTTTTCTTATATTTATTTTTTATACTATTCATAACTTAATTAAATTTTTTTATATTAAATTCACATCTATGTTTTTTGTGTTCGTTTTTATTTGTTCACACACACATACGTACGCATAAACCTATGTGGTTTTTATAGCTAGTTCAGATAAACTGGATAAATCGAATCAAGTAGATTCCCATGTTTTTTATATGGCAAAGCAAGTTGCTTCGCTCATGATCGGGGTGTGAAGCATGAATCGATAGTAGAAACACACTATAAAACTTGTTCGAAATTATAATTCTAATAAAAAATTCACGAA
Organism: Tachina fera; assembly: GCA_905220375.1. NCBI lineage: Eukaryota > Metazoa > Arthropoda > Insecta > Diptera > Tachinidae > Tachina > Tachina fera. The sequence goes on from LR999964.1 coordinate 68,149,005, forward strand.
AACTTCTGAAAGATTGTTCTATAACAGTTTTTTCAGTTTCCGTTAAATAAAGAAATTTTTTATCCCCCAACCAAACATTATGGAGATGGCTTTATGGTGTGGGCCTGCATGACTATTAGTAGGGCTGGAAACCTTGTGTTTATTGAGTTTAAAATGGACCAGATCGAATACTTAAACATTCCAAAATAAAATTTATTTCAAAGTGAGGAGCAACTAGAGACGTTTGATTACAACGGAACAATGATCATTAGCAGATGGCCCATAATGTAGAAATCGGTTGGATTTTAAATGAAATCGTAAGTTAAAAACGTAGAAAATTATTTTTGGTTCATTTCATATCCCAACTTTGTTTCATTACAAAACAATCAACTTTTTCCCTTATACTTTTTTGCTACAAACTGAAATTGAAGCCAATAATGCGGAAGCCGGCTACAGGTGGCCAAATATGTTTTCGACGACGACAAAACATTATATTATATTATATTTTCATTATTATATTTTCTTTTAAACTGAAAACGGATTTCACTTTAATATTAATTTTTACCTTTTACTTACTAAAAGCATACAACAAATAAGACTACAAAGCACAAATGAAAATATTTCTATGTAAGGAACATTTTAACGCAATTAAAAGAAAGAATTTGTTGTGTTAAATGTAAATCAGTATTAAAAGAGTGAGAAAAATTTGTTTTCAGGTGAAGAAGAATTAAATGAAATTACTTTAGAATATTAACACACGAATAAAACATTAAAGAGGATTTAATGACTGCGTAATCTCTGTTGTGCACTGAACAACTGACCGAAAAGAACAACTGAATGAAAAGAACGAACTAGTTCTTTTTGTTTGTTGTTGGGAACAAAAAGGAACAATCCGCAAAAGGAACAACTATGCCCAACTCTAATCTAATGTACATAGTATGTTGCTGCCTTAAGTCTTTTGTTTATCATGAATAAAATTATTAATACGTTGCACAGTGTTGCGAAACCGGAATTTTTTGGAAATCATATTGCCTAAACTGTAATTTTAATTGCATCGATGAGAAACTTCTACAGATTGGTCAAAATGAAATCCCAAACAGAATGAGTGAAAAAAAATTTACACCGAAAAAAATTGTTGGGTAAAATGTTCAACAAAAGTCAAAAATAAAAAAAAAAATTTCGAAAAATTAAAAAAAAAATTTATTTTAATTCTTCTTTTATTTCTGATAAATACCCTATGATTAGTTTTTAAAATAAATTATAGGGTGATCCGAACAAGAATTATAAACGTCAAATTTTCATGATTTTTCGATATTTGTTGAAAAACTCTGAAATTTTATATAAAACTAAAATCGATTTCATTTCTTATTTGAAAGGTGGCAATAAAAACTTTAATTTGACACCGGTTTGAAGTCAATAGCTTCAATTTTAAGAGAGTTATGCTCATTTTTGTGGAGTGCTAGAATAGATGTAGAATAAAAAAAAACTTTGAAGATACTATTTTATAACACAGGCATATTTTATTGCATTCTACAGAAAAATTATAAATTATAAGTCATCTACCAATAACTTCATTGCTTCCTCTGATAATTGCAGGTGTTTCTCTTCCTTCAGTATTCTCCTACTTGTGATTGCGGCATCAGAATTGGCGAGCAGATAATGTAATATGTCTTCACAATTGTATTTTCTTGATGTTTTTGACACACATGCGGACTAAGTAGTGACAAACACTGAAGATGGTGATTAGCCGAAACCGGTCTGAAAATAATAAAAATTTGACGTGGGATGACGGAAAGTCACCCGAAAACCAATATGATTAAATTATTCAATAAGTGATTCCGAGAATTTCCGTTCTATTTCTATGGAATAAATACTGAGAATGATATACTAAAATCGATATAACTCCCAGAAGGAAAGGTATGGGCAGCTGATTTTTTCACAGTTCTTTAAAAACAAATTATGTAACATTTCTGTAGTGGTTTGGAGCTGGGACTCTCTGGGACTTTTTAGATATTGCTTACCTGACCCAAATTTTAAGGAAAAATTGACCTTTAGTCGTGTTTTCGCTATAAAAAAGGTGCATATGAAAATGTCTCAAACAACATTCCTTTTTTTACAGAAGATACTTTTCCAAAGGCAGATTTTTTTCCGAATCAAAATATCTGTCACCAAAATCAAATGAGATCATTTTGAATACAGCCCTGAAATCCCCTCTTTTCGTGAAAATTTTGTATATTTGACTTCTAAAATCAACATAAAAATAAGCTTTATGTGTTTTTTGTTTACTTGGAATGTCTGTGACAAAATTGCATCATTAAAAACACTGAAAAAAATAATCGGAAAAAAGTTACTTTTCCACTAGCCGCAACACAGTGCGTTGCTGTCTTAAGAACAAAATTGTTTCGAGAAAATCAGTAAGACGGCAAAAAAAATTAAAATTGGTTTCCGAGATAAAGCCGCGAGAAAATTGCAAATTCTTCGAAAAAATCAAGTTTTAGCCAAAAAAATAGATGAGGCCATAAAATCCGAACAGCACTTATGCCCGTTATTTCTACCCATAGATATCTATTAGTGTACTGAGTAAGTAAAATTTTATTAGGCAAACTCGTAGGTAAAAACCTTACGTAGATTACCTGTTTGTTGAAATAACGGGCATTAAACTAGCAAAATAAATAGCAAAATGGGATCTTGTTAGTTTCTATAAGTACTTCAAGAAATGCTAGGCTGGAAGGATTTTGCAATTGATGACTTCAAAAGTGTTGCAAAGTTCTATTAACCACATCTAATTTTCTTTATTTTTAACGGTTTCAGAGTTATTCAGAAATTATTTGCGAAAAAAAAAGTATCTTTGGACATGTGCCAAACAATAGATAAAAAATATTTTCCATTGGGTGCCAAGTCAGGACTGCACGGAAGATGATTCATTATTTCGATGCTTTGAGTGCCAAAAAACTTACTTGTTTGACGAGATGTGTGAGAACTCGCATTGTCATAATGAATAATATTTCGCCTTCGGAGGTTAGTCTTACGAATTTCTCCGAAGACTTCTGGCAAACAAATGGTCGTGTAGCACTCCGAATTTACAGTTTACACTGTTCAAGCAGAACAGTAGCCACATGACCCATTCGGCCAAAGAAACAGGCGACAATTTGATTTATTGTGCCTCTTGAACGAACAAATTTTGTGGGATTTAGCTCGTCTTGGAATACCCACACGTTCGATTGCTGTTTTGTTTCCGGCTCATAAGCATACATACATCTATTCATGATTCGCCATTTGTCACGTTTTTATACACGTGATTTTAAGCACCACGGTTGAAGTTTTTAATAATTTCCTTACACCACTTGACGCGTGCCTCGTTAAGCTATTGATAAATTATGGGGTATCCAGCGAAAACAAATTTACTTTTCAACTACGTTTTCATACAAAATAGAATGTACTAAAGTGGAACTAATGAACAAGGATGCCTCTATCTGAAAATATTTCATATTACGATCTTGCTTTATCAGTTCACGCACTACATTGATGTTTAGTGGCACAACAACCGATTTTGAACGACCTTCACCGCATTCGTCGGCGACGGAACTACGACGACGATTGAATTCACTATACCAGCGATATACTGTGGTTTTTGATACTGCTTTATCATCGTACAAAGAACGTCGTAATACACGTCGAAAGTTGTGAAAAATAATCCAACAGAAACCTTCTCTTGAAATTTCCGGTTTTTTCTGAACTCACTGTAACCAAAACAAATAGCACTTGTACATAAAAATTTTGTGAGTATGTTTGAGGTAAAAAATTTAAAACTTAATTATACTATTGCCAGATTTTAGATATTGACTTTAGTGTTGCCAGTTCCAGAAATGTAAATAGTAGCCCTCGTAAAACTCGTTAAAAGTATTTAGTTTCATTTAAAATTTTAGTTCATATCATAGAAGCCATTGATGTGTAAGATTTTTATACCCTTTACCAAAAAATGGTAAAAGGGTGTATATAGGTTTGTCATTCCGTTTGTAATTTCTACAATATTAATAAGAGACACATAAAGTATATATATTTTGGATCCTTATGCATAGGGAAGACGAACAAGCGATGTCCGTCTGTCCGTCTGTCTGTACGTGAAATCGGTTTTCCCAAGCTCCCAGAAGAGCTAGAGACTTCGTTCTTGGACTGGTGTATCAGAAATTTTCTGAGAAATTTTGCTATTCAAAATCAGCAAAATCGAGCTAACGGTTTCAGAGCTGGAAAACTCAAACTCAATTTACCCATAGAAATTAACTACCGAAAACAAGTTTTTATTACTTTTTTATTAAATTAACTTATTTTATACTTCGGTATGATTAAAATTGGTATTTACAATCAAAAAAAATTTTAAAAACTTAACAAATTAAAAAACGTTTCCAGGGTTGGAAAACTTTAACTTTTTTCCTAATAATTAAACATATTTCATGTTTTAGGAAGAAGGCTATTTTCTCAGGAACGGTAAAAGCTACGGGTCTGAAATTTGGACAGTGTATGTTGAACTTTGGTCGCTACAACAACAAATATATAAAAGCTAAAAATTAAAGGGTATTCCAAAATGAGTGACGAAAACTTTTAAAATCCCATGTAATATACATACAATTGTATGTACATATGCGTATTGACACTTGAAATTTGTAAAATTAGTGTATTTTTATATAGGCTACACCAATTAACACTAAAATTAAAAAAATTTTAATTAAAGGGTGGTCCATCAGTTAATGCAATTTTGACTATGTAATTTTGACAACCTGCTATATCTTTGAAACCGTAAGAGGTAAACTCTTGAAATTTTCAAAAACGGTCAAACTAAAAAATCCAAAAATTATAAAATCGCCAAAAATTTAAAAAAATCGCCAAAAACAAAAAAAATCGCCAAAATGAAAATAAACGCTAAAATTAAAAAAAACGCTAAAATCAAAAAAATCGCCAAAACGAAAATAAATCGCCAAAATTAAAAAAAACGCCATAAACCGAAATAAAATCGACAAATCAAAAAAAAATTGCCTATATGAAAAAAAATCGCCAAAAATTAAAAAAAATCGCTTATATGAAAAAAAATCGGCAAAATCAAAAAAATCGCCAAAACGACAAAAAATCGCCAAAACGAGAAAAAAGTGTCAAAACAAAAAAAAATCCCACAATGACAAAAATCCGCAAAAATCGCCAAAACAAAAAAAATGCTTATATGAATCGCCTAAATGAAAAAAAATCGCCAAAATCCAAAAAAATCGCCAAAACGAAAATAAGTCGCCAAAATTAAAAAATAAAACGCCAAAAACCGAAAAAAATCGCCAAAACAAAAAAAATTGCCTATATGAAAAAAAATCGCCAAAAATTAAAAAAATCGCTTAAATGAAAAAAAAAAATCGGCAAAATAAAAAAAATCTGCCAAAACGAAAAAAAATCGCCAAAATTAAAAAACGCCAAAAACCGAAAAAATCGCCAAAACGAGAAAAAAAAATTATCAAAAAGAAATAAAAACTCCAAAAAACGAAAAAAATCACCAAAACAAAAAACAAATTGCCAATATGAAAAAAAAATCGCCAAAAAATAAAAAAATTGCCTAAATGAAAAAAATCGTCAAAATCAAAATAATCGCCAAAACGAAAAAAAATTGCCAAAATTTAAAAAACGCCAAAAACTGAAAAAAATCGCCAAAACCAAAAAAAAAATTGCATATATGAAAAAAAATCGCCAAAATTTAAAAAGCACCAAATTAAACATAATGTCAAAAACCTAAAAATTGCACTAAAAAAAAGTATGAATTTTTTCACAAAATGAATATGTACCTACATATCTCTGTGCCTATGTCTGTATCTCTATACTACATAAACGCACTTTGGTAAAGGGTATATAAGATTCGGCACAGCCGAATATAGCACTCTTACTTGTTTACATTTATTACAATAAATAAGTACCTAATATTCTCATATCAGTATTTTACTTAAATAGGAAAATAGCTAAAACTATAGTTGCTGGAATCAATATCTGAACAGATCTGGATCCAGCGCACTAAAGTTCAATAAAATCACATATTGAAGTTTTTGCTCCTAACAGAATAGTGAAAGATTGAAGATGATAAGGAGAAGATGGGTCATGTATATATACACGGGGAGTCAGTGACCAAACCAGCCGCTACTTCTGATATAGAGACTCACACTCTTGATCCTACCTTCCGATAATTTGTATTCCTTGTAGGGGAGACTCATACGCTTGCAAAATACCAGTGGCCAGTGAGTGTAGCCAATAGACTTCGCAAGTGCTTTCTTGCAAGGTCCATGAATTTCATAGTTTTATTTAGGTTAGGGCATAGCTAAAGAGTTCACGCTATTGTACAGGTAGGTTCAATATCTTACACTACGGCATAACCAGAAATGAATATGCAAATGAACTGGCAAAAAATGTCAGAACGTTACGGACAGTAACTCTAACTAATGCAAATCCTTTTAAGGCAGTGAAAATTGAGTTAGAAAATTGGGCGAAAAGGGCCCACAGGGTACGATGGAATTGTGATGCTGTAGGTAATCTAACCAAAGTTTTATGGGGCGAACCGGAAGAAGATAAAATAAGGAGACTGCTAAAACTAAAAAAGCCCGAGCTAGGAAAGTTAGCATCTTAACGGGGCAGTATTTTCTTTTTTTTTTAGAAGTAATACTCAGCCAATGAACGCCTACTACTATTACTAGGTGTTACCTTGTTTAGGAAAGGGATATTGATAGAGAAGACAAGTGCTAAAGAAAGAGGCAGAGAAAAGCTTCATTATTTTACAACTCTGCTTTTTGCACGTTTTTAATAATGGAACTTTGCCTCTGATGTTAAATGAAGCGTATTAAATTTTTTTGAAGCTGTGGTTAGTAACCATTTTATTGGTTATTTTACTTTGACGATAAGTCTGCTACACAATAAAGGAGAGCGCTCTGATGTTACATTAGGATTAGTATCTACTGAAGTCGGTATAGTTCAGCGACCAGTTACCATGCCTTCCTCACTTGAAGTTTTCTACAACAACTGATATAAAGGGACACTAATGCACATCAGAAAAATGCATGGTTGAATGTAGGGATTGAACCCAGTACCTGCAGTTTGGTAGTCAACTCGCTAACTACTTCAGCCAACACCACACTCTAATCAACAAGGGCAATTGTTCCAAATTGGAGCCACGAATGACAATCAGCCTCATCATGAATTCGACATGTGAAAATTTCCTAAACAAAGTCTTCATTCACAGGGATTTTAATTTAGTATCATCTGTTCCAATAAAATTAAAAACTTACATATTTTCATTTTTCCAGCAGACAAATCTTTGTGAATAATTTTCATCATAAGTTGTGAAAGTAATTGCATGAGGTTTTTTGATACCAATTATTCACACGTTCGAAAATTTTCATGTGAAATTTTATTTACTATAAGCCCAAATGAATGGAGACAATGAAGCGCTTCTTCTGTAGTTTTCCAGCCCAGTAAATGTCCAGTTATTTTGGAGGTGACACCTTACCGGTCATTACCCACCTCAGAGGTAGTTAATGGAAAAGTTTGAGGGACTACGTGAACTTTACTGAGTTCTTATAAAGGTTGGGTTCGTTGTTAATTTATATGCGAGCGCACAATAGGCCTGGACTGGCTTATGTGTATGTCGCCGGATATGAGCGTAGTGACTCCTCTTTTCAGCCTAGCTTAACCTAACCTAATTTGCCTAACCTAACTCCATATTGTCTTAAGTCGACTTCCAATGTTATGGCTTTTAAGCACAGAAATCTACTTTGGCTTGGCAAGTTTTACAGAAAAAGATATACTTATATAATAGGTTTTCGCTAAATATTTTTATTTAGTAAATATTTTTGCATGGATATTAACATATGAAAGCGTCTTATTTAATTAACAATATAAAAGCCACAAAATCAATGTATGAAACAATTTTTTTTTTAATATTTAATAAGTGTATAGGATTTCAAATTTACATGTTACAAGCTAAAGAAATTTAAAAAATTAAAAAAATTGGTTTATAAAACAATTTTGCACAACAATTTGTGTTATAAACCATTTATGAAACAAAATTATAATATAAATGATTAAACAGATTAAGTCCGCAACTTCAGAAAAAAACGATGTCAAATTAACAACCCTATAGGAACTCAAAGTCATTTGTAAGTACCTTCAAAATGGTTTTTTAATAACCACAAGTGGTTGATTAAGTGACTTTTTTCCTTGTCGCCGACTCACTATTTTAACAAAGGCAGTAGTCAATTGGCCATCTCTGCATGACTTTTAAATTGACTACTAACTACTTATATTTCAATAAATATTTATGTAAATCTTCATACACATTTGTATATCATATACATACATACATATGTATATACTATATATAATGAATATATGTATATTGATATATAGAAATAATTAGTATTTTTATATTTAAAACACATGTACATTCATACGAAAGTTTTTCCTGCTCATAGAAAATATTATACATATTAAGTATTGAAATTATTATTTTTTTTTTACACAAACATTTGGCATTTGATTTCATTGCATGCTTCTTTTGATTTTTTTTTATTTTCTTTTCATTTACTTATTTTGCTTTTATTTATTTCTTACGTGTGCTTCTATTCAATATGTTAGGTTGATATCTGCATGAGATTTAAACCAATTTGTAGTCACTTGCAAAATAATTAATTCATAGCTAGTGTTTTTTGTCAATCGACTATTTTATTTACTACAGGCAAACCCCATAATAAAATCTACGCCAGTAACTTCAAATGCTCTCTAATTTTTTTTGTTTCATTTTCTTTTGTGCTTATATTTCTTGGTAGTTTTGTTCACACAAAATTTATGAAATTCATTGAAAGTATGATTGCATTGTTGAAGGAATGAGTATTTATATGTGAGAGCATATGAAAAACTGCTTTCTGGGGCTGATTTCTTGTGTCAATTTGTATCGTCACCTTAAATGCAAACGGACGTAGCTACACAAAAATTGGAAAACGAGTTTTTAATTGATTATGGTTCATTTTATCAAACTACATGTTCACACAAATATTTAGACCTCTACGATCAAAAATTACGACTTTATTAAAGAAATTCAAACGGACGTAATTACGAATTCATCTATTTTTTATTGCAAGGAACGTAACTAACATAAAAACTTAAATATATATATATATATAAAAAGGAAATAAATGGTTAAAAACAAATAAGTATCCATACTAAAAGTAAATGTCAAACACAATTTTCAAGAATACTTTATTATTATTGATTGTGTAACCTTTTTGTTTCTCCTGTAAAAAAAATATAAAAGTGTACTTACGTCCGTTTGCATTTAAGGTGACGGTATGGAAAATGTGTTTATGCGGCAATTCTGTTTAATCATTTACGCAATAAATATTTAACAAACAAAACTAAGGTAATGCTGTTACACATAAAATATGTTTGTTTTAATAGTTTGCTTAACCTGGTAACTATAACAATTTATTAACAATTTAGTTTTTAATTGTCCTAACCATTTCTTTTACAGTAATAAAAAAACAGAATCCACTTAAAATATTTCTTAACAAAATGAAATACTGTTATATTAGTAAACTTAAGACTAAATTAAGTTTTGGTGCAGCGCTGAAGATATTTATATATGCATATATATATTCTGTTTGGTAAATAAAAACAGATATTTGGTTTAGTTAATAAAAAAAAAAGTTTTGTGACAAACTAAAATCTAAGCGGTAATTTGTACATACAGAGTTTGTGTATATATGTATATATTTAAATAATAAGGAATGTGTAGGTATGTAGTATATCTGTAAATAATTATACTTTTAAAAGCAGATAATGTTAATAGCGAAGTTTTAATAGACATTGTCATGTTCCCTTCTTTGTGCTGGAAGCATGAAAAATCTTCTTCGGTGGGTATTGAATGCATCTGTATATAAATTTTACTATAAAATACATTTTCATATTGACTAAGTATATGCAAATGAAATTGAAATATTGTATACAAATATGTAAACATATATCTCTGTAGGATTTGTGGTTATAATCGTTTAATAGTATTAGCTTCTTATAAGAATTTGTACCAATTTTATATTTTAAATTTTTTTCATTCATTCATCATCTAAACGTATGGCATGATTGACGTGGCCAGCTTCCTCGTTGGGCGTTAGGCCGGCAGAAATTGTTGAAATCCCCGCAGTAGTTGTACCATTACTTGTTGTTCTCGTTTCAGGCTTCATATGTAAACCATTGGAATTATGCAAGGAATTTATTTTCAATACACGACGCTTCTGCACATTATTTATTATAAGCGATATTGTTAGACCCAAAAACAATGTGAGCATACAGCCCATCATGGAATACCACATGTAACTGATTTTAAAAATTGGCCAAGAACTGTTAAAAAAATATTTAAAATTAATATAATTGTATAAAACAACTAATTTTTATAAAGACTATACTTACGTAAATCCAGCTGCTTCCTCTTTTGGCAAAGATTCAAGTAAAGTATTGGCTAAAGTTTGAGTAGAATTAACCAAACAATCACAAGCTGCTGCAGATACTGTTAAGGAGTCTGGTTCCACATTTACTACTTGAGCAATGACACCTATGAAGATAACCAAGGCCAAAGAGATAATGCCACCATAGAAAGCTCCAGCTGTATTGGCATTTTTGAAAGCTAAGCCCAAAACAAACAATCCCAAAGTCACACCACCAATTAAACCGTTCAAGGTAAGTGTGGCCTGTAGCACACCTCCCAAACGCTCCACTATGAACACCAAGCCAAAAGACAAAAATCCAAAGCCCAAAGACATCCATTTGGCATAAAGAGCACCCTTGTCGGAACTAATTTTGATATTCATGCCATTAACCAACAAGTCCTCACACGTAACAGCCGACAAAGAGTTCAAAGCAGAGGCCACCGTGCTTAAAACCAAACAAACATAAAACAATTGCAACAAAATAATTAGTAAGTTTTACTTACCCCAAACTGGCAGCAAATATACCAGCTACGAAAATGCCCGCAATTGTGTGAATATGCTCATAAGTATTTATTATATAAAAAGGCAATAACTGATCGCTGGCCGTTATACGTCCAGCTGTTAAAGGATCACAACCGCTATAATGATTGAAAAGCATCAGGCCGCTGTAGAAGTTGAGTAGGAACACAATCACCAAACCCATTATCGCCAGAGCCAAGGCTATTTTAGCTAGCTTTAAGGATTTCAAGGACATGCATTTTTGTACTGAAGCTTGATTCGTGCAAAACAAGGAGGTCCAATAAAAGAAGCCACCAACGACCACCGACCAAACCGTATGGCGTGTAGTGGGATTGACATCAAAACTATAAATTCAAAAAAGAAAATCATTGAAGAAATTTAATCTTGTAAAAGGAGTTTCTTAGTAAAAAAAAAAATTACTTGAAAAACTCCAAACGGCCCTTTTCAGCAGCATTTTCGAATACTTCAATAGGAGAGCCACTGTAAAAGCAGCCTAAAATCACCACCAGAACTAAGGAGACGGCCAAAACAGCAGCCTGAAATTAATCGACAATAGATAAAAAATTATTTCAATTGTATTCAAATTCACAAAAAAAGTGGTCACCAATTAATATTTTCAATTAAGAATTTAATTGTATTAATTAAATTTTTAATTGTATTAATAAATTTGACTGGAAAAACTTAATTTATATTATCAAATTGTTTATAGGTGAAAATTTAATTAATTTTTAAGTTGATACAACAAATATTTTAATTAATATTACAAAATCATTCATATTACTTTTTTGTGTGATTCTATTGAAATATTTTAAAATTTAGCTCGTTCTCGAATCGTATAATATTTTCCAAGGTGTATCTAATTACACCACGATATGTTTTCTGATGACACTGTGTGACAGCAGTGTTTTGTTAAAAAATGGCTGTGTTAGACTACACAAAAGTTTTTAAAAATTTTTACTGAACTTTGCCGCGTTTTACTAATTTGCGTTCGTTTATCCAAAATACACAACATGAGAACACAAACTGAGAGCGAAAAGTAACAGTTCCTGTTATTTTCACATTATTGATTTTTTCCACGGCTACTACAAATGATTTTTAATATATTTGTTTGTGGCAACTTTCAAGAATATAGAAGGAAATATTTTTTTAATGTGTTTGTTGGGGGACGTAAAGTAAACATTTTTATAAAATTGTACAGAGTATTCGCCTTTCTTTCTTCAAAAAATATTTTTTTATTATTGTTAAAAAAAAATTATTTCAATATTAAAATCCTTAAGAAATGTGAAGTCCTCTAAAAACGAAAAAAGATGGCGAATTCAATAATCAAACACCCAGTTGGACCCTTATTTGCGCCCAGATTAAAGTGTAGACTTTTCATATAACGAACTAGTTTTATATAAATGCAAAGTTTTTGTTGATTGTTCGTTCAAGGATTCATGTCATCTCCATATATCGTTTAATTAAAAAATGTCATAGGACTAAAAGTAAGAGCTGTAAATTTCTCACACTTCCCATACTTTTCTTAGTGTATTGACAAAATTTTATTAAGGTCAGAGCAAGGATACGCTTTGCTCGAAAATATTCTTAGAAATAAATACAATACAAAAGAGCTTGTATAATTATTTAGTTTAATATTTGTTTCGACGAAACAACTGACGACACACTTGTTTAAAATGACAAAATAAAAAAAGTTTCAATTTGGTATACACATCCGCTCCAAAATTCAGATCCTTCACATATTAATTTAAAATATTCTATAACAAATAAAATACGCAAAAAAATATTAAAGTAGCAGCTAAAAACAATATATGTTGAATATTTATGATTTGATTAGTCTAAAGTTCGTATCGCTCTGTAGTAAGCCAATTAACATGTGATAATTATTAACGAACAAATGACACCAAAAAATAGTGCATTAAAATTATCAAATCTAATGTCAATGCAATAATAGATTGATAATTTAGTTTAATGCAAAATATAGTGCACTAAAAGCATTAGACTTAGTGTTAATGCAATAAATTTGCATTTGCATTGATTTGGTTTAGTTTAGGAAAATGCTCAATGCATTACCTTATTTAATGAAACTATCCCAGGTCTGTTTATTATATCTGATCAGAGATGGAAAGTTGCATTTTCGTATTTGCTAATAGAACAGAATTAAAAAATAATAAAAAATGCATAAAAATAGTAAATAATAAATGAACCTTTGTAAAATAATTCAATTAAAGGTCGATTTTTAGGGTTCCGTACACCAAAGGTGAAAAAAGGACCCCTATTGTCTGTCCGTCACACGGTATTTTCTCAGGAACCGTAAGAGCTACGGACCTGAAATTTGGACAGAGTGTGTAGAACATTGGCCACTACAACAACAAATACATGAGAATTAAAAATTAAAGGGTGCTCCAAAACGAGCGACGAAAAATTTTAAAATCTCATGTAATATACATACAATTGTATGTGCATATGTGTATTGACACTTGAAATTTGTAAAATTAATGTATTTTTATATAGACTACAACAATAAACATTAAAATATTAAAAAATTTAAATTAAAGGGTGGTCCATCAGTTAATGCAATTTTGACAAATTGCTATATCTTGGAGACCGTAAGAGGTAAACTCTTGAAATTTTCAAAAACGGTAAAACTAAAAAATCTGAAAATTATAAAATCGCCAAACCGAAAAAAATTGCCAAAACCTGAAAAAAATCGCCAAAAATTTAAAAAAAAATCGCCAAATCGAAAAAAATCGACAAAATTAAAAAAAAATTCCAGCACGTTTAAATGAAAAAAAAAATTGCCAATATGAAAAAAACGCCAAAAACCGAAAAAATCGCCATAACGCGAAAAATGCGCCAAAACCAAAATAATTGTTGATGTGAAAAAAAATCGCCCAAATGAAAAAAATCGCCAAAATTAAAAAAAATCGCCAAATTTAAAAAAAATCGCCAAAACGAAAAAAATCGCCAAAATTTAAAATAAACGCCAAAAACCGAAAAAAATCCTCAAAACGAAAAAAAAAGTTCCAAAACTAAAAAAATCGCCAAAACCAAAAAAAATCACCTATATGAAAAAAAAGCCAAAATTAAAAAAAAAACGCCAAAATAAAAAAAACGCCAAAATAATAAAAATCGCCAAAATTAAAAAAACTTCAAACACCAAAAAAAAATCGCAAAAACGTGAAAAAAGTGCCAAAACTCAGAAAGCGCCAATAAATTCAAAATTCTCCCAAACTAAAAACAAGTAAGAGTGCTATATTCGGCTGTGCCGAATCTTATATACCCTTTACCAAAGTGCGTTTATGTAGTATAGAGATACATACATAAGCACAGAGATATGTATGTAGGTACATATTAATTTTGTGAAAAAATTCATACTTTTTGTGCAATTTTCAGGTTTTAGGCATTATGTTTAATTTGGTGCTTTTTCCGATTTTTTTTTCATATAGGCAATTTTTTTTTTGGTTTTGGCGATATAGGCAATTTTTTTTTGTTTTGGCTATTTTTTTCAGTGTTTAGCGTTTTTTTTTAATTTTGGTGATTTTTTTCATATAGGCAATTTTTTTGTTTTGGCGATTTTTTTCGGTTCATGGCGTTTTTTTAATTTTGGCGATTTATTTTCGTTTTGGCAATTTTTTTGATTTTGGCGATTTTTTTTCATTTAGGCGATTTTTTTTTAATTTTTGGCGATTTTTTTTCATATAGGCAATTTATTCTCGTTTTGGCGATTTTTTTCGGTTTTTGACGTTTTTTTTTAATTTTGGCGATTTATTTTCGTTCTGGCGATTTTTTTGATTTTGCCGATTTTTTTTTCATACAAGCGATTTTTTTAATTTTTGGCGATTTTTTTTGATATAGGCAATTTTTTTTTTGTTTTGGCGATTTTTTTCGGTTTTTGACGTTTTTTTTTAATTTTGGCGATTTATTTTCGTTTTGGCGATTTTTTTGATTTTGCTGATTTTTTTTTTCATACAAGCGATTTTTTTAATTTTTGGCGATTTTTTTTGATATAGGCAATTTTTTTTTGTTTTGGTGATTTTTTCGGTTTTTGAGGTTTTTTTTTAATTTTGGCGATTTATTTTCGTTCTGGCGATTTTTTGATTTTGGCGATTTTTTTTCATTTAGGCGATTTTTTTTCATTTAGGCGATTTTTTTTCATTTAGGCGATTTTTTTTTCATTTTTGGCGATTTTCGTTTATATAAGCATTTTTTTTGTTTTGGCGATTTTTGCGGATTTTTGTCATGGTGTGAATTTTTTTTCATTTTGACACTTTCTCGTTTTCGCGATTTTTTCGGTTTTTGGGGTTTATTTAATTTTGGCGATTTTTTTTCGTTATGGCGTTTTTTTTTTGATTTTGACGATTTTTTTCATATAAGCGATTTTTTTAATTTTTGGCGATTTTTTTTCATATAGGCAATTTTTTTTGTTTTGGCGATTTTTTTAGTGTTTGGCGTTTTTTTTAATTTTGGCGATTTATTTTCGTTTTGGCGATTTTTTTTATTGTGGCGATTTTTTTCATTTAGGCGATTTTTTTTTAATTTTTGGCGATTTTTGTTCATATAACCATTTTTTGTTTGTTTTGGCGATTTTTGCGGTTTTTTGGCGTTTTTATTTAATTTTAGCGTTTATTTTTATTTTGGCGATTTTTTTCGCTTTGGCGATTTTTTTTTAATTTTTGGCGATTTTATAATTTTTGGATTTTTTAGTTTTACCGTTTTTGAAAATTTCAACAGTTTAGCTCTTACGGTTTCCAAGATATAGCAATTTGTTAAAATTACATAGTCAAAATTGCATTAACTGATGGACCACCCTTTAATTTAAATTTTTTTTAATTTTAGTGTTAATTGTTGCAGCATATATAAAAATACACTAATTTTACAAATTTCAAGTGTCAATATGCATATGTACATACATAATACAATTGTATGTATATTACATGGGATTTTAAAAGTTTTCGTCACTCATTTTGGAACACCCTTTAATTTTTAGCTTTTATATATTTGTTGTTGTAGCGACCAAAGTTCTACATACACTGTCCAAATTTCAGACCCGTAGCTCTTACCTTTCCTGAGAAAATAGCCTTCTTCCTAAAACATGAAATATGTTTAATTATTATGAAAAAAGTTGAAGTTTTCCAACCCTGCAAACGTTTTTTTAATTTTTTAAATTATTATTTTTTTTAATATTAATACCAATTTTATTCATACCGAAGTATAAAATAAGTTAATTTAATAAAAAAGTAATAAAAACTTGTTTTCGGTAGTCATTTTCTATGGGAAAATACAGTTTGAGTTTTCCAGCTCTTAAACCGTCTGCTCGATTTTGCTGAATTTCAATAGCAAAATTTTTCGGAAAATTTCTGACACACCAGTCCAAGAACGAAGTCTCTAGCTCTTCTGGGAGCTTGGGAAAACCGATTTCACGTACAGACAGACGGACAGACGGACAGACGGACAGACGGACAGATGGACATCGCTTGTTCGTCTTCCCTATGCATAAGGATCCAGAATATATATACTTTATGTGTCGCTTATTAATATTGTAGAAATTACAAACGGAATGACAAACCTATATATACCCTTTTACCATTTTTTGGTAAAGGGTATAAAAACGTTTAAAACCGAAAAAACCCAAAAACAAAAAAATGCCAAAACTATAGTTTATATTGTTCGTATTGAATTACATATCTCGTGCCCGTACGGAACCCTTCGTGCGCGGGTCAAAGTCGCACTTCACTGAATTTATTAAATATTGTGTAACTTAAAATATTACTAAACAAGATTCCAAAATAAATTTGGAAAAATACAATTGTATCATTATTTCCATCCATGGCTCTGATATGAATATAATTTTCTTGCAAGTTTTTACAAGTAACACGTTCATTTACTTTTTCGTATCTGGGAAAGTAATTTTGTAAATTTCTACCTTACTCTCCCGTTGCAAGTTCCTGCTACGAAAGTAAATGAACAGACCTATTATTAAAATTTTTTTTTTAATTTTTTTTTGATATATTTTAATAAAAAAATTTTTATAAAATGCGGAAACCATTTTTTTTAATTTAGCTGTTACATTTTTCTTTTTTTTTGGCCGCATATGCTACACTGTGCGGTGATATCTAAGATATACCAGAAGAGTTGTTTTTATCACAAAATTTTTATTTCATAAGAATCAGTATTGTTTATTTTACAAATATTGTTGTTTTCAATATTAACTTTAAAAGGAACATATTGTTTCGATTTCGTTGAACCTGCAAGAATCAAGAGCTTTCATTAAACAGGCATCTTAAAAAGCTAGGCCGAAATTAGGCTTTTCGAGTATTGAAAGATGAAAGGAAAGATTATTTACAGCGCATGGAAAGGTGTCCCAAAAACCATTTCCATTTCAGTTTATACTAGATTTATATGCTTGGAAAACTAGCTAAAGCTTAGATCAGACAACGTGTTATTTATTCCTACTATATTGTTTATAATAATAAGTTTGAGTAATCTTGCAATCTCAATATGAGTTAAGGATTTGATTCAAAACTTCAATTAAAATCTTAGAATAATTAACTCGCTTTTAAATTTACTATAAAACACTATTCCCTTTAAAAACATTATTGTCATTAAGAAAAAAAAAGTTTATATGAAACCTGCTTCAATCCAGAAACAAAAACGTATGTACATGTTACGAAGTAAGATTTTGCGATCTTCTATTGACGGAATTAAAGACCCAAAAGCATGCATGAATCAGCAATGTATTTTAAGGTACTACATCAAAGGTTCTGAATCAAACTGGGAGATTCTGGATATTAATAGATTGATTGAGGCAACATAAGTGTTGATATAAAAAGTTGCTTGCATTAAAAAATTCGTTTAGTTTGAATGTCTCTTCGATTAAGTAAACAATGATTTTTAATATAAAGTGTTTTGTATTCGTGTGAAAGTAAGAAGTGTTAGTTTAATTTAAAAAAAAAACCATTAATTGAAATAAAAAAGTTAAATTGTTAAATTAACATTTAAAAACCATTTCAATGTGAAAGAAAATATCACAAGCGTTTAAAAATTCTCTTTAATTAAATTAAATATACATATAATTGAAATGAAATGAATTGAAGAACAAAGCTGAATTACAAAAACAAAACTAACAGCCTGTTTATGTAAGACGTTAACGTTAGAAATCTTGACGTTTTTGTAATAGATTAAAGGAAATTTTTAAAACTTTTCTTTAATCTATTAGGAAAACGTCAAAATTTCCATTTTCAACGCCTTATACAAACATGCACAAAGTATATCTAAATGAAACGTTTTTGATTGTGGTCAGGATATTTAAGGCAGATTGTCAAAAAGGTGCAATTTAAAATTGAGAAATTTAAAAAAAAAACCTTATGCAATATTTTCTTTAGCAAGTATGTAGTTGTGGAAATCTAGAACAACCTGTCGTACATCGCCATCCGTTCATCTAAGTCACTTAAATTAAAATAATTTACGACTGTTTTCCCATTGCTAAATAGTAAAAATTTACACAGCCTGTTTGTGTAAAACGTTGGCAATGAAAATTTTGAAGTTTTCAAGTAGAAAGAAAACTTGACATGTTTCCTTTAATCTATAACAAAAATAGCAAAATTTCTAGCGTAAACGGCTTGCACAAACATGCTGTAAAGCTTTATAAAAGGTTTTAAAAGAGGTTCTGGCATCTTTTATTCGAAAATGTTATCTGTTTTGAAATAAAAATGCTCCCATAGATAAATTCATTTGCAGAACTTTACGATAAGATTGTTTCGCTTTAAGACATTAACAGCTTTTCTAAGAAATAATTTTGAAAACTTTTTTACGAACACAATAGCTACAAGACAATTTTTATGATGTACATTAGTGAAGGCATAAACACTGGGTTCTGAACTACACCATCTTCAACGGATGCTAATACTAATGTAACATCAGGACACCCTCCTTCATCGGTTTTGTGTAGCTGAATCATCGGCAAAGTAAAATAACCAATAAAATGGGCACTAAGCACAGCTTTCGAAACTTAATACGCTTCATTGACACCAGACGCGCTGCAACTCTGCATTATTAAAAACGTGCAAAATGTAAAGTTGTAAAAGAATGAAGCTTTCCTGAATCTCTTCCTTCACTACCTGTCCACTCTATCACCACTATCCCTTTCATAAATACGGTAAGATTTAGTAATAGCAGTAGGCATTCATTGCTTGAGTGTTACTTCTCTTTAAAAAAAAAGTAGAAGCACCTGAAATATAACATTAATATTTAATGGGCATAACAGCGCCCATTATGTCAGTCTAAGAGCCGAAACTCTGCTAAATTTCATGGGAATATGTAAATAGAAGTACATACATATAAGGTGTGTGCCACTTTTCGTAAAAATCGGTTGAGCAAAAGCACGTGAAATATAATATTAAATTTTAATGGGCTTGGCTCCGCCTACTTTTTTTATGATTACGAATCAAATAGCATAATTTTGCATTTTCTTAAATAAATATTGAGCTATCAATTAACATTGAAAAAATTAATGATGCTATTGCATGATTTACATCAATGAGACTGTTGTAAATAAATGCATACCACTGCTTGCAATTTCTATTCACTCATATGATTCACTAAAGCAATGAATCAGTATGATTGTTTTGAATTATTCTTAAGACCCCTTCTGACATATATAGTTTTTAAATGTAATACCTATTATAAAATAAAATAGCTAGGCTCATTAACCCCCGACTAAAAAAAGGGGTGTTATAAGTTCGTAGTGTGTGTCTGTGTGTCTGTGTATCTGTATATGTGTGTGTTTGTCCGTGTCCACGTCCACTGGACCTATTTTGATTTAGATTTTTCTGTTTGAAAGGTGACGTAATCGAGAGGGTTCTTAGTCATGTTTTAAGAAAATCGATCCAGCCGTTTAGAAGATATCACATCTTCTCCAGATATATGCGGGGGTTTTTTAAATTTTTAATTTTTGTTATTTTTTTTTTATAAATTGTTTTAAAATGAGAAAAATTACTAATTAATTGGCAAATGTTTTAATAACTTAAGACTTCATCTAGTCAACTTGCTTTTGTGAGTTATTTTATTACTATACAAAACAATCAAACAACAGTACGAATTTTTTATTCATCTTTACTAACAACCGGGGATGATAAATGTGAAAACTAATTTGGTACCAATTACCTCTTAAAATTGTACTTTTCCGACCCCAATAGTACTAAACTCGATTTTTTGTTTTTACCTGTGGTTTCTACAAGCCAGATGGTTGCCTCGTATAGAAAATTTTTATGAAAATCACTCAAAAAAATTATTGGTTTTCATATAAATTTTTCACTCAAGCCACCCGTCTGAGTTGTGGAAACCAGTGGTAAGTTTTTTTATTATATTTACTCAAATAATCATTTACTCAAATAACGTCATAACTCCAAAAAACTAGTTTTCCAAAACACAATTGAAAAAAAGAACGATATGAGGATTAATCTGCATCATTAACTGAAAAATTAAAATTTATTAGAATTTGAGATAGTGGATAAGGCAGTAAATACGTATCGTTGGTAAGAAGTAGAAATGCCCAACTTAAATATTTGTTATTTTACAGGAGAAGATAAAAACACAATAGAAACTGTAAAATTCTTTCGGTATTTCTTTTTGTACAACCGTTTGTATAAGCGTTATTTTTTACACTATTAGAATACATTTTTGTGTAGTTGTGTGAAATGAATTGGAATCACTGAAAAACAAAATTTCGTAAAAAATGCGAGTTAAGGCCTTTTATGAAATTTATTTATTTAACGATGTAGAAAAATAAAATGAGTTCACCTGAATATAAATTATTTGCTGGGTTTTGTGTCAGTTTCAAAGCCTACTAAGCTTCTTAAGTAAGAGGTTTGTAACTTTTCAAAATTTGGGGTTGAAGAGTACAGATGATTTGGTTCCAGCGCCAATGAAATGCGTATATAGACATGCTAAACCACCAGCAAATGAATTTCAATAATTGTAGTTAGGGCCTTTCAATAAGTCTTTTGTTTGTATTAGACTTTCGAGTCTTCGTTTTTGTTATTAAAACAATCCTTCCACCTTCGCCGATGAGTGTGGAATTGACAATATTCTCCTGATAACTTTTGAAAGCTACGGAAACATTAGGTCATCCAATTCATTTTTTAAAATTCGAAAATCGTTATTTATAGCATCATAATTTTAATTTTCTTTTGAGAATATTTTTAAATAATACTACTAACATTTTCGGGTGTAAATTTTGTTAGCCAGTTTAAAATTTCGTCATGAAAAGTAACTTCATTTAGTTTTGCAAAAAGTTATATAGAACTGTTTAACATTCATTCAACATATATAAAGCTTTTTATTTCAAAGTAAATTTTAGTTGGTTATATACATCGTTGAACTTAATACGAAAAGTCCCCAACTCGTGTTTTTCATAGTTTACAGGAGGAGGAAAAAACTAAATAAAAAAAGATGCAATATTGATACAAAATTTTTTTAAACGCAATTTTTATTAAAAACACTTTACAAATTTAGTGTTTTATTATTTTTTTTTTTAATTTAAATTAGTAATGGTCTATCGAAATATGTAAAAATATAAATTTTGAAAAATTATGAATTGGGACCTTTTCGTATTAAGTTAACGATATGTATGTATGTATATGGCAACCTAGCTTCATTTAATGCTATCAGTTAAACGATTGATATGTTATTAATATAACAAGTTTTTTATTTCTTATAAATACAATAATTGAAATTTATTTGCTGGTGGCCTAGTATGTCTATATATGCATTTCATTGGCGCTTGGACCAAGTCATGAGTAGACTTCAACCACAATTTTTAAACAGTCACAAGCCTCTTACTTTATGCACAGACTTTCAAAAAGTAAGAGGTTTATGACTGTTCAAAATTTATGCTTGAAGCCTACTGATGATTTGGTTCAAGCGCCAATGAAATGCGTATATAGACGCTAAACCACCAGCAAATAAATTTGAATTATTGTATTTACACTTCTGACAATATGTCAAATAAATAAATTTCATTATATTTCATATAAATTTTAAATTAATACAAAAGATAAAATAAATAAAAACACGCTATCATATTACAAACGAAACACCGGTGAAAATAGATATATGTTCTTTATTTATCTAAAAGTAATATATAAAAAGATAGATGGATTTCTTTATAATAAATCAAACAAATGTAATGCATATATAACAAGATAGTCGATCTCAAAAACAAATAATTTGATTTTTTTTCTCTCAAACTGGATATACTTTAAATGATTTAAAAAAAAAGAAAAAAAAATACCGCTATTTATGTTTTGTATGAAGAAAAAACAAGAGATTGTCTAGCAAATTTTTCAAATAGTACCAAATGAGTCAAAGGGGTACGTCCCAACGTACTTTTAAGGTTTAAATTTTACCAAAAAAAGTAAAATTGTACCAACTTTATCATCTCTGCTAACATCACTTAAAAAAGAGATTGAGTTAATGTGATGCACGAATATTCGTATTCGTATTCGAATTGTTGAATATTCGGCCATTTTCAGGAGAATACAGATGTATTCGTATTCGCCAAATTCAGGTGGATGCGAATACGAATAAATAAATGCATAAGTCCTAAACGAAATTTAAATGAATTACTAAAAATTTTAGTTTGTACAAATATATTAATTTTTTTATAGAAATTTGTGCTTTGTATCATTTTCAAATATTATTCAATGATGATCATTAAAATTTTGGGTACTTTTTATTAACTTTAAAGTACGCCAACAAGAGTGTGAAGTCCTTTTTCATAAAATTTTTTTTAATATTTCATATTGCATATAATATTAGTATTCGTATTCGTTTTCGCGAATATAAAAAATTGGCATTCGTTACATCACTAGTACATACTGATGTTAAAAAACAAAACAAAAGTATTGTAAAAGTGAGTGGAGAGCGAAAGTGAATCAACATACAGTTCTCTGGTGTGTACGAAGTTTGGTAAAAAAAAATGGCTCAAATAGAAGCATGTGAAATATAATATTAAGTTTTATTGGGCATGGCTCCGCCCATTTTTTCAACTTTGAGATTGTGTCGTTACGAGACTCAACAAGTAAACTAGCATAAAATCAATTTTAAAAATCATTTTTACAATGAAACCACAGAAAAAAAAATAATCAGTACTCCTTATTTTAAGTCGGTTAAAACTTCCTTATGCAGTCACCTAGCACAATTGCACAATGGTACGTTCATTCTAAAATACTGCATTAGTTTTATTTGATACGACAATTTCAATGGAAATTTTAGGTGTATGAAGCAATTTGTTTTGTATGCATTTTTTTTATTTTATTGTTATTATTCTTCCCAATTTTTCAAGTACGTAAATAATTTATGCTCACCTGAAAAGTATCAGCTATTACGACTGCTTTCATGCCTCCTTGAGATGAATAGAAAACACAAACCATATAAATTAAAATCACAGCAACTTTTGTATTTAAGCCCGTAGCCTTCGACAGGGCTATGGCAGGTGCTAAAACAGCCACAGCTGTATAGAAACACATCTAAAAGAAAATTAATTTTAAATATTTGACGGAATAAGGGAAATTTTTAACCTAAAGCTTACCTGCACAATATATAAGACGGCACCAAGTATACGAATTTCTTTGCCAAAACGTATACCCAAATACTCATAACAACTGGTCAATTCCATTTTGTAATAAATTGGATAAAATATTTTAATAGCAACTGGTATAACACAGACCATAGGGATCACTGTTAAAAGCAAACAAATAAAATTTTAAATTCAGTTATAATTTTCTTCGTTGTAAAGCAGATATTTTGTGAATTTACTTACCTATCAAAACAAATTGTGTTCCCTGATAGTACATTTCCGATGGATTGCCCAGCAGTTCAATAGCCGTTATAAAACTTGTAGTCAAACTGAGTGTAACCGGAAAAATAGACATTCCCGAACCAAGCAAAAATTCATCAGATGATCCACTGGATTTCTTGAAGTATCCATAGAAAACACCAATACCCAAGGATATGACCAACATGCTCAATAGCACAGTATAATCGTAAAGCGAAAAGACCGCCTTATGCGTAGGATTACCGCATTCTTCTAGAGGTGGTTCTGTCAACGAATCCTCATATGACTTTAATAACATAGAGCCAGCTGACTTGTAATCAGTTGTACTGTCTTCTTCATCACTCACTATTAAATATTTAGCAATATTTAGAGGGGGATCTGTAGTAGTTTCATATGTTTTGGGTACACTAGTAGCGGGCAGAGCTAAACAGCTAATAGTGTGGGCCAAAGCACATAAAAATAATAATTTCAATATGGCCACCATGGCTGCAGACATTTTGTGCGAGTTTTGATTCAATTAACAAATACTTATTTTGAAAGAAAAATTAACTATTCCCTTCCGTTGCTCCTTTTCTCAATAGATTTAGCAATGTATTCTTTCTTTTAGTTTTATCCCTTTTTTAACAATAATATTTATGTAGGGGTGAATAATTTACATTTCCGTTTAAGCTTTCCTTTGAGCCAAAAAGTTCTAGTTAAAACCGAAAATTCAACAAGCTGTAAAGAGAAAACAAATTGAAAAATTTATTTACTCGTATTATTTTTTAGTTTAATTTTAATGAAAATTAATGGTTTATTTTTTTCTTCTTACGAATTAAAAACACAATCATCTTTGAAGGCGTATTATCTGCTTTTTAAGATGTTTTTGTTTCTTAATTGATGTCTGAATAATTAATTAAAATTATGGGTGTTTGCTCTTATTACTTCCCGTTTAGTATTATTATTGTTATTATTTTTATTACTTTATTAAAACCGCAATTAAAAATAAAAAGATATATAAATATGTACATATAGTTTTTCATTAAACGTTTCTTATCTTTAAATTTTAACAAAATAAACCAGATATAAATAGATATCATAGACAATTTTTTATGGGTTTCAAAGGTCTAACGCTGCCATTATGTATAGAACAAAACATTGCGCAAATTTGCGCTGCAACTTCGCTAGATGGCGCGCATTCAAAATATAAGGTTTCCATCACCTCCATGTGAGATGGTCAGGTCCTAAAGTCGCTCGTGCAGAAGGTGCAATGGGGCATGAATTATGTAATTTCGTAATCATAAAAGCGCCAGGAGCATTTTTCGAGCAGAATAATTATTTTGATAAAACAATTTTATCATTTCCACGAGTTGCCAACCAATTCGATAGATATAGCTTCCACAATATGTCGTCAACTGTAAAATTTTAGAAGTGCCTATTGGAAGACCCTTTATATATATATTTATGTGTGTTCAAGTTCAATAATATTTCCTTTGTTTTGTTGTTATTGTGTACACGTACTTACACAGCCTGCTCATCTTCAATTAATTAATTGTCATTGAAAAAGAATTTAGGAATGAGTTCTCATAATAAAGAAAATTATAAAAAAAAAACAAAAATTAATTAAAATGTTTGCGGTAAATAGCAAAACAAAAGTTCATTCATATTAAATGCGAAATAACAAAACAAATTGAACTTTCTACATTCACTCAAAAAAAAAAACATTAACTAAAACTTTGGAAAATTTTCTAAATTTGAATAAAAAAAGTTGTCGTATGGCGCCAAAGCTGTTTTTACTTGAAACCAGTAAAATGTTTACTAAATTTCTAGTTCATTAATGAACTAGTTTATAGTAATTATATTTTCATATTTATATAAGTAAAATTTTCCCAAAATTAAGTAAACTTTTCCCATAAAATTCGGAGCTTTGCAAAAAAAATTTTTTTGTCTTTGATCTCAAATTTAGTAAATTTTCCAATATATTTTGTCTTTAATTTTGGTAATTATTTTTATTTTTAATTAAATTCTATACCAAATGATGTTATTTATTACATATACATACATATAAATTCCTTGAGAGGAGACAAGTATTGGAACCAGCAAACTTCTGATTGATAAGCAAGCACTCTAAACAATTCTCTAACAAGGCAGCCTGAATAAGCATTGAAATTATTGAGCTGTATAATTTTATTTTATTTACAAAAAAATAAATTTCAAGTTCAAATATTCCTCGAAAATATGAAAAATGTACTTAGATTTTTTGCTAAATGCAAATTAATAATAAATTCTATAATTCAAAGAAAAAATACTTAAAACTGGGAAATATTTTCCTAAAATTTACTATACCTTTTTACATCTTTTAAGTACACAGAAAAAATTATTCCCAAAAAAATTTCAAACAAAAGTTTGTTTGAAATAAAATTTTGATTCAGTAAATATTTTTTACTCTTCCAGTAAATAGTTTGATCCAATTTTGATTTAAGCAAAACAAAAGACAATATGGAGTGAAAAATTCTAGTAAAGTAATACTTGTAACAAAATTGTTAAGAGAACATTTCTGTTCCTATATAGAAATTGCACACTGTACACAACAGTTTTTTATTTTATTTACTTTTTATTTTCATTAAAAAATTCTGTTTTAATCAGACAATCTGTTGATTAAAAAAATCGGGTTTTTTTTCAAACAAATTATTACAAAATTTTGCATTTGAATTTACAAAATTCTTTGTAGGAAAAAAAAAATCGGGGTTTTTTTCAAACAAATTATTACAAAATTTTGCATTTGAATTTACAAAATTCTTTGTAGGAACTAAATTGAAAAAATTAGTATTTGATTCAGAGAATTTTGTGTTTGAAATGGAAAGTTAGTTTTTTCTGTGTAAGTCAAATTTCATGAACTAGTCAGGAGTAATTCATTTCCTAAAGCTTATTTTTTGATTTAAGACGAAATTGACACTAGTCCTTAATATAAAATTTCCTTCAGTTTATAACCATTTTCCTACTCTTAGTAAATATTTCCTTTAAGTCAGTAAACATTTCCTGAAATGTGAGAATTTGAGGATATGAACTTTTTATTTTTTACTCATTTTAAGTAATTTTTACTAGATTTTTGTAAAAATTTACTTAAACTTAGAAAAAATTACTTAAACTTACTTGAATTTAGGAAAAAAAAATTTCTTAATAATAGTACATGTCTTTTTTTAGTGTTGAGTTAAAATATTATTAAAGCCAGTTTTTGAGTTCCAGATTTTTTAGTGAGAAGTTTAAACTATCACTCAAAAACATTGAACTCAATTCATGTCAAAAATGTAACCCTAAAGTTTAATTAGAAGAGACATAACGGCATGGCATAACCATAACCTCGTTTTTTGTGGTCATTTAGGCGAACGGCAGTGCGCCAAGTTGCTTGCAGCCTATGCACGAAGTGTGTATATTTACTCGAAGCCATTGGTCGTCTTTTTACACCCCTAATAACTTTGTACAACGCAATCGACAAATTATTAAACTTTAATCATAAGTATAATTAATTCATGTGGTCCCATATGCGAAGTTTAAAATGAAAATATATATTTTAAGACATACTTGCTGACCCAAATTGATGAAGCACTTTCGCTATAGCTATAGGACTGAAATTTGTGACCTAGGTAAACAACTAACTAGAAAAATCTGAAAATCCGAAAACTTAGCAAGGGGTGGCCACGGCTACTCTTATAAAAATTAAAATTTGCTCTAGTGAACTATTATTTTATTCACAACTAGCTCTGGGTGACCAACTAATTCGATAAATCTGATAACCCTGAAATTTTAGCCAAGAGGTGGGCCTATGCCTATATAGCTCACAATTCAAAAAGCAAATATAAAGCGTCTAACTAAAGTGATTTTATTGGAATATTACGATAATGCAAGGCTATAAATTTTTGTGTTGAGAAAAGTGGCCGTTAACACCCTCATAAAATGTAACCCTCCTGTTTCATGTAGTCTGGCTAAGCACATTTAAATATACTATTTATATAGATATTATTATTCGTTTCCAACGATACTTGATAAGAATGATAAGCAGTGCCCCAACAAATTTTGAATTTAAATAACTGGGCGAGATTACACCCATACAAATTTAACCTTAAGGATTTAAGTCTATTATTTACAAATTTCGTATCAGCCGTTTAATGCAAAAAATTAACATGAATGATAAGCGTTACTCAAAACAAAATATATAGGTATACAAACGACAGTTTTTTTGGCATTGTATTTACAACTGTTTTAATCTCCACCAAGTTTAAAAATTATGAATGAAAATACTCGACAATTAAATAATAATATCGTTGCTACTGCAAGTAAATAGTAACATCGTTGGCGCACGTAATGAAATTTGACTGATTTATTTCGATATTTCAATGTTTAAGCTTTCAATTAAAAAAAAAATAGATGATAGATAATTTATTGTAAGCAACTGTCCAGTGATTATAAAATTAAAATTTTATTGAAAAACAAACAAGCTGTAACTTCATAGCGCCAGTTTAAACAAAATTATAAGTGGAAAGAAATATATATTTCATGAAAATAATTACTCTGTTTTTCATTTGGTTTGTGACTAAGATTACAAAAATGTGCACATAAAATTAATTAAACTACGATTTTTATTTTTCAACTATTTACACCTAAACACTGACACTCTCTTAAAATTCAACTCTTACTTTGCACGAAAACTGAATGGTGAAGTGAATCTACTTGTTCCTCAGTGAAACCCTTGTGGCCTCGCATACAATAGATGCGATGAGTGCTATTCCAATTGTCGAGATAAGGAAAAAGAAGAGGAAATACAATACAAAATTTATATATACTCATTTAGAAACTATCGCAGATAGACCTGAAAAACTTACACTGCTTCATCAGGAGCACTGGGTGGTTCTAGGAATGTCTTCATACGTCACCCCATCATTCTTTGTGTCACTCGCTCTTTATCTCTCTCTATCTGTTTCTACATTTCTCTATATTTCTCTGTATTTCTAAATATCGCTGTCTTTGTCTCTAGCACCATCTATTATCTCTTTCTAATTTAATACTCTTAAGGTGGTGTCAGATACAACTTCAACGCTTTGCGTGACGTTTCTAACTTTGGGAAAAAAGCATGAAGCAAAATGTGTATGACACAATAAAAACTTTGACAACACTCACTATTTGTTTCACTATTTTGTTTTATGCACAAAACACAGCACAATTCGATTACTCTGATGCCACTAACTCGTTTTTTATGTAAATTTACCAACATTTTAATAAAAATTTCATTTTATATACTAGTTTTGTCAAACAACTTAACAAAAGTATACCAACTGTTTGTCAAAGCACGCAAAAAGTTGAGAGTTGCCTAACTTTTCGCTTCGCTTTTGCTTTAAAAGTACTTTATGTGACATGTTTCATATAAGCACGTACATTTCATCTTATATGTCAAAGCGAATCTTCAACGCAACGCAAAGCAAAAGTTTTATCTGACATGGACTTTATACTTTTCTTTCTTCATCCCATACCTATATTTTATTATCTCTTTCCTAAGCTTCGTTACTCTTAAAATTTCTCCATCTTACTACTTTTAAGTAATACAAAAGGGAACATAAATACTTGCAGCCTTATGGTAGAATTATTCGAATCGTATCGTGTTACTTTTGAAATGGTCGTATCTCTCAATTATAGATGTGAGATAAGCTGAAGGTCCATACCATCCGTCCAATGCATACTTGCGTTTTATGCATGTGTCAAAAAAGTAGAATCAAAGTAATTGTATCTGGCAAGTTACAGAACAAAACGCAAAGAACGTATAGACGCATAGGACGGATAAAGTAGATCTACTTTCTACTTTTGTATTCGTCGCATGAATCATGAGAAAAGGTGAGTTGTTTTTGAGAGCCAAATGTTAGTGTGGTGAATTTAAATTTTCCTTTTTTTGCATTAAAACAGTTTTTAGTAAAAGAAACTGCTTTCGTAATAAAGTTTACAACTACATACATACATACATATCGCTCATTTACTTCAATAGTGGCATAACTCAAAAAACTCATTTTTTGAGTTAATAATACAGAAAGATGTGGCATTTCGTATTTTATCTTGTGTAAAAATTTCATATAAATAGCTTGTACCATCACCTCCTGAGAGAAGAATTTTTTTTCATTTCTCCATTGTGTTGTATGCAAATTGAAAACTTAAAACGCATTTTCTGCAAAACTGGTTTTTTTGAGTTGTGCCACTATTGAAGTAAATGAGCGATATGTATATTCAAGACTTAAATAAATTAATATAACTTTTTAACATAGTTCTTTCATGAACAAAATTTGCATTAAGAACTTATCAATTAATTTTACGTACTTATGTACTGACTGTCAACTCAATTGTATTTACTATTTTTTAGGAAAGTGCAATGGAAAATAATCTTATTTCAGCTGTGATTAATATTATTATGTATTATATTTATTACAAAATACTATGTGCATTAAATCAATTAATTCCACAAATTCTTTTAAAGTCATACTTTCACTTCCATTTTTCCTCAAAATTTTGTTTATTTGATAAAAAAAAATATTTACACTACAGATGATCACAACAAAAATTCCTGCGCATAAGACGTATTGCATGTAACTTGAATTTAGAATCGGAGAGTATGTACAGAAACGCATACAACGCATATGCAAAGAACGGATGGTATGGACCTCCAGCTTTAATGATTAAACAGAATACCGGCTTAAACACATTTTCCATACAAATTGACACAAAAAAGCAGCCACAGAAACCAGTCGTGAGATAGAATCTATTTTATTTTGAGAGCGTTTTTTCTTATGCTCTCGCATATCAATACTCATTCTCACAAAAATGTTACTCAGTGTCCACACTTGCAATTTTGTTGCAGCAATTCTTGGTTGTTTTAGGAGAGAGAGGTAAGAAGCTTGGGGAGGGGTACAGTGTTTCATGTTCTCGGCAATTCTCTTTTGCTTTGCAATTTTCTCTATTCAACTTGAAGTTTGGTAGGGTTGAAGAAGGCATAACAAATACAAGAATTGCAGTACTCGATTTTTCTAATGTGGACACTTACGCAATTCCGCAGCAGAATTGCATGCAACAAAATTGCAAATGTAGACAGGGAATTACCATACTTTTGATCAATTTCATACATTTTGTAAACAAAACTACTAAGAAAAATAAGCACAAAAGAAAATAAAATAAAAATCAGAGAGTATTTGAAGTTACTGCCGTCGATTTTATTATGGGCTTAATTAATTTGTCAGCGATTTGCCTGAAGTTGCAGACTTTACTCTGTTTCATCATTTATTATTGAAAACGTGAGGTTTCGAGCGAATTTGTGCTCTGTTATTTTATTTCTCTTTCTCTTCGCTTTATACATGTGTGTGAATGTATGTAAGAGAGAAGTTGACGTAAAAATCTATTTTCTGTAGATTTCTACCTCACGTACAATTACGATACATATTAAATAAACAGCAATATTGTTTTAATAATGTTTCAGATTTGGTTAGCTGATCCGTCAAATCACGATACGATTCTACTAATTCTACCATTATTCTACCGAACACTTCAGCTTTTCTAGCGTGAGCTTTTCACTGCCGCCAGATATATTGTTGTAATGAATCTTTTTGTCGAAGTATTTTCTGCAGTTCCCAAAAGTGTTAAAACATAGATACCAATATTGAGAGTGAGTGGCTGGCTTCCTTCGAAAAAATTTAAAACTGTTATCCGTCCAACTAGAAGCAAAAGCTCTTGAGTATTAAATCCCCCAGAACTCAGTATTTTATCTCAGCTCTCAGTTCAACAGAAGGAATATAAGTATAATTTTGTGGGTCTCACATTGCAAAGGCTTTCTTGGTTTCTGCATAAAATGGATATAAAAGGATCCAGCAGCGTCGATCAAGCAGCGTTAGCTTGGATTTGTTGTAAACTTAAGCTAATCAAAAAGCATTTCGTCGACAGTGGCTTACTTATAATTGTTTGAACTGTCTTTTGATGAGATTTGTCGGATAGCCAATTCAGCTGCGAGACAAATACTACCATTGTACAGCAACTAGGATAAAAATTAACGATTACGCTGTTAAACATTTAAACTTTTTTCCAATGTAAAAAAGGTAAGAACAAATAGTTCTAGCAAAATAGAAATAGAAATAGAAAGTTAAAGCCTGAACATAACATAAAAGAAAGGTAAAGTTTCCACCCCTTCCGCTTGTTTTTATAGTGAATCCACAAAGAAAACTACTTCGGTCAATTTTAGGTATAGAGTGAGTTCTTAGAATTCAAAGTTTTTTAGTAAGATACTATGGAAAATTTAAACCAATTACGTATACCTGTTTGAGGATCCTTTTTCCGTTTTCTACGAATGGGATAAAAATTACTCATACAGAGAAGAGGTAGAGGATTAAAATGTTCCATAAACTATTTTACGAGTAGATATATAAATCAACTGAACTTATTTTTATACCTAAAATGAGAGAATTTCATTGTGTTGTTTGCCGATTTACAAAGGGAATGTAGAAAAGGGGGAACGTTTTATTAGGGTCAGAAGAAAACTTTCCAAACTAAGATCAACGAAACTTTCTTTCTACACGCAAAGAAAAGATATGGTTGTAGAATGGTTGAGAAAACAATATTATGTTCTCAGAAACAAATATGTGGTCGTTGAAAACAAGTTATTTTTATTTTAAACATTAATTTTGTTACGGTAAGCAAAGTAATGTTTGAATTTAATAATTATATTATTATATTCATAAAAATTGTGATATGGTTAGAGTTTAACAATATAGTTTTGTTAAAAATTTATTACTGCAACATAATTATTGTTATTTTTTAAAAATAATATTATGTAAATAATAATATAATGCTATCCAAGACCATACTATTTTAAGTTTTTAAAAAAATCTTTTTCAGAAACATCTGTCAGTTCAGTGTTTCGTTTGTAAGCTATCGGTATTGCACGCGATAAAAATATATAAAATATAAATAAAATAAAAATAAAAATATATAAAATATAAATAAAAATATATACATACGTACAAACGTTTATCTCTTCATACACACGTGTTTGTATTTCGTGTATACACACATATGTAAGTATACATTTCTATATATACATTTAATTTCAACTATATTAATTTATTTTTATTTCGGATTTAACGCACAGCTGTTTTAAAGAAGAGATCCACCAATAAATATATGATTGAAAAACAAAATATTGTTATTATATTAAATAATACTGTTGTCGTATTTAAAAATATTATTATTATATAATAATTGAGTCTCAATTATATTTTAGTCACATCTAACAATAGTGTTGTCATATTTACAATAACAAGATTAGGTGTAACAAAGCTCATTGTTTTTGTTGATAATGTTATTATTAACTCAGATAATAATATTATTAAAAGTTTACTTTCCTATTGACAATAATATGATTTAACTACAACCATATAATTCAATCATAGTATGTTGCTGTTTGATTATGGTTACCTCAACCATATTTTTGCTTTGCGTGTAGTATTTTAATTTTTGCTTTACAGTGTTATTAATTGATTGATTGATGCAACTTATAAGAAAAAAACCGTGAAAAGATCAAGATATTAATCCATTGAAAACATTTTACATAAATACATACATATTTGAGTTTCCATACTCAAAGTTAAATAAATTTCTCCCAAACATACTTATGTAAAATTTTTTATCAATATTCTGTCCCACTATGCAATGTAACTGTGCTTCACTCTACAAAAATGTTTAATATCTAGCTTTTATTTTATACACCTACACACATTCGTTTATTTGACACAATCTTTACATAGTGTATCGATTGAATAGAAATAAAACGTAAAATCAATACAAAAGAAAAATTTATGAGAAAGCAAATATATCCGGTTTATAGCAGTAACTGCCAGACATACTGGCACGAGCCAGTTTGGAAGCAGCAAGATACTGCTAAGAGATATACAATCGATCGAACTTATTCATACATTAAGACGTTGTACAACACGAGAAATATTTTCCCGTAGTAACAACAACAACAAGAAACACGCGTCCAATACATTTTATTAAATATTCATCAGCTGCAGCAGCAAACAAGAGCAACTGAACACTTGTTGAGGCACCAGCACGAATACTAAGACAAGATAATATTGTCATCTTGATCATCAACATAGTGCACGAATAGATCTTGCCGATGATGATAATGATGAAGAAGATGATGAAAATGACAGAAGTTGATATTCATAAATCACATACTCGTAGTTATTACTTAACCCACACAGATACTCAATACACGTACACTTGAACGGAAAGTTTGCTTGCATGCGATTTATTGGTTTTACACTTCTTGGATAGTTGAAATGCATGCATAACGCTTTTTACTTATTCTAGTTGTGTGCAAATTTTTAATTTGACTCTTGCCCAAAGATTTTATAAAAGTTTCTACATACAGGCAATTGGGGCATTAATTAAGCTAATGCGTTGTATTTAAGACATTGACAGAGATAAATATGTATTTGTTTGCGTGATTCCTCCTTAATCATTAAGCATTAAACACATTCACAACAGCAGACTACCGACTTCAATATGTTAAATATAGACTACACATGCATATTTATATAAGAATAATTCTTTTGACGACAGCAAAGCCAGAAGGCGGCAGGCGGCAGGTTGAATGTATGAATTAAGTCTAGTGGGAAGCACAGGACACTGCGACCAAAGTATATCTACTGTATCCCCTGCTAGGTGCTAGAGCACTCACCTAGACCTACTCTCCTTGTGAATCTCGGGATTGCCAGTGGGTCCAGAGTTGGCAATTCCCAATCCTCCAATAGGTGCTTGTCCAATTGGATATATCTTCTGTGGCATAACGCTTCACAATCCTTCAGAATAGGCTCTGGAATTTAATCTTCGTAATCACAGAATCTGCACAGCCTGTTACCAGCGTTGTCAACTTGGTGCGTTTCCCACCATTTTGGCTGCTTTTTGAAATTTTTTGTGCGAAAAATTCCTCAGGTGGTGCGTGGTGCGCTTTTTTTTAAGTTTCGGTGCGTTATTTAATTTTTGGTGGCAACAATGCAAATTTAACCCAACAATGGGTTAAAATGGGAATACTCTAGTTGTGAAACTTACCAACTTCATCATAGTGTTAATTACTACATTAAATAGTAATGATGCTTACAAAACATTATAATTTTAAACGAAATTTGTTTTATGGTCCGATGATAACAATAGCAATGAAAATATTAGCTTTTTGATTTGGAATAATTAATTTTTTAACCCTTATTAAAAAATTTTAAGCAGAATTTGCAAAACGAATGTACAAAAATATATCATCTTGTAACCAGTAAATTTTTTAAAAAAATATTATCTATGTAGTTCAAATGAATATAAACAAATTTGTTGTTTAATTTTACTTTTTATGCAAAATTGATTCAATAAACATTTTAAACTAAAAAAAGAAATTCTAAGGTTGGTGCGTTTTTTTTAATGGCGCATGTTTTTCTCCATTTTGGTGCGTTTTGAAATTTAAAAGTTGACAACGCTGGCTGTTACTCTCAATGCAAAGTCTGTTGAGGTGTTTTCTCAGTCTACAATAGCCTGTGAGGCAGCTTGTTAGCATTATTAGACTGTTTTTACTCAGGGACATGAAAGCTATGAATTATTAGCTTTGCATGCCCCAATCCTGGGAGATTGAGCCAGAGGTGCTCCCTGTTACTCTTGATCTCCGTCGATATATCTTTCCGGATTTTGTCCAATCCGAGTCCATAAAACAGTTGTGCTCCGACCAAGGGTGTACTAGCCTTCCTTCTTGTAATTTTGTCTGCATTTTCATTTCCTAAATCCCCGGTGTGTCCAGGAAACCAGCCGAGTGTGCCCTTATTCATGCGCTTACCTGATTTAGCTAAATGAGGCATTTCCACGTTAACTTAGACTTGTCAATGCAACAGTGCGTTGCTGGCTGAAAGTTCAAAAAAAATCTCCAGTATTCTAATAAAAAAATAATCAATTTTTTTAAGCAATTGCACAGACCACATCAGCTGTATTTATATGTTTATTATATGCAAATGAGTGAAAAATTTACTGATATAAATAATAAGGTTTGCGCGGCCTTGATAATAAAATCAAATTGATTTCGAAAATCCGTATAACGAAATCACAAAAAAAACATAATGGAAACACTTCGAAGTGTTATGAGAAAAACAACTAGTTTTGCGGTGGCATGTCTTTTAAATTGACTACTAACTACTTATTTTTCAACTAATTTGTAGTTAATTAATATTACAGTGAAAAAATAGGATGTATGTATGTATATTTATATTATATATATACATGCATATATGTGTAAATTTATATATCTATGTAAATATATAAATACATATACATACATATGTATGTACATATATGTATATAAATATTTATTATTATTATATTCGCTAAAAATAAAAATACGAACCGCTTATGGAAAATATACACATTAAGTATTATTATTATTTAGTTTTTTTTTTAACAAAAATTTTGGCATTTGATTTCATGGCATGCTTCTTTTGATTTTTTTTTATTTTCTTTTCATTTACTTATTTTGCTTTTATTTATTTCTTACGTGTGCTTCTATTCAATATGTTTGGTTGATATCTACATGAGATTTAAACCAATTTGTAGTCACTTGCAAAATAATTAATTTGTAAGTTAGTGTTTTTTGTCAATTGATTATTTTATTTCCTACAGGGTTATGTCAAGCATTTTTATAGAACGTTTAACCCTTTACATGCCAGTTTAAAAGATATTATTCGAACCGCTTATATAAAATGGAATGGAATTTCCCCAAAATGATTAATACTCGTCGCTGGGAAAAGTGTATCGATTTAAAAGTAGATTATTTTGAGAAATTGCTTTTTCTTATGTTGGCTATTTTTGGGACCTCCCTCGTATTTGTAATAATTAATTGTTAGCTGGGTTGTCGTTTTCTTCGAGACGCCAATTTGTTATGTGTATATTAATTTACATTGATTAATTTTTTATTGTTGTTGATTGTTTTGTGTGGACACATTGTTATATAAAAAAATTTATTAGCAAGATCTTTATTCGATTGATAAGAAGTCAAGTGGAAGAGGAATTTTTTTAAGAGTCACAAATTCATACTTAAAATACCTACACACACACAAATATGCATGCATGCATATGGAAATGTAAGAATAGAGTTGAGAACTGTTTAAAATGTTTAAGGAATGAATTTCTTCTGGTTGGTGATTAAATTTTTTAGTATGATTAATTTTAACAATATCCGATTAAAATTTTTCTTTCCTATAAGGCCATTTGAAATTAATAAAAAATAACAGGGGCGCAAACTTCAATTAAATATAAAAACACTAACATGCATTCTCGAGGAATGAATATAAATTAAAAATATTTAAAAATTTAAGGTTCCCACAACAAACATGTCAGCCAGCCATAAATAAAATCAAAAAGGCCTTTGTAGACATATTGAGCTGGATCATTACACATTTAATCACATGCGACATTACTAAAGTTTAAACAATTGCACTTTATGCGTTTAGAAACGCTAAGTGTGGTGTATTTCACATGTCACTTCATAAATTTGTAAAACCTGTTGTAAGAGTTGTAACTATGTATGTGATAAGGTTTGACAATAGTTTTTAAAAATGTTGTAGTTATTTTCTGTTAAAAAAATATGTAACACAAGTCTTTTAATGTATTGATATGTATTTACTCGTATGTACAGAGTGGAACAAAATTAATCACTCTATTCTGAAGATATTATAATTTTTGGATAAGGTGTCGTACGTCATTCATATTTGACGTATTTAATATTTGGTAACTACACAGCTGCATGCTCCGCAAGAGCATGGAATAATTATGTCGATAGTTTTTTACCAATAATCGATCGTTTGTCTTACCGCAACGTGAATTTCCAAGTCGCTTTCCTCATCGTTTCGCACCAACTGGGTAAACACTTCGCCGCTTAATTGCTCGACACAAATAGACTGGAACTACAAAAGACAGTTGCTGCTGCTGGACTGATCGTTATGTCAAAAATATAGCGGCTGTGGCTGCCGATTTCGCTGAGAACGAAGAAAAATTAACCAGACAACGTGCCACGCAATTGACGGATCCTGCAGAAAATTTTAATGAAATTTAGTCAGTTGCGTGTGAATTACTGTAGATCCATCGTCAAGTCAGCATAAGCGACATGTCGCATTTTTATTTAAGCCGCTACATCAATAAAAAAACTCTTCATTTCTGGAAAATCTGCGCGTGATTCACGAAATGGTGTTACATCCACTGAAAATCAATGTGTGGTGCAGCGTTCACATGGGAGGAGTGATTTTCTTAAGACGCCATGGTCAATACGTTTACTGTTACTGGCGAACATTACAGGACCATTGTTAACAAATTTTTACTACAGGAATCAAATGTACGGATTTTGGTGAAGAAGACGGTGCAAACGCACACACAGCAGGAGCCAGAATGGATATTCTGAAGTACGCATTTCCTGGTCACTTAATCTCCCTTTTTATCAATTGGGCCAGCATTTTAACCATTCCAGATTTCATTATTTGGGTCTACTTGAAGTTGCGGGTTTCTAGACGTGCACAACCCTTAAGGAGAATATTCGACAGGAATGCGAACATTTACCAACGGAATACTTGCAGAAAGTCATGGAAACTATGATAAAATAGGCATAGATGTGCATTAGCAGTGGTGGCAGCCATTACACGGATATCAATTTTTCCACTTAACAGAAAAAATTGTAAAGGTCCAAATAAAGAATTCCATCACTCAAAATCATTTTGTTTTTTTAAGGAAAGAAAGAAAACAAGTTATTCAAAAACAAATTTGGATGATAAATTTTGCGCCACCCTGTTTGTACATATGTATGTGAGCAGTTATTTGTTTTTTATCTGTTTGTTTTTTATTCTATTTGCGTTTCATGTAAATACTGCGGCTAAACTTAATTTTTCAAGTACATTTAATTTTAATGTAATAATAATAATAACATAAAAAATTTAAAAAAAACTGACAAGTAACATAATCAATAATTTTAAGGTATTTCTTCAACACTTATAAATATTTTCAGTTTCGGAGTCAAGTGAATTCGCACCAATTCACTGCCTTCG
Source organism: Tachina fera (assembly GCA_905220375.1). Classification (NCBI taxonomy): domain Eukaryota; kingdom Metazoa; phylum Arthropoda; class Insecta; order Diptera; family Tachinidae; genus Tachina; species Tachina fera. The sequence goes on from LR999964.1 coordinate 68,187,953, forward strand.
AAAAAATGCAGTTATCAGCATTTTAAAAATATTTTGCGGAAATAAATGCAAGTCTGCGAAAATGTATGCATAAGTCCAAGCTCAGCTGTAGACATCCAAACAGCTGACTTTTAAAAGTAAGTACTTATATGCAACAAAATGGTAACAAGAAAATGATTACGGAAATATATTAGTATTTTACTTCCATAAAACACACGACGATGCAGTTAAAGCGAGTAGAGCAACAGATGCTGAGAGAGTTTTCAGACAAAGTGATACACAGTGGAGTATTCAATAAAAAAAATTTACAAAAAATAGCTGCAGCTTAGAGATGGTCTTAAGTTTTAAATTCAAACTTAATATTCTTAAAAGTTGTCGCAAGGAACCAAAGAAGGGAAATCTTCGTGAGCATTAAATTTTTAATTTCTGATTAAATCAGTAGAGTTCGGTTATAACGAACTGTAGTCTGTAATGAACATTCTCTGATCCCAACAATTTTGCAGTACGATCCCTACAAATTATTACGCTATAAGCGTTATAGCAAATTTTCACTCATTGCGAAGTATTTTTTAAAGTTATAATGAGTAAAAAAATTGCTAGTTATTGCCAGTTGGTTTTGTTAAAACAGCTGTTCTTTTAGCTCAAAATTAAATACACAAGTGCCTGATAATTTTTAATTCCTTTCATAAAGTTAATGAAAGTACCGTGCCTTAATCACCAAAATAAAGTAATCAACATATTCTTCAAAACTGAGATTTGATGCAAAATTATTCTGTAAGTAACAACACGTTGTCCTGTAAAATATAGTATCGATAATCCAAATATTGAGAGAAATACGAACCCTTCCATTTTAACGTAACCCACATACGCCTAAATTAGTGACCGCAAAATAATGTAAGTAACATAAAAACAACAAGGAACTGCCATATATTAAAAACATCTCATTTAAATTACAATTTTCTGTTCTGACATTTAATCTACAGTTAAGCAGAATATTGGAAGGGGTCATTAATTTTTTCTCCCTTAATTATTCGTGCTTTCTTTTGAAGTGTGTAGTATGATATCGCAAATTTTGTTTTGCCGTGTGTTTTGATTTATAAGTTTAATTTTTTAGTGTTGTTATTATTTGGTTAGAGGTTTTCAAAATGGCTCTTGTTCCTTAAGCTACGGTCACACTTGTCAAACATTTTCCCAAAAAAACGTAACCCCTAAATGGTACTGAAAAATTTTTTAATTCAGACAAAAGTTTGTCAAGTTAAAGAGTCGACAATAATGTTGGAAACTATTCTATTGTCTAATAGTTGTATTCGAAACTGTTAAATTTGATAAATAAAGTGTCTGGATCAAATCATTTTTCATTCATGTTTGTTGGTTACGTTTTTTTGGGCAAATGTTTGACAAGTGTGACCTTAGCTTTATAGCGATACCGACAGTGTTTCATATATACATAGATGATAATGCACTGGAAGATGAAAGATGCATTGGCACGAGGGAGTGTAAGAAAAAACGAAAACAACTCTTGCCATCAACTCATACTCAAAAGATTGTTCAGTGTAATCCTTGTATAAATAAAAAATGTGGAAATGACTGCGCAGCTAAAATATCTGAAGAAGCTTGCGCTGCAATTCGCGAAAATTTTTGAGAATTAAGTAAATTAAGATAGAAAGATTGGCTTCTTCTTGTATTAAGCCAAAGCGAGTCAAAAGAAAGAAAACAAAGAATAGTAGACGTAAGAAAAAACCGTAATCTAATATATGATTGGATGATGAAGCTGACGTGGTATTCGAAAACAGCTAGTTGTTCCGTTCTACTACGTGTTTGTCAAAATATTTACAGTTAACTTTCGTGTTATTTGTTCATTAATAATTAGCACATGTAATTTGGCTTACAAAGCGATAGGAACTTTAGTCTGATCAAATCATAAATGTGCCCTTGATTATGAAAGTGGTCTAAGTCATGTCCATTTTTGCATCGAAATATCAAATAAATCTTTAAAAAACTTCAATAAATATTTAAACATTATTAAACAAATTTATATAAATCGAGACTAGTACATCTCTTTCTTAAAATGCTGCATAATATAAAAGCACTTTTTGATTTGTTCAAATGTAATCTACTAAATGTCTCTGTCAGAGCAATATATGACTTAGACCACTGTCATAATTAAGGGCACAAATATATGATCTATTTATTTATATACACAAGCATTTATAATGTTAAAGTATATATCATTACCTAAAATACAAAAGGCCGTAGCTTACAAAAAATGCAAACCCTTTATTTTGATTGAATGAGTTGATATTATTAAAAATAAAGCTATCAGTTACGGCCTTTTGGATTTTAGGTGACGATATGTATGTGTAAACATACATTCTATATACATATGTATGTATTAGAAAAATTCAGGAAAGTAAACTTTTAAGTTGCAAATAAAATTTTAAGTTGAGAATAATAAAACGTAAGTAGTACATTTTATTATTAGCTGGTTACAATAATAATGACCGCCAAACTAACGTAAGTGACAAGAAATGTTTGTAAATGGTCAAAAACACGGAAAATTAACGATAATACAAATCTAAATTAAGTATAAGAATATTTATAGGCTATTATAAAAATTTCGCCAATAGTAAAAAACCCTCTCCGGTAAAATTTGCTTTTTGTTGGTTACGTTATTTTGGCGGTTATGGTACGGTATGTTTAAAACCAGAGTGATATTTTTTAAGATAAAATGCTTTGTTTTGTTTATGTATTTTTTACACTCTTTGAATTGTAGAAAATATTATGATAAATTGTCAGAACAATTAAGCATTTGGCTGAACTCTTCGTGTAAACTGGGTCCACTACTGATGTCATAAGAAGTGGATTGTCTATTATTGTTTGTTCGACCGAGAACAGCACTGCTGGTGCTAACGATGCACACAATTTCGGTGAAAGATTTGATTATGAATTGATATTTGCTTATCGTCGGAGGACAAAATTAATTTACTGCCATACTCTGTTAATCTTAGTGTACAATGAGGATGATTTGTATCACAAATGTGATTGACCCTTATTTATTTGAAGGCACCGATGGCACCACCGCAGCCGTAAATGGTGATCATTAGAGGCAGATACTAAACTAGATTTTTAAGCGCAAGTTTGCTGCATTGGATCTCGATCATTATTTATTTTCAACAAGACGGGAGCAAACCAGGGTGACCGATGACATTTTTCAAAAAGTGGCACCAAAAGGGGATTTATCAAAAAAAAGGAGCAATATTAAAAAAAAAAGAAAACTACACTAAACTTTTTATTTTTAATGTATTTTCATATAATTCACTCTAAAAAAGGGAGACAAAAGTGGCAAGGCAGTCGAAAAAGTGGCAAGGCAGTTAAAAAAGTGGCAATTTGCCACTTTAGTCGGTCAAACGGTCACGCTGGAGCAAACGCTCACATAGTTTGGGCTGCGATAGAGATTTTGAGACACAAATTTACAGGTCGAGATTTTAATTTATTTAATTTTTAACCCCCCCAAAAGGGGTGTCATAAGTTTGTAGTGAGTGTCTGTGTATCTGTGTGTCTGTCCGTGTCCACGTACAGACCAAATGGCTCGAACGATTTTTATTTAGTTTTTTCTGTTTGAAAGGTGAGTTGATCGAGAGGGTTCTAAGGCATGTTTTAAGTAATCGGTTCAGCCGCTTAGAAGATATCGCATCTTCACTAAATATACTGGTTGGGTTTTTTAAATTTGTAATTTTTGTTCTTAAAATCAACTTAAAATGAAAACTTCGTAATACTAACTTTTTTTTCTTTTTTTTAAGAGAAATAACACTCATACAATGAATGCCACTACTATTAACAGGTGTTACCTTCTTTAGCAAAGGCATACTAAAAGAGAAGACGGTTGGTGAACAAAGAGATAGAGGAAAGCTTCATTCTTTTAAAACTCTGCTTTTTTGCACGTTTCTAATAATGCAGTGCTGCAGTGCCTCTAGTGTCAATGAGGCCTATTAACTTTTTGAAGCAGTGTTTGGTATCCATTTTATTGGTTCTTCTGCTAAGCCTATGATTCTGTTATAACAATGCCGACGAAGGGCGACGCTCTGATGTTACATGACGATTTGTATCCGTTGAAGCCGTTCGTCACATTTGTTGAATTATTTTTTTATTACCTTGTTCCCGGAATGCCGGCGCAAATAAAATTACAATAAGGCAACAAAAATTCGATTACAAAATTATTATTACCAAAACAAAAAACAAGTTACAGCATACAGCCGAATTCACTCATTTGCGATTATTTCAGACAAAATGTATTTTTGTATATACAAGGTGACACAGAATAAATGAGCGACATGGTTTAAATTCTTTATAACTTTTTTAATTATTATTATTTATTTGTTTTTTCAGCATTTTGTGAAGAAGACTTGGAAATAAATTGTGAATAGTTACACGATCGAACAACGTACAAAAATAATTGAATTTTATTTTTCAAACCAACCAATGGTGTTGACACAGCGTGTATTTCGTCGTCATTTTACCCTCAGATGCTGAGAGTTTTCTTTGGGAATATTTGAAAGAAAGAGTGTGCGTTAACAAACCAAGAACCATACTTCAACTAAAAACAAGCATTCGAAATGAAATCATGGTCATTACACCCGAAATTTTGGGAAAAGTTATGGAAAATATGCTAAAAAGAGCACGTATGTGCGAAGCAGAAAATGGACACCACTTACAGGATATCATTCTTCAAAGCTAATTACAAAAACTTCCCCAATAATATACTGTATTTAAAAAAATAAATAATAATTGCATAAATAAAAAAGTTATAAACCATTTAAACCATATAGCTCATTCTGCGCCACCCTGTGGTATGAAATTTTTGCTAATTCATAAAAAATAAGGGGTTTATTAGACAATAATGTTTGTTTTATTGATTAAGCAAAGTCTATATGCATTTCGTTTCTGATTAAGAAATTTTTTAATACACTTCAAACCAAAATTTTGGACATAAGTAAAAAACTTCATATGTTTATGGTAAGACTCTTAATATGTTATTGAAATTATATTCACAAATATTAATCAGAAATAATTTATAGTTAGGCTCAAGTTCAGTAATTTCAATTCTTATTGAATGAAATATTTTTATTAATTAATGTGAGTTTCTAAAGAAGAGAAGAAAAATTAAACTTAGACTTTAAGCTGGGGGAAATACCGATACTTTTCTGTGCAGCCACGCACTTCATCAGCACCCTAGTCTATCTACTTGGGTAGAGATTCTTATTAACATCAGCTATTTAACTTAAATGAACAATGAACGGAATATGAGAAACGATTGTTGTGTATACAATTGATTTACCTTTGGTAAACACATTTATAAGTATCACTATTAATTTTCTGTTTTTTCCAATTTTTCATTTTTCTATTTAGGTTAGCACGAAATTATTTTACTCTACCTCAGTATGTTTAACTATTCTTACTTATCTTTTTACGATCATCACATTAATTATTTTTACTTATTCGATGTACCATCGGTACATGCATGTAAGTATTATTGTATTGAGCCTAACTATAAATTATTTCTGATTAAAATTCACTACAGTTCAATTAAATTATCTAAAAATTTCTCACTTAATACATCATGGGCACGTGACAAAAATATGTTCACTTGGCAATCACTGTTCACTTGGCCATCACATTTTCAGAATGCTGGAAATCCAAGTAAAAACGGTAGAATGCAACAACAAGTAACATAGACCACTACAATAATACTTACATGCATGTACCGATGGTACATCGAATAAGTAAAAATAATTAATGTGATGATCGTAAAAAGATAAGTAAGAATAGTTAAACATACTGAGGTAGAGTAAAATAATTTCGTGCTAACCTAAATAGAAAAATGAAAAATTGGAAAAAACAGAAAATTAATAGTGATACTTATAAATGTGTTTACCAAAGGTAAATCAATTGTATACACAACAATCGTTTCTCATATTCCGTTCATTGTACATTTAAGTTAAATAGCTGATGTTAATAAGAATCTCTACCCAAGTAGATAGACTAGGGTGCTGATGAAGTGCGTGGCTGCACAGAAAAGTATCGGTATTTCCCCCAGCTTAAAGTCTAAGTTTAATTTTTCTTCTCTTCTTTAGAAACTCACATTAATTAATAAAAATATTTCATTCAATAAGAATTGAAATTACTGAACTTGAGCCTAACTATAAATTATTTCAGATTAAAATTCACTACAGTTCAATTAAATTATCTAAAAATTTCTCATTCACAAATATTTTAAGTTTAAAAACCTCAACAAAAACCTTGCAAAACTTTTAATTTTTCACAAACTTTTTAAATAAAAATGTATTTTCAAATTATAAATAGACGTTGGTTTCTTCCACTTCGTTGTTTTTTAAGTAAAAAACTGTATTGTATAAAATTAATTAAGAATACAAAATACTGGTTATTAATGTCTTTATAAAGTGTAATTTTCAACTAATAGTTGAATAAACAAACAAAAATTAAATAAAAGCTATAGCTATACATATTTATTATAAGTCTGGAAGAAATTTAAATTTAACGCCAGTCATCAAAACAATTACATTCAATAAATATGTTAAAGCTAATATAAATATAAAACATACATTAGATATGTACATTAATTTATACAGAGCCGGACAAAAATATTCACACAGCCCGTCACTTTAATTTTGAACGTTTGAACGTTTTGTCATTATAAAACATTTTGTGTCAAGTTTATTTTAAAATAGTTTTAAAAAGAGACTCTGATTTGAAAAAATGTCCATAAACTGAAGAAAATGACAACAGAAACTGAGAGAAAACACATTTTAGAGCTCCTTGAACAAAAATTATTATATCGCACTTAATCAACAAGAGAGTATTAACTAAAAAATTTTAAATTATCAGTAGAGATGAACTGTTTGTGTTTAGAGTAACAATTTAATTTTAATTTGAAATTTATTTGCTGGTGGTCTAGCTTGGTCTATATACGTATTTCATTGGCGCTTGAACCAAATCATCAGTAGACTTCAACCACAAATTTTGAACAGTCACAAACCTCTTACTTTATGCACAGACTTTCAAAAACTATATGAGAATTTAGCGCCAATGAAATACGTATATAGACCAAGCTAAACTACCAGCAAATAAATTTCAAATTAAAATATAATTATGACAATATGTCGAATAATAAATATCTTAAATGTAACAATTTAATTATTTTTATAATAGAGACTCAAATCAAAATTATAAATTTTGTATGCACTTTTATTTTAAAATACAATATAATACCTTTTTAGCGATATAAACGTAGTCACTACACTATCACAAAAATGGTCTCAAATGTGGTTTCAGAGATGAAAGAGTAATCGAAATACGTTGAAGTTTTTATAGTGGATAGATATTGATGTTGTTAGTTGATTTCTTGCAAAAAGTTAAATTTTAAAAATTTTGTTTTAATACCCTTTTGTTGATCAAGTGCGATATGTGGAAAATAGCTGAGCTCAGCAAATGTTGTCTTACGTCCCCACCTGAATGCATACACACAAATTCATGCAAGTCGGTCCAGCCGTTTAGTTTCAGCATAGATAAATAATCTAGATACCGACTGCAACGCCATCTGCTGGGCTGATTTGTGAATCCAAAACATCCAACGTGCCACCCAAATGCATACAAAAAAAAATTCGTTAAAATCGGTCCACACGTACAGAAGATTACAAAAAAAATTAAGGAAGACGATTTTACAGGGTGTTCACGTGAAAGGTATACTACTTTGTTTGTTTACGGCGTAAATGGTGTTGTGCAAGAAGCTCTTGTGTCAACTGAATCTTAAATGGAATCAAATACAAATCCTTGTGCAAAATTGTGGCCAAAGTTGTGTTTTGAAGACCAAGATCCTGTGCACGGCTTATAATTGAGATTGATGGATTGTCTTGAATACTTTCTTGAGCAGCAGTAATGTTTTCAGGCGATCTTGCAGTACGTTGTGATCCATGCTTGGGCCTATCACCTAAAGACTCTCTTTCTCCGAAATCATTCACTATACGATAAATAGTGCGTTTTGTTGGCACGTTGCTTCTCCCAAAAAAAAACTCACGTAACCTTCTCATCGTCACAGTAACCGGTGATTGATTTTGATAAAATGTTTTAACGATTAAAACACGTTGGTTTATCGAATATTTTTCCATAATAAATTTGCCACGTGTCTACTTTTTGACTGCCAAATATGAACTGTCAAGACTAATGTTTACCAAAATGGCGACAAAACAAAGTATTATACCTTCCCGGCGGACACCCTGTATTTATCTTGCCAGCATCATAAAAAAATTTAAGAACTTTTCAAGGTTATAAAAAAAGAAGCAGTGCCCTACAAAATTTTAATTTGTCCTAACGCTGCACAGAGAGTATTTGACCCAAAAAGGTGGTCAAAGAGGCAAAAATTAATTTAAAGAAATCTTAAAAACTAGGTAAGCAGTTCGATACACAACAAAATTTTACATCATATTGTAAAATTTGAAGACACTGCTAAACTCAGGAAAGTGAAGAAAATTACATGAGTCTTTTATGTTTTTTTGTCGGTTTTAACATGTGTTTATAATTTTTTTTGTGGCTAAACGAATAAAGGTATTACGTTATTTTTTCTTGCTGAAAGATTTGTTCAAAAGCTATTTTTGATATTATAACAAAAAAACTATCTCGAATATTAATGTTGAAACAATTCGTTTAAAAATTATAAAGAAAAAAATTATATACTCTTTTAGCAATCAAAAAAAAATAGAAGAAGGTTTTTAAAAGTGAAGGTTACATTTAGAATTATTATTTATCTCACAATTAAATTTAAAATCCCTTATTTTAGACGAAAAAAACATTTGCGCAAGTTAATTTAATTTTAATGTAATTTTTTTGAAAATTTCAACTTTTTTTCTGTTTTTGCTGATCTTACATGTACCCCTTTTAGACACGGAAAGTTTACCTTTCAAAGTCTTAATTCAGCTAAGAGAAAGACAGAAAGAGAGAGAGAGAGAGTATTCCTTCCCCTGTCTTTCACACAGCTGAATTAAGACTTTGTAAAATAAACTTTCCTTGTCTAAAAGGGGTAATGGATAAATACGAGTAAGCAACCTGTTTTTCAGTCAAGAGTGTGCAGGTACTCCCCATAAAAGCTCATAATAATATAAAGGCAAAGTATTAATTTTTTTAATATTTACATTATTTTTGAAAATAAATTTTTTGATAACCGCCCACCAAAGGATATGGGATGAAAGTGGCATTTTAAGGTCTCCTTGGGTAAACGTTTAGGTTTTGAGCTTTTGCTAATGTTAAAAGCTAAAAGTTGTTGTATGAAAAAAGTTTTAAGAAATATTTAATTTTTCATAGGTGGGATTAGTTCTTCTAAGGGGAACTTTTTCCCTTTTGTCCGATTTTTCTTGTTTTCAAGACTTAACAGCCTAGAATTATAAGACATATTTTTGCCAAGTTACATTGATGTAAGGGCACTCAATAACTTTTCAAAAGCCAGCCAGCTTTTTGGCTCAAATACTCCTCTGTGCGGTGTGTGAATACTATTGTCCACCTGTTTTAGTTTTTAATTCGCTTAAGCAGCACTCGACTGAGACCGATTACATGCCCCAAAAGTGTTCCCTCCCAGAGTAATGCGCGTTTCATGAAGTGATGGTACAACAAAGATACAAATGGCTTTCCTGCACAAATCTGGTTTTTACCCTTAGCTCCCTTTCTATTTTCCGCGTCACATATAGTATAAGAGGTCGAAGACAAAGATATGCCGTGTGAATATTTCTGTTCGGCTCTGTATGTGTATTTCTAATGAGCGGAATTATCAAAATGCTTATAAAGGCTGTCTTAAGATTAACACCTTCTTATATTATTTACAAGATAGCGGAAACATATCGTTGCATTGCGTTGAACAACCAAAAATAGCAATATTGCAGGAAATAGAGGCCTGCAATCAGCGTTTAAAAATGTGGAGACTTATCACCACTTTTTAAATTTATAATTTATAATTTATGTTTCGAATTACAATTTTTGCTGAAAGGTATAAAAATATACATACATATCTACAATACATACATATGTATGTACATATATTATAGACAAAAATGGTTGGCTTCCATTAATAACATCCACGTCTACGCTTCAGCTAAGCTGAATATGACAATATGATCTTTATGACTACCGTTTGAATACCCCAAATTGTTTGGTTAATAAACTACAAATTATTTATTAGGTGTAATTTCTAATTTAAAAACAGCCAACTAATTAGTCTAGAAAATTTTTTTTAAATCGCCGAAATATATACATTATACATATGTACATACTTATGTACATTCATGCATACATACATACATACATATGTCAGTACATGCGTCAGAGCTTGACAAAATTTTACCGATCTTGAACAATTTGTTTGTTTAACAAATACCTTTCGACAACATGTTTTTTTCTACGTAAATAATATGTATTTATTTTTTTTTTTGTCAAATTATGTTAGTTTATTTATTAGTTAATAATTTACCATTAACGTTCAGATCTTAATGGGTAAATTTTGTGCCTTAATACAAGTATGCATGAAGGTGAAAAATTGCATAATATAATAAAGCAATTAATCTAATTTGTGAATATGTACGTAGTATAATGCCAGACAAACGGTAAAATATTATGATATAATTTTTTTTTAAACATCAATGACCTATGATAAGTATGTATGTATGTATGTACACTAGAGTGGCCGTTAGTTGTATGGAGAATTCTTTTTTTATTTTTTATATTCTCTCCCTCAAATCGGTTCAGTTTTATGTAAAAAAAATTACAAAAAAATTTCATATCGATAAATTGTAATTTAGGGGGTGCGTTCTCCCCTCAAAGTTGACTCTCAAGCCCATTTATTTAATTTTTTTTGTATTTATTTATTGTATCTTCAAATATGAAATAACAATAAGTATTCAAATCTTAAATCTAAAACATAATTATTAGGCCCGACCACTGTCGGACATAAACTTGTAAATATACATAAGTAGTGATAGTCAAAAAAAGGGGGGGGGGAGGAAAGTATTTTCAAGTAGTCCCATCTGGAGTGTTGAGTATAAGAGCCCGTGTGTCCATATTTTTTAGGCGGATGTGTCCAGTAAAATTCAGAATATTACGAGCAAGCGGATTAGGATATGATTCGAGTTTTGTTAAATATTTGCCTGCGTAGAATTTTTGATGTACCATGGAGCCGATGTTATTAACCGCAAAATTTTGTTTTGCCTTCGTTGGATTCTCTCGACATTAGAAGCTGAAGCAGTGCCCCATAACTGAATTCCTTAGCACCATATTGGCTTTAAAAGCGACTTGTATAGTAAAAGTTTGCAGTCTAGGCTGAGTGTTGAATTTCTGCCAATCAACCAATGTATTTGAGATAACTTAAGTTTCATCTGGGTTCACTTAGAGCCAATATGATGTTTCCATGTCAGCCTTCGATCAAGGTGTATACCAAGCTATTTTACTTGTAAATGTTGAAGGATATTTTGATTATTGATTCGAATAGGGGAGCAAGTATCTCTTCTTAGGGTAAACGTTATATGGACACACTTTTGTTCATTGACTTTAATTCTCCATAAGTTCAACCATATTTCCAGCTGGGTAATATGTTCCTGAAGATTGCGGGATGCCTCATAAAGGGTTTCGTGCACACTCATACACGCTGTATCATCGGCAAATGTAGAGGTGTGGATATTATTGCTCACAGGCATATCACAAGTATATATTAAATACAAGACAGGACCCAGAATGCTACCCTGTGGCACACCAGAACATATAGATTCGGGAACACTCGTGAACTCTCCTTCTACAACAGTGAACTTCCTATCAATAATATAACTTTCCAAAAGGTTTTGAATGTTATTGGCAGATATGTCTTCAATTTTAAAACTAGGCCTTCGTGCCATACTTTATTAAACGGCTGAGAAACATCAATAAAGAGAGCAGAACAATACTTATTTTCTTCAAATGTTCTTCTTACAACTTGGAACAGTCTATGCGTTTGTTCAATGGTGCTATGCTGACTTCTAAAACCAAATTGATGATCCGGTATGCACCAGTTATGAGGTAAATACTGCATTTTTAAAATATCATTAAAAATAAATAGCAGGATTCTTATTGCAACATGAGGCAAGTTCATCAGCATTTTGTTACTAATGCCATCAATACCTGGTGCTTTCTTCGGGTTGAGTTCAGCAATTACTTTTTGTACTTCACGCATCTTAAGCTTTAAGGAGCGAGGGGGTAGAGAAACTACACTTGGTAAATCAGCACCACCCGTACATGAATTGGGAGAGAATACAGATTTTAAATCCTCAGCAAATAAGTTATCTTTCTCACTATCGCTTCTTGTCCAGCCTCCGGTCGAAGTGCGCAGTGTGATTTAAGATCAACTGGTCTTTTAAGATTTCTAGTAGCGCGCCATAAAGAGTATTTAGATGCTGACGCGACATCGAGACCTTCTAAATATTTTTCCAGTGATGTAGTTTTTTCCGACGATAGCATCTCTTTGAGTCGTTTAGTACATTATTTAAGTCTGATTTTATTCAGGGGTGATCTGTGTTGTTGCCATTCTCTTCTAGCTCTCCTTTTTTCACATACCAGGGGCTCAATTTCCGTAGAATAAATTTTATTAAAGCCAGTCTGCAAACGGGAGGTAGTGGCATGTTTAGCAGCCTGTTTAATATTTTCGTTAATTTTGGAAATGTTGAATTCAATATCATCAGGTGATCTTAGCTGAATGTTTTCACTGCAGTGACTACTAAGATATTTTTTGAACCCTAGCCAGTTGACCCCATTAATCATTTTCACATATGAGTTATTTAAATCACTCCTTAGTGGATTAAATACTGTAACTATTGTGGGAGAGTGATCGGAGGAGAGATCTAGAGAGGACTCTACATGAATTAAGTCCCAATGGATATTTTTCATAACGCCAAAATTTATAACATCCGGAATTTTTCGTACGTCAGATGGCCAGTAAGTAGGCTCCGTAAGTAGGCTCCGTATGTATGCTACAAAGCAAGGTCCAAGCGATTTATAAAAATCCTCATATTGATTCTCAGTGATTGAAAATCTGGGAGGGGAGTAAATTGAAGATATCACGAAATTTGTACCAAAATTTTCAATGGAGATATTTGTTGCTTGTAGATGTTCTTCACAAATGTTGTCAAGAATATAGTGCTTGAGTCTTGACTTTATTAGAATTGCTGATCCACCGCATGCTCTCCCTCTAGGGTCCTTTTTATCATATATAGTGTAGCCATTCATTTTAAAGATGCTTCTCGAAGTCAAATGAGTTTCAGAGACCAACATTATATCAATATTTTTTCCGTAAGGAAGTGCTCAAGTTCATTTTTATGTTGGCGAATGCCGTTTGCGTTCCAGAAACATATTTTTAACGTGTTCATGGTTTGTTAACTAATGCTTGAAGCAGTGTATTCTGCATTCGTAGCATTTCTTGCATCATGCTTATCATATTTGTTGTAAAGTTGTTGATAGTTTGCACAAGATTTTCAATAGTGGCTTCAAGGCGACTGAAATTAAAGCTTGTGTTAACATTTGTTGAGTTACTTGGTGGCAGTAATCCGCATACGATACACGGGAAGTAACTGGTTGGCTCATTTGCGCAAAAGTGGCTGAGGAAGCGTTTGTTGTTTCAACTGGAGCTAATATAGGTTTTTGCACCATAGCCTGCTTGACGAAAGAGTACACAGGACAACCTTTGTAATTAGCGGTGTTATTACCTCCACAATTACTGCATTTTTTTCAGATTGATCTTTGGTTTAGTACAACTAGCAGTACCGTGCAATTCACCGCAGATAACACACACTGTAGGTAAATTGCAGTAAGCTTTTGTATGCCCATATTCTTGGCAATTATGACACTGCTCGGGACCTGAACGCTTATGTGACTCTTCAACTGTGATTTTTCGGCATAAAAGGTATTTTAGGCTATAAATAGGATGAGTCTAGTTTTTTGTTCAACTGTATATCATTTGGCTCCAGTTCAACATGAAATAGGGGTTGGGCTACCTTTTCTCTGTTCATTATCTTAGATACATTCTTTACCTTAAACCCCTGGAGGACAAGTGCATCTTTTATTTCTTCAGGAACAACATAAGGATCTATGCCCTTCAATAGGATCTGCAGGCCTTTGGCGCTCTTAAGCTGGTATGTGTAGAAGCTTGTTTTCTTTGATTCAAATTCAGAAACCATTTTGCGGAAATCTGTTTCGTCATAAATTTTAATTTTCGTTTCATCGATATTGCCACGTTTTTATGGGACAATGTGAAATTTATTCTCACCAATGACCGAAATTAATTTTTTAATAAGGGCATTTGAATTTTTCTCTCTCAAGTAGATTGGTGGCGGCTTGGATGTTTTATTCGAGGATACATCGGGTTTGTCGTTAGCATCTTGCAAAATTTTAAATCGGTTTTGACGATTAGTTGAGGATGCGCTGTTATCCCTGGACATCTTTGGAGTGGATGAAATTTTTGAAGAATTCGGGCTTCGCCTACGCTTTAGCACGGTTATATCTGTCCATTCCGACTTGCACCTTGGGTTTTGAGCTACTGTTATCTGTAGTGATAACTTTGTTAAGTATGAATACGAGCCTGAAGGGGATGATATTACTGACTTATATGAAGAAGTACTAGGAAACTGTAATGTTAATGAATCAGTACTATTTGACATTCGGCAAAGCGAAGTTGATCGCTGACGAAAAATTAGCTTTGCCGTTAAAAAAAGACTTTCATTAGATTTATTATTTCTATTGTTTTCATTAAGAGATTCAGAACTCATAGTAAAATAGGCATTTCTGCCGTTAGAACTCACTTCAAAAATTTTTGTATTTGAGGTACTCATATAGAGTATTCCTCAAGGGCACTTTTTTTGTTTGCGGTATTTTTTTTGATATTGTACTTTATGATTGTTTATTTGTTTTTGAGGTATTCTTATAGAGTATTCCTCAATGTCACTGTTTATGTTTTTTTTGTTTGCCGGTTTTTTTTTTGTTTTTGTTATTTCCACTATGTAAAAAATATTAACAAAGCAATAAAGCTTATTTATTAAAGTCAGTATGTACCTATTACGAATAATATGTACTACGAATATTTTTTTTTATAAATTTTTGTTTGTTTGGTATGTAAGAAAATTTCCGCTAATCGACTGTTCGCTATAAAGGTACCACGAGAACTCCATTTATTTAATGTAAGTTTTTTTGGTTTTTTTAGTTTTTTTACATATGTATATACATATATGAAATAATTGAAAAGATATAAGCTCTTATTATACATAATTTATATAAAAAGTTTCATTATTTTATAAAATATTAATATTAGCAAAAAATTTTCTTTGAGACTAAAGTTGTTGACTCAAAGATATCATATTCTTGTAAAATGATTTTTTTAAAGATAGTCATGTGCAAAAAATTACATTGAAAAATGGGCTTGAAGGCCAACTTTTAGGGGCCGACGCAGCCCCTAAAACACAACTTATCGCTATGAAATTTTTTTCTATTTTTTTTTACATAAAACTGAAACGATTTGGGGAGAGAGAATATAAGAAAATAAAAATATAAAATATTAACGGCCACTCGAAAGTACATACTTTACAAAAATTATGATAATCTTTTAACAATATACAACAATTGAAAATTATTTTGTTATTAACAAAATATTAAAACATATGAAAATGTTTTTATTCTGTAATATTTACAAGTTTTCAAAAACTAAAAGATTATTAAATTTGATAAAATATATAATTTTTATTTCGTGATATTTACTATTTTCAAACGCTAAATGATTATTAAATTTGATTACAAAAATATAAGTTAATGAAAATAAAGATAATTTTGAAGCAAAAATAGCAAATTATTTGCATTACACGACTACATTTTAGAAAAAATATTCGTGTTTCCCTATGCAATTATGAAATAATATACTTTCCGATTATCTGCAAACAACATTTTCAATACAAAACTTTATAGGATTTTTTTTAACAAACGAAAACTGTGGCGAGCCTTTAGTTGCCGGCAGAGAATCCAACTTAAAATCCCTACGCAAAGAAAATAATATCGCACTTACCCGCAGTCATCGAAAAACTTATCTTTCAACGCCCTATCACCAGATTTTTTACATAATATTACGGCAAATGTAATCAATAAGAGCAAAACTGACATTAATCTAAAGCTACCAGCGCCATAATATAAATTTGTCACATATTTTAAATGTCAGCTATGCTGTGAAAGCAATGAAGTCGTATTGACTAATATAACCAGGGATCGCAAATAAAGATTATTTTCCAAATTTAAATTGAAAAAATCACACTAATATATATATATATTATTATTATTATTATATTCCTTTTGCACACACTATGTGCAAAAGGAATATAATATCAAGGTACTCCATGTTACATGGACTACGTATAGATGCAATGATTTTTATTTTTTGGACTTTTATTTATTCCTTAACAAATAACAGTTACTTTCTGATTTTTATTTTTTTGCTCAAAAGAATTTAAATTTTTAAAATAAATAAACTATAAAAAAGTTAATTTAATTTAACATATAATCATCTTTTTTACAGACTCTGGCGATAAATTCAATTTTAAAACGGGTAATCTTAATTTTAACGCAAAAATTGCACTTTCTAAATTTTAAAAATTAAGCAAAAAAAAAATAAAAATCAAAAGGTAACTGTTATTTTGTGAGGAATAAATAAAAGTCAAGAAATAACGATTAAAGAGTAATTTTTAAAATAAAAATTATAACCGTTACGGTCCCTGAATATAACACATTTTAATATATGCATGTAACTTATAATTTAATACCAATTTAGGTTAAGAAGGGTGGTGCTTCAACGCACCATCAATCGGAGACCCAATTGGATTCACTGTGATTCCCTTCCAATCACCGTTGTAATACTACAATTATGATTTAAATTTTTAAGAGCATTTTTTCCAAATATTTTCGTATTAATGCACATTCATCACCATAAATCTGACAAGACTTATGATAAAAATCTACAAAAGCAAAAACAGGATATCGTACAAAAACAGACAAGACATAGTTTAATAGTCAGCGTTTAGACGCGAAAACATTTGGAAGGGAAACATTTAGTTTGGTAGAAATCATATTTGTGTTAGGTACTCGACGACACGCTTTGTTTTTATATTCTTTGCTACATATACATTCATATATATACTATACATGCATTCTTGATATTATCCAATAAAACAATTTTCGTCCATGTGAACGCGAAGGAAACTACTAAAGAGAATTATAGATGTTTTCCTTTCAAATGTTCGCCCGTCTAAACTCAAACATATTGAGGACAAATTCCGATATCAACAGCAAAAATATGAGATCCAGTATGCACAGTCAGATGGATTCTTAAGTATTTGTGCAAAAACAATAAGGAGTATTTCTATATCATTGAAATTTTCCTAAATTAAGAAAAAAAACTTTAAAAAATAATTGAACCGACTTTAAACATAAAGAACTAAATAGTTTTTAGATTCAGTTAAATATAAATAAAAATATATATAAATAAAACAAAATAAAATATATATATAAATAAAATTTAAATCCATTTAAATTAAAACCTCAAGCGCATTATTCACGGTCAAAATGCATGACCTTGCATTATAATAATATTAGTGAAATTTTATTTGTATAAATCCAAAAATGCTCAAAGCAAAATCTAACCCCCTTATGCAAAAACGATTGGCAAATTTAAAGTTGGTTTAACAAACAAATTTTGTATGGCAAAACCAGTTTTAATGCATGCTTTAACTTTAACAATCGTTTTTGCATAAGAGCATAAATCTTTTGATTTTTGCAAATGCAGGTATGCAACACAAACATAACAAGATAAACTACTCAAAGCAGTAGATTATACAAAGAACTGTCAAATTCTATACGTAAAAAGCTTTTGTAGTTTGACAATTGCCTTGCAACAAGATACTATTAATTTATCGTGCTACGCATGCACGTCTATGCTGAGTTCTTCGTGCATACGTATACAATGCTTGTGTCATGCACGCTTAATATACATATTTCCACTTTTTCCAAAAGACAAATATTTGTTAATACTTTTCTTCATAAATTGTCAAAATATTTGGCAATCGTGTTAAGCTTGGCAAACATTAGTGTCCGCTCACTTTTCTAAATTCAAAATCGCGTCACTTTCAGAGATCAATGTGTGTTTCAAGTATATTAAAAATCTTTTAGTTAGAAGCACTTGAAATATAATATTAAGTTTTAATGGGCATTTCCCAGCATAAGAGCCGAAACTGTTTGCCAAGTTTAATGGGAATCGAATAAGTAGAGGTACATATTATTTAATACGAGCCTTTTCCGTTCACTTTTTTGAATGAAAAATTTAGTATTTTTGTATAGCTCAGAGTGTCTGCCAAGTTTCATAAAAATCGGTTCAGTATAAGCATATGAAATATAATAGTAAATTTTAATGGGTGTGGCTCCGCACATTTTTTTAACTTCGAGATCGTGGCTATTATAAGAGCCCAAGGTGTATACTAAGTTTCTTAGCAATTCGATAATAAGATCATAAAATCAAAGGAAGAAAATTGGTAGCCATGTTTTCGGCCACTTTTTTAACAATCAGGCCAAATGGAAACTATAACCTCTCTCAGTTAAAGTTACTGAATTACAAGGATAAAATAAAAATGCAGGCGAATTGCTAACCTACTCATCGCAATCGGCTACGTGCACAACGGACCACCAATTTCCCATGCAATCATAATTGTTGATGATTATATGCAAGGTTGGCAAACGGTATCGTAAAAATACCGATACCGATTCAAATACCGCTATAATTAGATACCGGTATCGATACCGATACCGAAACACATTTCGGTTAGAAAATACCGGTATCAGGAATACCGTTTAGGTCTATACCGGTATGTACCGGTATACCGATTCCCACCAAAAATAAAATTTCAAAAATATATTTCAATTAACTTTCTTATATAAACGCGTTTTTTCGCCTTTAAACACATTCTTATGCAGCACTATTTTTTTAAATCAACCGGAAAGTGCAATCATATCATAATCATCACCAGTGCGAAATACTAACGAACTGCATGACCTGCTTAATGCATTTAGGAACGAAAAACGTATCTCTAGACATATAAATGTTCTAAATTGGTCACAAGAGCAAAGCCCTTACAAAGACAGTTATTTTAAATAATAACTTTTTAAATAAATAAGTTAGTATATTGGTTGTTCCAGATACACAAGGTAATGCGGAGATTTAAAGTTTTGAAGAGTGCTTTTTTATGTATGCACATTAAAAATTTTTTTCTTTAATTGATATACTACATATGTGCGCTGTCTAAAGTATGAGGTTTGCTGCCATAAATGCGGTCTTAATTTCTTAGCTCGATCCGACGCTGCCTTCTGGCAGGTCTAAAGTACCCGATATATAGTGGGGATTTTTTTTTAAATTTGAAATAATTCTGCACTTTTTAAACTAGCTGTTCGATTTTTTATGAAATTTTATACAGCATTTGATGAGGTGTTACAGAGCTCAAGTCTGGAATTTAGGCTATATATCCTTAAAAGGGGCGGAGTCACAAAGCACTAAATTGGGTAAACTTTTAGTTAATGAAAAATTAAAATCGATGCCAAGCTCATGTTTTTGATCAGATGAAAAAAAAATTTGAAAATGGATTCTTTTCTATCCAAAAGCTAAAAAAAGTGTGCAACATTTATGGGTTTTCGCTTACAGTTTAGGAAATATTCGAGAAAAAGTGTAAAAAATTTAAATTTTTACCAACCTTTGTCCACTGGAGGAGGCAAACGTTGTTAGATTTAGAAAATTAAACTTATTATGAATAAGGGATATAATTTGTAACATTAAACATAACATTTGCCAATAAATATTTTCGGCTGAAAAGTCTTTCTTAGGCAGAAAGTAATAATAAATACAACAATTGTTGTTTCCAAAAAAATTACAAAAAATTTGAATTCAAATATTCGTTTCGTCTGAATTTGGCGACTACGAATATATCTAAAAACGGACGAATATTCGAGAATGCGAATACGAATTTTAAAATTTTACTAAGTGCATGCAATTCTACATGTACTTCGTGTGTAATATAAATAATACATACACTGTATGTATTTATTTTTATTATTTTGTTTAATTAACCAAAATGAGTACTTTATATATGCAAAGTTTCAACTGCAGTTTTCTTACTTTACTTTTTTAATAAATATATAAAAACGTATATAGAAACATATAAGTTTAAATACTTTTTATGTTAATGTAAAAATACTCCCTTTTTGAAGTAATTTAACAAAAAAAAGAGATTTTTTGCTATGTCCACTGTCTGAATTAACAAATTTAGCAGTTATATCGGTATACCGGTATTATAAACTCGATAACGGTATGTACCGGTAATACCGATACCGAAATAAAAAAAATACCGATATCGTTACCGATACCGAAATTTAAAAAATAGTTGTACCGGTATGAATACCGATACCGTTATTTGTTTCGGTTTCCAACCTTGATTATATGCTTTAATACTCATACTTCTTTAGGTATCGGCGACCTGCTATTAATATTAAAAATTTAACGTTTTGTATTTCTCTGGTCGGTATCCCATTTAACTGACAACAAGATGTTCATTATTAAAATTGATGTTGGTCATAATGTGGTGATTAAAAGCATCTTACGATCAAAAACTTAGACAAGTGTCATAAAATTGATGTCGAATTTCAACAGCATTATGATGGATTTTCGGTCACTGTGTAAGAGTAGCAATGGAGATGGAAAATAATATTTACGATTTAAAATTTATGCATATTGCTAGTGAAAAAATGCATTCTCAAGAAGTCATGAAAATGTAGGATTTGCTATGCCGGACGAAGTGCAAATTTGGATCATCTCTAATACCCAGTGAAAAAAAATGGAAGTCATTCTAGCGGAAGTACCTTTTTCATTGCTTCCAAAAAATCGATATTTTTAATTTGCCGAGAGTGAGCAGAAAACCATGTAGAAGCTTATTTTAGTCACACAAAACCTTGTAACTCTTCCATAGTGTTAGAAAATACTCACCAGAATTTAAAAAAAAAATTCTTTTTTAAAGAAATTTATGAACTATTTTTAGTCTAAAATTTAAAAGTTATTTGCTTAAATTTAAATGAAAACACTGTTTCGGGCTTAAATTCTTATAAAAAGAAACGAATAGTTAAAATAGGTAACTATTTACCATTTTTCCTAGATGAAAATATTATCGTAGAACACAAAAAAGGGAATTTTTCTTAATATCGCAATGACAACCCTATGTAAAAATCATTAGATCGGATTGAAATTTGCACTACTTCCGCATCGTAAACTCTACATTTTCATGACTTTTTTGGAGTCTTTTTTTTTACTGGGTAATTTTTTGTATAGACTTGTAATTGCAAGATGTTCAGGCAATGTATAGAAAAATTTCCTTCTTGACGTACTATAATGATATTTTTCTTTACGAAAAATAGTAAAAGTCATGGTGAGTATTTTCTAAAAGCGGAATCTCACGATTCTACTTGATTATAATTGTGGTTAGTAGGCAGCCATGTAAAACGAAACAATGGAATTACAAAATTTTTGTACGATAAGTAAAAATTTTTATTCGCTTTTCTACTAATTATTTACATATTTTTAATATAGATTCTTTGGAAGAAAAGGAAATGTGGTTCATTAAAAATTCCTTCCAATTTTGTTTACTGGGATAACTCAAATTTAAAAGAGAACTCATCACTATTTGAATTAATTTCCTCTCGACTCGAGTGATCCATGCATTGTCAATGAACGGTTGTACCTCTGAAACGATTTAACTTTAATAGGACTTGGTACCTACATATATGAGCTAGTGAAAGCCTTCCATTATTTCTTTTTTATTCTTACCAACATTGTTAAAAAAAATATCCAAAATTAACGAATTTAAAATACTAAAAACGTCATCGGAATTCTTCCAAGCAACAGTATTTCGGGAACCAATCAGGTATATTTACAATAAATACAGGATATCAGTCTCAATCGTAAGAAAATTTTGTCTTTAAAAAAATGCTTACATTAAAATTTTTCTCTTTAAATATTATCAAATGCTTGTACAAATCGAAGTTGCTCATTTTATTTATCTTTTTATTATTACATATTTCTGAATGCAACAAATTGCAAATAATTTTAATAATAAACAATTAAACGTTAAAAAAATAGACTAAAGCAGCAATTAAAATAATTATTATGCGAGTAATATTTTACATGTGAATTTTATAATTATTGTATGTAAAGGGTGTCCCAAAATTAACGCAATGCTTCAATAAAAAATAGAAAGCGGAGTTGTTAGTCTTTTGATTGTTATTTTTTTATTGAATCATAAAGTACATATGATAGGGTTATTTGTGGAATAACACATCGGGCAAATGGTCTCCACGATTTTGCATTCATGTACGCACTCGTTTGTCGACATAAGTAGACCTGTGAACTCAAATAACCCCATAAAAAGAAATCTAACGTTGTTAAATCACAGGAAACGATTGTGATCACCGAAAGGATTGCACGACCTGGAAATATCTCATGCAGTAATTGAATTGTTTCACAGGCTATATGGCATGTGGCACCGTCTTGTTGAAACTACATCTGTGGCAATAAGGAAAAAGTGCTCAAGTTACTGTTTTGCAGGAGAGCACTTTTAAGCGTTCAAGTCGATTTTCAGAAATTTATTTCTTTTAATACATTTAAGTTAAAATATACCAAAGTGTAACCTAAATTAAGCTATTATTCCAAATGAGATTAGAAGTCTAAGAAAGATAAGTCTCAAGTCATAATGCTATAACTTCCTGAAAAATTACTCAAAGAGATTTAGACCAGGTCTACTTTCGAATATGCAGATTACAGATGCAGATAACATTAACTCAAAATCAGTTAATCTCGAGTTAAGCACTTTTTCTTTTTTGCCACAGATATATTGGCCACATCAATATCATCCAATTTCGGCAGAAATCACTAAAGGTATTCACGTCAAAAGTTCCACTGGTGCGAAAAAGCAAAATTGCAAAATTTTCAAAAAATCTAAAAACAACTACATAGAAAATTATTTTGCACAAATGATGCAAAATTGTCAGGGTCTGAGTAAGTGCAAGATTATCAGGGTAAATTTTGCAAAGTTGTGCAACTTTTTATGGCATTGCCAATCCAAAAAATTATACAAAAAGTACTTAAAAAATCAACCATACAGCAAATTACAACGTAGAAATACCTAAATGTTTTTCTTTTAAATGAAAAATGAAGTGGAAAATATTTTCGGACCAAATTATTTAATTAAAAAATTATGAAAAAATTTTTTTAAAAATTCTTAGCTATAAATTATAAAGAAGTCTTCAAATTCGATTTTAAGTTAACAATTACATAATTTTGTTATTATACCCTTTACCAAAAAATGGTAAAAGGGTATATATAGGTTTGTCATTCCGTTTGTAATTTCTACAATATTAATAAGAGACACATAAAGTATATATATTCTGGATCCTTATGCATAGGGAAGACGAACAAGCGATGTCCGTCTGTCCGTCTGTCCGTCTGTCTGTACGTGAAATCGGTTTTCCCAAGCTCCCAGAAGAGCTAGAGACTTCGTTCAGCAAATATCGCGCAGACGGTTTCAGAGCTGGAAAACTCAAACTGTATTTTCCCATAGAAAATGACTACCGAAAACAAGTTTTTATTACTTTTTTATTAAATTAACTTATTTTATACTTCGGTATGAATAAAATTGGTATTAATAATTAAAAAAAAAAATAATAATTTAAAAGATTAAAAAAACGTTTGCAGGGTTGGAAAACTTCAACTTTTTTCATAATAATTAAACATATTTCATGTTTTAGGAAGAAGGCTATTTTCTCAGGAACGGTAACAGCTACGGGTCTGAAATTTGGACAGTGTATGTAGAACTTTGGTCGCTACAACAACAAATATATAAAAGCTAAAAATTAAAGGGTGTTCCAAAACGAGTGACGAAAACTTTTGAAATCTTATGTAATATACACACAATTGTATGTATGTATGTACATATGTATATTGGTACTTGAAATTTGTAAAATTAATGAATTTTTATATAATAATAATTTTTTTATAAAAATTTAAATTAAAGGGTGATCCATCAGTTAATGAAATTTTGACTATGTAATTTTGACAAATTGCTATATCTTGGAAACTGTAAGAGTTAAACTCTTGAAATCAAACTAAAAAATCCGAAAATTTAAAATAGCCAAAAATTTAAAAAAGTCGCCAAAACGAAAAAAAACGCCAAAATGAAAAAAACGCTAAAATTAAAAAAAACGCCAAAAACCAAAAACGAGAAAAAATTGTCAAAACTAAAAAAATTGCCTCAAAAAATAAAAAAAAAATTAAATATATATAAAAAATAAAAAAATCGCCTAATGAAAAAAAATCGTCAAAATCAAAAAAATCGCCGGAACGAAAAAAATCGCCAAAATTAAAAAAACGCCAAAAACGGAAAAAAATCGTCAAAACCAAAAAAAAATTGCCTATATGAAAAAAAAATCGCCAAAATTTAAAAACACCAAATTGAACACAATGCCAAAAACCTAAAAATTGCACTAGAAAAAAAGTATGAATTTTTTCACAAAATGAATATGTATATAATGATGAATATGAATATCTCTGTGCTTATGTATGTATCCCTATACTACATAAACGCACTTTGGTAAAGATACCCTTATTATATACCATAAGATTCGGCACAGCCGAATATAGCACTCTTACTTGTTTTCAAACGACCTATGGCTTAAATCGTTATTAGAATTTTGTTAAATAATACCAATACTATTAATATTTATATTTTTATTAGTGAATTAATTACAGAATAATTCAGCATTTAAACAAACTCTTTTAACAATTAAGAAACATACGAATACAATATGTATATCATTGCACATATTGTGTTGCTTGATAGACAAATAAACAAAATGGGTTGCTCACGTCAGAAAGTGCAATTATGCTTTTTTGCACAGTTGCAAGAGTTGACGTGAATACCTTGACTCTGTTATCATGTCTCTGTATCGATCACATCAGCATCAGTTACTGCTTGACCAGCCTCATTTTCAAAAAAGTATGATCTAATCATGCCTTCACACCAAAATCCACCACATTTTGAATGCATTTGTTTTCAACAATCACATGTGGGTTCTCAGAGCACCAAAGGCAGCAATTTTGGCTTTTAACAAAGCCATTAAGGTGAAAATGTGCTTCATCGCTTGAATGATTTTGCATCCATTCAACGATATGTATTCATTAGTCATGGTAATTTTTACTAACCATTAATTTCTGCACAAATGGCAAATAATTCAAATATTGCCTTAACTTTTGCACACTCTTTATAATTATGTCAACAAAGTGGTTTTTACATGGATACAAAATAAAGGTCTTCATTTTGTAAAACGCCACGCTAAGCGTTGACAAAGCTTATATGGAAAAAATTTAAATTACAAAAAAAAACACATGCAAAATTTGCCAACGCTGCGTTTTACAAAAACAGGCCCAAAATTTTTAAAATTTTAGAAATTTTGAGTTTGTTTAATTTGTCAACAAGCACTTTTCCCACTTTTCCGTAATCTAAATCACGTTGCTAAGGCCAATTCATACACGTATAACGTGGTCTCAACAGATGAGGTGACTATTTTCACCGCAGCAATTTTAATATCAGTTAAAGGTCAAAAAACATTTCTCAGTAAATTTCTTTACATCAAAAGTTTAAATTTTTGAAACCGAATTAAAACGAGTATGCCTTATATGAGTTTTCCTAGCACGTCAACCGAAGTGATTTTTATTACATCGAAACAAAAAAAAAACAAAATTTTAGAAATTGTATTATTTTTCATATAAATTCTATAAGTTATGAAAGGTCAAAATAAGGTTTTAGGCCCTATGTTCCTTATAAGGTGCAAAAGTAACCAATTTATAAGCCAAGGTGTACCTAACTAAGTGATGGCCTTTTTTCATGTGATAAATTTTCGTTTTTATTGGTTGCAAGTATGCAACATTGATCGAATTTTATAAACAAAAACATCAGCTGTCAATATTTCGCGCGAAATAAATGCCAGTCACATTATTTCACAGATGGCAAGAAAATATTGCCAGATACATTTCACAAATTTTTCACGACTTGAACAGAGTACAAGTTTTGCAACATTTTTTCATTAATATTTCATGTGAATTTTTTTATATGTCTACATTTCGCGTGAAATTTTTAACAGAATACCAGACTTATCTGATGAATGTCAAAAACTTCTTCTTATTTTTCTGCTTTTGACGATCTTTAATTTTTTAGACGGCTGTGGTCATTGCATTGTTGTACAACAAATCCTTGTGCTGTCACCTGGTATAATTACACCATGGGACAAGCAAAGCCTAAATTTATTTGTATCTCTTCACTGATGAGTTTGTATGAAAAACAAACACAATAAGGCTAAAGTTCGTATCGCTTTGTAAGCCAAATTAGTAGTAAATATTCTGATTAACAACACATAGTTTAACGGAACAACTGGCTATTTTCGAAGGCCACTTAACCATCATCATCAGCGTTCTTTTGTGTTTGGTACACTGTGTGTGGTGTCAGTTGATGTAGATTTCTGCAACTTTTATTGCAAATGGAATATGGGAATTGTTCTGATTCATTGTATTTCAATTTGTTGAAAGCTTTTTTGTAATGAAAGCTCAATGTTACAACCAGAGAGAAAATAGCTTAAAATCAATAAAAACCATATTAAATAAATAAGAAACATTAACGAAAGTCTAGTCATGTTGAAATTTCTTATTTCAATATAAAATAATATTAATTTTCAGTATTAATTTATTTATTTTATTCATTTTTACGTACCTATCTCAATATACATTTTTTATTATATTGAAAATTATTAAATTAATGTACGCATTCTTATTTTTAAGTTTCAGCTTTTTCCTGAGTGTACCATCTCTAAATTTACAACAGTCCTGCCATTGCAATTTGGCTTACAAAGCGATACGAACTTTAGCCAGGTCAAATCATAAATATATGTATTTTTATTCTTGTTTCCTTGTAAACTCATTTCGATTACGTAATTTATGAGAAGCAGGGTAGAAAAAACCCAGTTTTGAAAAACCCCAAATCAGCCGCTTGCTTTTTGTATTTTGCATTTTTAATTTGAATTAAATATGTATAATCTCAAAATTTGTAAAAGTCTGGATTTTGTTTGCATAAATAAATTATTATTCTTTTTTAATTGCAATTCTCCAAAATAAATATCAAAAATATGTACATATCTAGAGAAGACAATTGTC
This sequence comes from Tachina fera, assembly GCA_905220375.1. Taxonomy (NCBI): domain Eukaryota; kingdom Metazoa; phylum Arthropoda; class Insecta; order Diptera; family Tachinidae; genus Tachina; species Tachina fera. Next base: position 68,215,323 of record LR999964.1, read on the forward strand.
TAGCTTTTACAAATTTAATGTTTTCCAATGAAACAGTAAATATTCATGATAATTTTTCTTTTATTATATCTATATTAATTAAAAAGTCAACATTTGCTTACAACTAAATGGTGAGGATTCCCATTCTAGGCATCAAATCATTGAGCATTATTTGACATCTAAGAGATGTTATGTTGTGATCTCAGCACATATTGTTTTACATATGTATTGCGTTAGAACTATTGAATTTTATTATTGATTTTTTTTTTGTAATTTCATATTATTATTTCGTTTTTGGGATGAAATTACGTCATTCGATGTCCATCAAAATTTCCATACAAACACAATAAAAATTTTATGAAAGTTTGGTTATTTGTAACCAAATAATTTTTATGGTTGACATAATACACAGAAAAGAGTATTTACCAATCAATTAATGTTTTCAATTAATAATATAATTGATTCAATTAAATGTTTAATTGTATTAATAAATTTGATTGGAAGCATCCAAATGTCTAACATTAAAGCCAATCCGATATTTTTAATTTCACAAAATGGATACAAAACTTAAAAAGAGTATACCTTTGGAACGGTAAGAACAAATTCAATATTTATTTTTTCTTAAAATGACGAAGAATTTATCCACCTTTTAAACTGAATCAACTTTAAAAAAACTTTATTTATAAAATGTATGCTAAATTTACAAAAAAAAATATCATAAAGGGTACCAAAATTAGCAAAAAATATAACGAAAGTTATAATATCTGCACAGAAAAATAAAGATTGAGCAGTTTTTCTTAAAAAAATTGACTTAGTAACAAAAAAAAATCGTGCTAATGGCCGCGTAATGAGCAGAATTAAAAAAGTCGAGAAACCCCGATGTTTGGGTTAAAATGAATCTTAGCGACCTCTTCCGAAAAATCTGAAAAAAAATCAAAAAAATAATTTACCCTATAAGCTCTCAAAAAATGCTGGGGCAAAAGAAAAAAAAAATTTTTGGACACGCTAAGCTTTCTAATCAAATTTGTGTTAATGTCTGGCAAATTCAATGCTTATTCTCTCAATGGAGCGGAATCCCGGGATACATAAAAAAATTTTCCGCTTTCCCGGGAATTGAAAAAGTCCAGGAAAAAATCTCTACTTGTACCGCAAAAACAATTATTATGAAAATCTAAAAGGGACAGCAAATTTCATAAAATACAATTTTCCTTTTCTTCACATAATAAAAATTATCTATGGTCGTATTAAAGAATCATTGCTTCTTTTTCTTATTGTTGTCTGTAAAATTGATTGTAAAAATTGTGCACTATTGAATGCAATAGTATTGAAACAGGTGTATTTTATTGTTAAAAGATTTTTTCTCACACTGAAACAAAAAGTATTGTTGAATTTGCTTTGGTGCCAACAAAAACTAAAAAAACCAACCGAAATTTACAAAAAGCACACCGCGCACCAACAAAGAAATTTTAAGCAAAAAGAATTTAAATAAATTCAGTGAAGTGCGACTTTGACCCGCGCACGAAGGGTTCCGTACGGGCACGAGATATGTAATTCAATACGAACAATATAAACTATAGTTTTGGCATTTTTTTCGTTTTTGGGTTTTTTCGGTTTTAAGCGTTTTTTTTAGTTAGTTTTTGAACTTATTAGCGCTTTCTGAGTTTTGGCACTTTTTTCACGTTTTGGCGATTTTTTTTTGGCTTTTGAAGTTTTTTAATTTTGGCGATTTTTTTTAATTTTGGCGTTTTTTTCATATAGTTTTCATAGTTTTGACACTTTTTTTTCGTTTTGAGGATTTTTTTTGGTTTATGGCGTTTATTTTAAATTTTGGCGATTTTTTTTAAATTTGGCGATTTTTTTAATTTTGGCGTCTTTTTTCATTTTGGCGATTTTTTTTTCATTTAAACGATTTTTTCGAATTTGGCGATTTATTTTAGTGCTAGAATTTTTTTTTAATTTTGTCGATTTTTTTCGATTTGGCGATTTTTTTGACATTTTTGGCGATTTTTTTCAGGTTTTGGCGATTTTTTTCAGGTTTTGGCGATTTTTTTCGGTTTGGGGATTTAATAATTTTCGGATTTTTTAGTTTTACCGTTTTTGAAAATTTCAAGAGTTTACCTCTTACGGTCTCCAAGATATAGCAAGTTGTCAAAATTACATAGTCAAAATTGCATTAACTGATGGACCTCCCTTTAATCAATTTTTTTTTTAAATTTTGGTGTTAATTATTGTAGTCTATATAAAAATACACTAATTTTACAAATTTCACGTGTCAATATACATATGTACATACAATTGTATGTATATTACATGAGATTTCGTCGCTCGTTTTGGAGCACCCTTTAATTTCTCATTCTCATATATTTGTTGTTGTAGTGGCCAAGGTTCTACATACTCTGTCCAAATTTCAGGTCCGTAGCTCTTACGGTTCCTGAGAAAATACCGTGTGACGGACAGACGGACAGTGTAGCGAAAACAACAGGGTTCCTTTTTTCACCTTTGGTGTACGGAACCCTAAAAAGCACCTAAAACACTGTTAAAAGGTGTGCATGTCCCGTTAGTCGTCGTCCATACAGTGAAACATTTACTGCAAAAAATTTTTGTTTTCTCTTTTGAAACTGCATTCGTGTCCACATTGTGAAGTTTTTTTTTTGCAGTTTAATACATTTTCTCATATATTTTTCATGAGAATGATTCGAGAATGAAGTACTCAACAAGAACTTCGTGTACATGAAACAAAGTACCCTTTGCCATTCCTCTTTCCCCTCTTGTCGACAAACTCAAATGTTTTGCAGCAAATGTTTCACTGTATGGACGACGACTTATGGTTTTGTCAGCGCTGTGTAAACTTTGTTTATTTTTACTTTTTTATGCTTAATTAAAAATTTAAGACTTAATTGGAGACAAATAAAGTTCCTCTCCCTTTGTTCTCTTTAATGTTGAAACTTATACCGGAAGGCCATTCCTGAAAATTTCCGCTAAGCTTATCCCTAAAGCGATGGAAAATTTATAATCCAAAATTTGTGCGAAAAAAAACTTGTTCAATAGATTTTAATCAAATGTGAATTATATATCGAAATTTGTTAAATTCAAAAAAGTAAATGAATGCTAATTAATTCTTGACTTAGTAATATATATTCATATACACTTCACTGTAAAAATAGTTATCTCGATTTTTTAAAGTCGGGATGAAACCAACAATTTCCTATTTTTGATAGCGTGAACGTAAAAAAACGTACATACATACTTGTACATACAGAGTATTACAGCCTCATTTATAAAAATTATTATGACTTAAAAAAAGAACAATTAAGAACAATTAAGAACAATTTGTATAGAAATTTGTTCTAAAAAACCTTTTTAAAGCCTTAATAAGTTCTATAAATAAGGCTGTTAGTATTTTCCTTAGCACTGGGTCTTCACGTAGCAATTTCATTGCTGAAAACAAACAAATTTTATTTTATTTTTTTTTGTTTTTTGCTTGAGGCGGAGAACACGTATGGCAATTTTTTCCACAAATCTTTCACACTCATTGACTAAAATATATATTTCTAATGCAAAAGTACGAAAAATTTATGTTTAGTTTTTCTTTTATTATGTTTTCGGATGATGTCTTTTTATATTTTGCTCGAATTCTCTGTTTTGCAGAAATTTATTAAAAAAAGCAACAAAATTGACAGCAGATTCCTTGGCAATAATTGCTCGAGCAATCAGCACAGCTAGGGATGAAACGATACGAGTAAATACAAGTAAATACTCGATACTTTTTCTTGGAAACCAAATACTTTTGGTATCGATACTCTACTACTGAGTACCAAGTAGGTATCGGTAAAAACTACTCGTATCGGTAAAATATACTCATTGCTTATTGGCTATAGAAAAGTTGAAGATGACGCCACTTTAACACAATTTTATTTGTTCGTGTTAAATGTAAATTTATATCAATAATATATATTAGAGTAATTTCGTGAAAATGGGATCGCCCAAATCAAATTTTTTATAAAAAAAGACGATAAAATTGCGAGCTGAAAATATTATTTTAAAAGCGTGCGTTATTGCGGGAACAAAACGAATTTCCAAAAACATTTAAAATGTCATCTCGACTATATCTTATGCTCCAGTCCAGCCCAAACGTGGCAATTTTTCCACTTTGTTTGGGGTCTAAGTTTTTGATTTGGCGAAATGTCGATTTTGCAGGCGATAAATAAATTTATTGGCAATTTTTATAGCTATTTTTTAACAAAATTGAACTTTAAAATTTTTGTTACTCAGGAAAATTAGTTTGTTGAAGGAGTATTTTCATAAATAAATTCTACCAAAACTCGTCTGCAAGAAATTTAAACAATTAGTTTTTTCTTATATTAATCGCTTCCGAAATCGGAAAATTTTGTCGACTAGTCGTTAAGAATTCTTTACGAATTAGCAGCATTTGGTTTGGTGGATCATTAATTTTGTTTTCACTACTAAACCGATGCCGTATCAAGTAAAAGTATCGATACCTTAGTGGTATCGTTTCATCCCTAAGCACAGCAATCATCGCGCAATGAATTGACACTTATGGCGATCGCTGTCTATACGCACGAAATTTCATGGACGCAATCAAGTTTGACAATTGCCGCAATCGATATTGCCACGTGAAGACCCAGTGTAAAGAAAACTATTAATATTTGAAGGCAATTAGAAGTTATTTACGCTTTTAAAAATTTTATGATTTTGTAGATTTTTGTAACTTCAAATTAAGCCATGTCCAATATCACGATTTTTTTAATTTTGGGATATTTTTTTAATTTGTGCAAAATCTTATATGATTCACAAACTTTTTTGAAATTGAGATAAGCAAAATTTCAAATTGTTAAAATGACACAAAATTATTCAGCTCCATGAGAATGATATACATATGTATGTACATACATACATACATATATACATATATAAACACACTCACATTTTTATTGAAGTTCAAAAAACTTAAATTCAAATTTTACTAAATATCTTAGAACTTGAGAGCACAAGTCCGTATGATATGCTTTTCAATCAATTGAAACAAATATATATACACCCATAATCACTTACCGTCTTGGAAGCACCTTTTTCTGTGCCAATATTGCTTTTTAACCAAAAAGGTTCTAAACTGTAATTGTAAAATTGTACCGCGATTATTCCGGTATTTCATTAACGTAAAATTAAATTTAAAGCTGTTTAAACAAAAGCTTTATACTGAAATCGTTGAAGTGTTTTTGTTACAAATTCTTTGTTAAAAACAAAAAGACATTTTATGTTATTTGAAACAAAAAAAAAACACTGTGAAACACTTTAACTATTACAAATTAAATAATTTATTGCACTTTGAATATAGTTTTTAAGGATCCTTTCAATCCTTTTATTTTGTAGGTATTAACACAAATATATTTCAATTCTTTTCATTCACTGGAGGCACAATGTATTCATTCATTTCTTTTAAACATACGAATGTTAACTAATTTATAAGTTGTGTTAATTAAAAAAATGTCAAGTGAGTATTTTTTTCCAACGATTCGATCATATTGACAATAAGCGAATAAATGTTTCTGTTTTTTATGGATGTTCGGTATTTATACGAACATTAAATTGTTACATTTTGTTTTCTACTCGTATCTCATAGATACTTAAGACCGTCGCCTATTGTTAAACCAGAGAAATAAAATTTTCTCCGACAAAAAAAGCTTCGTTTTGCTTAATGATAAATAAGAAAATTTATAAATTCATTAAAAAATATAAAACGATCGTTATTGTTGTTTGACGAGATCATATATATACATACACAGATACATTACATACACATACTTACATATGTATGTACATAAGTGTAGGAATTTTCTTTAAGGGTTAAATAACTAATCAAGGCTAATATAGAATTTTATTTGAAATAAAAATATGCAAGAAAATTAAAAAATTTAAAAAAAATATTGCAAAAGTTCTCTGCTTTACTTTGGGCTTTATTAGTTAAAACAAATATTTAACGCTTAAAGAGTCTTCATAAGAAATTGTAATAAATTAATTATTTTAACAAAATGCAAGTGTGTTCTTGTTTGAAAACATGAGGAAATCACTTGTAACATAGAGATGTAAACAGTAGGGTATTCAATTAACCGGGGGTTTGCTTTAATCGGTTAATCGTTCGATTAATTAATCGAGGTTTTTGCTTAATCGGTTAACAATCGGTTAATTTCGGTATTACCCGTTTAACCGATTAATAAAGTTTTTCCATAAATCAAGTGTTTTCAACAAATAAAAGTGCATTAATTATTTATTAATTTGATTTTGTTAGTAAAACCAAAAACACAGACATAATAATTTTTAAACTAATTTGGTTAATTTCATTAGAACTTTATTGTTTTACTATCGATAGTTCCTTCTGTTGGCGGATCATCATCTGAGCTCAGCGACGAATATTCTGCAAAAAACTTAATTTCTGAATTTCTTAGCTTTCGTTTTTGTACTGTCTCTCATTAAATCTAATCCTTAATTAAATTGCTGGCAACAGTACTATTGTCTTATATTAAATTATGTATTAAATAAAAATTTAATAATTCCCTCTATTTAGAGTATCAGAGTATCTAGTAATATCTTTTATAGCCATGTCCAAAGACTTTGAAGTTTTACTTAATTTAGGATCACTGAACATACTTCTTTGTTTGTGTGAATAATAACTTCAAAACACTCACCTTTTGTAAATGAGACGAAACAAATAATTATTCACGTAAAAAACGTAAAAAAAGTTGTAATACTACAAAATATGAAAAAATTTGTTATGTCGCTTAATCGGTAAATCGACTGAATTTAACCAGTTTGACCGTTAATCGAAAAAGTGAATTTCAAATTAACCGATCAGTTAATCGGGTAGTAATTAACCGGTTAACCGATTGAATGCCCTAGTAAACAGTTAATAATATATATAAATTTTGTTCGAATTATCGATCCCACTATACATATCGCACTTGTTCCTCTAAAGAGCGTCAACTCAACATTTGCAAATGTTTTGTAGAGTCAAATAAGTAACTGTTTTCAATTTCATATACTCTCATATTAAAAAGAGAAAAAAACCTGTATTTTGTATATTCCAAAAGAGTAAAGAAAATTATGTTAGATTTTTTTCGAGAATGGTTTTGTATTTGTTGTCATATATAATTTTTAGTTTTAATTTTTTATCTGGTTTAAGGGAATAAATTACTCCAAATACACTTTAGTAGTAGTAGAATGTATGCGCCCGAGCAATAAAAATTGTCAAATTTGGGTAATTTAAATCGAAATTTTGTAATTTATGGGCTAAAATTTACATATTAAGGTAATTACTGTCAATGGTGCGAAGTGACGAGGGTTATGGACGGTTTGTACGTAGAAAAGGGTAGTTTGATGTCGGCCGTCGATGTGTGTTTGTTTTAATTTTATGGTTTGATATCCGTTCGCCGATGCGCATAGTTAATTATGTATGCACGTGGGGCTTGTTTGTTCGTAGTATAATTTTTCGTTTGTTAAGCGGTGCGGAAGGGTACTTGAGAAAGAAATTGTGTGGAAATCAATGAATGTTTTTTGTTGTTGGTTTTATTTAGTTTGATTTTTATTTATTTTTTTTCTATGTTTAAAGAGTTCGAAGACATGAATAAAATATATGGTTTGTGAGATAATCATGGTTTGATATCCGTTCGCCGATGCGCATAGTTAATTATGTATGCACGTGGGGCTTGTTTGTATGTAGTATGTTTTTTCGTTTGTTAAGCGGTTGCAGCAGGTTCATGATTTTATATTGTGTGTGCGTGTGTGCATAGTTTAGTTTTTTGTAATCTTCTTTTGTTTGTACGTATTATGTTTTTTCGTTGTTAAGCGGTGCGGAAGGGTACTTGAGAAAGAAATTGTGTGGAAATCAATGCATGTTTTTTGTTGTTGGTTTTATTTAGTTTGATTTTTATTTATTTTTTTCCTATGTTTAAAGAGTTCGAAGACATGAATAAAATATATGGTTTGTGAGATAATCATGGTTTGATATCCGTTCGTCGATGTACATAGTTAATTATGTAGGTACGAAGGATTTTATGTATGTTTTTGTTTTAATTTTAATTTTGAATGGATTTTTGTTTGTTTGTTAAGCGGTTGAAGCAGGTTTATGATTTTAGAGTGTAAGTGCGTGTGTGCATAGAGAAAAATGTTGCTTTTGTCTTTTGGCAATATTCTTTTTTTTTAGCTGGTGGTCATGGAAGATTATTTTAGAAAGAAATTATGTATGCTTGTGGGAAATCTATGAATGTTTTTTGTTGTTGGTTTTATTTAGTTTGATTTTTCTATTTCCTTATTTAAAGAGTTTGAAGAGGTAAACGAAGTATGTAATTTATGAACTTATTTGAAGGTTGGAAAAAATGAAGTGTAAGATATTTATGATTGTCAAAGGGAATTAGAGATGCGTGATCATGGGAGCCAACGTTATGCTCATACGTGTATATGTTTTTACAATAACTTGAGCGTTGGCAGATGGGTAAGTAGTCGTATATGTATATGTGCAATGCCGAGTACAAATCTGGCATTATCTTGTGTTCTAATCATTTTTTAAAATGTGTGCAACGCCTTTCACATTATGTTTTTTTTATTTTTATTTTATATGGAATACAAAACGGAAATGATAAACGTTACCACTAGGGCACACTGTTGCAATGTCACAAAATATCATAGTGTGTACTTTTTGTTGTTTGTAATATTCGTTTTTTTTTTTTAGCTGGGGACATGGAAGGGTATTTTAGAAAGTAATTATGTATGCTGGTGAGATATCAATGTTTTGTTTTTGTTGCTGTTGTTGTTTGATTTTAATTTTTTTATGTGTAAAGAGTTTGAAGAAATGAATAAAATATACAATTTATGCGTGTTGTATTTATTCATTCTTTTCACTTCTTTTTTAAAGAAATTGAAGTTTGTGATATTGAGGATTGTCAAAGATTGGTTGTTATTTTCACTGCTTGCTGACATTTGTCTCTGTCTCTTGTACATACCATATACATATAAATAAATGATTGAACAAAATTTTTTTTTTTATAATTTTAATCTACACATTTATTTAAAAAATATCGTAAATATATATTGTGACATTGTAAGAATGGAAAAATAAAATATATTTTTTTAGTTTATTTCTTGATAAAGTAAATATGCATTTCTTAAGGCACAAACTCCATAACTGTGATAGCTGCAGTAAAAATATTCTGGATATTTAAGTTGTATATGCTTAAAGTTGATGCAGCCAATATCCTCGATGTTGAAAACTCTAATTTGAAGTAGTTTTTCAAACCATTTCTTCTTTTCCACACCCTTAACATAGATTGAATAATGTTTTAAATTGGATTTTAAAAATGTTACAACACTCTTAAATGATATTGATCCGTCATTCCAATTCAGATGATGAAAGTTTCTCGTTAGCCAATTCGCTTCTCTTTGTTTTGCTATTGATAATCTTTTAAAGTTAAACGGTGGTTTAATAATAAAATTTATGTGCTCCTTATTGTTAAAAACAATTGCTATTTCTTTTGCAATGAAGATGTTTGAATTAGACTTAAATCCTTGCATATCGATGAAAACTTTATCCCCAGTCATCTTATTTTATTATTTTTTATTTACATTATCTTACGAACTTGACCTTTTAAGGGTATGTATTCTATTATGCGGTCGTGGATGAGAATGCAAAAAGCAGATGTATCAGTAGGAATGTTGGAGTCCGTTTCAATTTCAATTTTTATATCAACAGGACCGTTAGAGAGGGCTTCGTTTTGATGACTGACATCTACTACCACTATCGGCACACTATTTTTAAATTCTTGAGCAGTTAGAAGTGGTTGTGATTCCCTCATGTAGTAGCTTTGTTGAAACCGTAGATACATATCATATAGAATGGCATACCGATCATTTTTAAATTTTATATTTAGATCATCATATGGGTACGATTCGGAATTTAAATGTACTTTTAAATTGTTTAAATTACAATGAACAAACTTATTTTCTTGTTGAAAAGCAATTAACACAAAACGGGGTCGTTCTCTATTTGCAGCCAATTTAACATTCCATATATAGCTAGTTCCTGTATTTAGTTGAGGATTAATGTGACAATCCCAACTGCGAAATGCCATTGGTATAGAAGCACCACTGTTAATAATTTTAATCATATTCAATTTGCTCAGATCGGATAATTGTACATGCGGAATTCTCCATGAGATGTTTGAGATACTAATTTTTGGTTTGTCAGTAGCAACAGTTGAGTATACGAGTTTTTCATCGTTCTTACTACGTAAGAGAACCAATTCATGTTTACCGCTGAGTATAATTTTATTATAGTCTTCAGCGAAACCTAAAAATAGTTTCAGTGGTACATAGAAATTAAAGTGTCCATTTGAAATATCCAAATCATCGAGTTTGTTCCATCCTGCATTGTACAATCCAACACTTTCTGTTGGTGATAAGGAAACAAAATTTTTTAGGCTGCTTGTAATCGCTAAATGTCTTGTATGATCAATTTCTATGCCATTAAGTTCATATCGAATTTCGTCAAAGAGATGTGCCACAAAGTTATTTTTTAATTTTAGATTTAAAAACGAAGATATTTTGCTGTCATTATCATCTACAATACTTCCCTCAACATATATGTAGCTTTCGCTGGGTAGCACATATAAGTCTTGATTTTGTATTGAAATTCGAATCTCATCATTATTGTTGAAGGATTGTAGGTATGGTGTATATGTGTGATAGTCCTTTTTAATTATACTCTCGTCTGATTGAGGTTTTTCTAAAACATCTAGTATGTAACTCATTTCTTTGTCAACTTTAAATTGAGAGACTTTAAAAATTTTTTATTTTCTTGAGTCAAATATTTTTTGTGTAATGATCTCTTTAATTGTGGTTTGGTTTGCAATAGTGTTTTATGAGTGTATCCAATTTTATCCTTAGATTGCTTGACGTTGTATATTATCATTATTTGCTAGATCTCAAATGTATTCGTGTTGTAATTTCCTCTCCTCGAAAATTAATTAAATCACCGTTCTGATCAACTATGCGTAGAGTAAGAGAACTTATCTCTCGGCAGTTAACTGGCAAATAGATAAGATTTCGAGGAATCTCAACAATTTTATACCCTGGGGGGACATTGATCGCAAATTCATGTAATGTGTGTGCTTGTGAGTTATTCGTATATGTGTTAACCACTATACTGCATTCAACACGCAAGATATTCACGATGAAAATATTGACTGGTAGATCTGAGTAATGGTCTTGGTTAGGAGCTAGAATTTTCTTATTGAATCCAAAAAGTTTTCCAATTGTGTTATCTTTGTTAAAGTATATGGGATCCTTAGAGCTTTTAACTCTAATTTGCATTGTATTGTTATTAGCTTCTATATCAATTTTATTTTCCGGACAATACTGCTTATAGTTATGTTTAATATAATCAACTATATCATTCAATTCATACGATCCTATTGGTATTTTAATTACATGTTCACCAATATGAAATATATTGTTATAATCATCTACATTGGGAATGTTATTATATGAATGAAAATCAGTTAGAGCACATTCATATTCACCATCCAAACGAATAGGAGGAAAGTAATTTGCAGATAACTCAGATGAGTTTGAGCTAAGAGTAAGTGTTATTGACATTATGGTTGTCTGATTACAAATAAGTGAAATTAAACACAGCACTTTGTATAAAAAAGGAAGTTTATATTTTATTTAATATATTAGATACAAATATAGACTTATATATATATATATACACACTTAACTACAATATTTCATTTTTATTGATCCAAGAATTATGTTGATTGGAAAATCCTAACCATTTAACATATGCCTTCTCTCCTTTAGTTTTAAGAACTTTTTCAACTAGATATGTATTTGGATATCTAGTTTTTGAAAGTTCTTCATCATAGAACCCACCTTTGATAGGATTACCACGATAGTCTTCTAATATGTATGTGGCTGGATATGTATTTTGAACTCTTTTAATCGTGAAAATTTCTGTGGTCCAATTTGGTGTATATCCTTTTTCAAAAACATGTTTATATTTACTTATGCGCACATGATCTCCCACATTGAACTTTGATAATTTGAATAGTTTTAAGCGGTTATATACCGTGTTTAAAATTTTTTCTCATTTTTATAGTTAACTTGAATCGGTGGCATTTTGATGGTGCGATGAATTTTCTTATTATATGTATTAATCAAGTCTTTGTAAATGTCGAGCCAGTTATAAGACCCATTAAAGCTAAACTCTTTCCACATCATTCCTTTTAATGTTCTGTTAAATCGTTCTACTATTGATGCTTTCATTCTGCTATATGTTGAGTAGTGATTAATGTTGTATTTATTCATCAATTTTCCAAAGTGTTTATTGAAAAACTCTTTACCATCGTCTGTTTGCAAGTTTTTTGGTATTCGCCCCAGTTGAAAAATATTCTGCATAGCCTGAGTTGTTTCCAATGCAGTCTTTCTTTTCAAGGGTACTGCCCAAGCAAATTTTGAAAATGTATCAATTACGGTCAGCAAAAATCGATAATCTCTATTGTCTGTAGAATAGTTCCCCATTTCAACTAAATCAGCTTGCCAAAGATCATCTATTCCTTTCATAACAACTCTTCGACGTGGAAAATGTTTTCGTGCTTGCTTATGTAGTTCATTTATTAAATTTCTTTTTGAAGTCATTATTTAACGTATTTAGAATTTGACGGGATAAGTTGAGTTCAGTGCGAGTTCATTTAAGTACTGTTGACCATCATATTTCTTATATACCCATAGATTAACTCATTTATCTTTCTAATTTCTTTTTCAAAGAATAATTTCATACTTGAAATTGTTTCCCTAATTTCATTTAGTTTCTGACTTAAAATTAAATGGATTTCATCTCGTACCTCTTCAATTTGACTTTGCAGAAACAATTTATTAACAACGTCGTTTTCCTCCAAAGCTTTTGCCACATTTTTGATTCTTTTGTTTTGAACGTCAATGTTATTAGTTGTATCCATAACGAAGCCCAGCAGCTTAGGAACATTTTTCACAAAAACTCTGCCACTTGTATCATTAAGATAGTGCCCAAACTTATCGATAGACATGATTTACGTAGATAAATATTATTCTATAATTTTTGCTTCATATAATTCTTCGATAATTGAGACAATTTCGTTATTGTGATTAGTATGACCTGCAGCTTGTGATGCTAGCAATAGCCTAAGGCGATCTACTAACTCATTAGGATCATCCCAGTATATATAGTTAGCTTTGTATGGGTTTAGTTTCATCAAACCCTTACCCTTGTAAGGACTTTTTATTGCATGTAGTGATGACGAAGTTGATGAGTTTTTTTCACTTTCTTTCTTAAACAATTTACTGATAATATGCTTATATTTATATGCTTTCGTTCCTTTGATTTGTCCATCAGGTCTATAATCTCTTTTGTATGCATTTGTGCTCACTAAAATTTTCTTATATATATCTAATTCATGTTTATCATAATATTTTGGTGTTTTGTGAAACAGTAAAGAAAATAAACCTGGTGTAAAAGCCCATATGTGATTTCCAATCACTATTTTATCTTCAGTAAGTTTAATACTACTATTGCCAAACTTCCATTCATTATTAAAACCTTTATGTGGACCGTATAGAGTGTCTAATTCATTTCTGCTTTCCAAGAGTGCTAGGTCAGTATAACTCTTATTATTATCTGAATTGTCTAGAGTTTCCGATTGAGAGTAAAAATCATCGTTGTCATCATCATCATCAGTATCAACATTATCAACCTTGTTTGCGTTTCGATTACTAAGTGAGATATTTTTATTGCATAACGTTTCTTCAACAAGTTTCTTTGGAGTACTTGTCTCTAACTTAACTGATTGTTCGTTGAATGGAAAATTTGAATTTTTATAAACTTTCGTTTTAAGTTCATCTCTTTCTGCCTTAATACTTCTTTTATTATTTTTAGAATTGTTCACAAATTCTGTTAATGGTTCTATTATTGGTTTAAATGTATCTTTGAATTGCTCATGTGTATCTGCATCATCAACTTTTATACTACGAAATTTTTTCTTTAAAACATTTCTTGTCTTTATTAGCTCTTTTAAAACTTTTTCATCCATTTTCAACTATTAGACACCAGATCTGGTATCAGCTATCAGATCAGGTATCAGATCAGCTATCCGATCAGGTATCACTTATCAGATCAGGTATCAGATCAGCTATCAGATCAGGTATCAGGTATCAGATCAGGTATCAGGTATCAGATCAGGTATAAGATCAGCTATCAGATCAGGTATTGGGGTATCAGATCAGGTATCAGCTATTAGATCTGGTAACAGATCAGCTTTCAGATCAGGTATGGTAAATACTTTAGGAAATAAGTAGATGTACTATGCGCAAGGCCAAATTAAGTACTAATGTTTTACTTTTATGTAGAGTAATTTATATCGTTATAAAATAGTCGAATTGCTTTCTATAGCGACCATTGTTTAAGTCATTATCTTTGCTTATCATCAAAAATCCATATTTATCCTTCCAACACTCTCGACAAATTTCATGAAACTTTTCATAACTCATATCGCTGACAACATGATCACTATAAACGTGCTTCATGTTTGTCTCATCTTGTTTAAACATTATAATCACATTTGCATTGTCTCTTATTAAGTGCTTGGGGATTCTGGTATAAGTTTGGCACAAGTAGAATGAATCAACATCCTTATGTCGTCCCATGCAAAAATATGCTCGTATATTATTTTGCTTCTCGCATGCAACATCATCAAAGATCATAATAGAATTAGTTTTCGCTTCGTCAGGAGGAATAACTTTTTCATTATCTGTAAATGTATAGTATCCCATCCCTTTAATTGGTGAAATTAATCGCTTTAAGTATTCATATTTTGGTTGATAAAGGGATTTTGAGTATAAATAGATGTTTTCAAACTTGAGTCCATTAGGACTTTCTAGCAAGCTAATCATAACATTAGTCTTTCCACAATTTGATGGTCCAACTATTAGAGCACGAATAGAATTTGGTAAGAGAGAGCTATGTTTTATTTTAGATCTGATTTTCGTTGAAGCATCAATATTGCGAATCACAATATTTTTATGTTGTTTTACTAATTGCATTCTTATAACTAATTGCATTTCACAAATGTTACTTTTATTATAGAAGAAAAAATAAAATAAGATGCTTATACATTATAACAAAACGTTTAGTTATAAAAAACCAGCCGTTGGAAAAGGTTTAGTGAATAAAGTAATTAACTCTCTGCCTGTTGAATTACACCTTCCTGGATATCAGTTTTGTGGACCCGGAACAAAATTACAAAAACGTTTAGATCGCGGTGACAACGGAATTAATTTATTAGACGCTGCATGTAAAAATCACGATATTGCTTATTCCAAAACCAATGATTTAAATAGTAGACATCAAGCTGATAAAATTCTTGAAAATAAAGCTTGGGAACGAGTTCTTGCAAAAGATAGCAGTCTTGCAGAAAAATCGTTTGCGTATATGGTTACTAACGCAATGAAAGCCAAAAGAAAACTTGGTATGGGATTGAAGAAGGTTGCAAAAAAAAGTGAACAAAATGGAAAAAAACTGTTCAGTACATCAATTAAAAATGCAACAAAAGTACTGAAGAAGGAAAAACCTCAAGACATTAACTCTGCAATTAGGATTGCACGTAAGATTATCAACAAGTCGTTAAGGGGAAAGAAATCGCAAGTTGTAATACCACGCATAATTAATGTTCCAAAGATTGGTGGCTTCTTACCTTTGGTACCTATTCTTACTGCTCTGAGTGCAATTGGTAGTCTTTCTACTGGCGGATCAGCTATAGCAAAAGCAATAAATGCTGCTAAGAATGCCAAACAACAACTTGATGAAGCAACTAGACATAATAAAACAATGGAAGCAGTAGCAATGGGGAAAGGTTTTTACCTTAAACCATATAAGAAAGGATATGGATTGGTTTGTCAAGAAAAACAAAAACCAAATTTTTCATAAAGCTGCCCAATAAACCCCTATCTGATGTTGATTTGAGAAACTTTTCAACAAACATTCCATACTTTAGAGGAGTTTTCATGTTGGATACACTACCAAAACGATCGAGAAAACGAGAATGCGGAATCATTAATTTGGATTTATCAAGAGGTCCTGGAACCCATTGGGTAGCATATTATAAAAACAATGAACATAAAGAATATTTCGACAGTTTTGGAAATTTACAACCTCCATTAGAATTAGTTAAATATCTAGGCAAAAATATAAAATATAATTACAATCAATATCAAGATTATAATTCATTTAAATGTGGACATTTATGTCTTCAATTTCTTTACAAAATAAGTGAAAAGAATAAATAAATAACACACACACAAAAAATTTTTTAAATTTTGCTGTTTTATTAATAAAAAAAAAAAAAAAAGTTTATAAAATATATTTCTACATATTATTCCCACTGTGGGTATTGAGTATTTGTTAGAAATATACTTATTTCAGCAGCAGTGTCCAATTTTAGGGAATTTTCTCCTTGCTTACATATGCAATATATCCCAGATGCTAGTTCAATTATGTCATCATCCGATAGCGTGTTGTAACGATTTGGTAAGAACATTATGTTATTTTCCAGTTCAATTTGAATTGTGGTGCCGTATTTACTTGTCACCCGTTTAGCATTTTTTACTGTATATTTAGTTGAGTCCTTTAGTTCTTTTATATGGATTAATGTTTTCTTGTTTAAATTGTTGAACTTTGTTATCAAATTTGTTGGATTCATTGTCAAAAATGTTAATTAATTAATTAAATTTAATTTTTAAATATATATTTTTTTTCTTCTTCTCTTTTTGACAGATTGCTCAATCTGCTTTTGTAAACTGACGTATTAAATATTTCTACCAATCTTTAAATAGGTAAAAAAAAAAAAAAATTCTTAAAAGAAAGACCAGTAACGTAGCTATCTCTTTTTCTCATATTGTAATTATATTTTACGTACATTTTTTGTTTTGTCACTGACAGAATTGTAGTGAAAGAGATAGTTACATATTATGACGTTCTAAGGTGTAACTGAAACAAAAAATTTCAAAACAAAAGATCATAGAGATAGTTATATTCATGTGCTAAAGTGTAACTGAAACAAAAAATTACAAAACAAAAGATTAGAGAGATAGTTATATTAATGTGCCAAAGTGTAACTGAAACAAAAAAATTTCAAAAGAACTCACAATTTTTTGTAAAATGTTAATTTCACAAGAACATTTTACTATAAATAAGAATGTAAACCTTTCAAGAGTACTAATATAAAAATAGCATTCAAGAAAAAAGTATTCTTTAAAAAAGAAAATTAAAATAAAAATAAAAAAAATGAGTCAAGTACGTGAACGATTATTTGATTTTCTTAAATCCTTTGAGGACTTATTGCTCTATGAGCATAAAGAAACCATCAATTTTTTCGTCTCCATGCTCACTGAAAATGAGGACTATGGAGTTATAGAACAAGAGGACTCTGATAGTGGGCATTTTGCCAGCTGCCCCTGGTATAGCCAAGGATGCGAGGAAGGGCCCGACACATGTAGATGCACCATGTTCCACATAAGGAAAAAAATTATTTTTAAGATTATTGAAACATATAAAAATTTGTCAAAAATAAATAATGAACAAATATAGAATATATATGTATGTGTATGGGTTTTATTTAGTTTTTTTTATTGTGTTTATTTTTTTTTTTTTTTTTTTTTTTTTTTTTTTTTTTTTTTTTTAAATATAAATATGTATATATAGAGATTAATAGAGCGAAAAAACTATTAGTTTAAATATTATTTTCATTGAGGATGGATAAACGTGCTTTAAAAAATATATTTCACAACAATCAAGAACGAAAACCTCAAATATATGATTTGGTTTTTGAGTTTGAATACTTGCTCAATTGGAAATTGAAGACTTCATGTGGATTTTCAACAGCTTTTGGCTTTAAGCCAATGATATGGTTGAATTATAAAAATAAGCAATTCATCGGACTGGATCGGGAAGAGTGGTTACATCTCATGTGTTATAAGGAGTATATTCATGATATGCTTAATCGTCGGGATTTTTTAAACTCTATAAATATAATTGATAATGAAAGTGAGAGAGATGTTGAATATAAGTTTCAATATAAAAGAGGTGTTTGTTTTTTAGTCATCATACAAGGAAACTTTAAAATAAAAATTGATTCTGACACTTGGAGATCACTCACTCAAATTCGAGTATTTTTTACATCAATTTTATGTTGGAACAACATTCTGAGAAAACAAATCCTTCATTTCTATCATGAATATTATATACCAACCTGCTCCGCTTTAAACAAAACAAAACTTCAAATCAATGAAATACAAGGAATACACGAAAGGGATGTAAAGATTGAATTAACACGACTTTGTTATGAGATTGGAGAAAAAATGCAACACAAGATTGTTACAGATGTGAAAATTCATAAATTTTATTTAAGGATGGATAATAAATAAAAAACTGTACACAAAAAATATTTGTTTTTAATGTTTTTTGTTTTTATTTATTTTTTATTTTCATATTAGTGTATATTTTATTTAAAAAACTAAATAACTAGACAATATTTCTAAAATAAAAAATAATTTACAATAGACACAAAGATTTTTTACTTAAAACTAAATAATTATAATTAGAGAAATAAATTACAGAAGCTTTAATTTGTATACATATTTTACTCATCTTCTTGAAGTTTTTCTATTTCTAATAATAACATATCAAGTTCATAATCAGGATTTGTTTCATCAATTTCAATATGATGCCATGCATATGTGTTTATACCATCACTTTTGACTTTTCTCTTGTCATCTTGATAACTTAATATTACTTTATGTATTTGCATAGTATATAATTCATGCAACTTAGACTTAAAAGTGAGCATATTATCATAAACATTTGATCTGTTAAATAAACAATCTCTATACGAACTTAGGCTATACTTATCTAAAACACATTTTTTTACTCCTTTAGATTTTTTAATTTCATTTCCATTTTGTACACTAAAGGAGTACATTTTAGACCGTAATCCTACGAATTCTTCCATAATCATCCCACAATTCTCATCTTTCATCATACCCAGAACTTTTTTGTTTACGAGTGGAATCCCGTAATCATTTGTTTCTGGATAGTCAGAAGTGTCAAATTCATGTTCTATATCATTTTTAATGTCTGCGTAAAAGTCTTCAGTTTGTATTGTATATATGAATGAGTCAGTATCCATGTAATTTAATTTCAATTTTGACTTGAATTTAGGTTGCATGTATCTATAATGAAAATTATACATCTTCCATTTAGAAAGTTCTAGCACACAAAATCCTAAATATATTGGCTTATTATAACATGTCTTCACTCGATTCATTTGAATCGCTACCATATCTTCTGAAAATATTGCTAAGCTATGAAAATTTGATTTAGATATCCAATTTTGAGCACCCAAGCGGTTTCGGTTTAATGTAGTCCAACTGGTAACAATCCTCACATCTTTCCTTTTGTCCACATTCTCCATGGTTTTCCCATATACTGCGTTGTTGAGCAATTTAAAAAATTTTTTTTCAAAGTTATTTCTAGCTTCGGCTCTGTATTTAGTATTAAGATCTATATAATCTTTCAACCATGGAGACTGCTTAAAAGTTAGAACTCTATGTATTTTTTTCAAAATCAAACCGTTTTCTAGACATTGCTTAAGTACTCTGTAATGAATTATATAAGAATGTTTTGGCGAAAAATCAGTTATTAGTTTTTTATATTTTGATGCTCCAATTTCCTTGTTTTCGGCACAGAAAGGAAGATCGTTATGCATGTTATGTAAATAAGAAGGATATTCTAAATCAACCTCATATACATAACCATCATTTGAATTATCATCTATTAACTGCGGATTAATATTTAGTTCTTCGCCTTTTAACCATCTGAATCCTCCATAAGGAAGATGTTCAGACATGGCCCAACCATAAAGATTGTTTGCATCTAAATACATAAGAAATTCGGAAGGTTTATTTTTATCAAAAGTGTCTAAATACTTATTATTTGCCTTGGAGTATCTTTTACAACATTGGACAATTCCACCTCGTATCCCTTTTTTAAAGAAATTGTACATGTCGATATCGGTTAATAGCTCTAATTCAATGTTTGTATGCTTAAGCATAGCATCCCAAGACAGCCCCGGGGCAGTATAGTATTGACAGGGGTCCAAGCTATAAATTTTTTTACAGACATTTCTAAAATTTTCAAAAATATCCGTTAGGAGAAGCACATCTGTTTTCAAATACAATTCCATATAATCTTTCAAAGTTTTGCAGTTAAAAATTGTCCAGACTTCATTCGCATGCGCATAGTCTTCAATAGAACATTCTTTGTTATTAAGTTTATTAAAGAAATCTTTTCTAGGTGGAAGTTGTGTTTCATTAAGTTTTTCAAAAGAATCAAGATAATCATAAGGAAAAATTCCTTTCCTCCTTATGAGATTAAATTCTTGGCTTGTTTGAAATTGTGCTCTAATAGTATGAAAATCGTTGACGGTAAGATTATTTGCCAACGATTCCAAACTATCGGCCATAAAACGCATTGTATCAAGAAACCTAAGTTCAAGATCTGTACCATCACTCATATTAATAAATTGAGATAGAGATATATATAACTCTTTATTTAACGGAAGGACTTTTATATTTGTCGCAACCTTACTTAATTCTTTCACAAAAAGATGAGAATCATAGGATGAATAGTTATGAAAATAAATTGGAATAAACTTGGGTACTTGATAACTTAGGTTGCATCTGTTATGCGCAGCACCTCGATATTTACCGCTTATATGACAATGATCTCTCACACGATCATTATTTAAGTATTGTCCACATATGTGACAAGTTATCGCATTGTAAAATGTTACATTTTCTTCATCTGTCAAGTTCTCCATTTCAATTGTTTTTGTGAGATAATTGTTATAGATATCTTGACAATCTTGATTCAAAAATGTAACAAATTTTTCAGAAGCATCTTTACCCGTATAAATTCTCAGCTTATCCAATTTATTGTCATGCTTACACTTAATAAAATAGCTGAATGCGCAGGGTACATGTGACTGATTTAATTTAGTTTTACTACTTACACTAAAGTCTATGTGTTGCAAAACACATTCAAAATCGGCGTATACAACAAAAGGGACGTCAATTTTTCTATGGTGGCTCTTGAACCGCAGTATGGAGTCTTCTGCCTTTGGCATTGTGGTGACTATTTTACCACATTCCATTTTATGTTTCTCCATAATATTTTCAAGATGGGTGTATTGCAGACAACTGTTGCAAAATAAGAGTCGTTCGCAATGTGTCGTTGTTTGCCTTTTTAGTAGTCTGTAAGACATCAAAAACGCGTATTGTATTATTTAATTTTAAATACTTTCCAATATATTACTTACTTTGAAATATCTTTTATAAAAATATAGTGATGCCCATCCACGTTTTCCAATAGCAATAAGTTAACATGCTTGGTCTTCTCATTTTGGGTTATATAAAATGGTCCAATTAGTTCATCACTCTCGTCGTCATATCCAAACACATTCACACTAACATCATTCTGTCCCTCAAATTCCTTAATATATTTTAGTGACATCGGAAATGTCAAATTTGAAAAATCAATTGTAGTTCCATCTTGAAGCGAAATTATATTAGCACTAATATCTTCAATGTTATATGAAGAGCATCGATTCGGAAAATTGATAGCCGAGGTACTCATTGCCGCAATTAAGGCCCACTTAAAACAGTAATTATCACTGTTTTCAATATTAATGCAAGCACCACGACTAGCAAGCTTCTGCGGGGTGCTAATCCAATGAGCTCCTTTTACCAAAGAAGATTTATTAATATTAAGTTCAGCTCGAACTATGCGAACAAGAGTCCATCCGGAATCTCTTTCCTGAAACTCAGACATTTTATTTTGAATTTCTCTGACCTGCTTACAGAAAAATTCATTCACGTCATCTGCTCTAGTCAACAAGCTCATTTTTGCTGTATGTACTATAATTATTATTTCTAATTCTTCGCCCACAATTTTTAAATATTCTGCAACTATACTTATATTAAATTTCAATATAGTATGTTGCTTCAAATGGTACTCAAGCCTCTCTATAAAAGTCGATTCATTTTCGACAACAAAATCTTCAAAGAGAAGTTGATCCTTTTTATTTTCTATTCCATAAGAAATAATATTATTTTGAAATGCTCTTCTGATCTCATAATATTTCATACACTCTCCATCAATGTTGATATTATTATTTGTTGAGCTACTTCCTAAATCCTGTAAACCTTGCTGTTGTTGTTGTTGTTGATGTTCATAAGTATTTGTGTACCATTGCATGGAGGTAGAGGGTAGTTGGCAATACATTTGTTTTTGTTGTTGTTGTAGTTGATATTGCAATTGTTGGTCAGTATTTGGGTACCATTGCATGGCCGTAGGATATGGTTGATGTTGTTGAGGATATTGATATTGTTGTTGTTCTTGAGGATATTGGTATTGTTGTTGTTGTTGTTGTTGTTGAGGATATTGATATTGTTGTTGAGGATATAGATATTGTTGTTGTTGTTGAGGATATTGATATTGTTGTTGTTGTTGTTCTTGAGGATACTGATATTGTTGTTGTTGCTCTTGAGGATATTGGTATTGTTGTTGTTGTTGTTGAGGATATTGATATTGTTGTTGTTGTTGTTGTTGTTGAGGATATTGATATTGTTGTTGTTGTTGTTGTTGTTGTTGTTGAGGATATTGATATTGTTGCTGTTGTTGAGGATATATATATTGGTCCTCAACACCATGATTTTGGATGTGATCCAGAAAGCATTTTTTGTATTTATAAATCTTTTTACACACATTGCACTCATAAGCTAAAGAATTCATTTTCTTTTTTTTTTATTTTAGTTTATACAATATTATTATATATAAATATATATTTAATATTATTATATTTAATATTTTTTTTTTCAAAAGTCACTTTGATTATTTACGTATTAACAGCGAAATTATTGAGGATTTGACACTTGTAGAGACAATGCTTTACTTGCTGCTAGAATAAAAAACTTCTCAATTTATACAAGTTACGATTAAGTCATATGCACAATGTAAAAGTCAATAGACAGAGACAAATGTCAGCAAGCAGTGAAAATAACAACCAATCTTTGACAATCCTCAATATCACAAACTTCAATTTCTTTAAAAAAGAAGTGAAAAGAATGAATAAATACAACACGCATAAATTGTATATTTTATTCATTTCTTCAAACTCTTTACACATAAAAAAATTAAAATCAAACAACAACAGCAACAAAAACAAAACATTGATATCTCACCAGCATACATAATTACTTTCTAAAATACCCTTCCATGTCCCCAGCTAAAAAAAAAAAACGAATATTACAAACAACAAAAAGTACACACTATGATATTTTGTGACATTGCAACAGTGTGCCCTAGTGGTAACGTTTATCATTTCCGTTTTGTATTCCATATAAAATAAAAATAAAAAAAACATAATGTGAAAGGCGTTGCACACATTTTAAAAAATGATTAGAACACAAGATAATGCCAGATTTGTACTCGGCATTGCACATATACATATACGACTACTTACCCATCTGCCAACGCTCAAGTTATTGTAAAAACATATACACGTATGAGCATAACGTTGGCTCCCATGATCACGCATCTCTAATTCCCTTTGACAATCATAAATATCTTACACTTCATTTTTTCCAACCTTCAAATAAGTTCATAAATTACATACTTCGTTTACCTCTTCAAACTCTTTAAATAAGGAAATAGAAAAATCAAACTAAATAAAACCAACAACAAAAAACATTCATAGATTTCCCACAAGCATACATAATTTCTTTCTAAAATAATCTTCCATGACCACCAGCTAAAAAAAAAGAATATTGCCAAAAGACAAAAGCAACATTTTTCTCTATGCACACACGCACTTACACTCTAAAATCATAAACCTGCTTCAACCGCTTAACAAACAAACAAAAATCCATTCAAAATTAAAATTAAAACAAAAACATACATAAAATCCTTCGTACCTACATAATTAACTATGTACATCGACGAACGGATATCAAACCATGATTATCTCACAAACCATATATTTTATTCATGTCTTCGAACTCTTTAAACATAGGAAAAAAATAAATAAAAATCAAACTAAATAAAACCAACAACAAAAAACATGCATTGATTTCCACACAATTTCTTTCTCAAGTACCCTTCCGCACCGCTTAACAACGAAAAAACATAATACGTACAAACAAAAGAAGATTACAAAAAACTAAACTATGCACACACGCACACACAATATAAAATCATGAACCTGCTGCAACCGCTTAACAAACGAAAAAACATACTACATACAAACAAGCCCCACGTGCATACATAATTAACTATGCGCATCGGCGAACGGATATCAAACCATGATTATCTCACAAACCATATATTTTATTCATGTCTTCGAACTCTTTAAACATAGAAAAAAAATAAATAAAAATCAAACTAAATAAAACCAACAACAAAAAACATTCATTGATTTCCACACAATTTCTTTCTCAAGTACCCTTCCGCACCGCTTAACAAACGAAAAATTATACTACGAACAAACAAGCCCCACGTGCATACATAATTAACTATGCGCATCGGCGAACGGATATCAAACCATAAAATTAAAACAAACACACATCGACGGCCGACATCAAACTACCCTTTTCTACGTACAAACCGTCCATAACCCTCGTCACTTCGCACCATTGACAGTAATTACCTTAATATGTAAATTTTAGCCCATAAATTACAAAATTTCGATTTAAATTACCCAAATTTGACAATTTTTATTGCTCGGGCGCATACATTCTACTACTACTCACTTTCTTTTTTATTTTTTGAACTGAATGAAGTACATACTCATTTGCAGAAAAAAGAATACCAATGTAAAAACAACAAATCATATTAAATTTATTAGAAATAATTACAGAGTTCACAACATCATTTTAAAATGTGACTTAATATTGCAACGTTTCAATTTTAATACTCGTACTTTAATATGAGTTGGCAAGTTTGTTGTTTTTATTTGTGTGCAAATCAAATTTATTACCAGGTGGTAAATTTAAAATTAAAAGCATATCTATCACTTTCAATATGGCAATACAGTAATGTTAAACAAAACATATTGAAAGTGTCAGCGCAGCTATAGTTGATGAAAAAATATTTGTATTTTTCGCATTTTGATGAAAAAAAGCTATTTAAATAAATGTATCCAAAAAAAAATTATTTCAATATGATGTGTCTTATGGTAGGTACAGACTTAGCAACGTGTTTATGCAACCAGGCAGGTTGCATTGTCGGTCGCATAGTATGTAGTCTTGTTTATGGTTGCGTTCGAAGTTGCATTCGAAGTTTCGAAAATATCAAAATGTTTTCATTTTTATTATATGCAGGTTGCATTGACGGTGGTATTGTCAGTTGCAGTGTCTGTGTCAAAATATTCCAAAACGTGTTACTTAAGCAAGTTGCAAAAGTTTGTACTTACTAAAGACCTGCGCAAGATCTCTTACAAGAACTTTTAAGACATGAGTGATTTTTCAAATGGTTTTTTAGGCCTGCAGCATCATTTTTCGTTCTGTGACTTTTTCATAATTCCGTTATTTCAAAAATTACCGTTATTTTTAGGTCATTGAAGAAAATCAAAATTTTGACCTTTAAGTTTTCAGAATTCGACCAAATGATGTTTGGCAAATTTGTACAAAATTCTCTGGCGAGTATTTTTGCTGAACATATATAAACTCATAGTATTTGCAAATACAGGGTGTTTTGATACATTTTTCAATAAAAATAAATTTTGCGCTATCTAGCGGCAATAATTTATACTAACTTCACTCAGCAATTTGATAGGTAGGTTAGATTAGGTTAGGTAGGGGTGGCAGTCAGAAAACCGGACTCACTTAGACCGTTTTGGTCCATTGTGATACCACGGAGACTCTGCTTATGCGGAGTCACCACCGTTGAACCATCCAGAGCTCAGTATAAAGCTGCTAATACGTTGAAGTTCAACACTAGCAACGTCAGAAAGTTCGCTGAATCCAATAGCGCCCATTGTGGCCATTCTCTTTCCTGCAAGTCCAGGACAGTGATAAAGAAAATGTTCTATGCTTTCCTCTTCATCAATATCTTAGCAGCTACAGCAAAAGTCGTTGTGTTCAACCCTTAATCTTTGTGCAAGCCTACCTATGAGACAGTGTCCGGTTAACACGGACACTAGAATCGAGATTTGTTTCCTATTCTTAAAAAATAAGGTAATCCGTACCTTCTCTATTTAGGTGAGTCCATAACTGCATTGTGATCACGCAATCATTTCTTGTAACCCACCTTCTATTTGTTTCGTCCTCTATCTTGCGCCTAAGTCTGAGTTTGCAAGATATTTCAGGCAGAGATCCTTGCTATAAGAGAAGTTGCGGATTGTTTGAGAGTAAATGTCACTTCAACGACCTTGATTAACATCCCAGTAAAAAAAGATACTCCAAAAGAGTCATGAAAATGTAGAGTTTGCGATGCGGAAGTAGTGAAAATTTCGATCCGATCTAATGATTTTTACATAGGGTTGTCATTGCAAGAAGTTCTCTTTTTCGATGCCTGGTCACTGAATTGGAAGCGATATTAAGAAAAATTCCCTATTTTGTGTTCTATGATAATATTTTCATCTAGGAAAAATGGTAAATAGTTACCTATTTTAACTATTCGTTTCTTTTTAAACGGATTTAAGTTCGAAACAGTGTTTTCATGTAAATTTAAGCAAATAACTTTTAAATTTTAGACTAAAAATATTTCATAAATTTCTTTAAAAATATAAATTTTTTTAAAATTCTGGTGAGTATTTTCTAACACTATGGAGGAGTTACAAGGTTTTGTATGACTAAAATAAGCTTCTACATGGTTTTTTGCTCACTATCGGCAAATTAAAAATATCGCTTTTTTGGAAGCAATGAAAATGTAGTTCCACTAGAATGATTTCCATTTTTTTTCACTGGGATATACACCGATAGTCGAGCAGCTATTATGGCCCTCAAATCCCCGTTTCTAAGAACAACAACAGCCCTCGACTGCCGATCATCTCTAAATGAAATGGCAGAGCAGTTTTATATTAGGATCATCTGGATCCCGGGCTTTCAGTAGCACTCTACGGCTGATGAGCTTGCTAGAATTGGGATAACCTTACAGGTTCCACCGGATTTGGAATGTGTGGGCTTAACACTACTCTCTTGCAAACTCAGACGTAGGCGCAAGACAAAAGATGAAACAAATAGAAGGTGGGTCACAAGAAATTATTCCGTGATCACAGGGTAATTATGGACTCACCTAAATAAGGTAGGTACTGATTACTTAATTTTGACGAAAAGGAAATAAATCTCGATACTAGTGTCCATGTTAATCGAACACTATCTCATAAGTAGGCATGCACAAAGGCTACGGGTTGAAAACACAATGATTTCTGCCGTAGCTGCCAGGATATCGATGAAGAGGAAAGCATAGAGCATTTTTTTTATTATTATTTTTTGAACTTTATTTTTTTATATTTATGATTTGAACGGGCTAAAGTTCGTATCGCTTTTTAAGCCAAATTACATGTGATAATTATTAATGAACAAATAACATCAAATTTAGTTGTAAATATTCTGACATCACATAGTTGAACGAAACAGCTAGCCGTTTTCGAAGGCCACTAAACCTTCATCATCAGCGTTCTTATGTGTTTTGGTCAAGTGTGTGTGGTATCAGTTGATGTAGATTTGTGCCCTATATACGAAACTTTTTTTGCAAATGGAATATGTGAATTGTTTTGATTTTTTCCCACAGGCCCATAGCTATTAATTTTAGTTAATTTTAATTATTATTTTTCGAACTTAATTTGTTTCTTTATTTATGATTTGAACGGGCTAAAGTTCGTATCGCTTTTTAAGC
The DNA here is from genome assembly GCA_905220375.1 of Tachina fera. Classification (NCBI taxonomy): domain Eukaryota; kingdom Metazoa; phylum Arthropoda; class Insecta; order Diptera; family Tachinidae; genus Tachina; species Tachina fera. The sequence continues at coordinate 68,243,353 of LR999964.1, forward strand.
CAAATTTCATTTGGCATTTGCTTTGTCACTGTCCTGGACTTGCAGGAAAGAGAATGGTTACAATGGGCGCTCTTCTGGGAACTTTCTGACGTTGCTAGTATTGAACTTCAACGTATTAGTAGCTTTATATTGACCTCTGGTTGATTCGACAGTGGGGACTCCGCATAAGCAGAGTCTCCGTGGTATCACAATGGACCGAAATGGTCTAAGTGAGTCCGGGTTTTCTGAATGCCACCCCTACCTAATCTAACCTAACCTTGAGTTAGTAAAGTGAAAAACTTATATATCTGTGGACTTTTGACAAAACAACCTCTTTCAAAAACTGATATTTTACATGAGAACGAAAAAACTGTTAAAATATGTAACAACTTTGATTTTGAAATATTTGGTGAAAAAGTGAAAGTGTAGTATTAAATTTAAATACTAAATTGAAGTGAAGATATCAATAATTCTATTCTAATGCCAACAGATTTTCAGAAAACTTAATAATAAAAAGATAGGATGTTTTGTCGAAATTGTTTTCAACAAAAAAAATAACTTACATTACACAAGTTGTTTTGTAAAAATGGTTTTAAACAAAAACGTGATTCATATTTTGCGCTTATCTCAAGGCAAGTTTTTTTGTTAAAATGGAACTAATAAAAAAAGTAGAAATAGGTTATTTTAAAAAATATTATTATATTTAATATAACATAAATACTTGAATCAATTAGATAATATTGGTACAAAATTATATTTCTGTAGGGGAAACAAATTTTAGGTTTAACAAAAAAGCGTTCAAAAGGAAGGAAATAAAAACTGTAACTCTACACATTTTAAAAGCAGATTATTATTATTATTATTATTATTATTATTACTATTGAATACCCTCATCTTCGTCAAGGTCTGGGTGAACTTCAATGGGGATATTACCTTCCGCCTTAATATTCTGATAAAAACTGTGGTAATTTGTACCAATTAATGTCATCATATCTAATAAATCTTTCTTTTTATTTTGTGATACAGGCAAAGGGGAATTGTAGCTTGTGGCCAATTGGGGAGATGGTTCTTTACGGCGACGCGAGTTTATATCTATCATCTAAAATGACTCTTCTGGGTTTAATGAAAATTTGTACTGCAAAACTCCTGGGTTGCTTTTTTCGTATCTCAGCCATCGAACGTTTTTCCACTCAAACTTCTCACCTAAAAATCAGAAGACTAAAAAAATAATAGTGTGTTGAAAATAATGTAGGTATTTAAAATTATACCTGAAATGCTATGTGACCTCCATGTATATTTGTCCTTTAAGACTGCACGAAAATCGAAGAAATCCACTTGTCTTAATTCATGGACAATATAATTTTTATTGGTCGCCGATATTAAGTTTGCCTAATCGTGTGAATGTTCAATAGATCCGAAGAAATTTTTTCTTTTCTTTTCTATTTCTGCATGTACAGTATCACATTCAAGATGCGTATGACCCACGACAAGAAATTTATGATCAATAAGTTGAATACTTGCGTGATCTTCCAAAACTTTCCCAAACATTGCGCAAAGATATGAGTTGCGGTTCTGACCAGGACAGGAATCACTATATAAAACAATATGACGAACTGAATTTGGTAAATCCAACAGACATTTAAATATGCAAGACCCAATATCGTTTGCACCACGCTTTGCAATGGTTTCGTTCCATATATATCACAAGGCTTTTTTCGTTGCTCCATCATGCACGGTTAAGTTAAAAGTCCACAATGGTCTCTTGTAAAAAACAAAGCAGCACGTAAATAAGGAGTTGGAAGACATTGTTGTAAGTCAAATGTGAACATTTTTATATTTTCGCTATTTATTGGGAGTTCCTTATCTTTTTTCTTGCATTCATACGAAAAATCTGCATCGTCATGATGTTTTTTTTGTTCTAACTTCAGCGATTTTATTTCATCTTCGTCGACAGAGTTTCTTATTTTGGATTTAAAGAGTTCGCATGTATTACAAAGATCAAGATGAGGTTTCTTGAACCTAATATCTAAGGTACTAAATATATCACTATATTTTGATTCCGATACGCAATCAGAGTATTTTTCAGTATACAACCGGTATAATGTTGCCAAGTTAGGGATACGTTCGAAATATAATTGATTTGTATGCCGACGACTGTAGTGGCTTTCGTACTTCGGAATGCTGTTTATATGATCTATAACTTCATTATATTTATCAATCGAGAGTTTGTGGGGTGGATCATGTTTTCCACGTCTATCATCTTGTATAAGTCCTCCAGAAATTTGTTTTATTTTATGTAAATTCACTGTTTTAATTGCCTGGATTGTTTCCCCATATATTTTTAGAAAGCATTTATGACATACCCGAATCTTTTGTCCATTTTTTTCACAATGGTATTTGTACACATATTGTCGGTTTCGTGGTCTCGAAGCTTTTATAAGAGTCGCAGTTTTCTTGTTCTCTATAGCAATCATTTGCGAAATAAATAGACGCCGTTTGCTATAGTCTCCAAGATTCCAATAGGTTTTAAATATATGTTTTTGCTCATCTAAAGTTATCTTTGAGTGACAATTTTTCTTACAGTGATCTAATTGTATGAACTTTTTGTTAACCTTATTAGATTTTTTTGATGTTGTTGGAAGTTCATCGTCATCATTCGATTCACTGACATATTCTTCCATTTCCTGAGTACTATTTTGTATACTGTCATAAGTTTGATCCAATGGAATATAATCCGAGTCATCAAAATCGGTTTCGTGGAAAATGTCTTCGTCACTTATTTGATTTGACTGTTGTTTAAATTGTGATGATTTATCATCATTACTTCCGACGTCAGACCCTTTAAGAAAAGGTTTCCTTTTGTCATTTTCTTCTAATTCGTTATCTTTACAAACATTGGAATTATCTGATTTTTGAATATTGGCCATAACTTTTATATATTTTTAGGGAATGAAATTCCTTCAATCACTTTAGCTTTAAAACGCAACGCCTACTATTTTTCGAATTATTTTGACCTAGCTGTGTTTTTTAAATGACAGTGGTGCCAGATAATAAGAAAAAGCAATAGTGCCAGATGATTAAACATGGCAATGGTGCCAAATAATAAAAACGACAAACACCTGTAGCGCACTACTGAAATTGTTTATCTGGAAATGTGGCAGAATTTATACCACGCATGAACTCCAAAACAACTTCTTTTGATCAAAATATTTATTTTCAAGTCCGCAAAAACACTTCTTTGCAAATAATATTTTACTTTTTATCAGTTTTTGTTTTCACATAAGAACTTCTTTTCACACAAGTCGTTTAGTCAAAATTAATTTTCTCCTATAAACCATTTAAAAATTTATCTTGTCTCAAGCAAGTTACATATTTTCTAAATTTCAGTTTTGATAAAACAACTTCTTTGAAGAGAAGTTGTTTTGTTAAAACAAAATGTATATATGCAAAAAAAAATATTAAATACAATTTAGATGTTTTGTCAAAAGGATATAACAATTTTATTTCTTGCATTTTAGAAAATTTTTAAACTCTTTCAGATAAGATATTTTATCAAATATTTTTTCCAAATATAATGAAAGAAGTTGATTTGCCAAGAACTGTAGATTTTTAACCAAATGGCGTAGAAATGCAAGGATTACACAAAAAGAAGCGTCTTGAAAATTTATATTTAATATAAAAATCTTGCAAAAATTTCTTATTTCGAGAGAAGTTGTTTTGTCAAAAGTCCACAGATATGGATTTGAAAGTGTAATAAATCCTTCATTGCTGGCACAAAATCTTTCACATGCTCAACATAATTTGCGTCATAGACACATTCACTTAAAATTTTTTTCACGTTCTATAATATATGTAGTTTTTTTTTATTTTTTTGCAATTTCTTTTTTTTTTGATTTTTTTAATTGGTTTCGTAGCCTTACTGCCATATTCATAAAAAATATTTCACGTTTTTGACGTTTTTCTATGGGAAATTTATCAAATAAACCTGTAATAAACCTAAAATATTTTTTATGAATTAGACCGTTATTATTTATAAAAACTGATGCAACTTTTATTATCAACAAACCAATAAAACATTAAGAAGAAGCATACATAGTTATACGTATCTGACAAAATGTTTTGTATGCATCAATAACAAAATGCACGCTATGTACACAATCTTGGTAAAAAGTCACCAAAATAGTGGACAAAAGTGGTGACTTGGAGACACTTAACTTAACGCTTCCTTGAGGTAGCTCAGTTGTGTAACTTTTTCTTGTTTTGTTGTTGTTTCGATTTACGTAGACAAATTTCGCGTTAGGGGCTATTCACATATTACGTAACGATATTTTCAGAGTTTTTATCCCCCCTCTCAAACTAAGTAACCCTTTACACAAAATGTTCAGTATAAAACCGTACAAAATCATTAACCCCCTGGTACCGTTACGTGTATATGTGAATTGCCCCAATAGTGAAAACTTCCTGCTACTGGCTCAGTGCACTAGTCTAATCGAATCCTGCAGACACCCAAAGTAGCTGCCTAGTTTGTTTTGTATAACCTTTACCAAAAAATGGTAAGGGGCACACATATATAAGTTTGTCATTCCATGTGTAATTTCCAGAATATTAATATACGATCCATAAACTATATACATTCTGGATCCTTATGCATAGGGAAGTCGAACACGCGATGTCCATCTGTCTGTACGTGAAATCAGTACGAAGCTCCCAGAAAAGCTAGAAATAGATTGGTATTGGAAATCAGCAAAATCGAGCAGACGGTTTCACACCTGGAAAGCTTAAACTTCATTTTGCCATATAAAAGTAACTTCCGAAAACTAATTTTTATTTTTTATTACTAAATAAACTTATTTTATACTTCAGTACGAATAAAATTAAGAAGAAAAATAAATAAGTAAGAGTGCTATATTCGGCTGTGCTGAATCTTATATACCCTTTACCAAAGTGCGTTTATGTAGTATAGAGATACATACATAAGCACAGAGATATGTTGCCACATATTAATTTTGTGAAAAAATTCATACTTTTTGTGCAATTTTTAAGTTTTAGGCATTATGTTTAATTTGGTGCTTTTTTGCGATTTTTTTTCATATAGTAAATTTTTTTGGTTTTGCCGATTTCTTCGGTTTTTGGCGTTTTTTTAATTTTGGCGATTTTTTCGTTCTGGCGATTTTTTTGATTTTGACAAATTTTTTTCATTTAGGCGATTTTTTTATTTTTTATATATTCTATTTTTTATTTTTTTGTGGCAATTTTTTAGTTTTGACACTTTTTTTCTCGTTTTGGCGATTTTTTTCGGTTTTTGGCGTTTTTTTTAATTTTGGCGACTTTTTCCCTTCTGGAAATTTGTTAGATTTTGAAAATTTTTTTCATTTAGGCGATTTTTTTATTTCTGGCGATTTTTTTCATATAGGCAATTTTTTTTGTTTTGGCGATTTTTTCGGTTTTTGGCGTTTTTATTTCTTTTTGAGAATTTTTTTAGTTTTGACACTTTTTTCTCGTTTTGGCGATTTTTTCGGTTTTTGGCGTTTATTTAATTTTGGCGATTTTTTCATATAGGCAATTTTTATTTGAGTTTTTTCAGTGTTTGGCGTTTTTTTTTTAATATTGGCGATTTTTTTTTCATATGGGCAATTTTTTTTGTTTTGGCGATTTTTTTCGGTTTTTGTTGTTTTTTTTTAATTTTGGCGATTTATTTTCGTTTTAGCGATTTTTTTTGATTTTTTCGATTTTTTTTCATTTAGGCGATTTTTTTTTCATTTTTGGCGATTTTTGTTCATATAAGCATTTTTATTTTTGTTTCGGCGATTTTTTCGGATTTTTGTCATTTTGGAAATTTTGTTTTGTTTTGACACTTTTTTCTCGTTTTGGCGATTTTTTTCGTTTTTGGCGTTTTTTTAATTTTGACAATTTTTTTTCGTTTTGGCGAACTTTTTGATTTTGCCGATTTTTTTTCATATAAGCGATTTTTTTAATTTTTGGCGATTTTTTCATATAGGCAATTTTTTTTTTTGTTTTGGTGATTTTTTTCGGTTTTTGGCGTTTTTTTTTTAATTTTGGCGATTTTTGTTCATATAAGCATTTTTTTTGTTTTGGCGATTTTTGCGGTTTTTGGCGTTTTTTTGTCATTGTGGAAATTTATTTTTAGTTTTGACACGTTTTTCTCGTTTTGGCGATTTTTTTCGGTTTTTGGGTTTTTTTTTAAATTTTAGCGTTTTTTTCATTTTGGCGATTTTTTTCGTTTTGGCGATTTTTTTAAATTTTTGGCAATTTTATAATTTTTGGATTTTTTAGTTTTACCGTTTTTGAAAATTTCAACAGTTTAGCTCTTACGGTTTCCAAGATATAGCAATTTGTTAAAATTATATAGTCAAAATTGCATTAACTGATGACCACACTTTAATTTAAATTTTTTTAATTTTAGTGTTAATTTTTGTAGCATATATAAAAATACACTACTTTTACAAATTTCAAGTGTCAATATGCATATGTACATACATAATACAATTGTATGTATATTACATGGGATTTTAAAAGTTTTCGTCACTCATTTTGGAACACCCTTTAATTTTTAATTCTAGTGTAGTTGTTGTTGTAGCGACCAAAGTTCTACATACACTGTCCAAATTTCAGACCCGTAGCTTTTACCGTTCCTGAGAAAATAGCCTTCTTCCTAAAACACGAAATATGTTTAATTATTAGGAAAAAGGTTAAAGTTTTCCAACCCTGGAAACGTTTTTTTAATTTGTTAAATTTTTTATTTTTTTTAATTATAAATACCAATTTTATTCATACCGAAGTATAAAATAAGTTAATTTAATAAAAAAGTAATAAAAACTTGTTTTCGGTAGTCATTTTCTATGGGAAAATACAGTTTGAGTTTTCCAGCTCTGAAACCGTCTGCGCGATATTTGCTGAACGAAGTCTCTAGCTCTTCTGGGAGCTTGGGAAAACCGATTTCACGTACAGACAGACGGACATCGCTTGTTCGTCTTCCCTATGCATAAGGATCCAGAATATATATACTTTATGTGTCGCTTATTAATATTGTAGAAATTACAAACGGAATGACAAACCTATATATACCCTTTTACCATGTTTTGGTAAAGGGTATAAAAATAAAAATACGTTTCCAGGGTTGGAAAATTTAAAATTTTTTGTTAGATAAAAGTAATTTACTAAAACTAGTTTTTCCTTTTTCTCTATAAATTAAACATGTCTTATATTCTTGCTGAAGAATTCCAGGGTTGGGAAACTTAAAATTTTTGTTATATATAAAAGTTACCAGGTCTAATTATTTTTTCTTTTTCTTTATTAATTATATATATTTTACGTTTTGGAAGGAAAAGTGTGGCGTAGAAATTTATAATAATGAAAACCATAGCTTCTGGAGCTGGAAACTTTTAACTTTTTTTTTAGATATTAAAGTAACTTCATAAATCTAATTTCTTAATTTCGTTTTTCTTTGTCCACTTAACATACTCGTATTTTATATATTTTTTAAGAACTATTATATTGGTATAAGTAATCATAAAAATCTAAAAGGATGATTCCAGGGTTGGAAAACTAATTTTTTTTATATAAAAGTAACTAGGTCAAATTATTTATTTCGTTTTGCTTACAAATTATTTATACTTAATGTTTTAGAAATATAAAAGTTTTGCATGAAAACTATAAAAATAAAAAACCATAGCTTCAGATCTGGAAAACTTAAACTTTTTCGGGTATATAAAACTAATTTAAGAAAACTAATTATTTCTTTGGCAATTAAATATATTGCATATTTTAGAAAGAAATGAATTAGTATTAAAAATTAGAAAAATCAAAATTATGGTTCCAGGGTTGGAAATTTAAAAAAAAATTTGGTAAATATGTGACCAAAAGCAATTTTTTCAATTAAACATATTTTATGTTTTAAGAAAGTCTTTACTCTAGATTTTTTTAAATGTGTTAAATTTTTATTTAGGTATAAACAAAGGTTTTGCTTTTTGCATTTTGAAATCCAGGATCTCAAAACGTCGAAATATCATGAAAACTCGATTTTCGCAAATTGATTTTATTGATTTTATCAATAACTTCCTTAAGCGGGAAGTGATGTAGTGTTCCATACAATAATGAATGAATTCATTGACTCAATTTAATTTAATATAATGTGGTGTGAAATAAATGATATGCTCATTTTTTTTTAATTTTATCTAAACAACATTCATAGTTTTGAGCACAATTATAAAATTATGAATAGTTTAGAAAACTATTTTATGCAAAAAATCATCATGATGTCTCCACTGGAATGAGAAGAACATTCATCCCCAACTCCCAAAAACTTCCCATTTGGGAATAAATCCCCGCAACTGAGGACGCTACCTCTTATATAGGCAAAATTAGAGAGCACCTTTCAATTACAAAAACAATAAGAGTAATTTTTTTTATTATTGCTCACTGTGCTAAAAAAAAATGTGGATGTCATCCAGTGATGCCGATCTCTGTTTAATTATCCAAAAATGGAACAAAACATTTTTTCTTGAACTCTTTTGGGACCATAAAATTTTTGTGTAATTTCGTCCCAACATTATACACAAGTAAATTATTTAAGTAAGAATCTTCATTTCATTTAAAAAGAATTTTACTCCGTAAATTTACTATATTATACATTTTTATAATCTGTTTTTGCTCGGCTATTCTTGTCTTGGAGATGGTATTTTTCTTCTATTTTCGAACTGAAATTTTTTTTCAGAAAATTAAAATTAACAAAAACTTACATGAAGAATAAGTTGTCGTCTGGTATCAACGTGTCAAAATTGTTTGCATATAAAGCGTATAAGATAATATTGAGCAGACCATTTTGAACCAACCAAAAATATATGTAAAATGAAATATTGGAATTAAATATTGCAATATATCGCAGTATACAGTAATACCTAATTTACATTACGCATTTTTTTCACAAAAGTAGTGAATGAAAATTTTTTCATTTGGACTTATTCCAACCAAAAAATCAAGATTTTGAGACCGACCAATTCCAAATCAATTCAAACTCGATATGGTAGTTAAGTTTTGCACAACTAAAATTTTTACCAAATAACATCAATAATATTGCCAGTGGTTCCCAAATTATGATGCATATAATGTACGAAAAAATACAAAATGTTCTTAAAACTGCCCACATATAAATTGTTATAGTTTTTTTAATATCTAGGGTAGCCGAATGATTTATACCTTGTTTCAAATGTATTATAATAGTGCTTCAATGGCTGTAAAAATTAAAAAGGTCATCACAATTACAGATGTACTTTTTGCAATCCACGATTCATGATGATGTAACTAATAAAGTGGTACTTAGCGCCTTCACTGTGTCATCTCCAAGTCTCTATATGGTACTCTTATAGATTTCTGAGATATAAATAAAACTTTCAGCAAAGTAGGAAAAATAACTAAATTGATTGATGTTATATGATATTAGTCCAATTTTTGATGACGATTTCAATTCCATAGTTGAAATTTCTGTATAAGCTCGAGTTAAAAATATGACAGGAGTACTTTTTTATAATAAACCACTATAAATTAACTACCAATAACACAAAAATTTTCTGGACTGGTCCATACAAAATTTTTTTTAATATAAAAACAATGTTTTTAGATGGTTTTCGAAAAGAAAAATTTCAAGATTTTATTTTAATGTAACACGAAATATCTCTGATTTTAGGGGACCTAGAAAAGAAATAAACCTATTTTTGTAATAAGCAAATAAGAATTAGTTATATTTGATGAAAAAATTAAAATCCAAAAAGTTTCAAGGACTAAACTAAAAACACACGATTTTAAACATCCTTGCAATAATAGTCAGATACCCTGCTATACTCATCAATGTAAATCTATTTAAATAAAAGGAATTTTTGTGTAGATTAATAATCCAGAAAGTATTTCTAAGTTTGGAGTGCCATTCGTGATATATTAACGGAATAATTTAAAAAGAGGTGCAAATTATGCAAATCCTAAATGACACTCTATCTTCAAAACTAGAGCTGATAGAGAAAATCTAATGACGCCATCGTAATTAAGAGACAACTATACATAAGAATCGGCAATTTTCTTTTAAACATCATGAAAAAACCTCCATTTTGTTGTGCATTGTTATCAAACACAAATTTTGTGTTGTGTAATTTATAACATTTTGGATAATTTTGAAAGTTCGTCTGTGTAAAATTTAATTTCGATTCTGGCAACACTGATGTCATGTTCCGTTACAATAATTGAGAGCGGTGCAAACTTATTTTACAATGATTCTGTTTACAAAAAAAAAAAACATGTAATATCTTATTTTCGGTGATTTAGAAATTTTTCAAAGAATTTTTCTTAATGTACCGTCTCCAAGATGATGCTAAAAGTTTTGTTTTTAATTGAAAACAATTATTTGTTAAAGGAAAAATAGTTTTTTAATTAATTGTCGTACAAAATTTTAGATAAAATATGTGTCATTTGTTAAGTTTTTTATTAATTTATGATTTTATAAATAAAATATATAAACTTTGTTTCATATGCATTCTATTTATGGTAATATTGATTAAAAGTATGTATGTACATACATACATATGTACGTATGTGTGCATTATATTGGAGATTTATTTTTTAATTCAAAAAATTGCAAATAAGTATTTCTGTGAATTTTACTGTACCCTCATCATTTTCCTTAACGTTTCAAAGAAAAAACAAAAGGATTCTAAAATAAATTTTAAAATACATACATAGGTATTAACCCCTTGTTTCTACAAACCAGACGGACGAATAGACTATAAAATTTATATGAAAAGCACTCATATTTTTAAGTAATTTTCACACGTCTGCCTTACTGGTAGAAACTGCACATAAATTGTATGCCGATTTCTTTCAAAAAAAAGGTACACACTTATTTTTATAATATATATTTTATATTTGTTGGTTTTATAAGACCTTCAATTCTTGTGCACTCCCTACTAACATACACACCAAAGAATGACAGAAGTATTGGGCTTGTTTAATAACAAGCACACTACATTTGTCCCTTTCTAATAACATGTTTCCAACGACTTTAAATTAAGTAGGCTTACGTACATCACATCGTAGTGTTTCCACCTAACTTGTGAGTGATTTGTTTTTCGAATTTTCGTCTTCAATTTATTCACGTACATTATAAGGTGGGCGCAGCAGTTGTAATGTGAATTTTATACATTAACGTAATTTGTTGTAAATTGTCAATCCCTATTTATGGATGACCCAGGGAAGAAACTTGTAATTTTAAAAGCAACGTAGAGTTGCATAAATAAATCCAGATCGAAAAATAGTATTTTCGAAATAATTTAAAATAAATCAACACTATAAGTATTTGGTTGTACGACATTTATTGTTTAAAACAATTAATAACGATTTTTTTTAAGCTTGAGGTTAATTTCGGGTATTTATTTATTTGTTCCTTTAATTAATCATTTCGATATTTCGCCATCCACTGGAAAGCATCATCAGGAATTCTACAATACATTTATATAAAAACATTACATTATTTTAACACTCTGGATAAATAAGACTAATACACTTACAATGAGTAACAATAAACAACACTTTGAGGTGATTTATCCATATGCAAAATGTATGGTAAATCATGTATAAACTAACATGATGCCGGTGGAAACATACTATTACATGATTTGCACAAATCATCATGATATTCTCAAATCATCATGATTGATTGAAATCATGCCGGGGGAAACATAATATAAAAGTACGTAGTTCAGCGGACTTTAATTTTTTCCATGAGTCACTTTTTTCGACTCTAGTATTCTCTCTAGTTTAAATGAAAGTTTGACATAATATCTATAGTTGTTCTAAAAAATTTTTGGATAAAGGTTTCTAGATGATCTTGATTAGCGATAGTGAAATGCGCATAGGATCTAGCTAATTTCTCAATAATAAATTTTAATGTATTTTACTGAAAAAGTTAAATATTAATTAAAACTTAGCATAAAAAATTCCGAAAAATTCACAAACTAATTTATTTTATTTATTTATTTATTTATTTAATTATTTATTTGATCAGCTCATTGGCCAAATTTTTGAACAGCGTTTTCTAAATCATCAAAGTGCAGACGTAATGCTTCCGGAAGAAACCGTTGGAAAGTGAAAGCTACATCATTACAATATTAAAGAACTTTCTTAACTTATGTATGGTATTTTCTAATTAAGAAAAAAAAATTTTTGTAAATCTATTTTAATCAATATGAGATAAAATTATACAACACACCTTAGTTATTGTTATTAATTTTCTTTTCTGGAAATGAGACAGCGGAAAAATTTTGTGAAAGCAACCTCAAATGTAAATCAATTTAAAATTAAATAAATATAATTAATCGTCATCATGTTTGAGTCTAGTTTAGGATTACAGAAACAAATAGATTTTTGTAAGGTATTTATCATCATTATTATTATTTAATATGCATTTTAATAGCCAACAGAATTGGTATGCACGAATGTGCATGTGCTTGTTATATCAGAGTTTCTAAATCGGTAGCATATTAAATGTTTAGTTTATGATTCAAAAGAGGGAGATTTTAAATTAATATTCTAATTTTCTAATATTTCCAGGGACCGTAACTGTTATGAATTTTGTAATAAAAGTCAAAAGATAACAGTTTTGTTTTATGTTTTTATTTTTTCGAGCAGAAATAACCAGCGTTGTCAAAACTTGGTGCGTTTCGCACCATTTTGGGTGCTTTTTGAAATTTTTTGTGCGAAAAATTCCTTAGTTGGTGCGTGGTGCGCTTTTTTTAAAATTTTGGTGCGTTTTTAAATTTTTGGTGGCACCAAGGAAAATTGAACACGACAGTAGGTTAAAACGGGAAAATTCTTGTTGTGAAACTTTTACCAACTTCCTGATAGTTTTAATTACCATATTAATGCCAGTGATGTTTACAAAACATCACAAATTGAAATTAAATCTTTTTTATGATCCTATGATAACAATACTGATGAAAATATTAGCTTTATTAATTTGGAACAACTAATTTTTGATATCTTTTTAAAAAGTTTTAAGCAGAATTACTTACAAATGTATTTACCAAAGGCAAATCAATAATTGTATACACAACAATCATTTCTCATGTTTCGTTTCATTAAAAATTTACGTTAAACAGCTGATGTTAATAACAAGCTCCAAGTAGATAGAAAAAATCGAAGAAACATATAGGTATTTGCCCCAGCTAATAAAGGTCTAGTTTAATTTATCTTCTCTTATTTAGACACTCACATTAATTATTAAAAAATATTTCATTCAGTAAGAATTTTAATTTCTGAACTTAAGCCCCAATAAGAAATTATTTCTGATTAAAATTCACTACAGTTCAATTAATCTAAAAAAAATTCGCATTTACAAAAAAAATCAATATTTTACTCCTAATGCAAAATTAATTCAATAAACATTTTAAAAGAAAAAAAAACGAAATTCTAAGCTTGGTGCGTTTTTTTTTTTGTAAATGGCGCGCTTTTTTCATTTTGGTGCGTTTTGAAATTTCAAAGTTGACAACGCTAGAAATAACTGTTTTATAGTTTTTATTTTTTTTGAGTAAAATAATTCTTGTTTTCTCATTTTTTTCGAGCGAAAATGAAAATCAATTTCTTGATAATAACAATTATTTCTGCAAAAAATATTAAAATTTTAAATAAAATAAAATTTATTTCTGCTTAAAAATATTAGAGTAAACAATTTTAAAATCATTCGAGATTCAAAAGATCTTTTTGAAAACAACCAAAATTGTGTGATTGTGCTTGATTTTTTTTTCTTTAATAATTCAAGAATAATCATTATTTTAGGTCCCTGAATATTTCACATGGCTACAGAGGCAGTTTTTAATAAATTTGTCGACAATAAACTTTATTACATTCTTATAAACAAAAACTATTGTTATAAATGCATTCTGATGCACTATTTGTTTCATAAAATAGTTTTTCGATATTCAATCAACTTTCTTTTTTGGGTTAAACATCTGTTATTTGCAATACTTTCTATGTTATTAAGTGTGTTCGAACGACTTTTGCACTAGAATCCAGTAACTGAGTAAATACTGAGTAATATAAAGAAATTACTCTCAATAAAAACGTTAGCGTTAGCCGAATATAGCACAAGAGTGCTATATTCGGCTGTGTCGAATCTTATATACCCTTTACCAAAGTGCGTTTATGTAGTATAGAGATACATACATAAGCACAGAGATATGTAGGTACATATTCATTTTGTGAAAAAATTCTTACTTTTTTCTAGCGCAATTTTTAGGTTTTTGGCATTATGTTTAATATGGTGCTTTTTAAATTTTGGCGATTTTTTTCATATAGGCAATTTTTTTGGCTTTGGCGATTTTTTCGGTTTTTGGCGTTTTTTTTTTAATTTTGGCGATTTTTTTTCGTTCTGGCGATTTTTTTGATTTTGATGACTTTTTTTTCATTTAGGCGATTTTTTTATTTTTAATATATCTAATTTTTTTTTATTTTTTTGTGGCAATTTTTTTTAATTTTGACACTTTTTTCTCGTTTTGGCGATTTTTTTCGGTTTTTGGCGTTTTTTTTTTATTTTGGCGATTTTTTTTCGTTGTGGCAATTTTTTTGATTTTGACAATTTTTTTTTTCATTTAGGCGATTTTTTTATTTTTTGGCGATTTATTTTCATATAGGCAATTTGTTTTTTGTTTTGGTGATTTGTTCGTTTTTTGGCGTTTTTATTTTTTTTTTGGCAATTTTTTTAGTTTTGACAGTTTTTTCTCGTTTTGGCGATTTTTTTCGGTTTTTGGCGTTTTTTAATTTTGGCGATTTTTTTTCGTTTTAGCAGATTTTTTTGATTTTGCCGATTTTTTTCATTTAAGCGATTTTTTTAATTTTTGGCGATTTTTTTTCATATAGGCAATTTTTTTTTAATTTTGGCGATTTATTTTCGTTTTGGCGATTTTTTTTATTTTGGCGATTTTTTTTCATTTAGGCGATTTTTTTTAATTTTCGACGATTTTTGTTCACAAAAGGCATTTTTTTTTTGGTTTGGCGATTTTTGCGGATTTTTGTCATTGTGGGAATTTTTTTTTGCTTTGACACTTTTTTCTCGTTTTGGCAATTTTTTTCGGTTTTTGGCGTTTTTTTAATTTTGGCGATTTTTTTTCGTTTTGGCGATTTTTTTGATTTTGCCGATTTTTTTATCATATAAGCGATTTTTTTTAATTTTTGGCGATTTTTTTTTCATATAGGCAACTTTTTTTAATTTTGGCGATTTATTTTCCTTTTGGTGATTTTTTTTGATTTTGGCGATTTTTTTTTCATTTAGGCGATTTTATTTTAATTTTTGGCGATTTTTGGTCACATATGCATTTGTTTTTTTGTCGATTTTTTTCGATATTTGGCGTTTTTTTAATTTTAGCGTTTTTTTCATTTTGGCGAATTTTTTCGTTTTGGCGATTTTATAATTTTTGGATTTTTTAGTTTGACCGTTTGTGAAAATTTCAAGAGTTTAACTCTTACAGTTTTCAAGATATAGCAATTTGTCAAAATTACATAGTAAAAATTGCATGAACTGATGGACCACCCTTTAATTTAAATTTTTTTAATTTTAGTGTTAATTGTTGTAGCCTATATACAAATACTCTAATTTTACAAATTTCAAGTGTCAATATACATATTTACACACATACATACAATTGCATGTATATTACATGGGATTTTAAAAGTTTTCGTTACTCATTTTGGAACACCCTTTAAATTTTAGCTTTTATATATTTGTTGTTGTAGCGACCAAAGTTCTACATACACTGTCAAAATTTCAGACCAGTAGCTTTTACCGTTCCTGAGAAAATAGCCTTCTTCCTAAAACATGAAATATGTTTAATTAATAGGAAAAAAGTTAAAGTTTTCCAACCCTGGAAACGTTTTTTAATTTGTTAAGTTTTTAAAATTTTTTTTTTATTATAAATACCAATTTTAATAAAATTAAATTAATTAATTAAAATAAGTTAATTTAATAAAAAAGTAATAAAAACTTGTTTTCGGTAGTTATTTTCTATGGGTAAATTGAGTTTGAGTTTTCCAGCTCTGAAACCGTCTGCTCGATTTTGCTGATTTTCATTAGCAAAATTTTTCGGAAAATTTCTGACACACCAGTCCAAGAACGAAGTCTCTAGCTCTTCTGGGAGCTTGGGAAAACCGATTTCACGTACAGACAGACGGACAGACGGACAGACAGACATCGCTTGTTCGTCTTCCCTATGCATAAGGATCCAGAATATATATACTTTATGTGTCTCTTATTAATATTGTAGAAATTACAAACGGAATGACAAACCTATATATACCCTTTTACCATTTTTTGGTAAAGGGTATAATTAAGTATGCTAACGGTAGCTTAAACGGCCAATTATATGCGTTTAGAGATGGTTTAAATACTGTATTGATTTATTGATTTGCTTTTTTAAACACTTTTAAACGAAAAATGTAAACAGAAATAATGTTACTAATTATCGCATGTTCAAAATGCTCAAAATTAAAAAAGTATATCAAACATTTGAGAACCTCTGCGCCAAGCAGTTAGTGCCCTTTGTAATACTCGTACTAAATATATATGTATGTACTTCTTTTTAATCCACTGTCTTATTATTTAATTAACTGCTTTGAACTGCTTTTCGGTAGTTAATTTCTAG
Source organism: Tachina fera (assembly GCA_905220375.1). Classification (NCBI taxonomy): domain Eukaryota; kingdom Metazoa; phylum Arthropoda; class Insecta; order Diptera; family Tachinidae; genus Tachina; species Tachina fera. The sequence continues at coordinate 68,260,026 of LR999964.1, forward strand.
TTTAAACTCAAATATTATTTACACGCGCGCCTTTTGAATTTTACAAAAGTCTGAGCTAATTTTTTTAATACAAAAAATAAATACAGGTTTAATCATGTAATGTATTACGTATTTTGGCATGTGAATCCCCTAATAAAATGTTAGAGTGGATGATTAGAAGCAGTACAATTCATTGAATTTACATTTTTCCATTAATACTGGTATTGAAAAAATAATAATAATAGCAAAACGTAAACAAAATAGATGACGTATTTTATGTCGGTATGTACATAGTACTCGTATGTATGAATATATTGATTGATTTTGTTCAGTTCAGCTGTGGATTCAAATATTTTTAATGAAAGATTTTTTAACAAACATTCCTTAGTGTCATTATCATAATCATAAGTTTAAATACAATAAATTGTTTTTATATATGTATGTTTGTATATATATGAAACTTAAACATTATAATTTTTGTTGCATAAAAATTGGGAAAAATAATTTGAAGTTGAATATGTAGTTGAATATGTTTCAAAACCATCGCATTTTATGTCAAGCTTTTAAATATTAGTCAGCTAAGAACGGAATATTTTGAAAATTATTTCCCACATAACGCTCAGTAACCTCAATAGTGTCATAACTCAAAAAATGCGTTTTTTGAGTTAATAATGTAGATACTACATTGTAGAATAATTCGGCATTTCGTATTTTATCTTGTGTAAAAATTTCCTATGGGTTTATCTCAAATCACGGTTCATCGTACTTCTTAGAAGATGTACTGAAAACATTTGAAGATTTGAAGTTTGGCCTCATTGAGCACGTCGTAGATTTGTCCGATTTAGGCTAAATTGTTGGCAATTTTAAATTATTTTCAAAAAAAAATCAATGTTAGCCCCACGTACACTCAAAAAAAAGACATGTTCTATTATTAAGAAATTTTTTTTCTTAAATTCAAGTAAAAAAATTTCTAATTTTAAGTAATTTTTTCTAAGTTTAGGTAAATTTTTACCAAAATCTAGTAAAAATTACTAAATAAGAGTAAAAAATAAAAAGTTCATATCCTCAAAAATAGTTCATAAAAATACACAATAAATTTCTCAAATTTCAGGAAATGTTTACTGATTTAAAGGAAATATTTACTAAAAGTAAGAAAATGGTTATAAACTGAAGGAAATTTTATATTAATTACTAGTCCATTTCGTCTTAAATCAAAAAACAAACTTTAGGAAATGAATTACTCCTGATTAGTTCATGAAATTTGACTTACTTAAAATATATAAAAAGGTATACTAAATTTTAGGGAAATATTCCCAGTTTTAAGTATTTTTTCTTTGAATTATGGAATTTATTATTGATTTGCATTTAGCAAAATAAATCTAAGTACATTTTTCATATTTTCGAGGAATATTTGAACTTGAAATTTATTTTTTTGTAAATGAAATAAAATTGTAAAACTCAATCATTTCAATGCTTATTCAGGCTGCCTTATTAGTAGGCAATTGGTTAGAGTGCTTGCCTATCAATCAGAAGCGTGCTGGTTCAATACTTGTCTCCTCTCAAGGAATTTATATGTATGTATGGTGAATTATAATTAAGAATATAACATTAAAATATAAAAAACATACCATGTGGTATAGAATTTAATTAAAAATAAAAATAAGTACCAGAATTAAAGAAAAAAAATGGTAAAATTTACTAAATTTGGGATCAAAGACGAAAAAATTTTTTTGCAAATCTCTGAATTTTATTGGAAAATTTTACTTAATTTTAGGAAAATTTTACTTAAATATGAAAATATAATTACTATAAACTAGTTCATTAATGAACTAGAAATTTAGTTAATATTTTACTGGTTTCGAGTAAAAACAGCTTTGGCGCAATACAACAACTTTTTTTATTCAAATTTAGAAAATTTGAATTTTTTTTTAGTTAATTTTTTTTTTGAGTGTAGACTTAACAGCAGAAAATATTTGTATTCTGTAATTATTCTCCAAAGTCCTTTTTTTAAGTGCACCTTTTATATCCGCACATTCACCATAATTTTTTGGCAATTTGTAATTAAGCTTTTATTCCAAATGAGATTAGAAGTCTAAAAAAGATAAGCCTCAAGTTTTTTTTTGCTTTAACTTCTTGCAAAATATCACAAATTAATTGAGATTTTGCCCAGAGATACTTTGAAATCAAATCAAATCAGCTTATATCGACTTAAGCACTTTTTCCAGAGAAATATTAAAGTTAGCTGCATATATTAAAAAGTGTGTTGGCCGCTTTTCCACATACATAAATATTGAGACATTTATCCAACTTTTTACATTAAAAATTTGAATACAATTGTAGTTGTTTGCCTTGCCAACAGTGTTGTTTAGCGTTTGTTTTAGAATATATCGCTTTAGTAAAACATTTGAAAAATCTCTCATGTCTTGAAAGGTCTTATAAATGGTCTTCTGCAGGACACTAATTTCTAATCTAATACGAATACATTCGTATTCGCCTGAAAATGACCGAATATTCGACAATTCGAATACGAATACGAATATTCGTGCATCACTAGTATGTACATATATTAACATAGGGATCATAAATATATTTTTTGTTCTAAAAATTAATTGTACTCTTACATCTTCAGATTGCATTTCGACATGTGAAAATTCCCGAATCAAATTTTTCGTTCACATGGATTTTATTTTAGTATAATCAATTCGAATAAAATTAAAAGCTTAAAAGCAAATCCTTTTTAACGATTTTCTTACTAAATTGTCAAAATATTTCGCAATCTTATGAAGTTTTTTGATACCAATTGTTCACTCGTTTGAAACTTTCCATGTGAAATTTTATTCATGATAAGCCCTGATTATTTTAAGAACATAAGATTTATCATTGCATTTTGACTAAACATTTGATAATGTACAGAAACATCATAATAAAACACAACCAACGTTTTGGGGAATTTATAAAATATTTACGACATCAGCTGTTGCATAGAAAATTATTTCTGAACGGGCAAGTTCTCTAACTTCCAAATGTCAAAAAATGCTCTTTTTGGCTCTCTCGCTGCAAGAGATTTGGAGTACGCAGACAACATTTTGCACAAAATTATGCAAAATATGTGTACGCAGACAGACCTAATATTATTATTATTTTTAACCTTAACGTACGTTACTTTCAGAGCACGCGCATTGCTTTTCATGTTCTTCTGTTGAAAATTGCACCCAACATAATTGGCCTCGAAGAGGGCTAGCCGTACTTTTGTGTAGCATCTTCAATCTGTAGCGGATTTTCCATTTAGTTTTTAAAATTTCTTATATCAATTGCTAAAATATTCAATATTAGTTGTCTTGCTTTAACCGTTTCGCTTCTAGGATTTGCGCAACTAAGACTAGATACTTACAATAATTATGACCACACAGTATCAAATATCAAGTTTAATTGGCCTTTTTGTATACTATACAGTAAGTAAATATGTACTTTTGTATCCACATCTTTTATAAGAAAGTTTGCAGACAATAGCCAAAGAAGCTGGCTGTAAATACTTTTAAAATAACTGTATTTTCTAGACTATCTGTTTACTATTTTGAATACATATTGGGTAGTACAGGGTGGCCCAGAAAGACCGAAGTGGTGTGAATTCCTTATAACTTTTTATTTAAGACATATTTTTTTAATTTTTTGTTTTTTAAATACAGTAAATTTATAGGGAATATTTTTAGATTAGTTATTAAAAATTGTATCCCGCAAGTGGTGGCCATTTTCTGCTTCGCACAAATGTGCTCTTTCCATTTTCATTATTCATAACTTATTTATGAGTGACGAAGCCCATTTCCAATTAAATGGGTTTGTTAACAAGCAAAACTTTAGGATATGGGCTAAGGAAAACCCGAGAGTACTTCATCAACGACAATTACACCCAGTTAAGTGTACTGTTTGGTGCGGTGTTTCTTCAGAAAGGATCATTGGTGCATATTTTTTGGAAAATGAAAGAGATGTCGCCATTTCCATCAATGGTGATCGATATCGGGCCATATTGGAAAATTTTGTAAGGCCAGCCGTGGAATACCATCCGCAAATATGGTTCCAACAGGATGGAGCCACAGCGCACACTCCGAGGGCCACAATGGCTATTTTACGCGACATCTTTGGGGAAAGAATAAATTCGCGTAGAAGCAATTTTAATTGGCCTCCGCGTTCCCCGGATTTAACCGCTCCAGACTGTTTCCTTTGGAGTTATTTAAAAGGGAAAGTTTATGTTAATAAGCCTAGGACTATTGAGGAATTAAAAACCAATATTCCAGACGAAATTAACAACATAACACCGGAAGTTTTGCGAAAGGTCATGGAAAATGTGTTGAAAAGAGATCATTTGTGCGAAGCAGAAAATGGCCTCCACTTGCGGGATATCATTTTTAACAACTAATCTAAAAATATTCCCTATAAATTTACTGTATTTAAAAAACAAAAAATTAAAAAAATATGTCTTAAATAAAAAGTTATAAGGAATTTACACCACTTCGGTCTTTCTGGGCCACCCTGTATGAATAAAAAATTGTTTGCTGTTTACTTAAAAATTTGTTTTAAAACCCCAAATATGTAATATGTGTTTTTTGTTTTTTAAACAAATTTTTTAGTAAAAAGAAAATAATTTTTTATTTATACTACCCATTGTTCTAGACAAAAATCACTCTGTTTCGATTTATTTCTGGCGAAATGAAGAAATGCAAACCAGATTTTCCCGTATCAACTTAACATCCGCGACTAGAATTATAGAAGTTTTTGTACGATTATTAGCAATTTGATTTTTCTATTAAACAAATTTTTTTAAGGTATGAATGCATGTCTACACGCTTTTCTTTAATTAATATAATTAGTCATACTTGAGTAAGTTAAAAATGCACGTTAAAATATTCAACATCTGTATTGCAAATATTAAAAACTAATTTATTGAATAAACAAAAAAAAATTATTATTATTATTATTAAATTTTTGGCTGTAACGAATCTTGTGTGCGCTTCACTAATATGCAGTAAAGCCTCGATTACTAGCCATGATTTGATTAGCCGGAAACGTCGATTATCCGGGAAAGAAATATAGTAATTGTTTTCTTTTTGTCCATCTGTTTAATTTTTTTTTCATCTGTCAACCGTGATTACCTCTATTATCCGGGATTGTAAGCACGCAACTGTTTTCAACCAAAATATAATTTCCCTTATGGTATGGTACATGCATGAATTTACCTTTTATTATATGCGGTATGTACAAAGATATGCAAATAAATATAAAAATATGAATAAAATACTGGTATATGGAAAAAAAATAATAAAAGCAAAATCGGCAAAATCGATTATCCAGAATGTTGCCGGTCCCGACCATTACGGATAATCGAGGCTTACTGTACTAATATATACTGATGTACTTATATATGCATGCACATATACGCAAATATTTCACACTAACATTTGAGTTTAACGGTAAAATTTCTGTTGGCCGATTTTACACCTATTTAAATATTTATTCGGAAAACTGGCTACTCTTGTCTCTCACCTTCACAGCTGGCTGTCAACAAATTGTACTAAGCACACACACACACAAACGAGAAATTTAACACAACGCATTGTAAATAAAAAATAGTATATACTTGTAAAAAAATTATTTATTTGTAGAATATTAATTTTATAAAAATTCAAATTAAAGTATAATGAGCAATCCTGCTGTACCACTCGGTATACAAAGCACGGCTGGTGCCATTCCCGTGCGAAATGAAAAAGGTTTTTATACTTTACAATTTTCCGCAATACAAAGTAAAAAATATGAAATATAAAAATTTTCAGGTCAAATTTCTATGCAAAAGGTTAAGGTACAGCGCTATATATCTGGAAAAAGGCCAGATTATGCAAAGTACGGTTCCAGTTCTGAAGACAGTGATTTAGAAGATTTTATCGATCACCGACGTAAGCAATTGGTTGCTGCCCAGAATGAGAGGCGTCAACGTAGAGAAAATAAAGAGGAAGAGCACCAAAGAGAAGAGGAGGAACAGGAAAACGATCAAGAGGGGGAGGTTGATGATCCCCGTTTAAGACGTCTAAGAGCAAGACCAGTTGAAGCTGATGAGTTGGAAAAAGAACGCTTGGAACGCCATCGCCATATACATGAACCGGAATTGTTAGAAGAAAGCGATTCAGACGCTAATGAGGAGGAACAAGAACGTAGCATCGAAAAGGCTACAAATAAAATTACTCTTGCGTCTGAATCAGATTCTGATTCGGATGTAAGTGAATCTGAGTTGGAAAAAAGACGAGTAAAATTAAGGCAACGAATGTTGCAACAACAAAAAGAGGAGGAAATTTTACAAAAAGAAGAGGAGAAACAATCGGAATCCTCCGATACAGAAAGCTCTGAATACGAAGAAGAAACGGAAAGTGAGGAAGACAATGAGCCAAGATTAAAGCCATTATTTGTTCGCAAGAAAGACCGCGCTACCATACAGGAAAAGGAACGTGAAGTCCAAAAACAAAAACAGATCGAAGTTGAGGCTAAACGTTCAGCAAAAGAAAGGCGTCGCAACACTCTACGCTTAGTGGAAGAAAGTGTAAAGAAGGATTTGGAAAAAACTAAGGTAGCTCTGAAAAAATATATAATTTTTTTTTAATAAGTAATAAATGTTTCAACTTCTCATAAAGAACGACACGGCGGAACCACACATTGAGGATGTATGCACTGATGATGAAAATGATGAAGTCGAATACGAGGCTTGGAAGTTGAGAGAATTAAAGCGCATGAAGCGCGATCGCGAGGAAAGAGAAAAGTGAGTTTTTATTCAATAATTTGTGCTATGAAAGCAATATTTTTAATGTCGATATCGGTAGAATGAACATCTCCCAATATGGAATTTAATATGTAAATTCAATCCTTTTTTAACTCCTACAAGGAGAATAGGGCCGTATGTAAATGCTATGAGCCACCGTCTGATATTAAAGGTCTTATTCATAACATATATTTTCGATTTACATACGAGATTTATAAAACAGTTTCTTCATAAAAAATTTGCTTTATAAACCAATTAGCTTTTACCCGCGCTTCCGCTCGCATTCATACCCCAACCAGCCCACAAGTTTGGTTTTCGGGACAAACTAACTTTCATATTTGTAATATTACTAGCTTTTACCCGCAGCTTCGGTCGCGTTGATCTGCTTAAACCAACACAAAAATGTGTTTTGTCTGTACCAAATAAAAATAACCGGTTCCGAACCGCATATACAATATCCTATATTTGTGCGCTGGTAATGTAGCTTTCCATTGGTGAAAGAATTTTTAAAATCGGCTTAGCAAACAAAAAAAAATAAACAAACGAACTCACTTTCACATTCATAATATTAGTAAGGATAAGTGAGGATATTAAGGATTATAAAAGAAGTATTTTTATGAACGAGGCAGGTAATAAATTTTTATATTTGCTTTTCATTGATTACAGCGCTGAACGCGACAAATCGGAAATTGAACGGATGCGTACTCTTACCGACGAGGAACGCCGACAAGAATTGCGTCAAAATCCCAAGCTTGTTACCAACAAAGCCGTCAAAGGAAAATATAAATTTCTTCAAAAATACTATCATCGTGGTGCATTTTATTTGGATGAAGAAAATGATGTACTAAAACGAGATTTCGCACAAGCAACCTTAGAAGACCATTTCGACAAAACTATTTTGCCCAAAGTTATGCAAGTTAAAAATTTCGGCCGCTGTGGTCGTACCAAATATACGCATTTAGTTGACCAAGATACCACGAAATTCGATTCACCATGGTATGCTGAAACCTCTAATAACATAAAATTCCATAATGAACGTGCTGGTGGAATGAAACAAGTATTTGACAAACCTTCGTCTTCAAAACGTAAAAAGATGGAATGAATCTTGATGAATATTTCTGTACGTATTAAGCTATTGTAACGTTTTTATAAGGTAAATTTCTTTTTAAATAAATCTATAAATTACTTTCCATGTTGGCATAATCAAGAACAAACCTGTCATAGGAAATCCATTATGTTTGAAAGTTAACTAATTTTAGCAAGTTTTTTGAAAAAATATAAAAGAATAATTTCAAATTCGCAATTTCCATTTTTAAAATAGTAATTTTTAAGAGCGACTAGTTATTTGATTCACTAAAGAAAAATTTTCATTGCAATTCATTTTTGATTACGAAATTTATAATTAATTTGTAATTTGCGATAATTTTATTTGGCGTAATTTTGTAATTTTATTTCATCACTCAGCAGATCTAGGTGCTAATTCACACGGTTAAAAGGGTATATATAGGTTTGTCATTCCGTTTCTAATTTCTACAATATTAATAAGCGACACATAAAGTATATACATATGTACATATATTCTGGATCCTTATGCATAGGGAAGACGAAGAAGCGATGTACGTCTGTCCGTCTGCCTTACGTGAACAGACTAGAGACTTCGTTCTTTGACTGGTGTGTCAGAAATTTTCCAAATAAGATTGGTATTGAAAAACAGCAAAATCGAGCAGACGGTTTCAGAGATGGAAAACTCGTACAAAATAACTACCGAAAACTAGTTTTTATTCACTCTTATCCAGTTGGCGTTATCGACGTCACTTTAACACAACACCAAAAAATTGGGCCTTGGTTACTCGCTCTGGAGAAAAATTTTGCGTAACTGATAATCTATTTCCGTTCCCTAAGGTCTAGAAAATAGCATAAACCTGCCAACAGGAGTCAGTTGTTTTCGACAACGGATATACGAGCACCTATTTTTTTGTGTTGTGTTAAAGTGACGTCGATGGCGACAACTGGAATAAGGGTGATTACTTTTTTATTAAATTAAATTATTTTATACTTCAGTATGACTAAAATTGGTATTTCTAATTTAAAAATATAAAATAGAAAAAATTAAACAAATTAAAAAAACGTTTCCAGGGTTGGAAAACTTTAACTTTTTTTATAATTAAACACATGTCATGTTTTAGAAAGAAGGCTATTTTCTCAGGGACCGTAAGAGCTACGGATCTGAAATTTGGACGCTACAACAACAAATATATAAAAGTTAAAAATTAAAGGATGTTCCAAAAAGAGTAACGAAAAATTTTAAAATCCCATGTAATATATATACTAGAGTAAATTTTAAAAATTTGATTTGCGGATTTCATCATTTTTTTTAATGGTTTTTGGGCAAATAAAAACAATGGCGGTCTTTTTTTGGAAAAATTTTCACTCCTTGGGGTGGTTCAACCCACCTAAAAACGCGGATTTTGAGCTCGTTTTTCTGAAGAGCAAAAACGGTTAAATATACATATAGCAAATCTGAGGGTCTACTCTGTAATTCGATTCGAAAGAAAATGCTTTCGAATTTACATGTTATAAACATACAAATTCGAAAGCTTTTTCTTTCGAATCGAATTACAGAGTGGACCCCCTGATTCCACCAGCCGGTTCTGCAGCAAAAATTAATGCAATGAACGTTTTTTGAATCCTTAAAAAAATTTCCAAAAACCCACAACTGGCGCTTCGCGGTTATTGTATCATGGTCCTAACTATAAAATTAATTACAGAACATGTTGCGTTCCATTTCCCTGAAACCGTTCCTTTGTGCTGAACAAATTCGAAAAAATTCTTTATGAATAAACGTTTACATAATACCGCGATATATACATTTTCCAATTAAAGGTTGAGGTTTAAGGCACTTAACAATTTTGCAAAATCAAAGATTATTAAATAAAACAAGTTAGTTTACTTGGTATTAAGGTCTCGAGTAATTTTTTCTGTACCTCTTCTCTACACCGCTCGATATCAAAGAAAAACTGACGTCGAAAAATAGACTTCATAGTCGAAAAATAGACTTCATAGTGCTTACCAGAGATCTGCATGATTACGAATCAAACGGCATTGCATTTTCTAAAATTAATATTGTGCTAGCACTTAACATTAAGAAAATGAAAAATGCTATTCCATGATTCATATTATATCAATGAGACTGTTCTTAATAAATGCATGCAATTTCTATTCATTCATATGATTCACTAAAGCAATGAATCATTATGATTGTTTTGAAAACATCTTAAAACACCTTCTGACAAATATATGTAGTTTTATATAATAATAAAAATAAAATAGCTAGCTGGGCTCATTTTATTTTATAAATTATTTTAATACGAGAAAAACTATTAATTAATCATCTAGTCAGCGTGCTTTTGTGAGTTATTTAATTACTATACAAAACAATCAAACAACAGTAAGAATTTTTTATTTATTTTTACTAACGGCACTTAAAAAAAAAGAGAGTTATTTAATGACAGTTAGTTAGATAGGTAACTCTGCAAGCAATATCATTATTACATATTGATGTTAAAGAACAAAACAAAAGCATTGAAAAAGTAAGTGGAGAGCGAAAGTGAATCAACTCATACAGTTCTCTGGTCCTTACAGTGACCTTTACGTTAATATGATATGAAAAATATTGGAGTCGTAAAGCAGCTCTGGGCGAGTCAACATCACGCGTCGTTGGCAATTATCTCTTAATTAAGTGCAACCATGCCATTTTCCATTATCAAGTACAAACGTTTTCAATAAGATTTAACTGGTGGAGACCATAAAAAACTCTAGGACTTGGAAACTCCTACTTCATGTACGAAGTTATAAGTCGTTCGCAGCAACTGAAGGAAACTTCTACGTTGGCTACGTGCTTTTGCCATTTTTTTATCCATTTAGAACACAGAATACAACAAAAATTACAAATATTGTACAAAATAATCTGATTTACAAGTACAGAGTTTTAAACCACTTATGTGCGTTTTTCAGATTGGATAAAAAGTCATACTCGACCCTGTCCTGTAAAGCGAATTCGAGTAAATTTCTCGTTTTCTAAAAACTAATAATGGTCATACAGACGTCTTTGAAATCATACACGATAATTTTCTTTCAGATATGATATTTGAAAATCTATTTATGTACATAATAGGTTTGTTCATTTACTAAAAATTGTTACAAATTTGTAAAAAAAAATTAAAGGAAAGCAGTGATTGTATTTTGGTGCATTTCGGGTATTTTTTGGTGCTTTTTGTCTCTTCATAAACGCGACATTTTGGTTTACAGTGCTTTGTAACAATAGCGGAAAACACCCTTTGTTGCACATCTGCAATTTTAGCAAACATAGCATGATTTTTTGCTACAAAGCGTGAGTGTATATTTCCAGAAAAAAAGGTTTTAGAAAAGGTCTGTCTGCGTACTTTTCCAGTAGCAAATACTCAGTCAACTTTTTTGGGAGAGTAAGACCAATTTTACTCTATCGACTGAAAATATCTTAAAAAGTACGCAGACAGTATCCAGTGAAATCTTGCAAGAAAACAGCTGATCGGTGTGTAAACAATTGAAATAACAAAGCAAAAGAATTTTAGCCAGAAAAATAGCATTATTGGAATCATTGGTTCTGCTTTTACGCCACGGTCGCACTGTATATTTGGACGTTTCTAGCATGAAATAAAGTGTTTTGTTTATTATAATTTATTATAAACGTTAAAAATCAACACAATTGTAACTATTTACCTCTGCCATTGTTAAATTTCAATTTCTATTTTCATTTCACAAAAATTATTTCATTCAAAAAGTAATAAAAACAGCTGTTTAAACTAGTTGCAAAATCTTGCAAGAAGAAATTTCTCCAGTAACATTTTGCAAGTTCTCTAACTTTCAACTGTCAAAAAGTTCTCTTTTTGGCTCTCTCGCTGCAAGAGATTTGGAGTACGCACACAACATTTTGTAAGATTTTGCAACATTTTGCACAAAATGATGCAAAATATGTGTACGCAGACAGACATAAAATTAATTATAACAGCTGATTGTAGAATAAATATTAAAAGAACATTTTTTTGGTATTTGTAAATTAAGAAAAAAAACTTGGACAAAAAATTTCACTATTAAGGATTTACTTTAAAGTTTTTGCAGTGCCTAAACCAAGAGAAAAAAATAAATTCATAAATTTTTTTATTGAAAATGCTGTTGATGAAATTGAATGCGTGGAGATTTTAGAACACGAAGATAAGATAAACATAAAAGAACTTCCTCCAAAGGCTAACATTTTTATGAATAGATTCATGTAAGGATGAATTAGTGGATAATATTTTAGATGATGTTATTGAAAACATAATCTCGGTTGTACCATACCGCCTTGGCTTTTCGAATTTGGTTCATAAATCAAAGACGTGGTCCTTGAACATTCTTACACAGTTAGATGATAAAAGATTTTTGCAAATGCTATGTGTAAATCGACTGGAATTCAATGCACTTGTTTCCCTTATAATTTTTTACCAGCTTTAGCAAAAAATTTAATTTTAGCACAAGCAGTCTTTGTGGCGGCTCTGCAGTCGTAAAACTTTTTAAACGCAGGGGTTTGTTTTTATTGCAAAAAAAAAGAAAAACACAGCTGTTTTAGCATTGAGAACATTTTCAATTTTCGATATGCAATGGTTTTTGGTCATGCATATTTATTCAAGTGACGCAAATCTCAGTGGCATGTACTTTGTTGTTGTGGTCTTGCAGAATATAGCACGTATACTACATTTGCAATATCTGCAGGACTTGCAAGGGCAGTATGCAACGAAGACTGAGTTCCGCTAATTTCTCACAGTGCTTTTGGTGTTTTTTTGTAAAATAAAAATATTTTTAATTTACAAACCCAAAATACTTTTAAGCGCTAATAGCAGCATCCTTTGCCTAAGCCTTCTTAAATTGTTTTTAATGACAACAACAAAAAATATGTTAAAAACAATTGGGATTAAAAATTTAAAATTTTTCTTTCAAAATAGAAGTCGGAAGTAACTGGAAAGTATCACATAATTCTTTGCATAATACTTGATTGATAGTAATACGCGACAGTGGTCTGCATAATTACGAATCAAACGGCATAATCTTGCATTTTCTAAAGTTAATATTTAGCTAACACTTAACATTAAAAAAATGAATGAAGCTACCGCACGATTCATATCAATAAGGCTGTTGTTAATAAGTACATGCCATTGCTTGCAATTTCTGTTGATTCATATGATTCACTAAAGCAATGAATCAGAATGATTGTTTTGAATACTTCTTAAAATTCCTTCCGAGAAATATAGTTTTCATTGCGATTTAAGCGATCATAGCGTATGCATCATTCTTCGCAATCATTTCATTGTTCATTGAATAAAACATAAAAAAGGTAAAGCATAATAAAAATATAACTTATGTATATCGAACTCATTACTGAAAAAAAAAATCCGTCACCAATAAAAGCCAAAAGAAAATAAAATACCAACAACATCATCTACTGTAATGAATAAACCACCAAATATAGGCACACAATTTTCGCCACACAATCCTTAATTTCTCCTTGACGAAAATAAAAAATTGAAAGATGAATCAAAAGGTCCCAAATACTTAGTCATGTCTAGAAGTGAAAGCAAATCATCACAAAAAAATGAAAACCTTTCAAACGTTTCACCCTTCTCAATTAAGAAAGTGATCGATAATGTATGTGGAGAAATAGAAATGTAAAAAAAACTACAATCCGGCTCAATACTTTTAAAAACAAAAAATGTTTTGCAAGCAAAAAACTTAATCAAATTAGTCTCTCTTTCCCCTACAATACAAGTAGAAGTGTGTTTAGTGAAGATCACTAAACCATTCAAAAGGTGTAATTTACTGCAACGACCTTACAGGTATTCCCGAGGAAGAAATTTTAGAGGAACTTAAGCCACAAAACGTAACTGAAGTTAAAGAAATTCTCAAAAGACAAACCAACAACGTCGAAAGAACTAGTTATAACAACAACGACAACCTCATTGAAACCGGTCTCATAATTTTAACCTTCTCCTCAATAAACACTCCAGATTCCATAAACATCGGTTACCAAAAAACCAAAGTTAGAATATATATTCCCCAAAAACAAAACATGCCCAATTTGTATCAAACACAGAGAAATTCAAGCAATTAAAACCCTTGAGAAGGTAGATAACAAAACTGCACTCCTAAAATAAAATGAGAGACACTCAAAAGAAAAAAGCTACTCCTTTGCAATAAGACAAAATTTTTCCTACAATGATCTAGAAGAACCAACAACATTCAATATAACAACCAGTAACAACATAAAGGATTTATCAACTTCAATAATCATTAAAAAACAAGACGAAACAAAAAAAACCTCCCCAATTAACAACTCTACGTCAACTCTCGCAACACCAGCAAAAATCGTAAAAATGTTACCAAGATCAACGACCAGACGTACAAGAAGCCAAATGAAAAATAATTCGAAAAAACTAAAAACAAGCAAAGAAAGTCAAGAAAGCGAGGGTACAGACAGCAATGTGATGGAAGAATAAATAACCAACGTTCAATATGGAATTTGGTCGCTTTATATGATTGTTTCTCGGGGCAACCGTTCCTGTGTTCCGCATCTGCATATTGTAGTGCGGAGCCGGGTTCGGGATATTGCGGGGAATGGTCTAAAGCTGACCATATTCCACAAAAACTATACCTTAATTATACATAGATAAGTATATACAACTTATTCTGTAGTTACACTTAAAACTATATTTGTTTTTTTTTACTTACTTGCTTTTATACTCTTTATTTTACAAACTATGTCATTAAAAATGCTACAGTTGAATATTAGAGGTTATTTAAATAACTATAATGAACTACAGGTACTAATTAGAAAACATAGCCCCATAATAATAACATTACAGGAAACACACATTCTAGGCAATACAAATAAATATCATAACTCCCAATAACTACAAAATTTATCTTTGCAATTCATCTGGAAATTCATATAACGGCTCAGCTATACTTATACACGATTCAATTCTACATGAACAATTTACCTCATAAATGAACTTCGACTCTATAGGCCTGCTTATACACTCAATAAAACCTTTCATTATTTTCTCTACATACATACCACCCTCAAAATATTTTAATTACAATGACCTTATACAACTAGGTACCCTATACTTATTACTGGAGATTTCAATAGTTGGCACCCCAACTGTGGTTCCAACGTCCCCAATAAAAGGGGCAGAACACTATCAATATGTATCACAGATACAAGATTAATAGTAATGAACAATAACTCCCCAACGCACTTCACAACGCATGGAACTTTTACAAATGTCGATTTGACTCTTATATCACCATCTTTATCAATCTTTGCAGAGTGGACCATCGAAAAAGATCTTTCAGGAAGTGATCATTTCCCTATAGAAATTTATCTTTTCCCAGTCAATCATGTTGAAATAGGACCAACAATTAGACCTGCAGCCCGTTTCTATAACTTTTCGTTATGATAACGAAGGATTTTTTTTTTGTCTCTACAACTCAGAAAACTTACCTTTCGTTACGAGCGTGGGGAGTTGTTATAAAGTGTATGAAACAGTGGAAACGAAACACTGTTCGTTATGTGTAACAGCTGAGTTGTTTTGTTTACTTCAATTCTACTTGTACATTTTACTTGAACATATTGTATTGTGCAGTCGTTAAGCAGCTCTGGGTCGGGGAACATCTCTCGCGTCATCGTAATTATTTCTTAAGTGCGGTCAGGCTTGTGTGTGTTGTTTGGCCTTCGAGAGTTTTTCGTCTCGCTCGCACTGGTTGACTGATCTGCCACGGATAACCGTATAATCTTGCGGTTTTTTGTGGAATTTCTTTAACAACCACGTTGCCTACTTCCTATGTGAAGGCATAGGTCGTGTACAGTCAGTCACAAAACCTTATAAAATACTGTTAATACCATCTTGGGCATATGGTCTACGTTACTCCGCCCATATTTGTGCAACACCATATTATGCAAATTTACTTTGCATTAATATGTTTAATAAATAAATAAATAAATATTGTATTGTATTGATTTGCTTAATTATTCATTTAAAAAAGTAAGTATAGACAAATAAAGTAAGTGTGTAAATGTGAATTGTTTACTTATTTAATTTTTTTGAAGCTTGTGACTATGCTTGCAGCTGCCGCGCTAGCAATATTAGTTGATCAGCGAAATATGCTGCGTGTACATAGACGCTACCTAAGGGATTCAACCGACCCTTTTCACCTCCCGGAAGCGCGATTTGAAGAGCTTTTTAGATTTAAAAAAGATGCAGCAACAGCGTTGTTGCATGAAATACGCCTTACATGAAACACGGAGTAAGAATAACTTTTATTCCAAAACCATTGAATAAATAAAAAAATTAACGAACCTTTTTCCACTGGTCAACCGTCTTACATGCTGGTCCGCATGCATTAAGCTCTGCCGCCACTGTTTCCCAAACAGCCTGTGCCAATTTGCCGCTATTTGGTCCACCAAACTGCCCCATAGCCACATTTCTGTGGCCACGTAAAATTTTCAAAAGCTTTTGCTTTTGGCCTTTGGAAATTTTACCAGTACGTACTTTCTTCTGTACATAACATGTTTTAATAATTATAATTTGCATACAATAGTATAATTTTTCAACCTTACCTCACTCATGTTTGTTTTTGCGCTAAATATCACTACACTTTCTGTTACACATATAATAACGAAAAATTTAACGAAAATGAATACCACCACACTTATAGAAACACCGCCTTTCGTTACACCACTAAATTCGTTATATCGTTCGTTATAATTAGTAACGAAAGTTATAGAAACGGGCTACTGGTTTTAACATAAAAAATGCAAAATGGACAGACTACAGACAGATTGCGACCAATCAGTTCCAATGTTAACAAAGAAGCTAGTAACATAAATAAAATAATTATGCAAAGTGCCAATGAGAATATTCCTCAATTCAAAACTCGCAACTACAAAAAATCAGTTCCAAGTTGGTCCAAACAACTCGATATTTTAAAAACTAAAAAAAATCACTTATGGTACAAATTTAGAAGACATATTTCAACAGAAAATGAATTAAACTTCAAAAGAGCTAATGCCTTATATAAAAGAGAACTAAAAAAACTCTAAACGAAAGGCAATGTATTGCCTTACCTCCGAAATAAGCCCATCAACAAAAATGGAAAAAGTATGGAATAACACCGAAAATTCTGTGGCTTAAAGCCAAAAATTTCTATACAACAAAACCATACCAATAATTCTATCTCCATTGCAGAACATTTCTGTGAATATTGGTCAAAAGAATCAAACGGTGAAAACTTTCCCTCCAACTTTCAACTCGCTAAAACACCACACATTTCTGACCACTACAAAAATCTGGTCCCAGGAAAATCAGCATTCCCAATTGAAAGCGACATTAACATGATTGAACTAAAAATTGCTCTGAACAAACTAAAAGGACAAACCCCAGGACTAGATCGAATCTCCTACCCAATGATAAAGAACTTATCTCACCAGATACTTTCACGACTTATTCTACTATACAACAATATCCTAAACTATTACGTTCCCCAAAATGTACAAAACCAGTTTAATTATTTCTATTTTAAAACCCAACCAAGATAAGGTTAAAATAACATCCTACCGTTCCATATCTCTCAATCCCTGCTGTTCCAAAATACTGGACAAGATTATAGCAAATAGACTATGGTGGTTCGTCAAGAATAATAACTTAATTAATAAGCTCCAATATGGGTTTTTAAAAGGAAAATCAATTTCAGATCCTCTTACTTATTTAGATTTTTTAATTAATCAAACCTTATCACCAGGGAAACCAAAAATATGCTCCAAAAAAAGTGTTTTATGCGCATTCAATATGCACTAAAAACTTCGAAATATGCACTAAAAACTCAAAAAATATGCTCTTAAAAATAACATATATTGGATTATTTGGAAATGAAAATCTTATTTTAATTCAGCAATTTAATAAAATTTACATATAAAACAATATAAAAATAAAATAAACAGAAACAATAAAAAAATTTATTAAGAACAAAAATTTAACTTTTACTTCACGATATAAGATTTAAAGCTTTGGAACTGTATTTTGAAGAATAAGATAAGCTTTTTATTTATAATTGTTATTGCAATAAACAAAATATATTCACTTAAACTTTTATACATTGAAAACTTTCTTTTTCAACCTCAACTGATGTAATCGGGGCAGCTTTCGTCACAATTACCAAACCAAGTTCTTATTGAAATTAGCGTCCAGTGATGATGTTAAAACACATGTTACACCTGTTTAAGTTGAAATTTGGAAAATAAAAATCAATAGTATTTGTTCCAGCATTAAAATTTAGCATAAAAAAATTGGATATGGACGATTTAAAATTTTTTAATTTTCTTGTTTCGTTTTTTTCACAAGACTGTTTACAAGTGAGTGAAAGTTAAAAAATTTTAAATCGTTTATTTTAAATTTTTTTGTTCTAAATTTGGATGTTAAGCACATACTAATAATTAGTATATTCTAAATTTCAACTTAAACACATGTAGCATGTGCTTTAACATCAGAACTCACAAGAAAACGTGTGAAAGCTAGTGTTAAGAAAATCCAAAAATGTGATAAAAAATGCGATATTTAATCAAGTAGAACATGAGGACAATTTTCAAATAGCTGAGAATTTTAACAAGTATTTTATAGAGAGTATTAAGGAAATCAGTTGCTCTATTGAAGATGTGCAATATGAAAATAAAATACCTACGATAAACCTTAGATTCAAATTCAATGCAATATCTATACAAGAACTAAAAAATATTGTTAAAAGTATAAAGAAAAAACCTGGTTATACAAAACTATCAAGTACCATAATATTAGAGAATTGGGACATAATCGGAGATATTATATTAAATATTATAAATAGATCACTGGAGACGGGTGTGTTTCCTAAAAATTGGAAAGAATCAATGGTTTTTTCCTATTGAAAAAGTGCAAAATACATCAAAATGTGAAGAATTCCGACCAGTTAACACTTTGAAAATTTGTGATAAGATAATTGAAAAGATAGTAAAAGATCAATTGGAAAAATATTTGGAAGAATATAAACTATTGTCGAAATTTCAATCCGGTTTCAGAAAAAAATACTCATGCGAAACAGCGGTAAATGTTGTCATAAACAGATGGAAGTGTAAACAAAAGAAAAACAAAATATTGGCAATTTTTCTGGACTTCAAAAGAGCATTTGAAACTATAGATAGAGATATCCTAATACAAAAACTATATAAGAACGGCATTCAAGGTACAGAAATTAAATGGTTTCAATCATATTTAAGAAATCGTAGACAATTAACTAATGTAAATAATGAAATATCAAATGTAACAGAAAACTGCTTTGGTGTACCTCAAGGCTCAATTTTAGGAGCTCTTCTTTTTGTTATATATATAAACGATCTTGAAAACATATTAGAAAAATGTGAAATTGTAATGTATGCAGACGACACATTAATTTTTACTGAAACAACAACTGAAGAGCTATGCTTTGAAAATTTAAAAAACGAAATAGATAATATTAACAAATGGCTAAAAATGAATAGACTAAAACTTAATGAAAATAAAACCAAACTAATGGAGATAAATATGAATACAAATATAACATTCAAAATAAATAATATAATAATAGAAAAAGTAAATAATATAAAGTATTTGGGTTTTCTAATAGATAAAGACTTAAACTTTAAAGATCATATCGAATATATATGTAAAAAAATTGGGAAAAAATCGGGTTTTTTTTAAACGCTTGAGAAACAAAGTAACAACATTAACTCCAATAAATATATATAACATCATGATAAAACCTCATTTTGAATATGGATCAACCATATTATTTACATGCTGCTCTGATCAACAAATGACAAGACTACAAAATAAGATCATGAGATCAATTTTAAAATGCAATCGCTTTACGTCAATAAGATATATGCTAGAAACACTGAAATGGATGAATATACAACAAAGGATACAACTTAATACAATATATTTTATACATAAGATGAAAATGGGAAGAGCACCTGATTACTTGATTGAGCAAATAAGATATGTTGGAGACGTACAACCGTATAACCTGAGGAATGCCATAGATTTTAGAACACAACGAGCAGACACCAATGCAATGCAAAAATCTCTGTTTTTTAAAGGACTGAACCTATACAATATTGTTACGTTTTTATCTGTTTAAAAACGCTTTTCCGTGGACCCGAAGATTTGCAAATGAATACAAGACTCAGTGTAATAATTAGGGTTAAGAATGATACAAGTTTTATTAACAAATACACTTAAAACTAACTTAATCAAGAGCTTAAATAACTAATACAGCTAAAAATACTGAATTATACGCAAATATTCACAACTGGTTACCACTACGCCTTCCTCGCTGTAGTTTACGCACGTATCTTAGCTGGCTGCACAAGTATTCACGTGACACCTCTGAGTCTGCTGCTCGTCACTTACGAGACACTCTGCCGACACTCACAGTTGATACACTAATCTCTTTGTCTGCCGCTCGTCACACACGAGACCCACTCTGCCGACACTCACGGTTGAAACATCAATAACAACTCTCTGGCCGACGCTCACAGTTGATACACCAATAACACTTGCTGGCTTTACTTACACCTTTACACACTTCTATTCGCTGCGCTGTTCCCTTTACCAGTCGACACGATAGACTCCACAATATCTCAATTCCACGACAGACTTTGCTGTCACTATAGCCTGTTCTATAGTTTCTTCAATTATCAACCCACGTATTGTAAAGCTCAGACTGCTCTTAACTATCAACTCACTACTGTATCGCAGACTATTATTCACACAACTTAATTATCAACTGACTTGTTTACTCGCAATTGACTTGTTCGTTCTTCACAACTGACTTATTCACGACTGACTTGCCATTGGTTGCGTTGCGCTTTTTATACTGTGCACCAATACCACTAGAAGTTTCAAGCATAGTCCAGACGATCATTATCATCTTAAATGTTGTTTACTAAGTGCCCAATTAAGTTCATGTGGTAACTATGTACATACATGTGTATATGCATACGTGTGTACATCATTAACTAAGCAATGCGTGGTGGTTGTTTACCTTTTGCCTTTCGTTTGAATTGGCATGTATGTATGTGTATAAATATGCGAATCTTCTTAATAAGCAGACGCTTTTTGTTGTTGCTTTTGCTTGTTTACGTGTTACGCATGCTTATTTAGTTCTTTGCTACAGTGTTTGCACGCGAATGTGTGTACGTTTGTTGCTTTAGTTAAATACTTCTAGATAGTTCTTTGCATTAACCCTGTAGGAATCTTTTTACGTAACAATATGATACCAAATAATATAAAGAATGAAACAAACATAAACATTTTTAGAAGAAAAATAATAAATTTTATAAAAGATTCTAATTTTTAATTAGTAATTTTAATTTATTAATTGGATTTATAAATTATTAATTTTTAAATGCTATTAGATTAATATGAAATGTCAGTTAAAAAGTATTTTAAATACTACTAATAAATACATACATACATACAAATCGATTCGGAATCCAATGGCCTTAAAGTCTAACTTCATAATGGTAGCTCCCCCATACTACAGTTTCTTTTACTACAAAATGAAATTTTGACAAAAAAAAGTAGAAATTTTTTTCAAAAAAAATTTTTTTTTTAATATTAAAATAAATTTTTTTCAAAAAGTACCAAAATATGACCTAAAAACGCAAATATGCTCTAAAAATTCGAAAAATGCTCAAAATATGCGTGTTAGACTGAAGTATGCAAAAACATGCTTTAAATGGTAAAATATGCAAAAATATGTACTAACAAATCGATGCCAGAATTCATAAAAAGTTCTGAAACGGATAAATATCTTAATTCCGGATTGATATATCAGACAAGAAAAAACATGCAATTGCATATTTGCGGTTTCCCTGATTATCACGTAAAAGCCATCTGTCTATCCTATCTCTTGACTTCGTTAAAGCTTTCGATAAGATTGGCATCCACACAATATTCAACCAGTTGAAAGAATGGAAAATAGGACCAAAAATTTATAAATTACTTACGGCACTATTTGTTAAATAGAAAAATTATCGTTAGAAATAAAATTTACTATTCAAGAATACACCCATACATTTTTATAACTAAAAACAAAAAAATGATTAACATTTTATACATTCGTAGATATATTTGAAATAATTTTTAATCTTTTATAATCTATGACAAAAATGTTTTAACTTCAAAATCATGTTTTTTTACAATAATGTTGTGAACACAGCCAATTATTCAAAAACTATGGCAACGTCAGCAAGAGAAAGAGTGTCAAAAATTGAGAGAATAAGAAAGTCCGCAATGCAAAATAAAATAGATTTTAATTTTATTCCGTCCCGCACTGCGGATTTTTACTTCAAAATCGTATGGAAAACCGCACCGCAATAAATAATCGTTACATTGTGTTCAGACTCTAAAGGCTCAGTTAGCCGACTGTAATGTAAAGTAAATGCAACGTAGGAAACAGCTGATCGATATTTTTATATGAAAATTAGGTTACGTTATATTACATCTCTATAACCTATAACCATATGCATTACTTTTCACATAACAATATCGATCAGCTGTTTCCTATTGTTGCAGTTACTTTACATTACAGTCGGCTAACTGAGCCTTAAAGCGTTCATTTACTTTTTCATATTTGGGAGAGTAATTTTGTAAATTTCTGCCTTACTCTCTCGTTGCTAGTTTCTGCTGGGAAAGTAAATGTTAAATGAATGTTAACTATAAAATTTGAATTTTTGTGACTATGTTAAGAGAATACAAAATTAAGACCGAGTCACAAGAGTAAATATGGAACTCAATCATAACAAAAGTTGTGACTGACTTGAGACTTTTTCTGTGAACAGGCATGTTAGTTTTCTAAAATCGTGCGATATCAAGTCAATCGGTTTACAGAACAGGGCCGATTAGCTAAATTATGAAAAGCAAGTACCCCATTTAGTAAAAAAAATAATAATAGAAAGGTATTTTGAATTAAATTTTATTAAAATTAAATAGTAAAAATAATTTAAAAAGCCAAACCCAAATACTCACGACATACTGGATTATCTGTGTAGTAGTGTTTAAACTTGCATGCATATTTATTACGTTCCGCTAAAAAGCCAAGTATGTTAAATGTTTTTGAAATATATGCAAACACGTCCAATACTTTTGCATGTGCTTCCAATTTGCGAAACGATTCGACGGCTCTATCTAATGTCGGTAGAGATTTAACTAAACGCTTGTGCTGTTGATCTTGATCTTTACCGGCGGCTACCAGGCAACGTACAAATGTAAAATCCGTTTTTGCCCGATCGTATATGCCACCATTTATATAAATTTTGTCCATTGAGTTGCGTAAGGCTTGTAATGCTTTTTGTGGTAGGCCCATTGAAAGCAATACCTGTGCAATAATGGTATCGATTAAAGCATGTTCATATTGCATGTATGCTGATTCGGAAAGCACAGAAGCCTGCATTAGAAGTTCTATAGTTTCGGCTGCAACATTATTTTTTGCCATGCTGTTGTAGGCCAACAAAATAAGTACACGGATTTGACGCAGAACATCCATTTCCTTGTCTTCCAGCATTCTTTGTAAAATTCTCTGAGCTATATTGCTGTAGCCTTTGGCTATAAAAATAGAAGCTCTTTGTATTTTACCATCGCGTTGATCTAACAGATATAGTTGGCAACACCAGCGTAGCGCCTCTTGCCAACGGCCACGATATATGGCTTGATGTATAGAAATATGACATTCGCTGGTCATCCAATCAGAAGCGAACGGGTGGCGGGGGAATCTACTACGTGCATGGTGTATTAGAACGGCACTCAGCTGATATTCGCCTTGGGTGTTAAACCATAGTGCAAGGTTAGATAAAACTTTGCTTACACTCTCAGAATTGCTGACGTCGCCAAAGATCCAAGTTTTTTTCAAATTTAATAACAATTGTGAATATAAAGCAGACATTTCGTAACGACCATAAAGCACCCATAAAGTGGTACGAAGCGCCAACGAATCTGATATGTGTTCCAATAAGGAATTTTTATTATTCAATTCGTCACTTTTCAATAACAATTCAAAAAGATCCAATGGCAAATAACCGCATTTAGCACCAAATGCCACAACAAATTCAATAGCCAATGAAAGACTTTGTATAAGGCCAGGATCCTGTATGTCAGGCAAACTTTTTTCAAACGGTCCAATGCGACTACTATTTAAGAGGCAATACCAAGAGTTGGCTAGATCTAAGCAGCGTTTATCTCCACATTCCTGAGCTAGCATAATGCATTCTTTTAATGCACTTAAAGCTTCTTTTTTATGATTGAAGCTAGCATGCAAAATAGCCAAATTAACACTAAAGTATTGAAATCCCTTTTGTTCATATTGGGCCATCATATGCGTTGGACTGCGATCGAAAGAACGGTGTAAAGCATCAATCGATCCGAATACATCACGCAAGCGCAGCTGATTCATATAACCCAAAAAATATGCTTTTGCATTAAGAGGATTATCTTGAATTATTTCATTAAGTTTCGTTTGCATTTCTAGCGGTGGCAAAGCACGCAATTCATTTTTCTCTAGCAGATTACATTGCTGTTTTACGAAAAGCTGAGCTTGTTTAGGAGACCATTTGCTGTGAGGATTCCTGTCCTGATGAACCGTTTCGGTATCTAAAACCGACTCCTCCATTGTATTTTCTTCATATGCTGTGTTTGTGGTCGTTTGACTGTCTAATATATTGCCACGCATTAACTTGCGTGGTCCAATGGCAAGAGATCGAATTCCTGTTAAAAATTAAAAAAAAAATTATTTTTGTAGTGCTCTTAAATTTTTAACTAGCGTAACGTTTTCTCTATTTTTTGTGAAATTTTTAGTTTCTCCTTGTTAAAAAGAAACCCATCCTCTTCTTAAACTTTACCTAGCATTAAGATTGAAAACAGGGCTGCTGTTAACTGAAGTAGTTGGTAAGTCAACTACAAAACAAATGACAGTGTTCGCGAGCCAACCTCAGTCAAATCCACAGCATAGATTTTTCTGATATACGTTAGTGTGTATACTAACGCATATACAGCAGCACCCTATTAACTGGATATTCGGTACTAAGTAATCGTCGGCGAAGTAAACTAAATAACGATGCTATAAAATATAATTTGTAATTGAAGCATACACAATTACAATTGTAATTGAAGGCATTGAATTATGAAAGTGGTGTAAAAACTTCAAAATGTTGCAGAATATATTTATATTTGTTGATTTGTTTAAATCTAATCGTATGTACAGACTTAGCAACGCGTTTATGCAACCAGGCAGATTGCATTGTCGGTCGCATAGTCTGTAGTCTTGTTTATGGTTGCATTCGAAGTTGCATTCGAAGTTTCGAAAATATCAAAATGTTTTGATGTTTATGGGTTGCATTGACGGTTGCATAGTAGGTTGCAGTGTCTGTATCAAAGTATTCGAAAACGTGTTGCGTAAGCAAGTTGCAAAGTCTGTATCTACCATAATATACTAAATATTTCGATATAAAAAATATATGACTTAGACCACTTTCATAGTTATGGGCTCAATTGTTATTAAAAATTTTTAACAAATATTTTGTCAAATCTTATTGAATACAAAATACGAGTAAAGTTCAGTCGAACTTTTATTTACGTACAATAATGAATAAATGTTTCTTTTTAAATTGTCAAAGGTAAATCTTTGACGATCTTTTCTGAAAAAATTGTATTTAATAAAAATGAAGTTATTGGTGCGCATTTAAATGCTGCTATTTTTTTTGTGGAATATTCAGTTTCTAAGTTTTTGTTGTTAAAACTAAGTATATTGATACAATTTGTTGCATATATTTTAATTTATTTTTTACCGCATCTTCAATTAATTCAACTTGAGGAGTTAAAGTAACGAAAGCTTCTAATTGGGATATAGTGTGAACTAGGGTTGGTCTCAAAAAGAACGAATTAGTTCAATTGAACTATTCCCATAACTGAACGATGTGAACTAGTTCAGACTAGTTGTTCCTTTTTGGTCTTTGTTGTTATTTTAGTCTTTCTTGTTCTTTTGGTCTTTTTTATTATCTTGGTACTTTTTGATATCTTGGTCTTGTTCGTTTTTTGTGCGTTCGTTAGCACAATAATCAAAACAAACAAAAGAAAATGTATACTTAGTGAAATATAAAAGTGAGTTTTACAAAATTAATAGAAATAATTTGTAGTATTGAACTAAAAAAACAGATTGTGAAAAAGAATATTAGAATTAAAAAAGTGATTATAATTTGTTTTAAACTTAAAACGGATTTCATTTTAAAAATTTCAAAAATATTAATTTCTACCTTTTACTTACTAAAAGCATACAACAAATAAGACTACAAAGCACAAATGAAAATACGTCTAAGCAAAGAAAATTTTTACTCAATTAAAAGAAATAATTGTTGTGTCGAATATAAATCAGTATTAGAAAAGTGATTAAAATTTGTTTTCAAATGATCAAACTTCATTCTAAGCATTTCCAATCAAAAATTATTAATTACCCCACAAGCATAGACTACCAGTCAATTGACTGCTCATTTGATCGATAGTCAGGCAGGATATATTCATCATTGCGTAGAACAAAGTTTCTATCACTTTATTAAGGGCAAAATGAAAAATGTGATGGAAACTTTTTTGTACGTGTGATCTTGCATCTCTCTCTAACTAACGAATATAACATATAGTTGAACTGCTCACTCCAGTGCTTTTTAATAATCAATGATAGCATAAATATTACTCAAGTTTGACTGATCATAATTGAATAATATATCCCCCACAATTGAGCAATCATACATGATTGATATACTGACAGAAAATATACTTTTTGTTTTATTTAATTTGCTTTTAAAATACACACGTAAATATCATATTTAAACAAATTAACAAAAACACCTAATAACTTAAGCGGTAGCCAGCCCTCTTCACACCTTTTCATCTCCAACGCACTTTCCTCTTTACAAATATCTAAAATCTTGAAAATAAATATACATATTAAATTAAACTTTGTGAATTTCTTTTATTCATTATTTTACTTATCTTTTTTAAGTCTT
Organism: Tachina fera; assembly: GCA_905220375.1. Classification (NCBI taxonomy): domain Eukaryota; kingdom Metazoa; phylum Arthropoda; class Insecta; order Diptera; family Tachinidae; genus Tachina; species Tachina fera. The sequence continues at coordinate 68,286,998 of LR999964.1, forward strand.
GTAAACTTTAATTTTCACAGAATGAATTGTATTACCGCCTTCTTCAACCACCCACGCATCATGCCCTTTCGAAATATTTAAATATTGAAAAAACGAATACATACATACATATGTATGTATATTTTTAATTAAACTTTATACAATTTTTTATGTTTGTTATTATTTTTATCTTACTTTTTCACAAGCACCATTATTTTTTTACCACTTTTATACATTTGAATTTTACAAACCGAACGAACTTTAAATTATTTTCAGTAAAATTCAATATTTTAAATGTTTTGACATATGTATATTAGATGTTCCACACTAGCATATATGTTAGAGTAGAGCAACTATAATAACTGTTGAATTGAATGTAAAATTGTTGTAAATGTGTTAGTAAAAGAATGATGTTTGTGTTAGTTTCAGTCATTCATTTCTTGTAGGGTAAATAAGGTCGTTAAGAATGAAATGAAATTACTTTAGAATATTAACAAACGAATAAAACATTAAAGAGGATTCAATGTATGCATTTATGTGTAATCTCTGATCTGTTGTTCACTGCACAACTGACCGAAAAGAACAACTGAACGAAAAGAACGAACTAGTTCTTTTTGTTGTTGGGATCAAAAAGAACAATCCGCAAAAGGAACAACTATGCCCAACTCTAGTGTGAACAAGAGAGCAATACTATGTGTGCACAAATATGAATTTAGGTAGAAGGCTGTCGGATACTATATTTCTATTAATAAAATGAAATTTTAAAGTAGAAAAACTTGCCCCATATGCAAAAAAAAAAAATAACGTGTGCTTCAAGTGTACGCTAAAATCAGGTTTTGTATGAAAATTTTGTTGTAACGTACACTTAAAGCACACGTTATTTTTGTTTGTTGCAAATGGGGGAAAGGTTTTTGACAAAAATTTCTTTAAGTTTATTAATATAGTACCAGACAGTATTGTGCCACGTCCCCCATCTAGTTACTGTAGAAAGTATCCAAATCGTATCACTGGATATTTTTCATTAAAGGCTGAAACACGCAAAGAAGCTTTCAAAAGCACTTTATATCCACATGAAATTAATGCGGTTTAAAAAGGCTATTATACCATGCTCTTGTTTTTTTCTTTAATTTTCAATGGTATTGTTACGTAAAAAGATTCCTACAGGGTTAATGCAAAGAACTATCTAGAAGTATTTAACTAAAGCAACAAACGTACACACATATTCGCGTGCAAACACTGTAGCAAAGAACTAAATAAGCATGCGTAACACGTAAACAAGCAAAAGCAACAACAAAAAGCGTCTGCTTATTAAGAAGATTCGCATATTTACACACACACATACATACATGCTAATTCAAACGAAAGGCAAAAGGTAAACAACCACCACGCATTGCTTAGTTAATGATGTACACACGTATGCATATACACATGTATGTACATAGTTACCACATGAACTTAATTGGGCACTTAGTAAACAACATTTAAGATGATAATGATCGTCTGGACTATGCTTGAAACTTCTGGTGGTATTGGTGCACAGTATAAAAAGCGCGATACAACCAATGGCAAGTCAGTCGTGAATAAGTCAGTTGTGAAGTTCAGTTGTGTTGTGAACGAACAAGTCAGTCAGTGCTAATTGGAAATTAGTAGAGTGAACATCGTTGAAAGTAAAAGACATCGTGCCGTGGATAATAACGTTAAGAAGTAAATAAGAAAAGACAAGTTGTAATTGGTTTAGTCACTAATAAAAGGAAGTTCAGTTGCAAATAAGAAAATCGTGTTGTTATTTATTTTTATTTTTGAGCAATCAAAAGAACTCACACGTTTAATAAAATTTAAACGTAACAATATTTAAATGTCGATTTTCATTAATTTTTGTATGGAAAAATTACTTTTAAATATGAATTGATATTTAAAAAATTTGGTGAAATTGCCCTAACTCGTTGAAAAAAGTAAAGCTAATGAAATTTCCTTTCGAACAAGCCGAAACACAAACACTTTTCTCAAATTTCTTAGAAGACTCAATAATATTTTAGCAAATTATAAACAAATATACCGCTTGGTGAATTTTTTTTTACTCCATACAAATTGATCCACTCTAATGTACCTACATACATAAAAAGGTAAAGAAAATTTTTAAGTTGATTGGCAAGCTGTTAAAATACCGAATCAAAAATTATTTTTCAAAAGCAAAATAAAAATAAGAAATAATTTAAAAATTCCAGTTTTGGTGAATTTTTTCTTGTTTTTTGTAAAAAAAATTTTATTTTTCCAACAAAAAAAACTGAAATGAATACCTTTAATAAAAAAAAAAATCAGTAAAGTGCGACTTTGACTCGCGCATGTAGGGCTCTGTATGGACACCACAACGGACACTAGACTTGTAATACTCGCTTTGGAATTTTATTCTATTTTTTTATTTATTTATTTTTTCGGTTTTTACCTTTTTGTAATTTTGCATTTGTTTTAGTTTTGGTTTTTTGCGTTTTATCAGTTTTGTCGATTTTTTTAGTTTTGGCGGTTTTTCGGTTTGTTGCGTTTTTTTTTTTAATTTTGTGCTTTTTTTTTAATTTTTAGTTTTACCGATTTTGAAAATTTTAAGAGTTTGCCTTTTACTGATAGGACACCCTTTAATTTAATTTAATTTTAATTAAATTTTTATTTTTTTCAGATACTCTGTCCAAATTTCAGGTCCGAAGTTCGTTTAGTTTGTTCTCGAGAAAATAGCCTTTCACCTTTGGTGTAGGGAACCCTAATAACTTGTAGGTCAATTATAGACCGAGAGAAGACGAAAAGAATTTTTTAAATTTTATAGGAGAGAAAAAATAAAATAAAATTATTCAAGCAAATGAAGTAAAGTTACTTTATTTTCATTTTTAATTTAGCTGATTTTATAATAAGTTTAGAAAATTTGTAGGCACATGTGTTTCGATGTAATTAATTAATAGTTACGTGGTTTTGCATTTCAGCTGATGATATGTAAAATTTTATAATTGGCCCTTTTGCATTTGTAGGTATATTTTGCAAAATAAATAAATAAATATAAAATAAAATTTCTTGTTACTTACCTTTCTCATAGTATAAACAAATATTTTTATGTAAAGCAATCATTTGTGGAAACGATAAGCGCTCCAATATAACACCAACTCGCCGTATATACAAGCCGACCAAACTATATTGACTCACACCCAATTGCTCGGCTAACATTTTCTCAATGTTTTCCATTTCAGCAAAATCAAACAATGTCTCAATTCCCAAAGTAAAAAGATCAGACATTACCTTCTCAAATCCTTCCAGATGTAAGGTCTCTATTTTGTATTTAGCCGAACATAGTAACTGATACAAGTCGTTGTAAGTCATATCCGGATATTGTATCAATTTCAGAAGCAGCATACAGAAATTTCGCCGAGATTGAGCGGAATAGGGGATTCCAGCATCAACAGCGGCCTTCTTTGCCTACGAAAAAGGAAAAATTACAAATTTAGCATTTAATTTTTAAATTCTAAGAGGAATATTGAGCAAATACATAAATGATTACCTTGATGTATTGCTGAACAAGTATCAATACAGATACTTTATGAGGTGTAGGAGTTTCAATGCGCGATAAAGTGGGACTGCGAGGATTTAAAGCTTCCAGCTCTTCAAAATGCATTTTCAAGTTTGCTTCTGGTTACTTATTTATCTATTTTTTCTGGTTATGTTCCAACAATCATAAAAATAGCCGGCAAAACAAAAATTGTTTTGCTAATTTTTAAGTCGTCAGGGAATATGTGAAACGAAACACAGCTGCAGCTGTTAAAAAGAAATTTAATACAGAGCTGTTACTCAACATAAGGGTGCCAGATCTTATAGGAAAGGGAAAATCTATTAAACGGGAAGCAGTTCAACTTTGCTTGTTTCAGCTTATAAAAAAGTCAGGTGGTTACTGGTTTGCCGCATTAATAACTTATTCTTAATATACTTTGCCGCAAACCAGTAACCACCCGACGAAAAGTAGAAAACGAAAAATTCCATTAATTTAACATAAAGAAAACGAGCAAAGTTTGCCTGAAATCTGGCTCCATTTGAATTTAGTTACAATCAAAGTAGTGAAGTAGAAAAAAACGACTAACAGAAGGTTTACATAATCTTTAATCTCCTCCATAATCTTTAATCTCCTCCCTTAAAACCCCGTCAATATGACCAATATCCGTCCCAGCTTTTTCAAACTAGAAAAGAGTTTATTCCGAGACAAAAACAGGCACCCTTTAGGAACATTTTGTCCTTAAGTTGAGACTAATCATAGGGTGATGACTTCCCCCTACCAAAAATGGAACAATTCCCCATTCACACCCAACACTTACCCTGACAAATGACAAATCCAGCACAGAACCACAGTCTGTACTCAAATTCTCTTAAAAGTTCACGAGCCAATATTCACACACAAATACTGAAAGTGTTGAATTATAGCATACAAATGCTTCCCCTTATAGCCTTTTCACACGCACTCACATCTTCGAGGAATGCGTGGAATATGTTGAAAATTTAAAAAACCTGTTCACATTACAACATCTTTCATCTGTCATGTGTTTATTTTTAACAGTGCGAGCAATCAAAAATTAAATAATAAAATGTGATTTAAAAATTCAGCAGCAATTGATTTATGTGCTGCTCTTGAAGAGCAGAAAGAAATAAATAATGCTGCAATATGCAGAATTAGTAGAAATTATATTAGCGGACTATGATGATGAAGAAACATTACATACATATGTACTAGTGATGTAACGAATGTCAATTTTTGATATTCACGAATACGAATTTTTCAAAAGATATTCGCGAATACGAATATTTGAAACGATATTCGCGAATATGAAAACGAATATTATATGTAATATGACATATAAAAAAATTGTTATGAAAAAGGACATCACACTCTTGTTGGCGTACTTTAAAGTTAATAAAAAAAGTAACCTGCATTTGCGTTCATACACACCGTTAAGTCAAGCAAAACAATCACCCTTGTTCCAGTTGTCGTCATCGACGTCACTTTAACACAACACCAAAAATTGGTGCTCGTGTATCCGTTATCCGAAAACAATTGACTCCTGTTTGTAGGTTTATGCTATTTTCTAGACCTTAGGGAACGGAAATAGATTGTCAGTTGCGCAAAATTTTTCTCGAGAGCGAGTAAACAAGCCTCATTTTTTTGGTGTTGTGTTAAAGTGACGTCGATAACGACAACTGGAATAAGGGTGAATACTTATTAAAGTTTAATAATTAAACCTACAAATTTGTAGTCTCGAGGGTTTTTGTCCAAAACTTGACTCAGGAAGATCTAAACTGCTACTGGACATGAATACGAAGGCGATGCGAATCATGATAGGCGTATTGGCAGGTCACTGCTCGGTCAGAGCAAGAACCAGCATTCCAGATTTTTGTAGGATGTGCGGCGATGAAGAGGAACCAGAAACTATTGAACATATCATCTGTCATTGCCCGAAGCTGCAACGTCATAGGCTTAAATGGCAAAGCAGATGTTTCTATGAAAGCATAACTGATGTTCGGAAGTGTAAACTAGAAGACATCAGGGGCTTTATCATGGGAATTCGGTGTCTTAGGGATGGATAATAGGGCCACTTCTGGCTGCAAATGGGAATGTAAATATTACTTTTAGGGCAACAGAAACGAATCACAATGGACTCAATTGGGTTTCCGAGTGGAGGTGTGGTAAAGTACCACCCTTCCTAACCTAACCCAAAAATAATGGATATGGAGCAAAATTAATGCTTAAATCTCAGAAACTATAATTAACATCGTGATTGAGAAAGACGCTATTCAAAATATATATGTATGTATGTACATATCGTCGGTTTGTTTCGGTTTTGATGTATTGGACAAAAATGTGTTTTCGAGAAAATCGAGAAGAAAATACACAATAGAATTTTTGGTTTAATAATAAAAGTAATAGATACATATGTTTTTTATTCAAACTTAAAGTTGATAAACTTTTTACATCCAACATGAAAAGTTATTAGGACTTAAAGAAAAAATGACAAAAATCTTTAGCAACGCATTCCACATTGATAAAAACAATATTGTTCAAGTGATTTAAATTACTGTATATATTTAAGTAGATATAAAAGTTGAAAAGATGACACATTATTCATATATAATCAATCAATAACTCAATTTTATTAATAATGTCTCATACATCAAAACAGAAACAAACCGACGATATGTATATTCCATACCTTAATGAATTTTTTTTAAAAGGTGGGTGGAGCAATACTATTCTGGGTCGTAGAGTTATGCACATACATACATGCATATGTATATCGTCACCTAAAATACAAAAAAAAAATTCAAAATAGACAGATTGTTTAACCCAAATACATCTTCCCTTAAAACTTCACTGATATAGATATGTACATATATTCAAAAATACCAATTTTATTCATTGTTCAATTTAACACCTATCAAATAGTCGTAAATTTAAAAGGTTTTTTGCTTTTCTTGTATACTTTTTTTATGAGAAAGGATAAAATGCACTTTCCACCTTTTGGATTTTAGGTGACGTTATGTACATGAATTCTATTAATAAATTAGGAAAATTTAATAATGCACTGCATAAATTTGAATGTTTTGACTCTTTCGACAGATCTAGTGAATAACATAAAATATTTACCCTTATTCCAGTTGTCGACTTCGACGTTTTAACAGAATACCAAAATATTGCTGCTTTTTTACTCGCCCTCGAGAACAATTTTATGGTATTGACAATCTATTTCCGTTACCTAAGGTCTAGGAAAAAGCATAAAAATGGTCTACTCTCTAATTAGAAACGAAAGAAAATGTTTTCGAATTTGTATGTTAATAGCACGCAAGTTCGAAAACGTTTTCTTTCGTTTCGAATTACAGAGTACACCCCCTGCCAACGGGAATCAGTTGTTTTCGACAACGGGTACACAAGCCCCAATTTTTTGGTATTGTGTTAAAAAAAGTGACGTGGATGTCGACAACTGATAAGGGTGAATGAAAAATGAAAATCTAAAAATTTCCGGTAAAGACCAATGCATCTGCCTTCGTGCGCCACACTCTCTATATCTTTGTCCCTCACTGACTAATTTCATCAGTCTCTCTGATCTGGAAGGGAACTCGATATTGGTACTTCATCTGATCTAAGTCCCCGTCCGATTTTTGTGCAACCTTATTCAAATACATTTTTTTTTAAATCTTGTTGCCGATTCACCTTTTATTAAATATAAATAAATTTAAATCAGCCTGCATGTGTAGTATAGAAAAACCCTATTATACTATAATAAAATCTTAAACTGATGGCTATTATTTATATTCCTCATGTGACCATTTTCTTTACAAAATTCTTTTATTCAATAGCCTTCAAGTTGAAATTCATACATTCGATTTGGTCACAATAAGGACTGCCGAGGGCACCAAACCCAGAACACTTAGAGGCTTTTCATAATCGTCATATCCAAAGACCTTGCGAGGAAAAGACGTCATTAGGCCAAAGGGCATATCACTATCAGTTTTCATTTGGATGAATACACGCACGGCAGACAAGTTTTCATTGATACTAAATGTTTCGGTTATAGTAGAACCATCCTGTAAACGAATTTGTATACGAGTCTCTTTATAGTCCTTTACAGGAGACTTAATAATGGTGGGGAGTGTGGGAGGAGTGGTAGAAGTTACCACAGCTGACACTACTGGACCATCCGTTGTTGGCGATTGTTGTTGGGATGATTTACGACGTGCTTTATCAGATTCAATTTGAGCACGAACCCTATCGCGAGCAGCTTTTTCCTCTGCCTTCTCTTTTTTACGCTGCTCTACGATTTTCTTCATTTCCATCTCCTCTAAGCGCTTTCGTGCCTCTGTCATATCTTTGCCAGACTTGATACGATTGCGTTCTTTTTCTACAGCCTCCTGTTTTTCTCTTTCTTCACGTTCCAATCGTTTCTGTTTAAGTTTTTCTTCAATTAAGGCCAATTGCTGCTTCTTTTCCTCCTCACTCAAAGGCTTCTTCTCCTCTGTTGATTCCGAAAAGTTACTGTGGCCAGTTTTAGCAGCATGAAATTCTACTTCTGCCTGATCTTTGCAAAGCTTGCCGCAATCGTCACATTTTAGGGACTTGGCCACGCCGCCCTCTGTTGCATTTGATGTTGAAGGGGTTTCGGCAACCACTTGAGAGACCTGCTCTCCAACGGCAACACCAGGCGTCTCTTTTGGGATATCTTCATCTGAATGAGCCAATAACCATTCCATAGCCGGTTCAACTCCTTTATAGTTTGTGACTTTCATAGCGTAATCGCTGAAAAGAAATTTATTTTATATTCAGAACCATCATTTCCATTTTATTAGCAAGAATTACTTACGCTCTTTCTTTGGGGAATCCCATTTCCATCAACATCTGCACATCACCCATAATTATTGAAGTTGTTCACTATAATTCGTTTCAAAGTCAAATGTCTAATTTAACTTTTGGGTATAAACAAAATTTGAAAGAAATTAAGAAAGTGATGCGAATACAGAGATTTTGTCGGTGAAATAAGCCATCTTTGATGTGCTTTCAAATATTGCTTGATAATACCACGGATATAAACCGGGTACACGCATGGTAAGATTACTCATCAGCTGATTTTTTCTATTTGAAAAGCGCAGAGTTGCATCTGATGAAAACATCGTATTTTCACACAGAAATAGTCAAATATATGTAAGCATTATTTAAAGTTAACAATTATTTGTCACGTAAATGCCCTACAAGAAGGCTACCATGATACATTTATACTAGGTACATGCACGACTACAAAAAAAAAATACAACACCAAAAAACACATATGTTATGTTGGTATAGACAAACCCTAAATTGTCGGAAAAAAATATCTTTTGTTTATAAAAACAACAATTACAGAGTAACTAAAGTACAATTGCAGACGCGGCATTCCAGTATGATTATAGCTCTTCAGTGTTGCCAATCTGTGTGTAGTTAGGCAGTGTGTAATTTCTATTCACATGTGTATTCCATATAATTAAATTCTTGTGTAACCTGTGTGTAATTCTACTTTGGGTTCTATTTTTATTTATTTTTGTTTTAATTTTAACCTACACAAAAGATGTGTAGTGTAATTTTCTTCAATGTGTAATTGGATACACAGCCCTGTGTAAATTCATTGGCAACACTGTAATCATTTTATTCGCACACATGCATTAACATTTTTGCAGCTTGTAAACAAAGTTTGACAACTAAGTGCAATGTATACAGTGACAGGCTGGGCTTGTGCATGTACCTATTATAATTGTATCATTGGCACTGATTTAACCCTACTTCTACACCTGATATATTTTTATCATAGCAAAAGTCAAACTCCATATAGGAAATAAAGAGCTGAAGCCTAGTACTCTGCTCGAAGTTGTACAAATTTTTCAGCAACATTGATTATTTCGCGTGAAAAATTTGACACGTAAAAAGTGATGCCCATATTGCTTTTTCCGGAAAAATTTTCGTTTTTATTGGTTAGAAGTATGCAACAATGATCGACTTTTGTAAACAAAAACATCAGCAGTCAATATTTCTGGGCGATATAAATGCCAGTCACCAATGCGAATCCAGTATCAGGTGACCTTATCAGCCCAGCTGATTATCAGCTGTTCAGTCGAAATTCGCTCAGAAATCTTTTGAAAGATTGGTTTTGTAGCATAGCAAACTACAGGTTGTTTTTTGTGTTGTAAAATTGTTGTACTGATAAGATCACCTGATACTGTATGCGCCTTGGCCAGTCAAATTATTATGGTCAAACATAGCGATTCTTAGTTTGTTTTGTCTATATACTAGCGGTTTTTAACTGTGAAAATTTTACAACATTTAAACATTTTGTTTCCGTTTGCTAGAATGCTTCTCTAGCGAACGTCAAAAAAGCCGCATTAAAACAACAACAAAAATAATGTGCCGTGCAAACTGTAACATTTTCTATAACTTGTACACAAAGCCGAACGATACGGCAAGCTGTAAGGTAGAACGATACGATTTTACTAATTCTACCTTTACTATCCAAAACGATCGCACGATTGAAAAGAAAATTTTTGCAGAAGTTTGACCGGCTTTTAAAAAATCGCTTCGAAATGTCAATATTTCACGTGAAATTTTGAACAGAGTACCAGGCTATTCGCCTTGTTTATAGTTTTTTATTTTAAAAATTAAGTACGTTATTAGCTAATTTGTATTTAAAATTAAGTTGGAGTTAAAGACGATTTAATTTTTTCAGTGGTTAATTAAAGTTCTTATTAAATTACGTTGAAATAAGAACGTACCTTCAGCACTAAAAAATTTCCAAATATTATGGAAACCTTTCCAAAGAACAGATGTTTAACATAAACAAAAAAGTTAGGTTATACAAAGTCAGAAAATAAAATTTCATAAAAACACATTTTATGAAACCAAAGGAGCATCATAATGCATTTTTTATTTATTTATACCATGATATGAAACTATGAATTGTATATGCTATCTATTAATCAAAATTTTTCGATTTCGAAATCGAAATTAAAAAAGTTGATCGAAAAATTGAAAATCGATTTTTGAAGATATTTACCAATCCCTACCAGTGAACTTATCAGCCGACTTCACCCCATCCGTCAAACTCTATATTATATAGCATAAAATATTAACCCGAACTGTCAATATGCAAATTAAAATAGTCCTAAAACAAATTTGTATGTATTTTGTTCTAATGATAAGACCATTTGGTATTAATTCCCTTTGTCCTAGATAACAGACAAAAGTCAACAGGATTAGTGAGGTGACCTTATATGTATTTGTTCTAATGATAAGGCCATTTGGTATTAATTCCCTTTGTCGTAAATAACAGACAAAAGTCAACAGGATTAGTGAGGTCACCTTATATGTATTTGCTTCAGTGTTGCCAGTTTTTTTCTAGAGCTTATCCCCAATTTTTGATATGTCATCCTCAAAAATTAAATTTTTTCTTTTGCGAAAATATATATTTTTTAATATTATTTAAAAAATAATGACAAAAATAACATATTTATTCGTTAAAATTTATCGATAGCTATATTTATATTCATATTTGTTTAATTTGTACTTATAAAACTTCTTAAGAAAAAATTATATATACTTTAATATGCACAAGAATAAAAAAATTTTAACCAAAGGTTACCATTTCGAATCTTCTGATTCATTAGCTTCTGAAACTTTGTTTTACATAGTACTTGTATTAAGCTTTACCATTTCAGGAGAAGGATTAAATATGTCACAATAAATTGAATTATTTTTAAATTGTCATAGTCATATTACTTTTTTTACGTATTTTTGTTTTAGTAGTGTTCATTTGGTAGTGTGCATCACATACCAAGGCGAAGGATTTTACACCTATTAGCCTAACTTCCTTTCTTCTGAAAACTCTTGAGAGAATAATGGATATCCATACTAGAACAATCATTGATAAATGATGAAACAGAGTAAAGTCTGCAACTTCAGGCAAATCGCTGACAAATTAATTAAGCCCATAATAAAATCGACGGCAGTAACTTCAAATACTCTCTGATTTTTATTTTATTTTCTTTTGTGCTTATTTTTCTTAGTAGTTTTGTTTACAAAATGTATGAAATTGATCAAAAGTATGGTAACATTTTTGTGAGAATGAGTATTAATATGCGAGAGCATAAGAAAAAACGCTCTCAAAATAAAATAGATTCTATCTCACGACTGGTTTCTGTGGCTGCTTTTTTGTGTCAATTTGTATGGAAAATGTGTTTAAGCCGGTATTCTGTTTAATCATTTACTCTCAACTTTTGGCTTCTCAACACGCATATACCAAGGGCAAATCAGTTGAGACCGCCTTACACTCGCTTGTAGGTTGCATAGAAAAATCACTCAAGCATACAAATTATACAATGGTGGCCTTCATGGATATTGAAGGTGCCTTTAATAATATTGACCCGTTGGCAATCATTCAGTCCCTTAGAGAGCTGATGGTCGACCGGGGGTCTTATCAGCTTATTGAAAATCTTCTACTACGCAGAATAATCAGTTCCAACAGGGGAGCAGCTACCATCACCTTAGGGTGGTGTGCTGTCACCCTTGCTATGGAATGTGACAGTACATAATCTGCTAAAAAAAATTTGAATCCATGAATATTAAAACAGTTGCATACGCGGATGATGTGGCGATTGCAATATTAGGGTGCCACCTGGATACTATATCACAGAGACTAGAAAATGCACTAAAAGAGGTTAGTGCTTGGTGACCCGGAAAAAACGGAACTAGTTCTCTTTTCCAGGAGATACAAAATTCCTAACTTCAACCGCCCAAAGCTAAATGGCACTACCCTAACCCTGTCGGATAAAGCCAAATATCTGGGTGTTGTCCTCGATAGTAAACTTTCCTGGAAAGAAAATCTTCAGGCAAGGATAATGAAAGCCACAACGGCAATGTACGCCTGTAGGAATGCAATCGGTCCTACATGGGGAATAAATCTTAAGGGAGTCAGTCGGTTGGATACTAGAGATGGTTATAAAACCTATATTATTTTATGGAATTTCGGTGTGGTGGAAAGCACTCGACTCACCAAGTAATCAGTCCCGTATAGAAGGAATTCTCCGTAAAATGGCACTTATGATAACAGGTGCTTTAAGATAAACGCCAACTAAAGTGCTCTTCGCTATGTTGGGTTGGCTTCTGGTGGACTTAAAAGCTAGAAATCTAGCTCTACGCACCGCCGTCAGACTGAACGCAATAGGCGCATGGAACCACCAACTTTGGGAACATGCAAGTATTTTAGGCGTAGTAAATAACATACCGGATCTTATAGACAGTGTTGCCAAAATGTTGCAGGCATTTTCCACCATATAGCCCCTGAAAACCCGCTAAAAACCGCTATCTGAATAAAAATAAACGCTAATATAACCGCTGAATTTTTTATAACCAACATATGTCTTTTTTATGGTTTATTGGTAAAAAAAAGAATAATATAAATTTTATAAAATATGTATACATATGGATAGATGTATGTATGTTGGAATATAATAACTCCCCAATATTTGTAAGCAAAACTTAGCCTACTCTTTGAGTAGGTATTTTATTTCATGCAGAGTTTCCATACACGAACATCGAACCAGTACCTGTGTTCTGTAACTTGCGAGAAGTTTTCGCGTCGAGAAAAATCAAACAATTACATTGGTTGTCTTGTTTTTCACAGGCTGATTTATATACAACCTGAAATAAGCTTAAAAGAAACATGAGCAACTAATTTTTTCATTAGTCATCCTGTGTTTCACAGAATGACAATAAACTTTTCGTTTGGAAAAGTTCTCTGAAATTAAAAATTGTGTTGATAAAATAAACTCTGTGGCTCAATTCACATTGGCTTGAAGTTTAGTTTCGAAGGAGAATTTCAATAAAAAAGTCTCTAAACAAAATCATATTATTCAGAAGAAGTTATTGTTTTGAGAGATTTTGGTTGATATTAGTTTTCCTCATACTCAGTGGTCCAATCACCCAGTTTTCGGGTTGTTTTCCGTTTGTTTAAAGATTTATTTACTATTTTTTTAATACGAAAAGAATGATTAAATTGGTTTGCAATATAATTTTAATCTCGAGTTAAATTTTATTCACTAATTATGAGATTTGTTCACTTTTATACTCGTATGTATATAAATATGTTATTAGTTTTAACCTCTTAAATTTTCATATTATACTACACAACCACAATGTGCCAATTTTTATTTGCAAAAAAGTAACGTTAGTTTCTTTTCGCTGTACGTGTTTATATCCAAAAAAAACTCAACATAAATACCAAGGTACGTACCGCATAGCTGCGCTAAATATACTTTATTTTGATTCAATACCTTTCTTTATAAGTTTCGTAAAAACGCTGAAAATCCGTCAACTAAGAAATTCTTCCGCTAAAATTCCCGCTGGTGGTTTTTTAAATAGACTTGCCGCTAATGACAACAAAATACAGTCATATATAGCGGGAAAACCGCCGTTTTGGCAACACTGCTTATAGACTACTGCATTCCGAAACTCTACTTCAATAGGAATTTCCAATTTTAATTGACAGAAGGATTTTCCCCACAGAATGGAGCCATACAGATCTTCACGGACGGCTCAAACAAGGGGGGAAAAGTTGGAGGAGACGTTTTCACTCTAGAATATGGAATTAAAATAACCTTCAGACTCACTAATGAATGTAGTATAGTACAGGCAGAGCTATCTGCTATTAAAAGAGCCACACTGGCTAAGGTTCCATCGGATTTCAAATAGAGATATCCATATTTTAACTGATAGCAAATCTGTTATTAAGTGCCTCATTGGGGTGCATACCACATCCTTTCTTGTCCAAGAATGTCGTAAAGCCCTGGATGGACATGCGCAGCACTCAAATATCTCGTTAAACTGGGTGCATGGGTACGGGACTATTTCAGGAAACATAGTTGCGGATGAACTAGCAAAGAACCGTACTAAGAGAGGTCGATATCGACAATATTTGTGGACTCCCACTCTCATCCTGTTGGAGACGCTTTGATGGTACCTTTCTTGAAGTAGCTCAAATTAGATGGTGAAATGAGCCTACTTGTGCAATAGTGAGAACCCTCTGGACTCTCGTAGAACGAAAAATTTCATGAACTTCAATAGGAAGCATTTGAGATATAGTGGCCACTTTGACTGGTCACTGTAGCTTCGGGACCCATGCTAAACGTATGGGTCTCCCGCATAATGACTACTGCCACAGTTGCAATGACGAGGAAGAAAGTATCCAGCATCTCCTATGTCTTTGTCTCGCCATGGAGGATCTCCGCCTGCACCTCTTTGGCAGAATATCCTTTGGAAACTCATCCGAGTTATCGGAAATTGGGCTCAAAAATCTTAGCCTCTTTATTAAGAATTGTGGTTGGTATAATCACTGAACCCCCCTAGCCAAATTTTCTGACCCACTCTCTACTCAACTCACACCCCTCCTGAACAATCTTCTATCTCTTTTCTAATTCTACCCTTCTCATTCTTCCCTTGTCTTTTCTCTCTCTGTTCTCTCAACTTACAGGCAGCACAAATGGACCCAAGTGAGCTGGACCCAAGTGAGCTGGACTCTAACTTTCTTTCCTTGCCAGCAGCCTGCTAACCTAACTAACCATTATTGCTCACACTATCGATGAAGCCCAAATTTTAGCAAAACTCATGTTAGATAGTGTGTACCCCACTTAACACAAACGAAATTTTTTCACTAACCCATTTGCAATAATTTTCTATTGAATTTAAGAGTGCCAGCCAATTGACGGGTCATTTGACTGGTAGAGATGACCGACACATTTATTAATTATAGTTGCTCCTCTCTAACTTGTATGTTAGAGTGAAACATCTAATGTACGTATGCCAAAACCTTTAAGAAATCGCGTTTTATTGTAAAATATACAATTCGTTCGGTCTGTGAAATAAAGTTTATATAAGTGGTAAGAAAGTTAAGTAATAACAATACTGTCTACAAGAAATTGAAAAGTTTCATTTAATTTATACAATTATGTATTTCTTTGTAAGATTTTAGATATTTACAAAAAGCTAGGTGTGTTGGAGCTGAAGAAAAGAGTGAAGAAGGCTAGAGTGGTACCTCCTACGTTATTTTAAATATTAAATTGTATATATATGTATCCATATTACTTATTTCTATATATTCTTATAATTATTATAATTTCTATAATTCTTATGATTATTGCCATTAATAGGTGACCAGTCGCATTGTAACCATTGACTAGTCATAGTTTACCAATGCTTATGTATTCTGTGACTGGCAAAAAAGTAGCAAAGTAAGCAGTTCAGATATATGTGTTTTAATTAAGTGAAGTTAATAAGTTAGAGAGGGAAAAAATCATACGTACACAAATGTTTTGGTAATTTTTTTTCACCAAGCCCCTAATAAACTAATCGGGGACTGTGATCAAAGTTGTGGTCGTCGCTACTAGTCAAATGACTAGTCAATTGACTGGTAGCCTTCTTGTAGGTTAATCTCCCTTGATACTTCTATATTTGAAACCATTCACTATGAATAGTAACACACATTTTTAGACTTGCCAGACGCATATTTCTTAGTTCAAAAATCATTCTTGTTACCAAGGCCCATTCATTAGGTCTATGCAACTCTACAAAAACACAGCAATACAAAAAACAACTTTGTGTTTAAGTTGTCAGAAACACACACAAACATGAACTAAAGTATATGGTGCAAGCAGCTTTTGACAGTTTAAACAAGAAAACACAGAATATCATCAGGACGATTGCGTTGACCTGATAAATAGGCCTTGCTTGTTACCATCAGTTATAAAAAAAAAATTCCCTAAGATTTGGATATCATCCCCTCATCCCCAGATCCGCAATGCGAAATTTTCATTCCCAATCACAAAAAAAAATCCCCAATTTGGGTACAAATCCCCCTAAACTGGCAACACTGAGTTGCATTTTGATTGTGCGCTTAAATCAGTGATGCCAACAATTCAAAGGCAAAACGAGCCAACTGAGTAGCCAAAAAGAGCTAAATTTAAAAACTCAAGTTTTTTCCGTTTTAAATCTATGAATGTACATATTTATTATTCAATTTGCACTTCAAGATTTTTTTACATTAATAAAAATAATAGTAAGAAAAAATAAAAAATAATAATTTAAAATAAAATCATTTCACAGGAATTAATACAAATATTTATCTGCATTAACAATATAACCATACACATTTACATATACTTGTATATACGTTGAGTTACAAAATAATAACAATCATTTTCAAAAAGAGTTAGCTTTAGAAGGATCTTTTGTTGGTTCAATCCATTTTTTTAAACGCGGGATTTGATTTTCAAGCTTTCCTATATTTTTGGCAGTAAGAATCCATTTCAATAACTTGTGGAAAATTTTCTAACACTTTATAATAAAAACGGGGTTTTACAATTTGAAATACCTAAATACATAAATATACATATGTATCTTACATAATTGCGAAAAAAGTATCTGCATTTGCAAAAACATAGTTGCCAAAAATGTAAATGCCCAAAGCAGAAACAATAGGGTTAAAGCGGGAAAATTTACTTTAAGATCCAAAAAGTGCCAAACGTGCCGTTTCCACAATTGAAAAGAGCTTTGTTAGCTCTTTTTATTAGAAGCAATCAAAAAGAGCTAAATTTAGCTCTAAAATAGCTAAGTTGGCATCGCTGGCTCAAATATTGTTCTCGTGTGTGCAGGTACATACATACATTTGCACATTGAAAAGGCACTTTGATAAGAAAAAGTAAAGTACAATAAACAAAAACAAGCTATCTCTAGCGTCCATTTTTCTTTTTACATGAGATAATTTGCACCACAGAGGATAAAATATATAAAATTAAAATTTGTGGTTATAATGACTGCATATCCTACATTGAAAAATTGTTCTATCAGGGTTAAACGAACACGCCGTAATATGGAATCTTTGGATGAAGCTCGCGAACAAATATCTGTAAAACGTTGCACTGTGAAGCTGCAACGTTTCA
Organism: Tachina fera; assembly: GCA_905220375.1. Classification (NCBI taxonomy): domain Eukaryota; kingdom Metazoa; phylum Arthropoda; class Insecta; order Diptera; family Tachinidae; genus Tachina; species Tachina fera. The sequence continues at coordinate 68,304,500 of LR999964.1, forward strand.
ACGCTGAGCAGCTTAGAAAATTAGGTTAGTTACCAATAATTAGTAGAACTTGGAACAGTAAAACTTAATTAAGAAATTGTAATTTGCAGCTATTATACGGTCAACACCTTTAACAGATGAGGATAAACCAAAAAACGTAAGAAATATGGTGGTGCGTATACGTCGGCTGATGAATGCTGATGAACTATTACTACAATAAAAAACAATGGGTTGATTTAAGTAAATAAATTTTTAATTAAAATTTCTCCTTTCACTTTAAATGCTACTTCTCTGTACATACATACATACATATCGCATATTTAATAGATGAAAAATCTATTTTACATGTATGTATATAGTCTTCTAAAAATCTGAAATGTAAAAATTTTATAACGACTTGCATATCTGAATCAGCTTTGAAACAATCGCAAGTTATTGATTTTCATAAATTGAACAAGTAGTTAAAATACAAACATTTAGAACAGTTGAAAATCAATTGTAATAATTATTCAAGCGGTCCTAAACGCCAATTTTAAAATATTCATATGTAAAACGGCTGTTGAATTTATTGAGACCTTTTTGAACATTTATAGGTTTCAAATTCAACAATTAATGGAATAATCAAGATTATAATGTAAAACCTAAGAAAGTATGTATGTAAACAGTACCAAAATTGATTATTATTGAAAATAAAAATAAGTTTATATATGAAACGCCTTCGCTCTCTCGGGGTTATTGTCAATTTCTTTTGGCTTAAATCAAGTCTAGGGGCATCTCCCAGAAATTTAAAAACAGTATCATATCTTATAGAAAATTGAAAAATGAGGAAAACAAGATTAAAATCTTTTTAAGGCTAAATATGGGTTACATCATCACGCATAATCACCTACTAAAAAAAATCTTGCCAACACCTGTGCCTTTTGTGGTTCAAATAACAACGTATTACATATCCTATTAACATGTCATTTAAAATATTATCACGACAAGTATCTATCGAACAACGGTAACAGCTTACTCCGAAACCCCACAGTACAAAATCTAAAAAATCAAGGCTTACAAAATTTGGTTTTTATTAAATTATGTTTTGAAAACATTGAGGCTGCAGCTAAATTATGTGACTAAGATAATAGGTTAGGAAGGATGGTGATATAACGCACCTCCACTAGAAGTCCCAGTGGTGACATTGTGATGAAGATAATAAAATTTGATAGAAATAAAAATGGTGTCAAAGTGTTGCGTTTGAATATAAAAGCAACAGAAGTTAAATAGGAATGCAGTTTTTGATAATGCCTCAAACGAGTTCATATCACCGGAATTGCTTCTGCCCAAAACTCGATAGTGGACTCAATATTTTTCCATTGCATTAAAGGAATCGTTCCCCATCTATTGTATGTACTAGAAAAAATTTCACTATTAGATACTCGTTTACTTGGGTAACTACACTACTACTATATGCCGGGTATTTCATCAACCAAACCTTGTACAATATTATTATAATTTTTTGAAATGCTCCATTTAACTTCAGAGCTTATGTTTTTTAAAAATCCTCGGAAAAAATATTTAAGGAAATTTTGGTTTAGTTCCACCGCCTCAAAGCAAAAAGCAGCGAAAATTAATTTTTAAAAGCACTGAGCATCAACTTCAAAATATTTCGCGTCGAAAATTTCAAAAAGCTCTAAAAACGTTGCGAAAAGCACCGATTTGGTATTAGCGTATGTGTATCAGAGAACAGAAATGAGTAGTGAAAAAGTGAATAGAGTTAAATATGACTTATAATTTCTTGTACGCATGGCGCACTCATATTTATTGCAATGTTGTTGTTGAAACATATTGACTCAAAAGTTTGAAGTGAGCATCGAACTCATACTACGCAACCTTTATAACGTTGTTGATTTCGACTCTCCTTAACTCAATGTCTATGGACGATGCAAAATAATATAAGTATGACTCACAATACAAACTTCGCATACGAACATTAAAGTTCTCATTATGAGGATGTGTGTTTGTTTCTCTGTGGCTTGTTTTTGTTTTGCTGGAATTGAAAAACAACACTATTTACTACTATTGTATACACCGTTGCCAAAAATGCAGATTTATCTGGATTTTGCAGTTTTTTACCCTCCAAAAAGACGAAATCCAGATTTGAAGATTTTTGGCTTAAAAACGCAGATTTTTCAACTCCAATTATAGTTAATTTTTTACATTTTTGCTATTACTGATAATACTTTTTGTTTCTTTTATGTGTGAACGACTCACAGTTTAGTTAACATTTTTGAACTTAAAAGACATCATTTAAGAAAAGTGAGAAGTAAGCTTCTGGAATAGAATATCTGATATAAAACGAGCTTATGATGATTATGATTATGATTTTGCAGACCTAAGTTAAATTAAAATGAAAGGTCTTTACCACATTCATTTCCAAATGTCGAATTTTGAGAATTTTGAGTCAAGTAAACTTTGCGTATGAAAAAACCGTCAAACTTATCAGTACACTTCAACCAATATCACAAAATCGAAGATGTTATCTTGTAAAGATTTTTGCTAGAAGCTTCTGCCGTATTCATAAAAAATAGTTTTGGTTTACATAACAAACTTTATATGGAAATTTGTTTGTTAAACGTTTTGTAACACAAAATAGTGTTTGTGAATATTACCTTTTACCATGTGTTTGTGTACGTAATTCTTAATAACACATTAATAGTCATTCTATAAACATATGATGTTTTTCCCTTATTTCAAAAATTTTTTGGTTGAAGTCTGCTGATGAGTTTCTTAAGCAGAAACGAAATGCACATTCTTCGAACATTAAAGGATTCATAAAAAAGTGATTGAAAGTTATTAATAAAATTTCTAAAAAATTTAAATAAAATAAATTTTAAGCCGAGTTTAAATTCTATGAATATGGGTTAATGAAAAAATATTTATAATACACATGTACATCCATATTTATGTAATTTTTTTAATAATATATAAAAAAAGTTGTTTAAAAAAGCCTTGAAGATTTTAAAAATAAAATGCAGATTTTGAAGATTTTTTCGTGAAAAATTGTTAGTTCTTGCAGGTTTTAGCCTTAGCAATTCTGGCAACACTGATTGTATACTACTTGCAAACTGTTTAATGACTAACGGCCCTATGTATAAGCAAAAATTGGCATGAAGTTAGCATAAGTGACGAAATTGAATCAGGTGTTAACAAGTTGCTCCATATAATTTGACATTGAAAACGGTAGAATTACCTAATTTTAACCCACCTCTAAGTCCTAGCATGATTTTTAATTTGAAGTTTCATTGCAAAACTCTGAAATTAGAAAACAAACTGAGGTGCTTTGTAAGTGTGAGTGTGGTGTGAATATGAATGTCAACGTCGCAGTGATATTTATCCTCACAAGAACATAAATGTGAAAAAAGGCAAAGTTCCTATATGCATTATATAAATTTGTAACTGTAAGAGTGCCATATAATTTGTACATAATCTGCGAACTTGACAATATTTTTCCCGATATAAAGAAATAAACAAGTATGCATTATTCTCTTCTTTTTTAGAAAGGTAAAAATATGGCCAAGTTAGCAGATTATCTAGAAATTATATGACACTCTTACGGTTATAAATTTATATAATGCATAGCATATTACAGTAATAGGAATTTTGCCAAACAGGAACTTGGTAAAAAATTTTATCTCACTACTTTTAATGGCCGAAATTTTGGAAAGGAACTTGGCCTTTTTTCACATTTATGCTTTTGTGAGGATCTGACTACTTTTTGAAAGGTTTTCTTAATAAAGCTTATTAAATTTCTATGACGCAGTCATTATGAATAGAACTCATAATGACTGCGTCAGTTTAAAAGGGCAGACCTACATACAATAATGGGTTAGAGTGTGATGTGTGCACCATTGTGTCATTACACTGACCGACTGATGTACTTAATTTTTTAAGAATCATCAGAGTAGAAATACATACATACTTATGTAAAATATAGTGTACATTTTAGTGGAAGTGACTCGGCTATTTTTCTAAAGTCTGCTTAGAAATTGCAAAAATTAAAGGCTAGCATGAGTGAAATGTGCATTCAAGGTTTCAATAGAGTAGCTTGTGTTTTAAATATTTTCTAGTTCGTAACTTACCTAAGTCAATTTTTTTTCAAAATTATAGTTCTCTGCCGTATAACATTGATCTAAGTTTTTATAAAAATTGCCCGACATCCCTAATGTAACAACCAGTGCTTTCGGATTTTTCCTGTACACAACTCACCCCTTAACTTAAGGGGTATCGAATTTAAACTCTCTAGTTCAAATTCTAGTTTTAAATATTATGGCTGTTACCCCTACTCTCCGTCACTTTTTTAAACTCAAGATTTTGCTTTAAGTTAAAGTTTCAGTTAAAAGCTTCAGTACAGTATTAGCGTAACCTGGTTTAAATATTTCGCTTTTTAGATTTTTATAGTTGGTTTCTCATCTTGACCTACTGGCGTATCAAATTTCAGCTCTTTAGCGCAAATTTAATTATATTATTTTTATGGCGTATTCCTGCCCACTTTTTTAAAAGAAAAACATTTTAGTCAGTGCCAATCATACGTGTCAAGTTTCGATGGAAACGGACAATAATATCTTCATAAGTAGTATAAATATCCTGATCCGAAGTACATGAAAGAAGAGACTTTTTAAGTTTTATTGTCATGTTAACGCCCACTTTTTTAAAGGAAAATTTATAGCCTTTCATTATTAAAACGTATGCCAAATTCCAATAAAACTGCTTACGTCAACAATTTAAATTTCATGTTTTAGTTATAAGCTTAATAGGCGTAGCCCCGCCCTTATGGCTATATTTTCCTGGCTTTAAGATTTTTCTTGTTAGTTTCTAGCTTAGAAATACTTGTCTATCAAATTTCACCTCATTAGCGAAAATTTAAATTTTGTATTCTTATTTGTATTCAATTTTTCAAACTCAAGATTTTCTTTGGCGAGTGTTTATCTCTCCTGTTGAGTTTCGCTGGGAACGTGTAATAATGAATACATAAATAGTATATTTAAATGTGCTGAATCGAAGTACATACATATCTACATGAAATAGGAATGCAAATTTTGTGGGGTTTTAACTCCCATTTTGTTTAAAGAACATTTATAACCTTGTATTATTGCAACATGTAACCCAAATTTCAATAAAATCGCTTGAGTTAAACGCACTGGATTTTTTTTAATTCTGCCTTTTTGGACGGCGGGGCTACGTCCTTGGCTATAATTTCCTTAATACTTCCTTATCCAATTTCGGCTAACTAGCGCAAATTTTAATTATATTTTCTAATGGGCGTGATACCGCACACTTTTTCAACCTCAAGATTTTCTTTGGCCAGTAGTTATCTTTCTTGTCGAGTTTCGTTGGAAACGGATAGCAATAAATTTATAAATATGTACTATATTCAAATGTATATGAAATAGTAGGCTTAAAATGTGTGGGCGTGTTAACGCCCAATTTTTTCAACGTAAATTTATAGCCTTGCATCATTGCAACATGTATGCCAAATTTAAATAAAATCGCTTCAGTTAAAGGCCTTAGATTTGTATTTTAAATTCAGAGCCTTATGGGCGCAGCCCAACAACTCATCTTGGTAAAATTGTTGAGTTTTCCGATGTTTCTAGTAATTTTCTAATCTATAACTACTCGTTTATTTAATTTCAGCTCAATAGCGCAAATTTAAATTTTTTATTATTATGGGCGTGGGTCCGCCCAGTGTGTTTATCTTTCCTGTGTATTTTCTTTGGAAACGGATAATAGTAGTTACATAAATTTGAAATTTATTTGCTTGTGGTTTAGCTTGGTCTATATACGTATTTCATTGGCGCTTAAACCAAATCATCAGTAGACTTCAAATTAAAATATAATTATGACAATATGTCGAATAATAAACTTCTTAAATGTAGTTACATAAATAGTACATTTAAATGTACTGGCCGGAAGTACATGAAATAGGAGATTTAAATTGTATGGGCGTGTTAACGCCCACTTTTTTTATAAAAATTTATAGCCTTGTATTATTGTAACATGTGTGCCAAATTTCAATAAAATTACTTGAGTAAGATACATATGTATGTGTTTTTAATTCTGAGCTTTATGGGCGTATCCCCGGACCCTTGGTAAAAATTTTCGGATTTTCAGATTTTTCTAGGTGATAACTCACATAGTTCTACTTGTGTACCAAATTTCAGCTCACTAGCACAAAGTTTAATTTTTAAGGGCCTAGCCCCGCCCTTCTGGTTAAAATTTTTGGGTTTTCAGATTTTTCTAGTTCATCGCTCACCTAGATCTACTTGTGTACCAAATTTCAGATCTGTAGCTATAGCGGAACTGCGTCGTAATATTGATGAGTGAGTCAGTGAGTATGTCTTAAAATATGCACTTTTGGGACCTCAATATTTTCGGAACCTTTCATTGTAAAACTTTCAAACTTCGCATATGATGTTACATGAATTTATTCTAATTATGGTTTATTTTATAATTTTACGACTCCGGGGAACAAAGTTATGAGGGGGTAAAAACAGATCGAATGGCTTCCTGTAAATATACACACTGCGTGCATTGGCCGAAACTTGGCCTGGCGCACTGCCGTGCGCCTAGATTTCGACTTATTTATAAATTAATGTCATTGGGAGTGAGCGTACATTGAGTTTAAACGATGTCTTACGCATTTATATTTAAAATTTCATGAGTCAGTCACCTTTATTCTGCATTTCGATTCGGATCGTAAATTTCTCCGTTTGGCAACTTTGGTATTCTGTGTTCCGTTCTTCGATTTCTCTTTCGAATCTATGTATTCTGCATTTCGTTTTTATAGGTTGTTATTTTAGTGACGGAGCGTTTTCAATTTTTGTTTGTTTTAGCTTCAAAAAGAGATTAATTCAAAAAATAATGTATTATTATTGTATTAAATGCAAAACAAGGTTTAATTAATGAACTGCACCATTTATTTTGTTTTTCTGTACTGAAATGCGATTTTTATTTAATTTATTACAGGTAGAACAGTATAAAAATTTGACATACCTATTTAATGACAACGAAAAACGAAATTGTCTGCGGATGTAATTAAATTTAAACCAAGGTTGGCAAACGGTGTCGTAAAAATACCGATACCGATTCAAATACCGCTATAATTAGATACCGGTACCGATACCGATACCGAAACCTATTTCGGTTAGAAAATACCGGTATCGAGGAGTCTTAATAAACAAATTTCCATACAAAATTTGTTCTGTAAACCTTTTGTAAACCAAAATAATTTTTTCTGAATACGGCAGTTAATGTTTAAAAAAAATTTTCAGAGAAACTACCAAAATTTCTTAACGAATTCGTACGACAAGTCTGACTTCAGAAAAAGTCGAAACATTTGGATTGCGGGCTACATACATGAATGCATATTTATGTACATGTGTAAAAAGCTACTTTTAAAATCAAAAACCATACAAATTTGATTTTATACTTTTGCGTGAGCGTGCGTAATCGTGATAAGTTGTAAACCACTCGTGCGTGATTAAGAATATTTTATTCGTGTGCGTGCGTGACCGTGCGTGTCGCTCACGTGTACATATCTTTTTTTAAACATTTATTTCCTTTTTATATATATTTAAGTATTTATTTTAGTTACGTTCCTTGCAATAAAAAATAGATGCATTCGTAATTACGTCCGTTTGAATTTCTTTAATAAAGTCGTCATTTTTGATCGCAGAGGTCTAAATATTTGTGTGAACATGTAGTTTGATAAAATGAACCACAATCAATCAAAAACTCGATTTCGAATTTTTGTGTAATTATGTACATAAATACGTCCCCTTGCATTTAAGGTGACCTTATGTACATACATACATGCAGCAAATATAGCTTCGTGATTATGTCAAAATTACGTCAGGGTCACATGCGCATGTGGGTTTCTTCATGCCGTGTGTAATAAAAACCTAAGCGACATAATTTTCAAACTTTATTTTTTTTACCAAAAAAATGATATTCGGGAAGTCACTTTCACCACAAATACGCGCATCTTTCACTTTTTGCTATTCTAAAATACTACGTTGGAGATGAGTGATAGAAAAAATATGTATGTATGTATGTTTTTTTCACATTGGAGGTATGTATTCTAAAATACTTCCTCAGCATGATTCAGTCATATTCGTTCGACGCCGATTTTAGCGCGTTAAGTTTAAATACATAAATAAAACAGATATAGGAAGTGTTCGTATGGTGTCTAACAGTGTTAATTAAGCTTTAATGGCATGACCAAAAAATTATGTTAAAAAATATGTCGGTTAAGCTTTTTGTTGGATATGGCTCGATATATCGCTAATTTACTAAACAACGTCATAACTAAAAAAAGATCAATTTTTGAGTTAATGATGCAAAATTAATCATCATATCGTTACTCATATTCTCCAGAAATTTCACACAAATATCTCGTTTACTCACTCTTAAAAAATTAAATTTTTTTCCATTAAGTTGCGTGTAAATTGAAAATTTAATCGTTCTCTGGCAAACTAGTTTTTTTTTAGTTATGACGTTGTGATGTTGTAGAAGTATGTGCCTGTATTCTTATACATTTTGCAATTAATTTGTTTGTGCTACTCATACTTAAATTAGCCGGTTTGAAATTACATGATATACATACATACATACATTCTATGTACAATGTCTCAATTTAAAGCTTATCTCAGCAAAAATATTGAAATAAGTATGACCTCTTCATATTTTTTTTGGTAAAAATTCTTAGCGGCTTATCATAAGAACTAAGAATTATAAAACCAAATGATGATGTGTTCTAGTGCAGCCCATATGATAAGAAAAATGTAGTAAATAACCCCTTCGCTATTTAAATAAAGAAAATTAAAAACTATTAAATCTCACACATGTTGCTTTAATATAATACATATGGATCAAAACAAGTAGGTTGATATATGTACATATATACAGAAAAGAAACAAATAAATATAATTGTCCATAAAAAAGATGCATGCATACATAAATCATGACGGTTTCATTTAAAAATAGAATGTATTTCGAGTTTTTTTTCTTAATTTCAATTAAATGCAATATTACAAAATTTAATAATTGTATTTATATTACAATTAGAATAAGAGAAGAAAATATGTATTTACTAGGTATTTGGCATAGAATATGAGATTATTGGAATTATGCACATGGCATAGAATCCATATTCCTTAAATTTGCGAATGATGTAATGAATTTAAATTTAATAATTGTATATACTACATGATACACAAAACAAATATTAGTTTTAAAAAATTATAAATAAAATTTAAGTAATGCACAAAATGGAGCAGAGTATTAAAATAATCTCTATTAATCTATCAGCTAAGGAGTTTTAAATTTACAATTGCAATATACTCCCAGCTATATAAGCTCAACGTTTTATTAATTTAGAATTCATCGTGACGACCAAGAGCTTCACCAAAATCTGTAGCTTTAGAACCAATAAAAACGTCATACTTTTCAAGTATTTCAGCTTTAGTTAATTGTTCGTCACCGTCGTTGTCAGCTTCATATACCAAATGTTTGGCTTCACTTTCAGCATGATCGAAGTCGTTAGGGACAATCCAAGCCCTTACTTCTTCCCGATTCAAAAAACCGTCACCATCAACATCACGGAATTTCGCAAACGTTTCTCGCTCACTGATTATCCACTCAGGTTCTTCGCTACCTTCTTCAGGAGCAGTGTACATATCGCCAATATATTCTTCAATGGAAATTTTGCCATCCTTATTCTTGTCGATATCTTCAATGGTTTCTGTCAGTACAACATCACGCATACTGGGATGATCAACGGGATGTAAGAAGGCGGTGAACTCCTCTTTCGTTAAAGCATCATCTAAATCTTTATCTGCAACACCCCAACGGCGCCGGTCACGATTCAACATATTTTGGTATGAAATACCGTTTTCTTCATGCTCCTTCTCGTCCTTGCTTAAGCCATCCATGAAGCCATACACATCATGTCTGTACGAATCCCACGAGATGGTAGCGTTGCCATTTGGATTGTGTTGTCTCCATTGACGGTCGACGTCTTCATCAATGTAACGTCTTTGGGTATATTCTATCCATTTCTTCAATTCTGATATAGTAATTAATCCATCCTTGTCCTCATCAATTTTGTCTGCAATTAATCCTAACCGCCTTTTACTCTCCTCAGGTGGTAATTGATCAAATGTCTTGGCTTCGTCTTCTCCTAAGAATTGCTCATGGTCATACTGGGCATTATGTTGTCCATGAGCAATATGTGCAGCATGCAAGGAATCATGTTCCAATGGATTGTGAGCAGGTACATCCTCAGGTTTGGGTACAGCCGTTACAATTGCAGAAAGCATAAAACAAAAGAGTATTATTTTCAACATATTGTCTTGAATGAAAATATGTATATATTTTCTTCACTTCCTGTTTATTTAAAATTTTTTTAAACAATCGAGATGGTATACGTGTACTTCACTCTTAGAATGTTCTCACTTAATTGAGCGCGATGAGGATGCTCCACTGATTTGTTTTTATTTACCCCACATTTACATATAAAATTATCAATGAAATACTGTGATGCTAATCTAGCGTTTTATTTATTTAGAGCATGATACAATTATACTAGGTACATGCACAAGCCCAGCCTGTATACATTGCATATAATTGTCAAACGCTGTTAACAAGCTGTGTTTTTGTGTGAATAAAATGATTACAGTGTTGCCAATGAATTTGCACATGGCTGTGTCTTCAATTACACATTGAAGAAAATTACACTACACATCTTTTGTGTAAATTAAAATTAAAACAAAAATAAATAAAAATAGAACCCAAGGTAGAATTACACAGATTACACAAGAATTTAATTATATGGAATGACCATGTGAGTAGAAATTACACACTGCATAGCTACAAACAGATTGGCAACACTGAATAGCTACAATCATGCAGGAATGCCGCGTATGCAATTGTACTTTAGTTACTCTGTAACAAGGCGAATTCAGTATCAGGTGACCTTATCAGTCCAGCTGATTATCAGCTGTTGATGCAAAATTAAGCAATTTGAACCAAAACGTCAAAATTTGCTCAGAAATCTTTTGACGGATTGGTTTTGTAGTATACCAAACTACATGTTGTTTTTTGTGTTGTAAAATTGTTGTACTGATAAGGTCACCTGATACTGAATTCGCCTTGCTCTGTAATTGTTGTGTTTATAAACAAAAGACATTTGTTTCCGACAATTTAGGGTTTGTTTATACCAACAAAATACATGTGTTTTTTGGTGTTGTAATTTTGTTGTAGTCGTGCATGCACCTGGTATAATTGTATCATGCAAGCTGCAAAAATGTTAGTGTGTGTGTGTGTGAATAAAATGATTACAGTGTAGCCAATGAATTTGCACATGGCTGTGTCTCCAATTACAAATTGAAGGAAATTACACTACACATCTTTTGTTTAGTTTAACATTAAAACAAAAATACATAAAAATAAAATCCAAAGTAGAATTACACACAAATAATACAAGAATTTAATTACAAGGACTACACATGTGAGTATATATTACACACTGTCTAACTACTTTTGGGTGTTGTATTTTTGTTGTAGTTGTGCATGTACCTAGTATAATTGTATCATGATTTAGAGATTTGGTTAAATTTCACTAGAACCAAGGCGAATACAGTATTAGGTGACCTTATCAGTACAACAATTTTACAACACAAAAAACTACATGTAGTTTGATATGCTACAAAACTAATCTGTCAAAAGATTTCTGAGCAAATTTTGACATTTTGGTTCAAATCGCTCAATTTTGCATCAACAGCTGATAATCAGCCGGGCTTATAAGGTCACCTGTTACTGAAATCACCTTGGATGTAGCTTTTGTTGCTTTTGTGCAACGAATAAATTAAGCACCACCCAAGGCCTATTTATCAGGTCAATGCAATCGTCCTGATGATATTCTGTGTTTTCGTGTTTAAACTGTCAAAGGCTGCTTGCACCATACACTTTAGTTCATGTTTGGGCCTTGGTACCACCTACCCAATTGCTTACGCTGCAGCTACACGTTCAATAAAACGCTTTCAATTTCATCATCATAAATACTGTGTGTATAAATTCTTTGAAACATATAGTCATTTTCATTGTATAAATTCCTCCGACCAATATGGTACTGCTACCAGAGTATTTATGTTGTCAGTCATGGGCTGTTACACGCTGTTACACTGTTACACGCAGTGCTGTATTTAAACCAGGTACTGCTACACGTTCAATATATATTGAACGCGATCCACTATCACGATATTATTGAACGTGTAGCATGCAGCATTGAAGGATCGCGATCGATACCGCAGAATGGTCTAAATTATGGAATCCTGATCGCTGATCGCGTGACAAATATAGAACGTTTAGCATTTTCATGATATTTGATCGCGATACGTTAATAAAAAGTGAAATAAAACAAATAAAATAAAAGTTTATTACATTTGTGTAAAGTTTGTTTTAATAAAGGGTAATGGCAGAAGATAGTGAAAGCGAGTGGGTTCTGCCGGTGGATAAGGAATTAAGAACCGAAAAAATTATTTTAAAAGACTATTTTTAATTTGGAGGCCTTGTCGGAGTTGTGGGACTCGTCGTATAAAGCTTTTTTGGTTTTCTCGCGACATTATTTTAATAAACGATACGCACAGTACAAAAATAACGTAAATACTGACGCGATAAATATTGAACGTGTAGCATACTCTACTGATCCATCAATCCATTTAAATTGATCGCGATCCAAATATCACGATAGTTATTGAACGTGTAGCAGTGCCCAAATATGCCGACCTGGTTTGTCCACCGGCTGCGGCTGAAAAAATAATCTACGGCGGCGGCTGAAAGTTGAATCAAGCCTAAAAACGTCAGCTAAGAAATAAAAACTACGGTAGCGGCTTAATTGGCTAAAAACGCACATTTTATTTATCATATATTTATTTTGAGCAAATAATATGTACACATTTTTTTAAGTTGAAATCATTATATGTACTCTTTAATATAAAACTTAGCCGGTTTCGTCGACTGAACATTCTAGTCGATGCAAGCCGTATGCATCGGCGGCGGGTCATGGTGCTCAATATTTATCGGCGGCGGCTAAAAGACAATCGGCATCGTTCCCTGATTTAAACTGGTATAATTTCATTGCGGTTGGATCCTTTTTGTGTTATTGACATATTCTTTGTTTTTATTGATGATATATATTGTCCTGTGACAAACACTAAAATTTAATTTGTGTGGTTGAACATTTGTGAGTTAACATAGAGCAAGTTCAACTTTAATAACTATGGAAACTGAAATATTGACCCGCCTACCAGTACCAGAAATTCAGGAAGATGTTTTTCGGCATTCATTCAAGCAGGTTAGACACACTTTAAATAATGAAATTGTTTTAAAAATAATGTATTTTAATACGCAAAGTCTCATCGGCGCGAAGATACAAATTGCTTAAAGCCACCAAAATTGAAACCTCGTTTTGATTCAAATTTTAATCGTGACCGCACTGCACATGCTATTTCGTTCCGTTCAGATGATGAATGCGGTGCCGATAATATGTTAAGTTCCAGTTATGACTGTTCATCTAATGTAACATATTTTGAACAGTGTTTCATTCGTTTGGCAAAAATCGGAGAAGGTTCCTTTGGCGAAGTATTTAAAGTACGCTCCAAAGAGGACGGACTGTTGTATGCAATTAAAATGTCTAAACAACTATTTCGAAGTGGATGTTATAGGCAAGAACGTTTGGAGGAAGTACGTCGATATGAACAGTTCTCTGGACATGCTAATTGCCTGAGATTTTATCGTGCTTGGGAACAAGATGATCGCTTGTATATGCAAATGGAGTTGTGTCGTGAGAGCTTAGACTGCTATTTAGAACGTAAACGTACCATACCTGAAGAGAAGATCTGGTCAATTCTACTCGATTTATTATTGGCTTTGAAAAGTCTTCATGATCGCAATTTAATCCATTTGGACATCAAACTAGATAATGTCTTAATTGGGGACGACGACAGTTGCAAATTGGCAGATTTTGGCCTGGTTATTGATGTTGATCGTGCTAATCGCCATCAGGCAACCGAAGGCGATTCACGTTATGTGGCGCCAGAAATAATGCAGGGCATTTTTTCAAAGGCTGCCGATATATTTAGTTTAGGCATTGCAATGCTGGAACTATCTTGTTATCTAGAATTACCATCGAACGGTCCTTTATGGCAAGAATTGAGAAATGCGGTGCTACCCCAAGATTTCATTAAAACAATTTCATCTGACTTGCAAAATATTATAAAGGATATGATGACACCAGATCCCATCAAAAGACCAACCGTCGATCAGCTGTTGAACCACAAGATATTGAGTGCAATGTTACAACACAGAAGTCATTGGGAGTTAGTACACAAAATAGTAAGTTTTATTTAAAAACATTGCTCATTTACTCAAAGAACGTCATAACTAAAAAAATTGATTTTTTGAATAAATGATGCAGAATTAATCCTCAGCGTTGTTTAGTCAACTGTTGAGAGAAAACTTAAATTTTCTCTCAAGAGTTGTGAAAACTTTAAACTCGTTTTCTGCCACACAAGTTTTTTCGAGTTGTGGCGTTTTTTGGGTAAATGAGAGATATGTATGTATTTTAGAGATTTACGGCTGCATGTGTTATATGCATTTTCTATCTTAATTTTTTTTAAGCTGAGGGAAAATATTACATTTTGGTAATGTGTAATGAAATTTTCGATTACATTTTCCTTTTTATAAAAATATTCCGATTATGGTTGGGTAATTAATACACTTCTGTCAAGTGATTCAGATAAAATATGTTGATATATTTTACTCCACTTTTTTGCAAGGTTGGCAACCGAAACAAATAACGGTATCGGTATTGATACCGGTACAACTATTTTTTAAATTTCGGTATCGGTAACGGTATCGGTATTTTATTTATTTCGGTATCGGTATTACCGGTACATACCGTTATTGAGTTCATAATACCGGTATACCGATATAACTGCTAAATTATTAGTTCAGACAGTGGATATAGCAAAACATCTCTTTTTTTATTAAATTACTTCGAAAAGGGAGTATTTTTACATTAACATATAAAAACATTTAAACTTATTTGTTTCTATATACTTTTTTATACTTTTATTAAAAAATACTTTATTAAAAATGTAAAATAAGGAAACTGCAGTTGAAACTTTGTATATATTTATAAAGTACACATTTTGGTTAATTAAACAAAATAATAAAAATAAATACATACAGTGGTTGTGCATTATACACGAAGTACATGTAGAATTGTATGCACTTAGTGATGTGCGAATATTCGTATTCGAATTCCCGAATACTCGTCTTTTTTCGATATTCGTACTCGCCAAATTCAGACGAAACGAATATTTGAATATTTGATATCAAGCAATAAAAAAATATTCTTGTAGCCAACTTAAAAAAAACAAAAAAAATTCTCGTACAATTAACATTTAGGGCCATTATTACAACTTAAATATATTTAAAATTAGGATCTTGTCGGACGTATAAAACGCTACTTTAGGCTATTCATTATTAAAAATTTAATTTAACTTACCAGGAAGGATACATTGCCTTTAACTTAACGCTCACTTTAGGTTAAGTTAAAATTGAACTGATGGACAACTTTTTATACGTCCGATAAAATCCTACTTTTAACTAACTCTAAGTTGTAACAATGGCAATCTTTAACTTTAGATATAAAAGTTTCGAAAATTTTTCTCCATTATCTCTATCAACCCATTAACCCTATATTTGAATTAGACCTATTTTTTTATAAATATCAAATTCCAAAGCTGTAAACAAAAAATGTATTACGCCACTTTAAAACAAGATTTGTTTTTAAATATGTATATCCAAAAAATCTAATCAGCGTCCAGCCAAAAATAAGAAGAATACTGCAAAAATACTGAAAAGTTCCATTTTTAATTTAATATTTTTGGAAATTGCCGGGAACTCAAAAGCAAACTGCATATTGATTGCATAAATAAAACCGTGTTTATAAAAGAAAGTTAATTGAAATAAATTTTAGAAATTTTATTTTTGGTGGGAATCGGTATATCGGTACATACCGGTATAGACGTAAACGGTATTCTGGATACCGGTATTTTCTAACCGAAATGAAATGCGGTATCGGTATCGATACCGGTATCTAATTTTAGCGGTATTTGAATCGGTATCGGTATTTTTACTATACCGTTTGCCAACCTTGCTTTTTTGTAAAGAAAATATATTTTGTTTCATATTTATCCCACATTCGTAGGCTTCATACTTTCCACAGCAGTTTTAAAATTATCGTTTAAAAGAGAAAAAGAGCATTAAGATAAATTTCATTTTATTTATTTATTAAGCATATTAATGCAAAGTAAATTTGCATAATATGGTGTTGCACAAATATGGGCGGAGTAACGTAGACTATATGCCCAAGATGTTATTAATAGTATTTTAAAAAGTTTTGTGACTGACTGTATACGACCTATGCCTTCACATAGGAATAGGGTATTCATTTAATCGGGATTTTGCTTTAATCGGTTTATCGCTCGAATAATTAATCGAGGTTTTTGCTTAATCGGTTAATTTTGGTATTAACCGGTTAACCGATTAATAAAGTTTTTCCATAAAGTGTTTTCAAATGTTTTCAACAAATAAAATTGCATAAATTATTTATTAATTTTAGTTTATTAGTAAAACCAAAAACACACAATAATTCTTAAACTAATTCGGTTAATATTTTTTTAGAACATTTATAATACTCTCGATAGTTCCTTCTGTTGGCGGGTCATCATCTGACTCATAATGACATAGCTCAGCGACGAATATTCTGCCAAAAAAGTTAATTTCCGAATTTCTTGGCTTTCGTTTTTGTACTGTCTCTCATTTAATCTAATCCATAACTAAATCGTTGGCAACAGTACTATTGGCTTTTATTAAATTATTAAATAAAAACGTAATAATTCCCTCTAGTAAGAGTACCAGAGTCTGTAGTTAAACTCTTTTATATCCATGTCCAAAGATTTCTTTCTTTGTATGAAAAATAATTTCTAAACATTCACCTTTTGTAAATGAGACGAAACAAATAATTACCCACACAAAAAATAATTGTAATACTGAAAAATATGAAAAAATTTCTTAATTCGGTTAATCGACTGAAATTAACCGGTTTAACCATTAACCGAAAAAAGCCGATTTTAAATAGCCGATCAGTTAATCGGGTAAATTAACCGGTTAACCGATTGAATACCCTACATAGGAAGTAGCAACGTGGTTGTTAAAGAAATTCCACAAAATACCGCAAGATTATACGGTAATCCGTGGCAGATCAGTCAACCAGTGCGAGCGGGACGAAAAACAACCTTATAAAATACTGTTAATACCATCTTGGGCATATGGTCTACGTTACTCCGCCCATATTTGTGCAACACCATATTATGTAAATTTACTTTGCATTAATATGTTTAATAAATAAATAAATAAATTCATCTCAAGTTGATCAAATTTTGTTCTTATATAATACAAATAAATTTGTGGACGTGGGTAAAGATAATACAAAATTACATATTGCAATTACCCTAATTGTTTATGTTTATTTTCTTTGCTCATTGCAAAAAAAAATAAGACAGCAAACGTTTCGTTCTATTTATTAACGTACTCTATTTATTTCCGTAGCCCATTGCAAAACCAAGTTTTCCAAAAAATGCGATTAACAACTTGTCCTTTATGTACGCCAAATAACACGTCAAATACTATAGATGGTAATATCAGTTTACAAGAATTAAACTTCTCTCTTAAAAAACTAAAAGGAAAAACCCCTGGGATAGATAGAATTTCTTATCCAATGATAAACAATCTCAGCATTGAAACAAAATTAAGACTAGTTCGTCTATACAACCTAATTTTACATAACTTCATACCCAATTTTTATAAGATAAGCACAATTTCCCCCATATTGAAACCCAATACAGACAAGACACTGATTAACTCTTATAGACCAATTTCGTTGAATATTTGCATTTCCAAACTTTTAGACAAGATAGTAGCCAACCGGTTATGGTGGTTTGTTAACTCTAAAGATCTAATATGTGCTCATCAATTAGGATTCAGAAAAGGCAAACCAGTTGTCGATGCACACCTCTTTCTAGATCACCTTATAACTAAGTCCTTATCCCAAAAAAGCCACTGTTCAATTATTTCATTAGACTTCTCCAAAGCCTTCGACAAAATTGGCATTCACACAATTTTACATCAGCTAGTAGAATGGGGCCTAGGTCCGAATATTATAAATTACATAAAAAATTTCTTAACAAACAGGTATATTAGAGTAAAAGTTAGCAACACGTATTCCAAAACATATCCCCTGCACAATGGCATACCGCAAGGGTCCCCCTCTCTGTTATACTGTTTTTAATCTCATACAATAAACTTAGTAAACACCTACTCTCTCTTCGTGAGTACAAGTTCTGTGCTTATGCTGATGACTTTATCATATTAAAAAACTTAACAAACGAAAAGAACCAATCAATAGACATAGAAAACCTTGTAAACTATATTGAGAACTGGTGCAAATATTCTGGCGCCGAACTATCCTTATCCAAATGTAGACACCTACACATCTGCAGGAAAAAAACTTGTCTAACTTCTATATCAACAGGTACTTTTAGCATTACCAATACCGACACACTTAAAATATTAGGAATAATATTCAATAAAAAATACAACTGGAACGACCATATTAATCATATTACCAGTAACTTGTTGCAAAGACTTAACATTATAAAATGCTTATCTAATAATAAATTTAACTGTAACATATACTCAATCATATTAGCAATCAAAGCATTACTACTATCTAAACTTCAATACGGTCTTTACCTTTATGGATGGGCCTCTAAATCATCCTTCAAAAAAATACAAACAACAATAAATTCGGCTCTCAGAATATCTCTCGGAGCCTTCCGCACCACTCCTATATTTAATATGCTCCACGAAGCCAATATTAATTCTCTCGAAACCACAAGATATATCATCACTTTTAAGCTTATTCGTCAGATTATCAACAATAGAGATTCCCCTATCAATAAAATCTGTGAAAACTATTGTAGTAGAACTAACAGAAACCATACCCATTCAGTCCTTAGCCGAATACTGAAATTTGCTGAAGAAAACAATCTGCCAACAATACCTTACACTAACTACTCCATCTCACCTTGCCCTCCGTGGCATTTAAAAAACGATACGTTAAATACCACTCTTAGTCAATATCCAAAGGATAACACCTCCCCCGAAACTTATAGAAAATTATTCTTAGAAACGTCCTCCCTTTATAAAAACTACACTTTCATATATACTGATGGATCCAAAGATGAAGCGAACGTGTCATATAGCATCACAACTGAAAACACAATAATAAAAAGGTCCTTACTCTCAGAATACACATCCATCTTCTCCGCAGAACTAATTGCCATTTTTGAAGCTATAAAACATATAGACCATAAACCCATAAAAACCTTGATTTGCACTGACTCACTTTCATCTATTTATGCAATAAAAAACTTACACAACGATAATTATTACGCCAATTACATTAGAAATCACCTGATTAAAAATTATCCTAGAACTATAATACTTTGGACACCAGGGCACTCCTTTATCACTGGCAATGAATTCGCCGATAAATGCGCTAAAGAAGCCCAAAAATTCCCACTTGTACTTACCAATAATATGAATCCCAATGATATACTCACATACGTTTCCAAGAAATTTACCCTCCTAAATAACACATGGACTAAAACCTCACAATGGTACAAAGAAATCAATAATAATAAGATTAACATAAAAAATTACCTAACTTCAAATATAAATACTTTCTTTAACAGCACAGACTGTAAGAAGTTCATAAGACTCAGACTTGGTCATACATTTATAACTAAAAAATTTCTAATTGACCCAAATACTTCAAATATATGTCCCTACTGCGAGATAAATAGAATATCTATTAGACATATTCTAATACATTGCTCAAAACTCAACACAAACCGAAATCGTTTCCTTCTGATGAATCCTACCATATACCTCGCCAATCCTTCCATACACAGCATACAGACTATCATAGCATTTCTAAAAGCCTGCAATATATACAAAGACATCTAAAACATTCATTAAAAGTTATTTGCACATCCTTCGAATCCAATTTATCAACCTTATTTCAATATATAACCATTTTTTTTCCTCTTTTTCCTTTTCATACAAAAAGCTGAAGGCCTTAGTAGCCATTGCTTTCTAATATAAGTTATATTAACTAGTCTCTTAGTATAACTTATAATGTAAATAAATAAATAAATAAATAACTTGTCACTGAATAAATATATTTATAAGAAACTGCTCCAGAGTAATAAAATTTAATATTTATATGTATTAATTTTTTTTTGATACTTAGTGCTTGCTTGTGAAACTTATTCTTATTTATTAGGGACCATTATTACAACTTAAAGTTAGTTAAAAGCAAAATTTTGTTGGATGTACAAAACGCTCTTCATTATTATAAATTTAATTAAACTTATCAGAAATGTTAAATTTGCCTTTAATTAATTAATTAATGTCAAATTTTGATATTCGCGAATTAGAATACAAATACGAATATTTGAAACGATATTCGCGAGTATGAATACGAATATTATATGTTAAATTTATAGACACTAATAGGAGTTTTATTTACGCCTGCAAAATGATATATGAAAAAATTGTTAGGAAAACGAACTACATACTCCTGTTGGCGTAATTTAAAGTTAATGGTTTCTATTCTGCAATTGTTGTTTTTGTTTATCATACACAATTAACCACCATATTATGGTTATGGTTATACAGGCTAGCCGGCAGCCGTGCCGGTACGGCTTGCTACTCTGCTCTTGATTTGAGTGTGGTATTTTGGTTTTAGTAGAGTAGTAATACAGAAAATTTTTATGGTGTTTCCTTCGTTCGCCGGATGACAGGGTTGGAACCTCCTGAGAAACCAAATGAGCTATTCAGGAACGTCATCTGTCCAAGCAGTACGTAACAACTAGTTCCGATTTTTCTTCTTTTTGCTGGCTATAAATGTTTTTATGACTGACTGTCAGCGACATATGCTTTCACATAGGGAGTAGCAAAATCGCAATAAATACTAAATGCCCGACAATTGATTGTCCATATTATATAAATATAATTAAATATTGTTTAAAAATACATTAAAATTGGAGTGGCACACGATCTAGTTCCTATATGCATTTCTCAGTTGTCTTATAAAATACTAGCTTTTACCAGCGACTCCACTCGCGTTGATCTGTCTAAAAAATGTATAACCGGGTTTAAAACTGGCTAAAAAATCAAACCCGAAGCGAAAATTACTTTTAACCAGTCATATCAATGGAAGACATTATTTTTTGAAAGGGCACTTGTTTATGAGAATTGGAAGAAATATTTTCATAGACTTCTGCAAGACCATTTCCTTTTATGAGCCTGCCCTGTATTGACAATTTTCAGGTGCTAACAACAAAGGTTGTCGACCTATTAAGAATATTTAATAAATTCAATAAAGTGCGGCTTTGATTCGTGCACGAAGGGCTCCGCACGGACACTAGATATTTAATACTACATATATGAACTTTAGCCTACATAGTGTATAGTTTAAACATTTTTTCGTTTTTAAGATTTATTCGATTTTGAGCATTTTTTAGTTTGGCGTTTTTTATGTGTTTTTCGGTTTTGCCGATTTTTTTAAAGTTTCAGCGTTTTTTTAGTTTTGGCGCGTTGTTTTTCTCGCTTTAGCTATTTGTTTCGGTTTTTGTCATTTTTTTATTTTAGCGATTTTTTTCATTTTGGCGGCTTTTTTAACTTTGGTGATTTCTTCGGTTCTTGGCGATTTATTATAGTTTACATTTTTTTTAATTGGCGATCTTTGTCGTTTTGGCGATTTTTTTCGGTTTTTGATGATTTTCTTTTTGTTTTTGGCGATTTTTTACAGTTTTTGGATTTTATAGTTTTTGGATTTTTTAGTTTTACCGTTTTTGAAAATTTCAAGAGTTTGCCTCTCACGGTTTCCAAGATACAGCAAGTTGCCAAAATTACATAATCAACTGATGGAACGCCCTTTAATTTAAATTTTTTACATTTTAGTGTTAATTGTTGTAGTTTGTATAAAAATTCACTAAAATTACAAATTGCCAGTGTCTATATTCATACAATATTGTATGTACATATACATATTACATGGGATTTTAACAGTTTTCGTTGATCGTTTTGGAACATCCTTTAATTTTTAACTCTCATGTATTTGCTGTGGTAGAGGCCGAAATTCTAAATACTCTGTTCAAATTTCTTACGGTTCCTGAGAACAGTTTGACTACAATTTGTCTCTAGATTGCTTGGTATAAAGTGACTAAATTAGAAAACCTTACCATGTAGGAATCCATTTAAATAACCCCGACCAAAAAAGGGGTGTTATAAGTTTGTAGTGTGTGTCTGGGCATCTGTGTATCTGTACGAGTACTCGCACAGACCAAACACGGCTGGACCGATTTTGATTGTTTTTTCTGTTTGAAAAGTGGCTTGATCCAAATCGAGTGTGTTCTTAGCTATGTTTGAAATAATCGGTCCACCCGCTTAGAAGATATCACGTATTTTCTGGATATATCGAGGGTTTTTAAAATTTTTAATTTTTGTTATTATAAAAATTTGTGTTCTTTTATCATTTTCAAAACGTGGGATAATTTTGATTAACTTTAATGTAAATAGGACCCCATTTAAATGTCTATAAATTTCACATATAACATTTTTATTCGTATTCGCGAACATTGTTTCAAATATTCGTATTCGTATTCGTATTCGTGATATCGAAAATTGAGATTGGCACATCACTAGTATCAATATTTACGTATATATGTATAAGCATGTCACAAAACAAAATTAGCAATGAAAAGCAAGTATTTAATATTTTCTTCCATATATTTACAGAAACAAACATTACGCAATTCCCGTCGCTTGGCCTGGTCAAAATTGTGCAATTTGAAGAACATAGTTTTTACATTTATCACATCTTTATTCACAGTTTTCGCTATAAAAGAATCTCAAACATATCCTGAATTGGAGACGAAGCTTGTGAAGACTGCAGAAACGAAAAGACCCATATATTTTCGTACCCATTTGGTATCGTCAACACCAACGGGTGCTACGTCAAAAGCTAAAGGCCGTATAGATTTTCAGTTTGATACCGATTTTTTGGAGTTGTCTCAACAACATTTCACTCCATATCAAACGAAAAACAGTAAAATTGTTAATTCTACACCGGTCAATCACAATCATGGCAATAGTTTTCGCTCAAGAAAAGATTTAACAAAAACAAGTTTTATGTAAGTTTTTAAAAATCAATTAAAAAAGAAAATTTATTAATATGTAAATCTCATAAATCATTTTTATAGTGATAACAGTGATGACTTCATTATGGATAAATCCACATTAGGTTATATTGATGACTGGGATTCCGATTCTCAACTAAGTCTGCGTAAATCATTGGATATATCTTCTTTAAGAGGAAAAAAGTTATTTAGTAAATCTGATGAAGAAACCGATTAAAATGTTCAACATCCCATTAGTTCCTAATATGAGTTTATTACAATTTTGGTTTTAAAATTTTTTTTTTCACATTATGTTTACATATATTGATTGATTGCTTCATTTAGTATGAATTTAATATTAAATATTGAATTGTATTTTAGACTAATTTCAATATTTTGCTATAATTTTACAAGTATATACATACATACATACATATATTTTGTTTTACACTATGTATAAGAAAATGATGTTAATTTTTTCATTTCTATTAATTGGAAATTATGTACTGGCAATTTTTACCAACAATTTAATTTGAATAAAACTAGAATTAAATTGCTGTACTTTGTTATTAAGTATTCGCATAAATTTATGTATATAAAGCTACCAAACGACATTCGAAAATAATGTTTAATTGTTTTTAATATACATACATAATTTTGTATATGTATGTATTAGCTATTTATGTGATATGTTATCAAAATTAAAAATAAATAAGAGGCAAATGAATCAATAAAATTAAATTCTATTTTTTATAGAATAACATTCCATTTTATTATGATTAGCCTAAAAAGTTGTGTGATTGATTTGATATTGATCAAAGAACTATTTTTTATTTTATTTTTAATATGATTGTAAACGAAATAAAATTGTATATACCATAATTAAAGGACGGACACATGTGTTTCTTTTTTAGATTACATACATATGTATACCTTGGGGAAGCTTGTTTAATGTAGAAAAAATATGAAACAGTACTTATAGTCTTTTATCAGTTTTTTAACTGAAGTTGTATAATAGAGAGCTAATTAACTTTCGATGTTATATAGACATTAGTGTTGTTATTCGCACAACTTTTTATCATTTTTGTTCGAATGAACAAAAATTTTCAATGTAGAACAAAAAAATGATTCGAATAATTTTTGTCGAATATTCAAACAATATCCTTAACTACTTTGTACGTTCCATAACTTTTTAATTTGTAAACAATAGGATGTTAAGTAATCAAATTGCTCCAAAATATAAGTATTTGTGCAAGCTTGTTTGTTTGTATGTAAGTATATGTTCGCTAAACGCATCTTTTGTTTTCTTGCTGGGAAAAGATAATCACCCCTATCGTGAACAACAAGTGGAATTTTTTTCACGTCAAATTTTCATTCCCTTCGAAGGGAAACATGTTATCGTGAATCTCCCGTGAAATTTTTTCCCCGCTATCAGTCCCAGTGAATTTAAAAAAGGGATGAAGCTTTGCAAAGCTTAAAAGTTAAATGAAAATCAGACAAATTTAAGTTATATAATAAGAAATACACAAATTTTAGGTTCCAAAATACTTTTTTTTTGAACTTTAAAGTTGTGTTGTTTAATATTCTAGCTGCAGTGGAAAAAAATTCTTTAATTTGCCACCGCGGTGCATCATCATGAAATTTACTGTGTGTGAACCAAAGAGATTTATACTCCATGAAACAAGGTGTTGCAGGGAATTATTGTTAAGAATCATGAACTTTGCAAATCTTGTCATAAAAATAAGTATTTATAACTTTTAATATACATATGTACATAAGTATAAATCAAAGGAAAATATCGAAATTATTCGAGGCAATAGTTCAGTTCGCCTGCAAAAATAAAGTGAACAAAACCAAGGGAAAAGTTAAAAAAGTCACGTGAAAATATTATTCATGATAAGGGGAATCAAAAAAAGGGAAAACATTTTTAAGGAAATATTATTCCCTGAAAATGAATTTCGAAAAAACAACTGATTTTTTCTAATAAAAAACCTTAAGAATCGAATTATTGAACGACGTAAAAAAGCATTAAATGTCTTGACATCAATCTTCAGCTTTCTATCTAATACTTATAATGAAATGATTTTTAATAAATTTGGCCTGTTTTATTTATAACATGTGAAGGTATGACAATTAATCATGATACAATAATATAAAGGTAAAACCGTTTTCTCTTTTCGTCGCCATATTAACCTTCTGACGTTTGTCCCAATTATGTTTTACTCTCAGAATTAATGCTACCTTATTAATTTATGAAATCCGAGTTTTTGATTAATTTTTTTACTTTTTTATTTACATATTTAATTTAAGAATATTGAATAATATTTAAATTATTTCATAAGAAAATAAAAAATACAGCAGCACCAGCAAGGGCAGCAGCAAAGATACAACAGCAATCACAAAGTATACAGAGGTTACATATTTTGTGGAGCAATTTCAAGGAAATTTTAAACTGAACAGCCTCTGCACCACTTCCGACTCAAAGACGGAACTTTGTCTTCGTGCTACGTCTAAGTCACATGCACAATGTGGAAATGAGAACGCAACAGCCAATCAAGAACAAATTTAAGAGCTTTCAAAACTATTTCAACTCAAATCCAAATGTCAGAGTATGTGTGTTTGGTGCTTCCATACCATGCCTTGCATTATTTTCAGATTTGTATTGGTTGTAGCATCCCTCCAAATATTATTGGACTACGTGGTCCTTGTTTAAGAGAAATTGAATAATTGTAACATGGCACTATGTTTGCAAGCAAAATTTTGATGGTAACCGACAAGTGCAGTATCTTAACATAAAAAATTATTAAGAAAAACGAACAGCCTGCTTGTGTAAGACGTTGACGATGGAAATCTTGACGTTAGGCGCTCAAACGCAACGGCTGTATAATTTCAAAACCTAGTTAGTATTGCTGTAAATAATTACAACTGACCAAGAACTTGTCAGCTTTTGAAAGAATATGTAATAAAACTGAAGAGTAAAAGGCAATCAATTTTAATTTTTGTATTAATAATTTTGGAATCAAATGATTTTTAAGCTGTTGTACAGAATTTATCAACGGAAACAGCAGAAATATAAAATTTATACGTTCAAATGAAAAACTATTTAAAAAAGTTATGAGTGAATTTTTAAAAACAGATTTGCTTGAGTGTGATAATTTTTATTGTGTGTATTATAAAGATAAAAATAATTGTTTAGACATTGATGAAATTTATTTAGAAAAATTAATATTTGATGATTCTAAGGTTAATCAAATTGAAAAATGTGAAATCATTAAAATTTTTCATATACAAACATGTGATAAAATTTTATTAATAAAAAAATAAAGGTTCTTTCTACGATATTCTAAAAGAGTTTTCTCACAATGTGAAAGAGTGTGAAATAAAGGAAATTGAATCAAAATTCAGGCAATTAAAGCAAGGTTGGCAACCGAAATAAATAACGGTATCGGTATTGATACCGGTACAACTATTTTTTAAATTTCGGTATCGGTAACCGTATCGGTATATTTTTTAATTCGTTATCGGTATTACCGGTACATACCGTTATTGAGTTTATAATACCGGTATACCGATAAGACTGCTAAATTATTAGTTCAGACAGTGGATATAGAAAAAAATCTCTTTTTTATTAAATTACTTCGAAAAATTAGTATTTTTACATTAACATATAAAAACATTTAAACTAACATGTTTCTATATACGTTTTTATACTTTTATTAAAAAATAATTTATTAAAAAAGTAAAATAAGAAAACTGCAGTTGAAACTTTGCATATATGTATAAAGTATACATTTTGGTTAATTAAACAAAATAATAACAATAAATACATACAGTGTATGTACATTATACAGGAAGAACATGTAGAATTGTATGCACTTAGTGATGTGCGAATATTCATATTCGAATTCCCGAATATTCGTCTTTTTTCAATATTCGTATTCGTACTCGCCAAATTCAGACGAAACGAATATTTGAATATTTGATATCAAGCAATAAACAATATTCTTGTAGCCAACTTAAGAACAAACAAAACAAATTTCTCGTACAATTAACATTTGGGGCCATTATTACAACTTAAATATGTTTAAAAGTAGGATTTTGTCGGACGTATAAAACGCTACTTTAGGCTATTCATTATTATAAATTTAATTTAACTTACCAGGAAGGATACATTGCCTTTAACTTAGCGCTCACTTTAGGTTAAGTTAAAATTGTACTGATGGACAACTTTTTATACGTCCGATAAAATCCTACTTTTAACTAACTTTAAGTTGTAACAATGGCAATCTTTAACTTCAGGTATGAAAGATTCGAAAAATGTTCTCCATTATATCTATCAACCCATTAACCCTATATTTGAATTGGACTTATTTTTTGTTATAAATATCAAATTCGAAAAATGTAAGCAAAAAATGTATTACGCCACTTTAATACTGCAAAAATATTGAAAAGTTCCATTTTTAATTTAATTTTTTTGGAAATTGCCGGGAACTCAAAAGTAAACTGCATATTGATTGCATAATTTTCTACCTAAGAGACGAAAATATTGATTGGCGAAACTCTTTTATAATAGCGAAATAATTAACCCACTTGTTTCTTCAAAAAACAGCGAAAATCGACTTTTGTTCAAAATTTTAGTTTAAATTGAGTATAAATTTTGACTTAATTGTGATTTTGATACCAATTTTTTTTAATATTACAAATTTTGTCTCTTATTCATAATAAGTTTAATTTTTTAATCTAACAACATTTGACTTCTCCATTAGTAGAACAGTGGACAAATGTTGGTAAAAAAAAATCAAAATTTTAATATTTTTTCTCTAATATTTCCTAAACTGTAAGGGAAAACCCATAATGTAGTAGACTTTTTTTTAGCTCTTGGATAAAAAACACTTGCAAAAAATCCTTTTTATCTGATCAAAAACAGGAGCTTGTCATGGATTTTAATTTTTCATTAACCCAAGCTTGCCTACTTTGGTTCTTTGTGGCTCCGCCCCCTTTAAAGATATATAGTCTAAATTCCAGACTTAAGCTCTGTGACACCTTCCTCAATGCTGTGTAAGATTGCATAATAATAGAACAGCTAATTTAGAAATTTATTTCCAATTTTTTTTACAAAATCCTCAATGTTAATCGGGTACTTTAGGTTCCGCTAGGCATTTATGGCAGCAAACCTCATATTTTATACAGAGCACATATGTAGTATATCAATTAATGAAAAATATGTTTGGAACCAGTTTAAAAAAGCACTCTTCAAAACTTTAAATCTTCGCATTAGCTTGTGTATCGATAACAGCCAATATACTAATTTTCGGGATTTCATATACAATAACTCTCGCTTACAGTGCCTTTGCTCTTTTCACCAATTTAAAACATTTATATGTCTAGAGATACGTTTCATAAGAATGTGCAAAAGAAAGTTAATTGAAATAAATGTTTGAAATTTTAATTTTGGTGCGAATCGGTATACCGGTACATACCGGTATAGACTTAAACGGTATGCTGGATACCGGTATTTTCTAACCGAAATGGGGTTCGGTATCGGTATCGATACCGGTATTTCATTTTAGCGGTATTTGAATCGGTATCGGTATTTTTACTATACCGTTTGCCAACCTTGAATTAAAGTTATTAAAATTGGAAAAAGTTTTCCATTATACATACTTAAAACTTTTAGATTTGTGGAAAAAATTCCCAAAACGATAAAAGGACTCTAGTTTTTTATTTCCCACCATAATTAATTTTATCAAAAAATTCCCCCAGCTAATAAAGTCTTGCTTAATTTTTCTTCTATTCTTTAGAAACTCACATAACTTAATAAAAATATTTCATCCAATAAGAATTGGAAATACTGAACTTAAGCCCGATTAAGAAATTATTTCTGATGAAAAAAATTTTAGTCTTACCGTAATGTTCAGCAAACGTAGAAAGAGTAGTTAGTCAAGTTAACTTAAACAAAAATAAAGTTAAACATGTAATTATTTTGTTTTTTAAACAATTGATTCCTTTTTTGATAAGAGTTTAGCTTATTTTATACAAAAACTACGACTTTATTTGATAAAATTGTTTGTTTTGTTTTTGACGAATTTTTGACGTTTCCGGATAATTATTTTGACGATTTTTCGTGTAAAATTTGACGAACTCACATCTATTTCATCTGGCAACTATGTTGCCAACCGCTATGCACGTACTATATTAGATAAAAGTTATTTAAAAATATATGTATAGTAGTTAGGGACTTTAGTTTTGGTATGTTTGGATTTGGTGCTATGAATTAACACAGAAAATATTAAATAAATAATAAAATTCAAAATTAAGTGATTTGTTAAAATTAATAACACAAGTTAAATTTCAAAAATTAAAAGAAACTCTCAATAACAAATAAGAGAAAATAAAATAAAGTCGAATAGAATTTGATTGTTTCGATTTCTTTGTTTAAATTTCTTAGTTTCCCATACTTTTGCTTTAAGTCTTTCATTAGATTTTTTCAGCCTTTATGGCAACTCTTACAATAGACGTGTGACGTCACGTCTAACGGTAAACTCTCAGATTGGCGTAATCTTGTAGTTTATCTTTCTTGGGTAAAAGTCATACATATTATTGTATCATGCAATTAATAATAAAATAAATAATTTTCTTCAGTTTAAAGTTTTAATAGGTCTGTTCATTTACTTCCCTAGCAGAAACTAGCAACGAGAGGGTAAGGCAAAAATTTACAAAATTGCTCTCCTAAATATGAAAAAGTAAATTAACGCTGTATTGCATTAAACCCATTCAATGCAGCAAGCTACCGACTACAAACTGTCAAGGATATAATGGACATGCCTAAATGAGAATGATTCTTTTGAAGGCAGAAAGGCAACAGGGCGACAGGTTGTTGTTTATGCTGATTATTGTCGTACTCCAATTAAATTTATTTCTATTTCTCTGGCTACAATGAGCAAATACACTGTTGCCAGTACAATACAAAATATTAAATGAATGATATCGTACATTTATTTCATATTATTTACCAGAAACAATATCCAAAAATGGATGTAAAGAATAAATTGATTAATTTTTGAACTTTTACGTGAAATAAGTACATTTCGAAAGAGCAATTAATTTTTATAAATACAAAATATGTTTAACTATGTATTTCTACTTGATTATCAGGTGCAGATGGTGCTGCTGCTGCTGTCCCCAAAATAATTAAGTAGCTGGCTACGAGGCGACAAATGCAGCTTGCGACATTTGAAATCTTGTGTTAGTGTAGCCTGCTGTGGTGAATGTGTTTAATGCAATACTTATAAAAAGTTGCAATACAATTTTTATCACATCAGAACCATGGATGGAAATCATGATAAAATTCGTCGAACCAGAATAGTTTTGCTCCACCGACCATTCTTAAAAAATTGAGTTAGGTATAGAATATATATATTTTGAATACCGTCTTTCTGAATCAAAAACGTGTTTCACGAAATTTATTATGGTTTCTGCGATAATATAAGACTTAAAAAATTATTAAGGACGTAATTTGAAGGTCAATTTGTTTCCTATCTTTCGGTGTATTTTTATACCTTTTTACCGAAAACTGGTAAAAGGGTATCTATTGGTTTGTCATTCCGTTTGTAATTTCCACAATATTAATAAGCGACCCCTAAAGTATATACATATACTCTGGATCCTTATGCATATGGAAGACGAACAAGCTCTGCCCGTCTGTCCGTCTGCCTGTAACTGAAATCAGTTTTCCGAAGCTCCTAGAAAAGCTAGAGATTTTGGGGTTGAACTGGTGTATCAGAAATAGTCCGAAATAGATTGGTATTGAAAATCAGCAAAATCGAGCAGACGGTTCAAGAGCTGGAAAACTTAAACTCTATTTTGCCATATAAAAATTACTACCGCAAATTAGTTTTTATTACTTTTATTAAATAAACTTATTTTATACTTCAGTAAGGATCAAATTAGTATTTAAAATTAAAAAAAATAAGAAGACGTTTCGAGGGTTGGAAAACTTATTCTTTTTTTGTTATACAAAGTAACTTACCAAAACTAATTTTTCCTTTTTCCCTGTAAATAAAACATATCTTATGTTATTAAAAGAAAGATATTGATGTAAGAAATCAGAAAAATCAAAAAGGATGATTCCAGGGTTGGGAAACTTACACTTTTTCTGATATATAAAATTAACCACCGAAAACTAATTTAATTTTTTGTTATTAATGGCCAAATTTTGTAAATAGAAACGTTTTTTTTTCGTTTTGAAGTTTGTATGGAAAAAATATTTTTTGAAACGAATTTTCGTTATTTTTCATACAAATTTGAAACGTTTAGAAACGAAATTTTTTACAAAATCTGCCTATAAATAAACTTATTTTATACTTCGGTATAAAGTAGTATAGAGATATGAATTTCCATAATTAAAAAAAATTAAACAAAGTTTCCAGGGTTGGAAAACTAAAATTTTTTTCTTATAAAAAAGTAACTTACTAGTTAAAATTTTTCTTTTTATCTGTAAATTAAACATATATTATAATCTTAAAAGAAAGAGATTGGTGTAAGAAAGCAGAAAAATCAAAAAGGATGATTCCAGGGTTGGTAAACTTACAGTTTTTGTGATATATAAAAGTAACTAGGTCTAATTAGTTTTTTTCTTTTTCTTTATAAATTATATATATTTTTACGTATTGGAAAGAAAAGTTTAGAGCAGATTATTATAAAAATAAAAAACAACAGATCCAGACCTGGAAACTCTTCGCTTTTTTCTAGATATTAACGTAACTGAATAAAATTTTAATTTTCTTTTTTCTTTGTTCACTTAACATACTTTATATATATATATATATATATATATATATATATATATATATATATATATATATTTAAGAACAACTGCCCTCTTAGATTGGTATAAGGAATCAGAAAAATCTAAAAGGATGATTCTAGGGTTGTAAAATTAATTTTTTTTTGTATATAAAAGTAATAATGAAAATTATTTCTTCTTATTTTTTATAAATTATTTATACCTTATGTTTGAGAGAGAAATTGTTTGGCATATAAATTATAAAAACCATAGCTCCAGACCTGGAAAACTTAAACTTTTTTCTGGTATATAAGACTAATTATTTTTTTTCTAATTCAATATATGTATTGCATTGCATTAGAAAGAAATAAATAGGTATTAAAAATTAGAAAAACCAAAATTATGGCTCCAGGGTTAAATTTTTTTGTATATAAAAGTAAGTACATACGTCAAATTATTTTTTTAGTTTTGCTTACAAATTATTTATACTTTACTGCTTAGAAAGAAATCGTTTGGCATATAAATTATAAAATTAAAAATCATAGCTTTAGACCTGCTAAACTTAAATTTTTTTATTTAATTAAAACTAATTAAATAAAACTAATTATTTCTTTAGTAATTAAATATATTGCATATCTTATAAAGAAATAAAATAATATTAAAAATTAGAAAAATCAAAATTATAGTTCCAGGGTTGGTAATTGAAAACAAAAATTATTGATAAATATGTAACCAAAAACAATTTCTTTCTTAGGAAGATCTTTATTGTAGATTTTTTATATCTGTTCAATTTTTATTTAAGTATAAACGAAGATTTGTGCCATGTTGCTTGTTACGCTCTCAGGACAGGTAAATTTCAAATCGATGGTCGTTCGTTGACAGCTTGTAATATTAATTACGATTATTAATTATTAATTTTTAGTAAATAGAGATAAAAATAGGTTTTAGCATTAAACGTTTACATAATACCGCGATATATACCTTCTCCAATGGGATGTTTAAATTGAGACACTTAACAATTTTGTAAAATCAAAGATTATTAAATAAAACATGTTAGTTTACTTTTTTTTACAATACTAAAACTATTTTATAGGGTTATTAAAAACAGAAGAGAGAATTTGAACAATTTTGTTTCGAAATTTATTCGCTTTAGTGAGCATTCGTTTTTATCGCATCTCAGGTCAAGTGGGATATTAAATATTGTTTTCATTGGATAGTTTTGATATAACGGCATTATTTGTTTGTTAAGCTATATGTGCAACAAACGATTAACTTATTCATCAAGTATCAAGAATTAAAATTACTCTTAATGCAGCAAACTCGTAAAAAAGATTAGTGAGCACTAATATATGTATATAGATGTAATCAATTCCTTAATAATTGCATACGAACTTTTATCCAAACACCGAACCGAAGTATAAAGAGATGAACCGTTTCTTTTTTGCTCTCCTGAAACTTGTATTTTTTAAGATCCGGGGTTGAGAAAATAAGTCATATTTATTCAACTTATTGCTAATATCAAAAAAAAAAAAATTATCGAAAACTACCAAGAGATCACTAACTTAAAATTTCACGAGAGCAAAAAATTATAATTTTTTTCACAAAATAAATATGCAACTACATATCTATGTGAACATGTATGTATGTATCTCTATACTACATAAACGCACTTTGATAAAGGGTGTATAAGATTCGGCACAGCCGAATATAACACTCTTACTTGTTTATATACATATGTATTTAGATTAATTATTTCATTTGTTGTCGATACCCCTCAAACAAAATGTTTCGACTTTTTCTGAAGTCAGACTTGTCGTACCGAATTCGTTAAGACATTTCGGTAGTTTCTCTGAACAATTTTTTAATAAGAATTTTAAAAACATTAATGGCATTTTCTACATTACAAGTAACTCAAAAATTTTGTTCACATGAGTACAAAAATTGGCTTTGGGGTTCCATAAAACAAGTGTCAACTTTTTTTTTGAGTAAAAACGTAATAATTTTTTATTTTGTTGTTTCTACATAACAATTCCAATTGTTATTAATGTCAAATACAGGCAACCAAAAATAAGCACTTGTGTATATGTTTTTATACGTTAAAGAAGAAATATTAATGTCCACACAGTCATATAGTGGAACCATTATGGAAACTGTAAGCATAGATCTAAACATTTTTACATATAAACCATATTTTCATCACAATTTTATTTTCAATTTTGTTCACAAATTTATTTGCTCAAGGAAAATAATAATAGGTTTGTTCAAGTACGTAAAACATTTTTACTGAGGTGCGCTGTTTTATAGTGAAATTCCTTCGTTTAGATCAAATCTTGAAGGAGTTAATTTTCAGCTCGATGTCTGAGGTCTTACTGATTGCCGAAATACCGTTTAAAGTTTTCATATTTATGAATTTTAAGTATTTTTAAGTAAATTCGTCGGGTGTTCGTTCTATTGTATGCTTTGAATCGTATTAAAAAAACGCGAGTGTATATCGGTTCAATGTGTATAAAATATATTAAGTTTATATCTTTAATCAATTTTTCTACATTTCGAATATATGGAAAGATGTTAAGCTCTAAAGTTTCCTAGTGTCCACAATTTTTAAGTTTACTAAACATTTTGCTTTATGTATGAGTAAATTGCTGTGCTGTATTCCTAATTGTTATCTCAAATGTAGATGTATTCAGAGAAAGAATATTGGGAACATTTTCATTAAATGCTGCAAATTAGTAAACATTTAACGATATGCGTATTGTTTTTAATGAACGAAGGATTTCTTTTTTATATTTATTTGAGCAAATACAATAATTTTAACTACTTGAAAGACAAGAAGCACGAAAGATTTTTGGCTTGTTTCAGTTAAATCTTATTAAGTTCTCATAATATGTAAAAAATTTTAAATAAAAAAATTGTGTCATCGATGTTATTAATTCAAAATTTATGATGCAACCTTTTTTTAATTTAACAAACATTATTTGTTGCTCTTCTAGCAAAAATAATCATTATTTATTCAGTTACTCGATTTTGCTTGAAGAGTAAATGAACTGACCTAATATTGAGTTATAATTATAAAGCAGCTGTTTTTTATTTTGTATGATTTTCTCCTAGGACTGCCATTAAATACTGCTGCTAGTATGGAAAAAAGCAACTCAAATTCCTAATTATATACCATGGTAATAATGAAATTCAAAAAGTGGTACCAAATATAACGTAAACTAGACAAGTGTAGTATAAAAACTCACTTTGTTACGTACTCGCCTGTGTACTGCTTGCTTGCCTCAGAACTGACTTGTTATGTAGAAACAGGCCATAAAACTTTGATTTTTAAGTACATAAGTAAAAATCTGTGAAAATTGTTGTTTTAAATATACATATATGTATAATAAATGATAATTGTAATAAATATTAAAATATTTAAGTATGTGCAAATTATTTCGGCAAGTGCAGCAACATAATGGTGAAGCGGTAATCTGCTGTACAAACAAAAAGAAATTCTACCTACACGTCGTTACATATCGCATCGATATCGTGCCGACTGATCGCTACGAAGTCGTGTCAACCAGTTCATACAAAAAATGTAAAGATTTCGGTAGTATTTCGGTTCCGAAATCGGAAGATTTCGCCGACTAGTCTTTACGAATTCTTTACGAATTCGGAGCATATTGTTTGGTGGGTAGAAACATTTTATAAAATCTATACATTCACATGTAAACACTTATTACCAGAAAGAAATGTCACTAAAAGTAGCTAAAATCAAGAAAAAAGAAATTTTCAGTTTTCAAAAATTTTTTTCATAATAACAAACCAGACAAGCTGAAAATACATTAATGTTAGAAAAAACTCATTTGCTTAGTAAGAAAATATTTATTTGGTGCTGATGGATCTTTCTGTGGAAATGTCCATACATAAATATAGAGCAAGAAGAAAATAGACAAGACATTCCTTTATACAGGGTGTTTTTTTAGAGGTATAGAACTTCGAATTGAAATAAAACACAAGAAAATCGTTTTAATGTCCATCAATTTGGCTTTATTGGAAGGATAATTTTATGCCATTAATGTTTAAATGTGACCGCCTCGGCTGGCTCGAATAAAGCCAATTCTACAGGTCCAATTTTCAACCACTTTTTCGAGCATATGGGGCCGTATGTTGGCAATAACGCCACGAATGTTGGCTTCCAAGTCCCCTAACGTTTCTGGTTTGTTGGCGTAGACGAGCGACTTCACATATCCCCAAAGAAAGTAATCCAATGGTGTCAAATCACACGATCTTGGTGGCCAATTGACAGGTCCATTCCTCGAAATTATGCGCTCATCGAATGTTTCCTTCAATAAATCGATTGTGACGTGCGCTGTGTGGCATGTAGCGCCGTCTTGTTGGAACCACAACTCATCCACATTCATGCCATCCAATTCGGGAACAAAATAGTCGGTTATCATGGCTCTATACCGGTCTCCGGTGGCGAATCGATTCATTCGGGTCCTCTTAAACACTTTGCTCTACAGCGGCAATTGTTTCTTCGGTGCGCACTGTTCGACGTCTTTGCGGATGCGTATTATCACATAGAGTAAACGTTGTGCGAAAACGATCCATGGTTAACCGAATTAATTCCTCTGATGGACGATTATGTCGACCATAAAATGGACGGAGCTTGCGGTAAACTTCGCGAACTGAACCATTATTTTCGAAATAAATTTGCACGATTTGCAAGCGTTGTTCTTTTGTCAACCTGTTCATGATGAAATGGCAAACCAAACTAAATATTAATCACTTGACAGCTGACAAAATGGCCGCCAGTTAAAAAAGTGATGCCAACTTAAAGTTCTATACCTCAATAAAAAACACCCAATAATAAATTTTTATAACGCATGTTTCCTAAGTCTTTCGTTTTATAATTATTGAGCACACTGACACACACTCGCACTTTGAGGTAAATGTCAATGCAAATAAAAATTTATTTATTAAATATAGTAACATATAATAATCATAAATAATAATCGCCTACAAGATACAATTTTTAATATCACTCTCGTTTTTGTTTTATTTTTATTTTCATCAACAAAAAGAAACTACTTTCGCTATCATTTGATTTACAATACAGTTTGAAAAGGCCGGCTGACTGAATGGCTAAAAACTGATTAGCCAGCCAAGCCAGCACTCCTTTTTTATGAGTATGAGTAAGCAATTTGCAATTTACATGTCATTTAAAACGACACAAATTGATTAAATTTTCATTAAAAATTCCATTTAAATTGAACGCAAATTGTGAGACACATACATATATACATATATATATTTACTATTGTTAAATATTGCTTGTGTTGAAATTTTTACACAAAATAATTAAATAAAAAATTAGGGCATATGTATATTAAGATAAAAGTAAACTAGAATTTACTGTATTATTCAAAAGTAAGCAACCATCATCACCATAATTGCATATTGCCTGATAACTGAATAGTTACCACATACATACTTGTTGTAAAAATACGAATTACTCAATACAATTGGCACTGACTACCATTTTTTTTTAATTTACCTACGCTCTTAAATGTGAAGTAATAGTAATAAAAGTGGCTTATAAGTAGTATGTATGCAGTGTTCTTCAAAAGCCATAAGTATAAAGCTAATGAATACGATAAGGGAGGGAGCAACGAACGTGCTTACAATTTTTTATTTGAGTGCTTAGGTTTTATTGTATTTTTTTTTTGGTATGATTTGTGTTGGTACCCAATTATTTTCAACTTCTTACCGTGGAACGGACTGAGGGTAACACATATAAAAATGGTATAATTGAAAAATAAAATATAAACAAATTGTAGTTGATCTCTTAAGATATTTTAAAAACCTGAACCTGAATTTTACGTTTATAGTAGCTCCCATATTAATAAAATTTAAAATGAGTCAAACGCAATCGTGTGATTACTTTACAGTTGAGTGTTTAGCGTTGTTCAACGGCAATATGCACAGTAAAATAAGGGGTTTTGTCGCAGTAAATCGGTGCCAAAGAAGCTCTAAGTGGTGGGTTCATTAGCCAATAAAGTCATGGCTACCGCTCTTTGGGATTCCACGCTGGCTACCTTTGCAAGAATAAAAGAATTAATATTGAACAGTCATAATATAATTATGTAAAAAACTATTACCAAAAAGAAATATCGTTAAAAGTAGATAAGATCAAGAAAAATGAAATTTTCAGTTTTCTGGCCAATTTTCTCATAATAACAAGCCAGACAAGCTGAAAATACATTAATGTTAGAAAAAGATCATTTGTTTACTAACAAAATAATTCTTACACACACTTACATTGTATTATTTGAACACAAAGTTTTTGAACACTTAACTGTATTTTTTCTTCTTATGAGTCCTTAAAAAGACGCAGTAAAGTTGCAGAATATCTTATCTGCACTAAAATATAAATGTGAAAATACTGTTAAGGCCAAGGTTCCTAAGGCAGTTTTTACACATACAGAGTTAAATCTGCAAGGTCTTGATTTTGTAGGAGAGAAGGGTAAAGAGGTTTCATTCTCCTTCTCTTTTACAAACTCAAGACTGTGCAACTGGATTGAAATACGTACACAATAATATTATTGTGCGATGTGTAAATGTGTGTGTCGTAGTGCAGGAGCACAGAAAATGGGTGTTGGCATTTTATAGGCGTGGTCTCATATATGTAGTTGAAGTGGAAGTGCCTTAAAATGTTTGTCAGTCAGTCATGCAATTGCCTATTTAATTAATTTCCTGCACAATACCAGTTACAAGAACATAAATGATTTTTTTAAATGCTTTACTGCAGCCAAATGTTTTAAAACAAACGCTAAACAACACTGTTGGCAATACATTAGTTTAATTTATTGCAGGTATAGGTTAGGTTAGGTTAGCAGGCTGCTGGTAAGGAAGTGTGAAATTTAGAGTCCAGCTCACTTGGGCCCAATACAATGTTCCCTTTGTGTTACCTCTTAGTTTAAGAGAAGATAGTGAGATAGGGTGATATGGAAGGGATAGTGATAGAGAAGACAGGTGGTGAAGGAAGAGATAGAGGAAAGCTTCATTCTTTTACAACTCTGATCTTTGCACGCTTTTTTTGATAATACAGTGTTAAAGCGCCTTCTGACGTATTAAATTTTGAAGCTGTGCTTAGCAGTGTTGGGATATGGCTTTTCTTAAATTTTACCATGAAAATGGTAAAATTGTACCAAATCAACTTAATCTGCTAACTAAGCATACACATTAAAAATTCATGACAATTTTTCATTTATTGAAAACAAAAACATAAAGAAATTAACTAAGAGTATGTACACACTTTGCAGTGATTCCGCAACACGTTTATATTATATGCTGCATACTTTGACACACACTGCAACCTACAATGCAATTTCGAACGCAACTATAAACAAGACTACACACTGTGCGACTGACAATGCAACCTGCCTAGTTGCATAAGCACGTTGCTAAGCCTGTACTTACCATAAAGAACTGGGACAAGTGCTACCAAAACAAATGAAAAATATTAGCATAACCTACCAATGTTGTAAATTTTGGTAGCTATGATCAGTTTTAAGTCAAAATCGGCACAATGTGCCGATGTTCGTCGGCTTTATTTCTCAATTAATTGTGAAATAAGTCTATATGACTTTATTACTAATGCAGTGTGGTGCAATTATTTATGTCCTTATATTTCAATTAGTTCAGAAATAAAGCCAATTTAGCTTATTTCTTATGAATTTATTTCAGTAAGCCGACGAAAATCGGCACATTGTGCCGATAGTGGCATCTCTTACTGTAATGCAAAGCACAAATTTTTTTCAAATTGTACCACTGAAGTATAAAGTGTACCAGTGTACCAATGCAAATGTAATTGTACTAAATTTGGTACAATTGTACCACAAATCCCAACAATGGTGTTTAGTAGCCATTTTATTTCTTATTTGTTTTTATTGCAGGTATACATAGGAGTAAAGAAGAAAATACTTCGTGACTGAAAAATTTGTGATGATTGCTTCTTTCTACGCATGGGCACGTATACAAACCTCATGCGTGTACATGCATACATACATACATAAATTGTGCGTATGCTCTTTTATTTTTCTGCGTACATACAAACGTACACATGTATTGTCATTAGTTGTGTGCGCTTGCTTTAAAAAACCTCCATTAAACTCATGACAGCTTACCATCTACATCTTACACACCCACACTCAAACCTACAATATGCAAAATAACAGTCATACACGCATCAACACTACTTCTTTTGATTGTTTTTTACGAACAAGAATTCACGACTGGCTTTTTAACACTCATATACATGAACAACTTTGTACTCATCGTGCTTCGCTTATTTTATGACAGCATTTATTATTGGTTTATTATAATACATGCCACGAGAATACATTTAAAAACAAGACATATTTATATTTCATGACTGCTTACGACCTGCGTAGTTTCTAATTTCAATATCCAATTCTAAGACTTTAAAATCTAAAATTTAAAATGAATATCAGATGGAAATATTAAATTTAAACTGAGATAACGAAAAATCGTTCCAAATATTCAAATTAAATCAATATTTTTTATTGGTGTTTTTTGGGAAGTGTAACAATTAAGTTTGACATTTGTTAACGCACTAAGAATCATAAATTATTATTTAACGTGAAACATTTGTAAATTTTTAATTGAAGTTTTAGTGATTTTTAAATCAGAAATAATTAAGTCAGGCTTAAGTTCAGTAATTTCAATTCTTATTGAATGAAATATTTTTATTAATTAATGTGAGTATCTAAAGAAGAGAAGAAAAATTAAACTTAGACTTTATTTAACTTATTCAGTAAAATATTTTTTTTAAATACATTGTTGTTGTCATCCTATGTGCAGTTCACTGTTGTCAATGCACATTATCAGGAAACCTTTACCCCATTATTTGCATTATATTATATACATACATATGTAGATAATAGATCCTTTATTTCCTATAAGGAGCATAAGGCCTCAACAAAAGTTTTCCAATCCTTTCTATTTGATGCTAGGTTCTACCTCTTCTATCTCTACCTCTAGTTGTCTTCGTCAAGTGTGGGCAGGCCGCCGTCTCCTAATGCTGCCTTGCAGATTCCATTCAGTGGTGTTGCGGATGACATCTTCGGTTGCTCTCCGTAATGCGTGGCCAATCCATCGACATTTCCTCCTCAATACTTCGGTATATATTCGGCTTTGACGTGTACATATCTAGAGGCGCGTGTTCGATATCCTGTTGTTCCAGAAAATTCTTAATATCCTCCGTAGGCATTTATTGGTAAAACAACAACAAGGTGTTCATGTGTTTTACGCAATATTCCACGTTTCACATCCATAGAGCAGTATAGACTTCACTTACAAATTGAATATTATTATTTTAGTGTGGGTTTGAGATTGATGGTGACTTCCACAAAGGCCAAAGGCTTGCCGAGCTCTCATGGTGCGGTTTGAAACATCTTCGGAAGAGCCTCCAGTAGATGTGATGATACTACCCAAGTAGCAAACATATTTCACGTCTTCGAGTTGGATGTTCTGGATAGTGAATTGTCGGTTGGATGTTGCGTTTACTCGCAAGACCTTCGTCTTGTTTATCTGCATTAACTACCGTAGATTACGAACAACCCCTCAATAATCAATTTCAAGGTATTTTTAATAAAAAATATTTTACTGAAGAAGTAAAATAATAATTTGGGATTATTAGTGCGTTAACAAATTTTAAATGTTGGTTATACTATATATTTCGTCACCTTAAAGACCAAACAACCTATCAGCAGTTTTCAAAAGTTTACAGGAGAGAGAAAAAACGTTATAAAATTGGAACTATTTGCAATATTGAAACAAAAATTATATATTCTGATTAAAATGAAACCCGAAGTATATACCGGTTGAGAAAGCTTTGTTTTTCTAAACACAGCCTATGATATGGCGGTTAGGTTATTTGTAATTGTAAAAATCTGAAACCAAACAACCTATCAGCAATACTAATTAGTATGGATAATTAAGCATTCCTTTGAACGCATGAATATTATTTAAATTAAATAATAACAGTTATAGTTTCTTTTACTTGTTTAAACAAAAAGAGTGCCTAATGTTTGCTTAAATTACACTATGCCAAAAAATTAAAATTTTAACATGATTTTTGATGATTTATTTTCCTCTTTTTTTAGTACGTAACGATCCTCTAGGTACAAAAACTGTAATAACTTGTTTATTTGTTATAGTATATGTTAAAAATTTTGCAGACATATGCGTTATGATATAGGGAATAATAATCCACAAAAAACTAAATTTTGAAATTTTTGCTGATAGGTTGTTTGGTCTTTAAGGTGACGATTTGTATTTTTTCGATTTTGTTATATGTTTG
Organism: Tachina fera; assembly: GCA_905220375.1. Classification (NCBI taxonomy): domain Eukaryota; kingdom Metazoa; phylum Arthropoda; class Insecta; order Diptera; family Tachinidae; genus Tachina; species Tachina fera. The sequence continues at coordinate 68,347,053 of LR999964.1, forward strand.
CTTTAAAAATAGATTTTTCGTATGCATATTTTATCAAATATTTACTTATGATGTCCCACTGTGTGCGCTGCAGAAACTCAAGGGGAATTAAAAAAAAACACAGACAAAAAAGAGTTGAATCACCTTTAAGTGAAAGTGAATTTTCTGCAGAAACATACCCACATCCATTCTTATATACATACATATCTAAGTATATATACTACATGTATGTGTATATGTATGTACGATGTATGTATTTATACACGTATTGTACTTTAAAAGTTTTTCTACGTTTGGCTGACTAAACCGTTGTGTACATACATATGTACATGTATGTATTGCTGTATCGTCGCTCTGTCCTAGTCTTTACTTCCCCCACTGCTTGCCTGATATTTGTACGTGTTGTTTTATTGACAACATTTTTTAAGGTGGCTTGCTTACCTGCATTTTTATAGGAATTATTGCGAAATTTCAAGAGAAAAAATTTTGGTATTTTTAGTTTTTGGTAATGTTGTTTTCTTCTTACGAGTAAAGCATATTTTTTATTCCCTGTATGTTTTAAATATAAATAAAGTTCGAATTTTATAACTTCTTTTCCAAAGTTTACGTAATGTGTTTTGAGGCATTAAGGACGATGTTTTTAGTTATTTAAACCGGATGTAATATTTAATTTTTTTAATATCTAAAGGGAAATTGCTAAAGTAGTTCTTGTATGTGTCTTATGAATAACATAATTTTCAGAAATTAAAAAAAAAGTTTTTTGTGGGTTTTGTAGTAGTAAATGAACTTTGGTAGTTTATTTAAATTTCAAAAGAGTGTTACATATGTACATTCTTTTTTTTTTTTTACAAAAATTGCAAGTATAGACCTATCTATGTATATGTATATCTACATATTTATGCATGTATATATATAAAATAAATTGCTATTTGTTAATTCCGCTAAAGCTCAATATTTTTTCGCTTTAATATCTAGGCACACAGTATATTTACCAAATATAATATGAAACCCTGACAATTTCATATTTATAAAATGCATGGCAGATTATAGTGATATGTATTCACTATCTCACTACTTTTAATGGCCGAAATTTTGGATAGGAACTTGGCCCTCTTTCACATTTATGTTTTTGTGAGGATAGAATTAATAGGGAAAATCATAAGTTTCAGTATTTTTAAATTCTTGTAGAATGATATATTTTTATTAATTAATGTGATTTTGTAAAGATGAGAAGAAAAATTAAACTGGACTTTTTTTTAGCTGGGGGAAATACCGACTTCTCCACTTGGGCAGGTATTGTTGTTAACATTAAATATTTAACATGAATTTTTAATGAAATGTAATATATGAAATGATTACATTGAGTATACAATTATTGATTTACCATTGGAAAATGCATTTGAGAGTATATTGTATGTGATTGCGAAGCGAACATATGTATGTACATACACTTACATATAAACTCTTTAGAAGATCACATTAATTAATCATGTCGTTCTTCATATTGTGTAAAAATTTCATACAAATATCTTGCTTACTCTACTGTTGAAAGCAAAATAAAATTTCCTTTTTCGATTAAGTTGTTTGTAAATTTAAAATTTTAAACTCGTTTTCAAGCAATATTTTTTTTGAGTTATTACATTCTTTGAACAAATGACCGATGTGTGTGTATGTTTTATTGAAATTAAAAAAAATTAACTACAAAAATAAAAACTGTAAATAGCATGAACTAAATAAATAAATATCAATAAAATAAACCAATAAACATATTCTGCATAAAAATATCAAAAAAGGTTTCATATTAATTTATTGCAAGCAACTTGATTTCGTGGTCAAATATTGGGTTTATAATAGCGAATTAAATTTTTTACCACAATAAGGCCTGATACGTATTAATTTTTTTGGATTTATAAAGGTCTAATAAAAAACTTGCATAGACATTTGTTTAATAATACATACTCATAAAAAAATAATTAGTGAAGCTGACAAAATTTAACACAAGACAAAGGCACATTCAGATGTAAATTGTTACCTTCAAATGGTAAAATATGGTTTAACATTTGCATTGATAGAAAACTCATAACTTAATTATACTCGTAATTTGTTTTCATCAAAAAATTTAAAGTCAGCCAATAATTGGTTTTGCTAAAGGCCGAAAATCTTAATACAATAAAAATTGCTTAACTATTTTGTATTATATTTTAATGTATTAAGAAAATGTCATTCAATATTGTGCAAAATTTCAAAATGACAAATTGTGAAATATGATATTGCAAAATTGTGAAATATGTATGCTGAATTGTGAAATATGTATGCTGAAAAGCTTAAATAGGCCTTTCAACAAATAAAATATACTACAGCATACATAAAAAATTTGTTACAAAGTAAAATATGGTGTCTACATGATATGCTAAAATCTGGAACAAACGTTTGTTGGCAACTTTATCAAATGCCTTTCATATGTAGTTAAGCATACGTTTGTATATTGAAAACATTTTGTGTCTACACGATACGTTGGCACTGGTAACAAATTTTTCACCATAAATATGCTGATTCAATAAATCGTCTAGACTAAGCTTGAGACTTCTTTTGTACACCACTGTGCGACACAAACAAGAATATTTGTCCCAGTTGACCAGTACTTTCATTATTGATATCTATTTTGAATATATCTCGAAGATTTATTATTTAAAACTATCGAGAGTGATATCGATTTTGAATATATCTCAAAGATTTATCGTTTAAAACAATCGAGAGTGACACTCAACAATTAAATGAAAAAATTTACATGTCGTTCAGTTTTGTCCCAAAAACCATTAGATTTCGAAGTATCGCTAGCAATATCAAAAGTGACAGAGTAAAAAGGAGTAAAAAGTAAAGGAGTATAGTAAAAAGACTAAAATTAAAATTAAAAAAGTAATATTAATTTTTGTTTTGTTTATTTAACTTACTTACGGCCCTTTTCACAATGTACAATTAAAAGATAACATAACGGTAAGTTTTGTATGAAGAACTGTCAGTTAAAGTTCACGTAAACTCTCAAACATACATTGTGAAAAGGGACGTTATTATATTTAAATTATTTGTTTATACCTTAACTTACGCTGCAGGATTTGAACATGGTAGCCTCCATTCTAACCGACTGGCACACATCCACTAGGTTATCGTGGCAAATAACTTTTCTGTTCAATTATTTCACATATGTAGGTATGTGTTTTTTTCAACTTACAGTGTTGTTATGCATCGAACTTGGTACCTCTAGACTATCAGGCTAGAGAAGTTCGAAGTTCCGACCTTTAGCCAATATTCGAATATTTTAGATTTGCGAACAAATGTCGAACAATTTTGTTTCGAAATTTCTTCGCTTTAGTGAGCATTCGTTTTTATCGAATTTCAGGTCAAGTAGGGTGCTTATCAGCCTATGTATGTGTGTGTGTTCTTTTGCGTACAAAGACCGAACGCGTGGGCCGATTTGATTTTTCATTTCGAAGGACCATTTAGGATATTTAAGTTGGTCGCAGTAGAATTTTTTGATGTTTCAAAATTGTTTTGCTTAGAAAATTGTACTAAACAGTTCAGTATATAATTTACCCACTATTATGGCGTGTTTTTAGGTGACTTCAATTTTAATCGTTTATTAAAAATGATAATGAAGCTGCTCATCGTCGTTAATGATTTCGCTTGACTTTTACTTTCATTTGAATACACGCTGGCCATTCATTCGTCTAAAAAATACTTACATACACATATGGATATGTGTCTTTTGGTTGTATGTATAGCTCACGATTAAGTAATATCCAATGGTGTTTAAAAATTTCTTAAATTGAAATTTGCCTTAAATGCTAATTCCGGTAATAAAAAACTGCATGTATATGTACAAGTGTATTTGTGTTTATGTGGTATTATATTTTCATACAAATTGTATGTACATATGTATGCTAATATGTATAAATTGAATTTAGTCATAGTTGTGAAATCTTTTTTAAATTATATAAGAAGGAATTAAAGAAATTATGTCAATGCCAAAATACATACACACATTTGTATGTACATGTACGTAAACATATGCATGTTAAAAATGTTATGATTTTCTCTAAAATGAAATAAACGTTTCAAAAAGTTTAACTTAACAATAACATTTGAATAATTTTATTCACAAGCTGCATTAAATTGGAAAGAAAAAGTTTTCCGATAAAGAAACCCCAATTAAGAATCACAGTTTGACGGCACAACTTTGATGAAACAAAGATTGACAACACTTTACAATAACGGCTTTTTGCTGAAATATTTCTTTGTTGGAATTTAAAAAGCATCTTTAAATATAAAAACACATTTATGTAAATATTACAACGAAATAATTTAGCTAATATTTTGTATCTTTTATCAATAATACTAATATATGTTAATTGATGGGTGAGAGATAAATGCTTTTAAAAACAATCTACTTTCGGTATTTCGTCACAAACTTAAAACACGTTTTTGCCAAAAATGCATGTGGGTTAAATTTATCAGTAACTTTTTAGCTCTTTATCTAACGTATCGATTGTATTTGCCCAAATTTTTCGTAACCTTTTATACATACATATGTATATGACGCAAGATAAAGTAGCGTTTGTAATTTAAAACTACCTTTCACTTAACCGATATGTATGTAGACAGTGCTCTAGAGTAGCAATCTGTCATTAAATAACACTTTCGTCTCACAGGTATTTTTTTTGTCACACCGTGTTATTTGTCAGATCAAAATTAATGCGCTATAATTGGAATTTTGTCATCTGATATTACCGCCTGACTTTTTACATATGACACATATGACTTGTACGTATTTTGAAGTGGGAAATTTTAAATGTCAGATGTAAAATAAAGACCGTGGGCGTATTCACAAATTCAGCACGACGCTTCATCTGGTACTACTACTGATAATTGAAGAACAGAAGCACAGAAAAATAATCATTTGATTACAATTTCGAACGAGAGAACATTAAAAATTGATAAATTAATAATAAATTAAAATAATTCAAACAATTTGGATTACAAAGCTATACGAACTTTATCCTAATCGAATCATAAATATATAAACAAATGAAGTTGGAAGAATGGTAATAAAACTAACTAAATTAATTTGAAATTTATTTGCGTGTGGTTTAGCTTGGTCTATATACGTATTTCATTGGCGCTTAAACCAAATCATCAGTATATAGACCAAGCTAAACCACACGCAAATAAATTTCAAATTAAAATATAATTATGACAATATGTCGAATAATAATTTCTTAAATGCTAACTAAATTAATAATAAATAATTTTTTGACTTCCATTAAAGCAAAAAATGAAATAAAACAAAATATTAAAATTTCTTTTTCAGTTAAAAAAAGGCAAAGTTTAACGTATGACAACTCGAACGTTTTCGACACCGTTGAACAGACCTACAAGATATAAATCTCTTTCGTTAGCAATAATATAATTATGTTTCAACAACAGACAAACTTCAAAAGTTATGAAATATGTCAATATTATACAACACCATTAAATACGTAATGTCGGGACACAAAGAATCCGTTATGCGTTAAACTTCACCTTGGGATACATGATGTCTTATGAGGACTGTTACATTCAGTACGTGTCCGTCGAACTTAAAATACGAAAATTGGTAAATTTTTAACTTTTTGGGTACGTTGAGTACTTTGACAGATATTGGTTGGATTTTTTTAGTATGTTCTGTTTTAGGGTTTTGTGTCTTACAGCAGCAAAAATAAAATTACACAAAAGAAATAAGCGAAATAAATAAAAAAAAAGTTGAATATAATAAATAAAATGGAGAATCAACCTATTGAAGCTGTTCAAATGCATCCGTCAATAAAATACTCATTGTGCCAACCGTTTCCGTCGTTGCGTTAATATCAGTTGAAAAAGGCGAAGTTTAACGTATGATGAATTTATTGTGCCCCGGCCTTTAGAACTTATGACATTTGCAGGGTTGCTAATTGTGAAGTTTTCGAACGCACTATCAGATCAGATTTGCGAACTGCTTTAGAAAATCAATTATACACGGTCAAAATGCATGACCTGCATTATAATAATATTAGTGACATTTTGTTCGTATGAGTCACACCGACGATGCTTGAAGCAAAATCTAAATTTTTTGGATTTTTGCACGTGCATGTATCCAAACCAAACACAACAAGATAACCTACTCAAAGCAGTAGGTTATACAAAGAACTGTCAAATTCTGCACGTAAAAAGTTTTTCTATATAGTTTGTCAATTGGTTTGCACTTACCTTGACATTAATTTATCGTGTAATGCATGCACATGTACGCGATGCTTGTGTCATGCATTTTGACCGTGAATACTGCGCTTAAGATAGGTATGTACGTATGTGGCTATTTATCTAAGCTTATATCACGTGTTCCTAAACGAAAGCATGCATTTGGCTTGTGCTGTTGGAAATTATGCTGCTTTATTGAAACACTTCTTTGCTGCAAACGATTATGAACTTGTTCAAGTACACTTTTGTTAATTTTCTTTCAAAGAAACAAAAAAAAAACAAAATATAATTTTTTTCTCAAATCTCACAAAAATTTATCATTAAGAGTTTAAACATTTTGAGGCAATCATTAAAAATACATCTATGTGATTAAGTTAATGAAATATTTTGGAATAACGTTTTAATTAATAGACATCATATATCACCATCTGACCAACCAACAAGATTCATCCATCCGTTGTGCTCTCCAACCGAGCATACAATTGTAAAATTTGTTGTTCAACAAGTACAATTGGATACAATTGGACTAAAAAAAAGTATGACTGGCCGAAAAGTTTGAAATGATAATTAAGTGCAGGTCAAATACGTGTGTGTGAATTATCGTTATTTTCTGTTGTTAAGCATTTAAACTTTAAGATTGCAAAATGATGAAAATGAAAAAAGCCTTTTATTTTCACGTAATTGTTTGTCCTAAGTGTAAATTATAGAGAAAGTATTACCAAAACTTTTGCGCTCAAAATAATTCGTTTATTTTTTCTTTTCTTTTTTTAATGCTTGTTGATTTTTTTTAAGAAATCTAATTTTTAACAGATACTTTCCTTTTTGTGTGAAAATTTAAATAAATAAACTATAAAATTGCAATTACATATTTGTTTGTGTGTATCTTTGCTTTATAACACTGAATATAATACACGTGTAATACAAGAAATAAATTGAAATAGATTTTTTCGAGGATTTAGATATCATTGATTTATAGTATTTTTGCTATTTTGGACATTGTTATTTTGGACATGCAATGCAACTTTATTAATTAATGAATTAAATGAGATTAGAAATAAGTAATTAAATCATTTGTTTTTTTAATTTAAACTTTATTAATTAATGAAATAAATGAGATTAGAAATAAGTAATTAAATCTTTTTTTTTTAATTTAAAACTAATAAGCTTAGGCTTAAAAATATAATGACAATCAGGCAATTCGATTCGCTTACAGCACGGTGTATTAAACTCTTGATGTGATGTAAATCTAAAAAAAACAATCTGCATTATCATGAATTCCACATGTGAAAATTTCCGTATCAAATTTTTCTTTCACATTTAATTTAATTTCATATCGTCAATTCCAATAAAATTAAAAACATATTTCCACTTTTTCCAACACACAAATTTTTTTCATAAATTGTCAACATATTTCGCAATCGTATGAAGTTTTTTGTTCACACTTTCGGAAATATTATTTATGATAAGCCTGAATAAGTGATAATATAATTATCATCGGTGTTGCCAGATCTGCTTTTCCGCTATTTTAGCCAATTTATTTAGAGTTTTCAAAGTTTTTTTTATTTCATTGTTTTTGACTAGATCTATTAAAAAACTATTAAGGAAATTTGTGAACTTGCATATTATAAGAACTAAAACTGAAGTTTTTATGTATATAACTGGGAAGGTATACTACACAGAGAGAACAGATTGGTTAAAAATCTGTTGCAAAATATTCCTAACCTAACTGTTAACCCAAGCAATTTCTTATTCTGAATACATTTGTGGAATGTAATAAACAAAAGTTAAAAATTAATTAGAAATGACATACATATAAAATTATCTTTTGCAAAATAGTTAAACAAAATCTTGATTTAAAAAAGGTATGGACATTATTATATACAATCGCAAATTATTCAAAGTGTTATTACTATTATTTGTGCAAATAATTTTCAGTGTCTTGATAGGAAAATGTTTATTTAATAAAGCCGAATACCAGCAAGGGATGTTACATTGCACAACATGGATCAAAAGTTTTGCACATTTCACTTCAGAATATAAGCAAAAAATTAAGAATAATTTGCTAATTTGTACTTAACTTTTTATTCTGCACAAATTGTTTTTATGTATGTATGTATGTATGCATGTATATGAGCCATGTCTACTAACACAGGAAAAAAGTATTCACCAATTAATATTTTTAATTAAGAATTTAATTGTTTCAATTAAATTTTTAATTGTTTTAATTAATTTGAGTGGAAAATTTTAATTGATATTATCAAATTGTTGTTGTTGTGAACAAGAAAGCAATACTATGTGTGCACTAATGTCAATTTAGGCAGAAGACTGTCGGATACTATATATTTTTTTAATAAAATGAAAGAAATTTTAAAGTAAAAAACTTCCCCCATATGCAAAAACTAACGTGTGCTTCAAGTGTACGTTAAAACCAGTTTGTTTTTTATGAACATTTTGTTTTAACGTACACTTCAAACACACGTTAATAGAAATATAGTATCCGACAGCCTTCTGCCACGTCCTCCATTTAGTTACTGTAGAATGTATCCGTATCGTATCTCTGGATATTTTTCATTAAAGGCTGAAACATGCAAAGAAGCTTTCAAAATCACTTTATATCTACATAAAATTAATGCGGTTTAAAAGGGCTATTATACATACCATGCACTTGTTTCTTTCTTTAATTTTCAATGGTATTAATATTATTGACTTAAGCCAAGGTATTGAACTTTGAGTCCTACGGTGTTTTTGAATATAGATTCATATCACAAAAAAAGGATAGTAAAATTTTCTCACTTTTTCCTTTTTTTTCTCTCACAGTCGTAAGAACTGCAGCTCTTAACCAGCAAAAATTTTGCTTCAAAAAAGCAGGTTTTTACTATTATAAAATAAAAGTAGCGCTGACAAACCTGCTGATATCGCTACTGATTTTTGTATGGCGAGTTCTCGGTTTGCAGCACTACATTTTTGCTCACTATTAAATCACCTTTTTCCTGTAGTTTTCTTCATATACGTTCACTGCTTTTTTACAAGCTTGTATTTTAAAGCGAAGGCTTTATTGCCCTATTGCTTCAAAAAACATGAAAATTTTCTACTGGGTATATACTTTTCAACTAGTAAAAAAAACCAAAATTAGATTTATAGCATGAAAAAACTAAAAAAAAAATTATTAAAAATATACATTTATGATGAAATATGCAAAAATATGTATTTATTATAAAATATGCAAAAATATGCAATAACAAATCGATGCCATTTTGTCGCAAATTTGTTGATTCGCAACGACAGAAAACATGTATTTACATAAAAATCCTTTCCCTAGTGATAACTATAAATATATTTACCAATGGTAAATCAATAATTGTATACACAATAATCATTTCTCATATTCCATTTCATACTAAATTTGCATTAAATAGCTAATGTTAATAACAAAACTCTACCCCAGTAGATAGACGTGGGTGCTGATGATTAACTGAAAAATATCGGTATTTCCCCCAGCTAATAAAGTCTAAGTCTAATTTTTCTTCTCTTATTTAGAAACTCACATTAATTAATAAAAATATTTCATTCAATAAGAATTGAAATTACTGAACTTAAGCCTGACTAAAAGTTATTTCTGATTAAAATTCACTACAGTTCAATTAAAATCTAAAAATTTCTCAATAAAATAGATTTTATTTTTATTCCGCCCCGCACTGCGGTTTCTTACTTCAAAATCGTATGGAAAATCGCATCGCAATAAATAATACATTGTGTTCAGACTCTTACTCGTATTTATTTATTTTTTATTTTAATATTACAAACACAATTAAAAATGTAAAGTAACCTATAGAGCCTAGTTTACTTTATAATTTATTAATTTTTATTAAAAACAATCAGGCAATGAGTTGCTGAAATCACGTTTACGAAGTTATATTTATATAAAAACAAATATAACATTTTAAATGCCGTATTAGCCAACTGTAATGTAATGTGACTGCAACAGTAGAAAACAGCTGATCGACATTGTTATGTGAAAAGTAATGAAAATATTATATAATTTTGATATTTTTATATGAAAAGTAGGTTACGTTACATTTTCACATAACAATATCTATCATCTGTTTCCTACGGTTGCAGCTACATTCCGTTACAGTCGGCTAACTGAGCGTAAATAAGTAATAAAGTAAAGGCAGTATGAGACGTGTTTATAGAACAGCGGGGAACGCTAGTGGTAGCCAGTGTGTGTATTTAAGCTCTTGAATTTGATTAGAATAAGTGTTATTTGTATATAAAATTTGTATCATTATTAGCCCTAATTACTAAACTGGCTTCTTTTATTCATTTGCAAACCTTCGAGTCCACGGAAAAGCGTTTTTAGAGGGTTAAAACGTAAAAGTATGTTTAAACACTAATGCCCCGTTTATCGATGTGGAATGAAATTTTTTATTCTAACAATTTCATTTAAAACAAAAAAAATCTGAAATTTTATTTTTGTTTCAAATGTACACTGATAAAGAAGCAGCAAAATTTTCATTAAATTTTTTTTAATACAAAATAAAAATGTGAGTGTAAATTTTATAAAATCTCCATAAAATTTAAGTCATACCATTCCTCCTAATTCGTCTACGAGAAAAATTGTTGCTTGATTCGAAAACTATATGCAAGAGATGTCATTATTAAATGCCATTTCAGACTATAATAAAAATCTTAATAATTTTTTTGAAAATGAAACTCTGACATGTTGAGTTGTTGTTTGCAATTTTAGATCAGGGAAGCAGTTTTGTCAAAAATATTAATACTTGTATTATAGTCTAAAAAAACCTTTATGATTGTCGTTTAATCACTATTATAGAACAAAGTGGACTATTTTGTATTATCATCAACGACTGCAGTGATCTAACAGTTTCCTAAAGTAAATAATTCGATGTTAAACTTGGAGTGATTAAACTTTGGATTTTGTAAAGTGTATTGGAAATTTTAAGCTCAAAGAAACTTTGAAATAACAACACTTAAATTTCAGTCGACGTTATTATTGAACCCCTGAAGGAAATTTTAAGAAAAATAAAATGAAAAACAAAGACATTTAGACGGACTAGGGTATGTAAAATTCGGTGCAGCTGAGTATAGTACTGTAACTTGCTTGTACTTAACGATAAGAACCCTACTGGAAATATTTCACGAAGAATGAGAATAATATTCGTACATATTTGGTAAAAATGTAATGGAGCTATGTATATAATCTACAGATCATACCTTCTAAAATAATGAAAACAGATTACAGTTATTACTATCCAATTTTAAGCCAGAGCCATTGAAAAAAACCTAGTTTCATCAAATTGAAGAGCAATGATAGACCATAGTTAGGGCACCACTTCACTTGGTCCTAATAGTTTGGGCTGTCTGGGTCCATTAGTAAATATCGATAGTATAAGAGAAAAGAAGATTATTTTAGCATTATAAAAGAGAATGTACATGGTTGTGTAAAACAAAGTAGTGACAGAGCGGAGATCAGTAGTGCGATTCACCAACTTTTTTTTTACCGATAATCGCATGGTTAAAATAATTATAACGAAAATTTATCGAATTTGCTATTCAGTAACATTTTTAACGATGAGTCGTTATTTAAGCGGCAATAAGTTATGTGCTGCTAATTTTATCGGTAAAATTAAACAGAAAATATCAGCTGCGCACAATCGTCAAAAGGAAATTACAGAATCATGCAATCGTTAGTGCAAGTGACAAAATTTATAGAAAATAATTACGATTGTCGGATTGTTAAATGTAATCGCACTACAGAATCCTACAGCCAAAATCGTTAAGAATTGGCCTTCAAATCAAAAATTTCACAAAATGCAACAGCCAGCATAAGGCCTAGAATAGGGATGCCAAATCCCGGATTTGGCAAATCCCGATTCCCGGGATTTGTAAAATTCAATCCCGGGATTTCTTTTTCGGGATTTCTTAGCAATTTTTATATAAAAAAACCATTTAGAAATAAAAACTATTGTTGATTTTATGGTATTTTTTATAATATTTAAAAGTCCCATACAACGTGCAATTTAATGACTATTCGTGACATATTTCTTATAAATTAACAAGAAGGGAAAAATAAATTAATTACTCTCTCACGGTTATTTTCATCAACTAAGAATTATTTTGAAAACAAAAAGAAGCATATGAGCTTTGGAAGGGAAATAGAATTTGGAAAATTCATAAGTTTGACAAATTTATTCCGTCTTATTCTATATTATGAGAGCAATTATGAATAAAATTCCACGAGAAATGTATGTCGACTCCTCAACGCTATAAAAAAATTAGCACTTATCTACTTTTCGGTAACAATTGAGTACAATTACAGCTCCTTATAATTGAAGTAGAATACAATACAAGGCAAGTGCAAACTTTTTGTTGTTGTTGTATTTACCAAATAATGCGTTTCGTTTTTCAAAAGTATATAGATTTGTATGTATGTTCGTTTTTGTTAAGATTATAGAAAAAAATTACATATATTGAAAACAAAAACAAATTTTCATATACATATATGTAGTTATGGTTTTCAGTATAAATTCTCTAACATCAAACGTGATTAATCGACTTAAAAATAGATGAGAAAAATTCTTTTGATTCTTATTTCAAACTCGCACTAGAAAATTGTTAACTTCAAAGACAATTGTGTAATGATATATTATCAACATAAAACCATTTAAAATGCATAAAATTTGTTATTAAAATAATATTTATTTTAAAAAATAATTTATTTTACCAAAAAAATTTAGATACCGAAATCTCGAAAATCCCGGAATCCCGAAAAATCCCGGGATCCCAAAAATCTCGAGATCCCGAATATCCCCGGATTTTCGGGATCGGGATTCTTAAATCCCGAATCCCGGGATTTCCAACAATCGATCCCGATTGGCATCCCTAGCCTAGAACTCAAACCCATTGAAAATGTACGAGATTTAAAAAACAAAACTTCTTGGGCAGCAAGTCAGTGCGCAAACAACATTTAATGAATTTTGGTTCCGAGTCCAAACGGAATGGGCAAATATTGCAAATCTTACCATTGAGTTTGATCAAGAATATCCCTAGGTGAATTAAAAACTTAATTAAAATTAAATCAAAGAACTGTTCGAAAAAGAACTAAATATGAATTGAATAAACAAAAATTAACGTACAGAAGTGGATACATAGACTTTTTTTTCACAAAATTGACTCAATCTTAACTTTAACTATTGATATTCTTAAATTTCGTTTTGTTTTCTTTAGTTGTCTTTTTATTGCATCCTAAATGTTTTCTTTTATTTTACGGGTTTTACATCGGCCTTATATCGTATTTGTATGTCAATATTTGTATTGAACAACTTTCTTGTTTTGATTAATTTATTTTTTCCCTGAATAATATAAATAGAATTGATATTTAACTCTACTCATGTGTGTAGTGTTGCTTGATTTGTAATTAAATTCTTAAATTCGGCAATTTACTGCATATTGAACCATTGATTAAAACGAAATGGTAAATGTGAAAAATATACTGCAGAAATATTAATGGTAGATTCGGGTGAGTAAAACATAAGGGAAATTAAAAATTCATAAATATAATCACAGCTTCCTTCCGATTTTGCAACTCCTCGCGAATTTTTGCAAATTTCGCAAAAGAGGCCTTTTGCATGGCTTGAGCTTCCAAAGTTTTGTCGATTTTAAAAAAAGAAAAGAATTGGTCATCATCCCGCTGATAGTAAGTTTTTGCGAATTTTCGTAATTTTCGCGATTTTAATTGAATTTGTTCATTTTTGTCGATTTTTAATCAATATTATGGCTGTTTCAAAATTATGCAATTTCTCGCACTTTTTTTTTTTGCAAAATTTTAGATAAATTCTTGGAAATTTTGCCGATATTAAAAAAAGTATTAAACTTTGTTATCATCCCGCTGTTAATAAATTTTTTTTTTCAAATTTACGTAATGTTCGCGATTTTTACTGAATTTTTTGCTTTCATTACAGTTTTAGTGTTTTTTAATTCATATTATGGCGTGTTTAAAATTTTGCCAATTTTATTTAGTTCGCAATAAAATCGGCTTTTTGCGTGGTTTTTACCAGTTTTAACAGTTTTGAAAAGTTTAAAACATTTTTAGATTTTAAGTTTAAAATTTGTAAACGCACTAATAATCCCAAAATTATATTTTACTTATTCAGTAAAATATTTTTTTAATAAAATACATTGAAATTGATTATTGAGGGGTTTAGCTGGATCCTATGCGCATTTCACTGTTGCTAATGCAGATCATCAGGGAACCTTTACCCCTTTTAGATTTTGTCATCCTGCTGTTGCAGCTTTTTGCCAGTTTCCGACATTTCGCCAATTTCTTTTTCATTATATATGTATGTACATGTATAATTGCAAAAATATAAATTTTTTCACTAACAGCGATATACATACATAAATTAATAATAAAGAAAGATAATTGTCAATTTTTTATATCTAAGCAAATGCTCACATGACTCAACATATATATCAGAACACAAAAATTTTATGCTAACTCATATGTTGTATTATTATTTGCTGACATATGTTGACTTTAAACAGTTTGGTAGTTTCAGCATACTGTGTAAACGACTAACATATATATATGGTGACAGCAGGATTTGTTGTTTTTTTTAAGCATATGAATGTAACCATATATTTGTTGATTCAACATATCGTCTAGACTTAGCTTCACTCAATTACCAGAATCAAGTTTGGTTTCATAACTATCACACAATTTTATCATAAGAAATTTGACGTTTTTGTTATCATTCAAAGAAAACATAAATAACACAGTGTGACAAAAAAATACCTGTGAAGTGTTAACAACAATCTGTATTTAAAATTTTCCAAGCACCTCCAAAATATTGAGTTACGGGTAAAAAACTGGGTTTTCGTACCACTAAGTTGAGTATCAACCTATTTTAAATTTATAAACGGATTTTGAAAGAAGAGACCAAGACCTTTAGAACAATATATATATATTTTATTTCAGTAAATTTGCGATATATATATATGTGTGTATTTTTCACCAAATATATTTTTTTTGGTTTTTTCGCCACTTTTCTACTTTGGATTCGTTCTTAAGCAATTTTTTTTTGCACTGGAACTATACTATTTATAACTTTATTTAAAAAAATTTATTAAGATTAATTTCCAAATTTGTGTTAAAAACTTCCTTAGAAATTTACTGAGTTATGGAATATTTTATTAAAAGAATTTTTGTTAAAAAAAACTAAACTAACTAAGATTCAAGGATGATTACAATTTAATAAATTCATATGAACGCAAAGTATAAAATTCGTATAACAATGGTCGCCAAATTTTTTTGCTTGAGAGCCGCATTTTTTGCAACCACCAACTTTAATATTCCACAAAATTATAATTACATAGAGTATTTTTACATGTGTTAAGCTCGCTTTGTAAATTTTTGATGCCACTCTAACTTGAATTTAGTATAAGAGTGATTTACAACTTGCGGACCTCAAGCTGTACAAATCGTATTAATTACACAACCCCACGATGATTTTTCTATTAAGAAATTAATAAGCAGTTCGGAGAGGTATTATGTAATCTTCAGAAAAATCATTAAAAAAATTCCATCACGTCCATTTTTTGTTTGAGACCACCTAATATTTTCACGAGGTGCGCCATTATAATTCATCACAACTCGAAGGCAGTATGTCCAACGTTGACCAAAAACACACACAACATCGGCAGACTAACAAAATGTGCTTCAAATAATCTAAATACGGTAAGACAAAAAAATTAATGGTTTCTTAAAAGCTCATAAAAAATTCAGAACAGCAAAATATGGAACTTTTGACCATTATCTGTAAAGGCAAATGTGTAAAAAATAAAATAAGCTAAGTATTATGAAAAAAAAAAAGAGAAAAAAAAAAATATTTTCAAGCAATCCCATCTGGAGTGTTGAGTAAAAGAGCCCTTGTGTCCTTCTTTTTCAAGCGAATGTGGCCAGTAAAATTCAAGATGTTACGAGCAAGCGGATTAGGATGTGACTCGAGTTTTGTTAAATATTTGCCTGCGTATTTTGCTATTTCTTCAATCACTAGTGGCATATTCAAATCACGGTGTATATTTGAGTTTTTTATGTACCATGGAGCCGATGTAATCAAACGTAAAATTTTATTTTGCCTTCGTTGGATTCTCTCGACGTTAGAAGCTGAAGCAGTGCCCCATAACTGAATTCCGTAGCACCATATTGGCTTCAAGAGCGACTTGTATAATAAAAGTTTGCAGTCAAGGCTGAGTGTTGAGTTTCTACCAATCAGCCAATATATCTGAGTTAGTTTAAGTTTCATTTGTACTAGCTTTGAATCAATATGGTGTTTCCATGTAAGTCGTCGATCAAGGTGTATACCAAGGTATTTTACATGCGAATGCTGAGGAACAACTTGATTGTTGATTCGAATTGGGGAACAAGTATCTCTTCGCAGGGTAAATGTTACCTGAACACACTTTTGCTCGTTTACCTTAATTCTCCATAATTTTAACCATAGTTCCAGTTGTGTTATATGTTCTTGTAGATATCGGGAAGCCTCATGAGGATTTTCGTGCATACTTAGGCAGGCTGTATCATCGGCAAACGTAGATGTATGGATATTGCTGCTCAAAGGCATATCACAAGTATAAATTAAATACAAAACTGGCCCCAGTATGCTCCCCTGTGGCACACCGGATGATATAGTTTCGGGCACACTCATGAATTCTCCTTCCACAACCGTGAACTTCCGGGAAGTAATATAACTTTCTAATAAATTCACCAAATTTATTGGTAGATATGATTTTAATTTTAAAATTAGGCCTTCATGCCACACTTTATCAAATGCCTGCGAAACGTCAATAAAGAGTGCAGAACAGTACTTCTTTTCTTCAAATGTTCTTCTTATACATTGAACCAATCTATGCGTTTGTTCAATAGTTCTATGCTGACTTCTAAAACCAAACTGATGGTCTGGGATACACCCACTACCAATTAGAATTGGGGACAATTTTGACATGAGCAGTTTTTCGAAAAGTTTTGACATTGTTGATAGCAGACTTATTGGCCTGTATGATTCTGCCTTGGTAAGATCTTTGCCCGGCTTTGGAATCATTTTAACTTTGGCAAGCTTCCAGCTGTGGGGATAATACTCCAGTCGTAAAATGGCATTAAAAATGAATAACATGATTCTAATTACAATACGAGGCAATTTTATTAGCATTTGGTTACTAATTCCATCAATACCCGGTGCTTTCTTCGGGTTGAGTTCAGCAATTAGATTTTGTACATCACACATTTTAAATTTTATGGGTCGAGGGGGTAGCGCAACTGCACTCGGGAAATCAACAACACCAGTACATGTGTTTGGGGTAAATACGGATTTTAAATGCTTTGCAAACAAGTTACCTTTTTCAATATCACTCCTGGCCCAAACTCCGGTAGAAGTGCGCAGAGGTGGTTTAAACTCAACGGGTGTTTTAATTCTTTTCGCAGCGCGCCACAAAGAATAATTAGATGCTGGTGTGACATCGAGATTTTCCAGATAGTTTTTAAGAGATGCAGTTTTTTCATATGCAAGCAGTTCTTGGAGTCTTTTAGTGCATTCTTTTAATCTAATTTTATTTTGGGGTGATCTGTGCTGTTGCCATTCTCTTCTAGCTCTTCTTTTTGCACATACGAGAAGTTCAATATCTGTAGAATATATTCTGTTAAACCCAGTCTGCGGATGGGAGGAAGTGGCATGTTCAGCTGCCTGCTTAATATTTTTGTTAAGATTAGCAATATTAGATTCAATATCGTCATGAGTTCTTAGCTTAATGTTTTCAGTACAATGACTACTAAGATATTTCTTGAATCGCAGCCAATTAACACGACTGACCATTTTCACATATGGGTGAGGTAGAGCACTTCTCAGTGGGCTACAGATTGTAACGATCGTGGGAGAGTGATCGGACGATAGATCTAGGGAAGCTTCGACGTGAATTAATTCCCTAGAAATATTTTTCATGACGCCAAAATCTATAATATCCGGAATTTTATGTATGTCAGTAGGCCAGTAAGTGGGCTCCCCACTCGAAATGACGTCCAAGCCCATTTTTGAAATTGTGTTGAACAACGCTCGTCCTCTAGGTGTGATAAGACGCGAACCCCAGAAAGTATGTTTTGCATTATAGTCTCCAGCTGCTACGAAACAAGGGCCAAGAGATTTGTAGAAATCCTCGTATTGATCCTCAGTAATTGCGAATCTAGGAGGGGAGTAAATTGATGATATGACAAAATTTGTGCAGAAATTTTCGATACAAATATTCGTTGCTTGTAGATGTTCTTCACAAATGTTGTCAAGAATATAATGCTTGAGTCTTGACTTTATTAAAATTGCTGATCCCCCGCAAGCTCTTCCTCTTGGGTCCTTTGAATCATATAAAATGTAGCCATTAATTTTGAATAGGCTTCTTGAAGTCAAATGAGTCTCAGAAACCAACATTATATCAATATTTTTTTCCGTGAGGAAGTGCTCAAGTTCATTTTTATGTTGGCGAATGCCGTTTGCGTTCCAGAAACTTATCTTTAACGTGTTCATGGCTTATTAACTAATGCTTGAAGCAGTGTAGACTGCATTCGTAGCATTTCTTGCATCATGCTAGTCATATTTGTTGTAAAATTATTTATAGTCAGCACTAGATTCTCAATAGTAGCTTCAAGGCGACTAAAATTAAAGTTTGAGTTTGCATTCGTTGAACTATTTTGAGGCGGAATATTTTGTGTGGGAATATAACTAGTCTTAGCTGCATCGGCATACGATACACGTGAAGTGACAGGTTGGCTCATTTGAGCAAAAGTGGCGGAGTAAGCGTTTGCTGTTTGTGCTGGAGCTAATTTAGGTTTTTGCCCCATAGTCTGTTTAACGAAAGAATAGACAGGACATCCTCTGTAGTTAGCGGTGTGATTACCTCCACAATTACTACATTTTTTTTCTGCTAGATCTTTAGGTTTAGTACAACCAGCAGTACCGTGCAATTCACCGCAGATAACACAAACTGAAGGTAACTTGCAGTAAGTTTTTGTGTGACCATATTCTTGACAATTATGGCACTGTACGGGTCCAGAACGCTTGTGTGGTTCTTCAACTGTTATTTTTCGATATAAGAGATATTTCAAATTATAAATTGGATGAGACTCGCTTTTTTCAATTTTATATCGTTTGGCTCAAGTTCGACGCGAAATAGAGGTTGAGGAATCTTCTCCCTATTTATTATGTTAGATACATTTTTTACCCTAAATCCCTGGAGGACGAGTGCATCTTTTATTTCTTCGGGAGCAACATAGGAATCGATGCCCTTCAATACGATCTGCAGGCCTTTAGCACTTTTAAGCTGATATGTGTAGAAACTTTTCTTAATTTTTTCAAATTCAGTAATCAGTTTGCGAAAATCTTTTTCTTCATAAATTTGAATTTTGGTTTCATCAATGTTACCACGTTTTATTGGAACGATGTGAAATTTATTCTCACCAATGACTGAAATTAAATTTTTTATAATAGCGTTTGAATTTTTTTCTCTCAAATAGATTGGAGGCGGCTTGGATGTATTGTTCGTAGATACATCGGGTTCGTTGTTGTCAACTTGTAATATTTGAAAACGATTTTGGCGGTTAATAGAGGATGCGCTGTTATCCCTAGACATTTTTGGAGCAGATGAAATTTTCGAAGACTTTGGGCTTCGTCCGCGCTTTACCACTGTAATATATCTGTCCATTCCCACTTGGACCTTGGGTTTTGGGCTGCTCTTAACTTCAGTAAAAACTTGGTTAAGTGATGACCACGAGCCTGAGGCGGATGATATCGCTGAGTTAAATGTAGAAGTACTAGGCAACGGTAATGTTAACGAATCACTAGTTGGCATTGGACAAAGCGAAGTTGATCGCTGACGAAAAAGTGGTCTCGCCGTTAAAAAAAAGTCTACTATCAGATTTCTTATTTAATTTATTATCATTAAGAGCTTCAGAGCTCTCAGTAAGTCTATCATTAGATTTTTTATTTTTATTATTTTCATTAAGAGCTTCAGAACTCACAGTAAAATAGGCATTTCTGCCATTAGAACTCACTTCACAGTTATTTGTTTTTGAGGTACTCATATAGAGTATTCCTCAAGGGCACTTTTGTTTGTTTGTTTGTTTTTTTTTTTTTGATTACGGTTTTTTTGTTTTTGTTAATTATGACTATGTAAAAAATATTAGCAATGCAAATAAAGCTAACAATAACAATATGTATTCCGAATATTTTTTCGTACAATTTTTTTTTGTTTAGTATGAAATAAAAACTCCGCTAAATTGACTGTTCACTATGATTATCACTACTTATGTATTATTTATAACTATCACTAAGTTTATGTCCGACAGTGGTCGGGCCTAATACTTATATTTTAGATTTAAGATTTGAATACTTATTGTTAGTTCATAATTGAAGATACAATAAATAAATAAATGTATTAAAAAAAAAAAAAAAGTATTATGAAATTCGGCTAAAAATTTTAGACTTTATTACTAGTTTAGTTTTGCATATGCATTAATTAGGAAAGTAACGAATATCATTTTGGCGAATGCGAAAATGATATTCGATTTCATTACAAATACTTGGGTCGTGTTACTATTTTTCTAGTAGGTATTGTCGATTATAACAATAATATGCAATTGAAATTTTCCAAACACCTCCAAAATCTTGAATTATGGGTTAAAAACCAGGTTTTCGTACCCGTAGGCACTTATCAACCTCTAGCTAAGTTAAATATCAACATGTTTTCAATTTATAAACAGATTTAGAACGAAAATACTAAGACAAATCATTTACATATTGTTTCAGTAAATTTCAGATATATGTCTGTATTTTTTCACCAAATTAAATTTTTTCGGTTTTTTTCAACACTTTTCTACTTTGGACTGGCTCTTAGGCAGTATTTTTGTACTGGAAGCATAGTGTTTATAATTTTATTTATAAATCATAATTAATAAAGATTAATTCGCAAGTTTGTTTTAAAAATTCCCTTGAAATTGATCGAGTTAAAATAAATTTACAAAATGTTAGGCAATCAAATTGCAATTTGCTTAGAAATACTATATAACCCTAAAGATTTCATATTTATAAAATGCATGGCAGATTATAGTGATAGGTATTGGGCAAAGAAGAAATTGGTCAAAATTTTTATCGCACTACTTTTCGTGGTCGATATTTTGAATAGGAACTTAGCCTTTTTTCACATTTATGTTATTGTGAGGATCTATCTGACTATTTTTGAAAAATGTTCTATAATAACACTTTTTAAATTTAAAATTTCTAATGTGTTTAATTTCTATTCATAATCACTGGGCCAGTTAAACATGGCACAGTTACATAAAATAATGTGTTAGAGCGTGATGGGTGTTGAATTAAAAATGCAATATTGTGTCATTACAACGGGCCGCCAGTTTGTACGCAATTCGCTAAAAGTCGTTTTAAAAGAAATATATAAAATATAACGTAAGCTGTAGTGGACATCACCTCGCCTACTTTTCTTAATATATTTACTCATTAAAGCCTGCTTAGCCGAAGTACATAAATAAAAAAAAAAAAGGATGTGCCTAATGTTCATGAAAAGTTTCAATAGGGTAGCTGGTGCTTTAATTTTTGGATTTTCCGATTGAGTAACTCAATTTTGTGTATAAAATGTCAGCTCTCTACAGTATACAATTAAGTTTAATTTTTATGGGCCTCCCCCAACCCACTTTTCTCTCTTTTATTTGTTTTTTAAAATATCCAAGCTTAAACAGAAATACATAAGTAATAGTGTAACAATTGCTAAACCGAAGTACATGCAAGAAAAAGCTAAGATTTATGAATGTAGTCAAGGCCACTTTTCACAACAGAAAATATTTTAATTTGGATAAGTACAATCTGTGTGAAAAGTTTCAATAAAATTTATTTAATTTGAGTTTAGAGTGCTTGTTCCCGCCCCTGATTGAAATTTACGGGTTTTTAAATTTTTCTTATTGATCGCTGATATATATTTATTTGTGTATCAAATTTCAAGTCTCAAGTGCGAATTTGAGTTTAATTCCGTGGCCCCACATACCAGACAAGAGTTTTTAAGATTCTGCAATTGGCTTACTCACCTATACTTACTTGTGTATAAAATTTCAGCTTTCTAGCGCGAACTATACCTTTAAATTTTATGAACATTATCCCGTTTAGTATTTTAAACTCACAATTTTGTTGTGAGCAGCGCTTATAATTCATGCTAATTTTTTTCTAAAATTTCCTAGACAGAAGTTGATTAAATACAAGGTTAACATTTTATGAGAGTGATCACGTCCACCTTTTAAGGTTATAGTTTAAATCTTGCATACGTGCAACGTGTATGCAGGGTTGCACTAAAATGGCGTGAGTTAAAAGCTGTATATTAAGTTTTTGATTCCGAGAAATATTAGCGTGGCCCAGTCCACTTTGATAAAAATTTTTGGGTTTTCAGATATTTCTAGTTGGTTTTTCACCTAGACCAACTTGTGTATTACATTTCAGCTCATTAGCATAACTTTTAATTTCCAATTTCTATGGGCGTAGCCCTGCCCTTCTAACTACAATTTCCGGGTTTTTAGATTTTTCTAGTTGGTTTCTCATCTAGACCTGCCTTTAAATTTAATTTCAGCTCCTTAGCGCAACTTTTAGAGTTTAATTTTATGGGCGTAACCCCGCCCACTTATCCAAAATCAAAATTTTGTTCGTTCAATGCTTATCATTCCTGTAAGGTTTAGTTGCAAACAGATAGTAATATATGCGCATAAATAGTGTATCTAAATATGCTGAGTCGCTGTACATGAAATATGAGGATTAAATAATATGGGCGTGTGATCGCTTACTTTTTTAACAAAAAATTTAAAGCCTTGCATTATAGCAGTATGTACGCTAAATTTCAATAAAATCGCTTCCATAAGCGCTTTAGATTTGCTTTTTTAATTCAGACCTTTATGGGCGTAGCCCCGCCCTCCTGGCTTAAATTTGCAGGTTTTCAGATTTGTTTAGTTTATTTCTCACCTACACCTAGCTCTGTTTCGAACTTCAGGTCACTAGCAAACATTTTAATTTTTATGGGCGTAGCCCTGCCCCCTAGCTAAAATTTTCGTGTTTTCCGATTTTTCTGGTTCATTGCTCACCTAGATCTACTCGTATAACAAATTTCAGCTCTCTAACTATAGCGGAAGTGCTTCATCAATTTGATGAGTGTGTCAATATTTATTTTTATTTTTATGATACAAATATTTTTCCACACGTGATGAATTTATATCATGGTGAATGAACAATTTTGTATAAAAAAACGGTATGTCAAATCACGGTGATTTCATAGAATTTATGAAAATGAAATCATCACTTTTTTGAGTTACACGATTTTTAGCGTTGGAAGTTGAAAGAAAATATTCTATTATAAATGACAAAAACTTAAAATATAATAAAACCCCACTATCAAGTCAGGTATTAGTAGTTTACTTTTGAAATCACGTGGTTTGAAATCACCGTGATTTTCAGAACAGGCCCGAAAAATATTTTTTTTATATGAACTTGTTCATTCATTATGATATAAATTCATCAGATGTGGATACAAAATTAAATAAAAAATAAATTCATAAAGTAGAAATACATACATATACATACTTCGTCCTAGAAAAAGTTTCCTATCAAAAGAATGATTTAACACAATTCGTATACTAATAGAAAACTAACGATCTAGTTGTAAGAACAAACTTCTTGAATTTAGATTGTAGACATTTTCACATTTCAATCTTGAAATTTTTTCAATAAAATTGATGTTCTCATATTTAAGCATACATTTTTAATTTATAGAATGAATTCTTAAAATTAAAGACGTGGTCTAAATTGTAAGATTATATTCTTAAATTTTTAAGAATATGATTTCAATTTACGATTTTTATTAAGAACAAAATCTTGAATTCGATCTAAAAATGAGATTTTATTCAAGACTACAATCTTCAATGCGATCTTAAAAAGAATTATGATTTTATCCTTGAATCAATAATTTTCGCATTTACCAGACTGTTAAGATTGAAATGATTTGATTTTGAACGTAAGATCTTGATTTTAGCACGTTTTTTCTCTTAGTGTATTATTTTTGATACTAATAAGTTCTGATTTACGAACTTCATCTTACGTGCTGTACAATTTTCTCAAAATAAAAATACAATTTAATTGAAAAATTAATTAAAACGCGAACTCAAGATAAAATTCGACTAAAACTCAGGATGCAATTTATTTTGGTCTTAGAAAAAATTATAATAGTATATTTTCTTGATTAATCGCGTTTAATCGATAATCGCGATTAATCGTATATTTTTTAATCGTAATCGCGATTATAAAAATCTGCGATTATTTGCAAACCGTAGTGGCCAGTGAGTATGTCTTAAAATATGCACTTTTTGCACCTCCATATCTCAACAGCATTTTGTTCTTTCAAACTTCGTATATGAGGTGACATGAGTTAATTCTAATTATGAATTAAATTGTAGAATTTTACAACGGCGGGGAACAAAGTTATCAGGAGGTAAAAACAGGACGAATGGCCTCCTGTAAATATACACACTGCATGCATTGGCCGTAACTTGGCCTGGAGCACTGCCATGCGCCTAGATAAAGCAAACTTCTTGTACAATTAATATCAAAAATGTTAAAGTACTTTTCTATATAATATTTGTCCGAAAATTATTTATCCATATTAAAATATTATATTTTATGTTATATTATATATTATATTAAGTATATTGAATGGATGTAGTTCCCAGATAACTGCTGTTTTATAAAAATATTTTCATCAGTTTGGTTAAAAAAATAAAAAAAAGAAACGAATTGTTAACCTCCTCCTTTTTTTGAAGTCGCTTAAAAATATTAAAATAATACCTTTCCCTTCCAATCATACATCTGTCAAATCTTATACGATGTAGCTTCAAGTGGGATAACAAAAGCTTTAAATCTTGTAGTTTGATATTGTCATATCCGTGTATGAATATATTTATTGAAAGGAAACCTTTTTTTCCATGATAAGTGGAAGAAATATTTTCTGCAAGATCATTTCCTTTCATTTATTTGCCACCTTTCTTGGTAATAAATGTTGAATTTTAATATTATATTGAAAATATTTACAAGTGTGTGTATTGAAAATATTTACAAATGTACAGGGAAAAGAGATGAATACAATTTGTCTTTTCTGCAAAAAATTTAATATTAAAATTTGTCGTACTGTGGTGTACGAATTCATTAAATTTTTTAAGGAAATTTGTGCTTTCCATCATGTACTTTCCATGATGACGATTATTATAGGTTTGGGTAGTCTTTATTAACTTTAAAGTATGCGAACTTTTACTATAAAGTATTCGCGAACATCAATATTTGATATTCGTTACTTCACTAATACATATGTATGTGCATGTACGGGTACGTTATATGAAATTAAGTACAATTCTTTATAACGTATACGTCGTTGCATTTAGAATAAAAACCTGAATTGACAATGAATATATCAACTCATACATAAGAACATAAGTATGTATGTACATATATGCACGGACATAATTATGTCGTTACTATAGCCGTCAACGTATGAATGTCAAAATACGAATAACTTAAATAATCATTTACAAAATGTTTATCAGTACACAAGCCCACACATACATACATAATGTATGTACATGTGTATAAGCACATATTCATACTCTTTACTTTATAATATTTTGTTATTTCTCTCAGTAGAACAACAAAAATTCAAGAAAAAGGCAAAAAACAACAGGCAGCATCGACTTTATGAAAACCAATGAAATCAACAAAAAAAAGTAAAAACAAATAACAACAAAGCAAGTGAAAGTGATATTATGGTCCAGTTTATACAATCTATATTTACGTACATACATGCATACATATGTATGTACATATGCCCACTATTTATGCATATGTGTGTATGTCATTGCTGTTTGCGGTTTTAGGAATTACAGTGTGACCAGCCAGATGTAAATAAAGCTTAAAAAGGAGATTAAGATTATTATTATGTGTGTATGTATGTACGTAACTGAAAATATCTGCTGATGTATGTATGTATTTACATATGCCTGAATTTTTAATTTTTTTTTTGCACAGAAAAAAAGTTTATGTATTTTGTGTTCAATTGCTAAATTCCAAAAAATCAAATAATGTTTTTTACTGAATCAGGAACTTCAACGGAATTTGTAAAACTAAATCATGAATTGCCCAAAACTTTAATAGACTGAAAAACGCGTTTTTATTGAAATAATTTATTATACATTTACCAAATAAAGACATTAATAGAACTTAAAATCAGTTTCAAAAATATGTTTTTGAAAAAACTGGACTCAAATTGTCACATACGTGATCGTATGTGATTGTGTTTTTACGTGATTGTGTTTTTACGTGACGAGTTGTACGTTCATGAATGTGACAATCCGACCCCTGTCTTAATTTTTTCTATACAGATTATAGAAAGATTTTAGGGTTATTTATCATAGTACAGAGTTTATAAATTAAATTAAAAATTTAAATGAAAATTGTTTTCAAGTATCAATAGAATATAATATATATGAAGGCAATTTTTATAAAAAAAAACAAGTTAACGAAAATTTTCTAAATTGTATTAGTTAATTTTTTTTTGTTTAGAAAATTTCCGTTCAAAATAATTCTAGAATTCCTTAAAAATTTTTACACTGTAAGTCCAGTGTCAATATATTCTCTATCGTTAAAAATTATGCATTAATAAGCTTCGAGTATTGTGTAAATGTGTAAATTATGTATATAAACCCCCTGTTTCCGTAAGTCAGGCAGTTGGCTCGTGTAGAAATTTTGTATTAAATTCGCTCAACAAATTTAGTGCTTTTTACACAAATTTTCTACTCAAGTCGACTGACTCTCTGAGCCTATTTCTCTAAGCAAAATAAAATAAACCGTTTTTTTTTGGTTTCAAATATATTTTGAGAATAAAATTATTGGGTAATAGTAAATAAAATAAAACAAGAATATATGTATAAATTTAAGTTTGTAACTAAAATCGTCGTGACCGGGTATTTATTATCTAAACTATATATTTTAATAAAATACTATTTGATCCACTGCAAAGCTTTAATGATTTAATCTGATTTTTCTGGCCCACTTGCAACACCAAAATATAGTAAAATTCCTTTAAAAATTTTAACAAATATGAAATTATTTAATGAAAGTAACTCCCAAGCATAAGAGTTTCAATAAATATTTCATTTGTCTGGTGTATTATTGGGAACATGTTAATTGAATTTTGCACAATGTTTTCTATATATTTCCTAGTAAGAAAAATTTGAACTATCTTGTGGGAATATGTGGTGAAATGGTCACACTGCAAAAGTAGCATAGTAAACAGCATAAGAAAATATAAAATCGAAAGCAAATAAAAAATTCCTGAAAGTTTAAGGTTATACAAGATAATATGCACACGTGTGCATGTACATATGCATGTATAATTCGGCTACCGATTAATAAAGTGTAGATTTTGTAAACTCAAACGATTTTTTTGTTTTAAAATTTGTATTGAAGAAATATTTATCGCAACGAATTTTCGTTTACAAATTTTAAACTTTAGAAACGAAATTGAAATTTTTTTTCGAATACCCTCCGAATAACTTGTAAAGAGGAAAGTCAATTTGAATTTTGCCTCTTTAAGCTTTTTTATCTCAAAACACCGCACACATGACTTATGCTTAATAATATTCTGTCCTTTTAACGTTTAATTTTTACGCAAAATTGAAGACTACTAAGGGAGTGTGAAGTGTACGACGTTTTTAGAAACAATTCTATAAAAAATAAATTAAAGGTATATCTAACCAATTTCTACTACCTAGGCGCACGGCATTGCGCCAGGCCAAGTTTCGGCCAATGCACGCAGTGTGTATATTTACAGGAAGCTATTCGAGCTGTTCTTACCCCCCTCATAACTTTGTTCCCCGCAATCATAAAACTGTAAAATTTAAAACATAATTAGAGTAAATTCATGTAACCTTATGTGCGAAGTTTTAAAGTTTTAAAATTAAAGGTTCGGGAGATATGGAGGTGAAAAAAGTGCATATTTTAAGACATACTCACTGACTCACTGACCTACTGACTCACTCATCAATATTATGAAAACTCGAAAATTTTAACCGGGGGGCGGGGGGCTACGCACATAAAAATTAAAATTTGCGCTAGTGAGCTGAAATTTGGTACACAAGTAGAAGTGAGTGAGTACTCACCTAAAAAAAATCTCAAAACCCGAAAATGTTTATCAAGGGTGCGGAGCTACGCCCACAAAGCTCAGAATTAAAAAAAACATTTCTAAGTCGTTTAACTCAAGCGATTTTATTGAAATTCGCCATACATGTTGCAATAATACAAGGCTATAAATTTTAGCTGAAAAAGTGGGCGTTAACACGCCCATACAGTTTAAGCCTCCTATTACATGTACTTCGGGTCAGCACTCTTAAATGCATTATTTATGTATTTACTATTATACTTTTCCAACGAAGCTAAACAGGAAAGATAACTACTAGCCAAAAAAATTTGGGGTTAAAAAAAGTAGGCGGGAACACGCCCAAAAGAATAAAAATTAAAATTTGAGATAGGGAGCTGAAATTTGAGAAACGAGCAGTTATAGATTAGCAAATTACTAGAAAAATCTTAAAACCCTAAAATTTTACCTAGAAGGACGGGGCTACGCCCATAAGGCTCAGAATTTAAAAAACAAATCTAATGCGTTAAACTCAAACGATTTTATTGAAATTTTGCATACATGTTGCAATAATACAAGGCTATAAATTTTTTGTTGAAAAAGTGGGCGTTAACACACCCATACAGTTTAAGCCTCTTATTTCATGTACTTCGGGTCAGCACATTTAAATATACTACATATTTATATATTTATTACTATCCGTTTTCAACGATACTCGACAGGAAAGATAACTAATAGCTACAGAAGGTATTATTATTAAAAAAGTGGGCGGTATCACGCCCATAAGAAAAAAATATATAAAATGTACGCTAGTATGCTGAATGTTGATGAACAAGTAGTTCTAGATTAGCAATTAACTAGAAAAATCTGAAAACCCGGAGATTTTGACCAGGGGCAGGCTATTCCAATAAATCACACAATTAAAAGAGCAAATCAAAAATGTTTATCTCAAGCGATTTTATTGAAACTTAGCACAAATGTTGGAATAATGCACGCCCATACAATTTAAACCTCCTCTTTCATGTACTTCGGATCAGCAGATTTAAATATACTATTTATTTAAAAATTAATATCCTTTTCCAACGAAACTTGACACGTATGATTGGCACTGACAAAAAAAAATTATTTAAAAAAAGTGGGCGGAAATACGCCCATAAAAATTAAATAATAAAATTTGATACGCAAGTAGGTCAAGATGAGAAACCAAATAGAAAAATCTAAACAACCCAAATATTTTAATCAAGAGTGGCAGGGACCACGATAATTTTTTACTGAAGCTTTAATTAAAAGCTATCATCTTAATAAGGGTACTATGACAATTGAGCGCTGCTCATAACAAAATCTTTAATTTAAAAAATTTACGGAGAGTGGGGGTAACGGCCATAACATTTCAAGCTAGAATTTGCACTAGAGAGCTTAAGTTTAATACACAAATAAATCTAAATTAGAGATCACCAAGAAATATTTAAAATCCTGGAAGTTTCAATTGAGAATTTATGTTTAAGGATTTACTAACAGGAAAATGTTTAAAGCACCGATTCTTAAATTAGGGAAGTAGGGCCACGTTTATAAAATTTTTATCGAAATATTATACGGTAGAGAAGCTACCAACTAGATAAATTTAAAACACAAGCACCTGTATTGAAACCTTACATGCACATTTCACTCATGCTGGCATTTAATTTTGCGTTTTCTAAAGTACTTCATCTGAGCAGACTTTACTACACTAAAATTTACACTATATTTTACATATTTCTACTCGGATGACTCTTAAAAAATTAATCAAATTACTCGGTCCTTATTATGAAACAATGGTGCACATATTACCCTATAGCCCATTATTTTATGTAACTCTGCCCCTTTGAACTGGCGCAGACATTATGAATAGAACTATAACAGACTAGAAATTTAAAGTTAAAAAAGCTTTATAAAGAAAACCTTCCAAAAAGTAGTCAGATCCTCACAAAAACATAAATGTGAGAAAAGGCCAAGTTCATTTTCAAAATTTCGGCCATCAAAAGTAGTGAGATAAAAATTTTGCCCAAGTTCGTGTTTGGTACAATACGTATCACTGCAACATGGTATGAATTATATTAATTTGTAATCGCAAGGGTGTCATATAATTTCTAGATAATGTTCTAACTTGGCAATATTTTTACTCTTCTAAAAAAGGAGAAAATAATGTATATTTGTTCATTTCTTTATATCGGGAAAAATGTTGTCAAGTAAGCAGATTACCTAGAAATTATATGAAACCCTTACGATTACAAATTAATATAATTCATACCATGTTGCAGTGATACGTATTGTACCAAACACGAACTTGGGCAAAATTTTTATCTCACTACTTTTGATGACCGAAATTTTGAAAAGTAACTTTTAACATTTTTCGCATTTATTTTTTTTGTGAGGATCAATATTTTACTTATCAATAAAAGTTAAAAGTCACTGCAAAGTGGTTTAATATTATTTAATCCAAAACTTTGTGTACAAAAATAGTACAATTATTATTTTTTCCAAAAAAAAGTCAGGTAAACTTAATAGGTTTTGTCACTTAAAGTTAAAACAAGTAATACAAATAGGTAGGCTAGATTAGGTAAGCAAGGGTAGTGCTATACCGGACCACCACTTGGAGACCCAATTGGGTACATTGTGATTCTCTTCTGAGTAATATTTACCCTCCCATTTATAGCCAGAAGTGACCATATTATACATCATTAAGCCACCGAATTTCCACGATGAAGCCCCTTTAGTTTACACTTCCTGATATCAGTAATGCTTTCATGGAAATGTCTGCTCAGCCAACTAAGCCTATGACGTTGCAGCTTCGGGCAGTGACAGATTATATGTTCAATGGTTTCTGGTTTCTCCGCACATCCTACAAAAGTCTGGAGTGCCAGTTTTCCAAATGCTGCTTCTTGCTCCGACAAAGCAGTGACCTGTCAACGCGCCCATCATGATTCGTGTCGCCTTCCTATTCATGGCCAGTAGCAATTTGGATCTTCCTTTTGGAAAAAACCCTTCGAGACTCTACAATCCACCATACTTCCCCAAGAACTCCTGCTTTCCTACTCAATTACTGAGTTCTCTATAGTAACGAGCCATCGGTAATTTTACCGATCTGTCCATCGTCCCCTCATCTAATGCCGACCCTATTCTTGCCAGCTCATCGGCGTTTCCCTTAACATTGTTGTGGTCAGGAAACCAAAATAGTCTAACACTATATTTATCCATAATCAAGTTGAGGGCTTGCCTACAGTCACTAACAAGTTTCGATTTGACATTGTGCCCCTTCAAAGTTTTTGGCGCTTTCTAGCTGTCGAAGGCTACCTTCTAAATAAACGTCAGCTAAAATACTGGCCACCAGTTCCGTGGCCCTGAGAATCGCCAAGATCTAAGCCTAAAAAACACTGCATTCATTCGGCAGTCTGAAGTAACTACGAATGATCATTCCCAAGATATGGACACCAGCCCCTGTGCCATGTTTGATCCATCTGTAAAGACTGCACTACCTTCATATAGCCTATTGGATTTGAGTAAATAGTCTCTATTCGGAATTACCATTAAGGGTGTTCTAATAAAATCGATTTCAGCGATCTTATAGTCCGTAAACCCAGGGGTTACGGATTCCTGATCACCAAAACCAGTCTCATTTAAGATAGATGTGTGATCTGTTGTTCCTGTCATCACGAGTCTAAGGAGAGTTCAAGTAACCGTTCTCACTACAAAGTCCTATATAGGAAGCAGATGAAGAATGGCGTCCAAGGCAGCCTGAACCTCTGCTAGTAATCTGAACCTTAGCTAGTAATCTCCTGTGACTTTCCTTCCTCAATGCCTCCCACCATATCGCTCAAGCATAAGAAATAACTGACCTGACAACCGATGTGTAAATCCAGTTTAATACCTTCGGATGCAGACCCCAGTTCCTTCCAATGGAGTTCCTGCTTGCGAAGTAGGCAATGAGCCGTTTGTTTGATTAGCTTTTCATGCGAATTCTTTTTCCAAGAAAGCTTGCTATCTAGGAAAACATCCAGGTATTTAGTTCCCTCTGCTAGTCCCAGCTCCACCCCATCTACCCTAGGTAGTACAAAACTTTGTATCTCCTGGTAAAGAGGACTAACTCGGTTTTCTCTGTGTTGACTTCCAGTCCTTTACTGTTGGTTCAAAAGATAGATCACCCAACGTCCGCTTCGGTCAAAACGCCTAAAAATTGCTTTCATTACCAACAACCACAATATAGGTGACAAAACTCCTCTCTGTGGTGTACCTCTAGTCACTAATCTCCTCGGGCTTTCGCGTCCAATACTCGAGTGGATCCGCTAGGAAGTTGTGAACCCTAAGGGTCTTCAGCGACTCTAATAGGTAAGGTTAGGTTAAGTTATGTAGGTTGGCAGGTAGCCGGTGAGGATGAAAAATTAAGAATCCAGTCCACTGGGACTCAACATTACGGTTCTTTTGAGCGGAGCAGAGGCAGGGGAGGTGCAAAATGCTTTCGTCTTGGGCTTTCCTCAGGTTTCCTCCTGATCGTGAGAGTGATATGACTTCGTGCTAACCAAATAGAAAATGAAAAAATGGAAAAACAGAAAATGAATAGCGATACTTATAAATGTATTTACCAATGGTAAATCAATAATTGTATACACAATAATCATTTCTCATATTCCATTTCATACTAAATTTGCGTTAAATAGCTGATGTTAATAACAAAACTCTACCTCAGTAGATAGACGTGGGTGCTGATGAACTGCGTGGCTGCACAGAAAAATGTCGGTATTTCACCCAACTAATAAAGTATAAGGCTGAGTTTACATCTGGCATTTTGTGTGTGTCATTTGTCCAAAAAATTGTAACCAACTAATTACTAATGAAAAACTGTTTGATTCAGACATGTATTTATTGATTAAACATTTTGCAATCATGTTTGACTCTATAAAATTGTCTTTTAATTATGTATGAAACTGCTTAACTTAATAAATACATGTCTGAATCGAAACAGTTTTTCATTAATAATTAGTTGGTTACGTTTTTTACGCTTGTGTAGCACATGGCACACAGATGTAAGCCCGGCCTTAGTTTAATTTTTCTTCTTTTCTTTGGAAACTCACATTAATTAATAAAAATATTTCATTCCATAAGAATTGAAATTACTGAACTTAAGCCTGACTAAAAATTATTTCTGATTAAAATAGTCTGTCCTCGCAGCCAATTTAATATGATACGAGAATACTGCTCAAGCTCCTTAAGGATTTTGCAACATTATTGGACAACCAAATATTTGGTAAACACACCTGTGAAGGACTTAATTGCAAAGTAGAAAGTATAATTGGAGAAACCCCTTCTGTAAATAAAATTAAAAAATTCCTAATGAACTGGGGTTGTAGAGTGCAGTAGTATGTGAGATGTTGTTTGCTGTATCTAAAATGCTAGCATGTCCCCATGGTCGGTGGTTCCATGCGGCTATTCCATTTAGTCTGATGGCTAACTTCCCAGCCATTAAGTCCACTGCAATCCAACACAACAGAACAAAGAGGGCCTTTGCTGGGGTTGATATAAGAGCACCGGTTATCGTAAGTGTCATTTTCCGAAGAATCTCGTTTATTCGGAAGTGATTGCTTGCTGAGTTTAGTGTTTTCACACCAAACTGAAATGTTGTAAAATAATATCGTTTTTATGACCGTCACTAGTATCCAACCTTTAGAGCTTATGCTCCAAGTAGAATCAATTGCGTTCCTATAGATATAGATTTTCATTAAGACTTTCGTTGCAACACCCAGATATTTGGAACTATCCGAAAAGGTTAGGGTATCTCCTGAAAAAGAGTAACAGTTCTGTTTTAGTTGAGTTGAAACTGAGACAGCTGCGTGAATACTAAACACTAACCTCATTTCATGCAGATTCCAATTTCTGTGATATCTAGATGAAATTAAGATTTTTCTATTACTTCATTATCATATCTATGGGCCTGCTTTGTGATAATTGCTAGCTGTTTCTATGGTGGAATTGATGATTCTGCGTAGTAGAAAATTTTTTGATAAGCTGATAGGTCTTTCGATCAACCTGCCAGCTTCATAAGAGACTGAATGGTTGCCGTCAGATCAGTATTGTTAAAAGCACTTTCAATGTCCATTAAGGCTACCATGCTAAAGTTTGTATGGTCGAGTGTGTGTGTGACTCTACCCTCGTTGTAGGAGTGTTGACAGGCTAAGAAGAGAGCCGTCTATGGTTGTTTTGATATGAACCTCCGACACTGTGCAGGGTTCTTCAAAGGAAGGAAGTTAAACTTATGGGTATAAAATCCTTCTACTTGAAGTGTGATGCTTTTTTTCCTTTGAAATCAAGACAACATCACATTTAGTTCATCTAATTGAAATATATGACCATCATAAAATTACTTCATCAGTTGCAGATCCGGAAGAATAATACTATCTGGTCCTGATGATTTGAACGTATGCAAGCTTTTAAGTTTCATTTTACTTTATCTGCAGGTATGTGTTGGATATCAGAAATTTGTGTCTACTAGTACCTTTAAAGATTTTATACCATTAGTGTTCCGATTTCCATAGTTTTTTTAGATGTAGACGGATATTGATGGCTTTTTTGCTAGAATTTTAAGCGATCTGCTAGTCTTGCAGAAATATTATACATTACTACAGAATTTATTCCAAGTTTTGCGCTATGTATTGCTTACTTCGGTCTTGAATTTATTCAATAAGGCTTTGTACACGCAAAGAAAAAATATGGTTGAGGTAACCATAATCAAGCAGCAACATAATATGATTGAATTATATGGTTGTAGTTAAATCATATTATTGTTAATAAAAAAGCAAACTTTTAATAATCTTATTATCTGAGTTAATAATAATATTATCAACAAAAACAATAAACTTTGTTACACCTAATCTTATTATTGTAAATATGACAACACTATTGTTAGATGTGACTAAAATATAATCGAGACTCACTATACCATGTTCTTATATTATAATAATGTTTTTAAATACGACAACAGTATTATTTAATATAATAATAATATTTTGTTTTTCAATCATATATTTAT
This sequence comes from Tachina fera, assembly GCA_905220375.1. Lineage (NCBI taxonomy): Eukaryota > Metazoa > Arthropoda > Insecta > Diptera > Tachinidae > Tachina > Tachina fera. Next base: position 68,382,634 of record LR999964.1, read on the forward strand.
TGGCTAAAAGAGATGTGCGTTAAATTCGAAATAAAGATAAATTAATATTATTGAAATAAAATATATGTATATATAGAAGTGTATACTTACAAATGTGTGTATACACGAAATACAGACACGTTTCTATAAAGAGATAAACATATGTACGTATGTATATGTTTTTATTTATCTACCCTTTTGTTTTTTTTTTGTACTTTATTTATTTATTTAACACGACACGTGCAATACCGATAGCTTACAAACGAAACACTGAACTGAGAGAAGAGGTTTCTGAAAAAGATATTTTTAAGAACTTAACATAGTATGGCTTTGGATAACATTATATTGTTATTTACATTATATTATTTTTAATAATAATAAAAATTATGTTGCAGTCATAAATTTTCAACAAAACTATATTTTTAAATTCTAACCATATCTCACTTTTTTATGAATATAATAATGTAATTACTAAATTCAAACATTACTTTGCTTATTGTAATAAAATTAATGTTTAAAATAACAATAACTTGTTTTCAACGACCACAGATTTGTTTCTGAGAACATAATATTGTTTTCTTAACCATTCTACAACCATATCTTTTCTTTGCGTGTAGAGTAACCAGCTGTCAGTCCTCTTTGTTGCATTGATAATTTTTCTGCAGTTTTTACGAGTTTATGCTATGGTTTCAGGCTATCAGGGTAGTTTTCGATTTGGGAGGTGTATGGATGCCTTACATGATAAACTTGTAGCTTCCTTAAACGCATTGTTAGCGTGTCTACAGATTTGCCAATGTTTGAAGCTATATCTATTGTTGGAGGATGCGCTATCAAGTTCAAGTGAGGATTTGGTTCTGTTCGTCCCAGTTTGCTTTATATCTGTTAACATATAATCTGGTATTACTGTTTGAAATACTAACTGAGAATGTCACATAGTAATGGTCAGATAACAAGAAGTCAGAGGAGGCCCTCCGTTAATGAATTACTTGAGGGTGTCTTGCACTGACCAGTGTTGTGTATATAAGAGACTAAGAAAGTTGCATAAGTGGGAAAATTGAAAACGGTCTTAACGAGTTTTTCTATAAAATTTTATATTTAAAATCACGTTAGAATTAATAATGTCAAATTGTATGGAGGAACTCGCTAAGATCATGTTCAATTTTGTTACTTATGCTAAGGCACACACAGAAGAAGAAATACCAATGTAAAATCACCATGCAAAAAGTTTGATTCAAATTCATTCAAATCGTATTAAATTTAAAAGAAATAATATGCTGCTTTAGTGTGTTGGTGTTTATTTTCTTTGTCCATAGAACATAATATGGGGAAAATCTGGTTCAAAGACCGGTACTGCGACACCTGATGGATCTTTTGTACCATTCATTGGTCATATCTGCAATACACTTTTGTGCTTAGTTGTGTGAGTCGTTTTTGTATGGTTGTTGTTTTTTTATGTTTGTAAACAGCCGAAAAACTGCTGCTGGCTGCTAGGCAGTGTACTAGTCTTGTAGTCGGAGGATTGCAGGTTCGAATCAAAAATATTTTGAATTTTTTTTTAATAAAACTTTTCAAATAAATTGTAAGTGAAATGATCAATGAATTAATGTTGAATTAAAATTGTATTTATGATGGTAAATATTAAGTGTGGTATCTAAAGAATATTTAAAGTTGTTGTGGCTCAGGGTTAAGCACGTTGACCACCACACGATGAGTTCTGAGTTCAAATCTTGGCAAGCCAATTTATCTACAAACAAACATTTTTCTGATGTCTATGTCAACCCCACAGGGTGCCCCTGTGGCTGAGTGGTAGCGATGCTCTGGCTGTTTTCTGCAGACAAGCTAATCGCTTTGCGGGTTGTTTTTGTTCTTAAAAAAATACATTTACTACATTAAATTAAATTCATGTATTTCTAACTTGAAATAACTTTGACTCAATATGATTCTTCATTTTAATTCTAACAACGTGAAGTAGAGTTATTTCAAAAGGAAAAGTTTCTTTGGAAATTACTATAAATCCTGTTAGATTTACATGAAACACATATGAAGCAAAATCACTGCCGGAAGAGGATTAGAATAACCTTGTTTATGTAGATTTAAGTTATAATTTCTCTGTGTGCTTCCGTTTATTATTGGCTAACAAATAAACACAAACTGTCTTTACTTAATGAATTATTAGTTCTTCCCTTTATTGTCTTTACTTATGGCTTAGCGAGGAGCCTAGAAACGATCACCAAAAAGAACTGTAAATGACCCAAACAGCTCAAAAGTAAGCTACCGAATAAAACGAATTGCTTTTTCGGATGTTTTATATTATTTATTATAGAAATAAAAATAACTCATATAGTTTTCATAGCATAAAAACAGTTTTGGTCTTTGATGAAGTTATGTGCATTTTTTTTAGCGGAATTTGGCGTCTGTGTTCGGTGCTTAGCTCATTTTTGTATGCTTAACATGAATTACACATTGTCTGCTATACAAAAATAGTTTTAAAAAGTTCCATATAATTAAATACATTTTATTTGGTAACCTTATCAGTGCTACAGCATTATGGTTTCATATTAAAAATATTATTAGTTTTTATACATCTGGTACCGTGCACTAAGCAAATATCAATTTATTTCTTTTTTTTAACACGCGAATTTTTTATTTTTTAAATTTTATTTTGGGTTCCTTAAAAACTACTAACCTTAATCACCTTTAGTTTCCTTATTATTTTGTTTGCACGACTGCATTACTCATAATTACTCAGCTGCATAGTTATAAAACAACTTAATTTTTATATACATACATACATACATATTTTGTCTTATAAAATATTACATCATAGGACTGTCAAAACAAATGCTGATGTATTAAGAAAGTACACATACACACTTGCATACATACATACATGGATGCGCATACATCAACTGAATTGAAATTTAAAGTGACAACATGAGTTTAACGGTTTATAATTGGCAATATCAACAGTATGTCTGGAAAGTTTTCTGACAGGCATTTTTTTAAATACATACATATAACACAGCATAACTTAATCAAACTTTCTCCAAAATGATAAGGTTCTCAGTATTGATACTCATAGAAAAGACAAAAAAAAAATAAGTGTGCATTGGAATTTTTAAAGCTTATAACTCTGAACTTATTGCAGAAGGGACTGAAGTTTCAGCCTGTGTCACATTGCTATACTGAATCGGTATATATAATTATGAATTACTTGTATTTTAGGTAAATATTATGCTAGAACTTTTCTGTAAAATCTTACGAGGATCATTTCTGTGGAATTTCGTAAGATTCTAAGCTCTAAATAGGTTTTTTATTTTTTCCTGCGAAAAAGAGGACATAATTATACTTCTAAAGCTGATATGAAGGCTTAAAATGTTCTACAAAATTTACCATAATTCTTGTGAAATTCTTTGATTTGTTTTTAGAGACTTGTGCGACAAACTTAAAATGAGAAAATATGTATATGTCAAAAATGTCCAGTATGGCCAGTGATATGTGAGTATGGTCCAGTATGATATGTGAGTAAGAAATCGGTTAAATAAATGATAAATGATTCAATAAGATAAAGTCCGGAAGCATTTCTTCGATACAGTTTGTAGAATTTACTTTATAGGATGAAATTGTCAATATATTGATGAGAGAGATATATGTACCTTCTCTTGGACCGATAGAACTTCAAGTTATAATTTGAAAGATAAATGCAAAGCATTAACGAAAATGGCATATATATGGCCATCGTGGTAATTCTTGACGAAGCGCATTCTGGGTGTGCAGGGCGTATGTCACTACTGTTTTATCAGGGCAAGCTAGCGACTTACAGAAAATAGTCAAGAGTTATAAATTCGCACGCCCTTGGATGCCAATTAGCAGGTCAATTTCTCGAAAGCATTTAATCGTAAAGCTTTCATTTCAATAAGTCATGTAGTGCCATCCTGCTGAAAGCACATCTCGACCGGAGCCATGTCACCCATATTTTCAAACAAAAAAATCATGGATAATGATATGGTTAAGATATTAATTTTTAAAGAAATAAGGTGTAATGATGTCACTAGCGTATAAAGCGAACCAAATAGTACATTTTGCTGGTTTGCAATGGAGTCTGTGGGGTCTGTTATGAACGGGTATCACATTTTATACACAAATCATTGTTGAACGCAATTTTGCGATAAGTTGATCGAATAGATGACTGATTTTAAATGTAAATCTGAATAATTTGACAGTGTTTTCCAAATAATAATCTATTCATGATTATTTGACAGAGTATACTGATTATTAATTTTAAAAGTGAACGCCGTATGACTTTTAACCCTTTCTTTAGATCTCTCGTGCATCAAAAATACCTTCCATATATTTTATTGTATTAAATTGACTTTTTACTGATATAAAATAAAATCCAATTTAAAAATGTTAGCATAAAGAAAATGTTAATTGAAATCAAAATTTTATATCAAATCATCTTCCGCAAACAAACATTTAATTTTTAGTTCAAGGAATACTTTTCTTCATTTCCTATTAGAAACTCAAAGCCTGATTGCCTTAAAATGCCTGCTTATTAAAAATAAAATTGTTTTATAAAGGGTTTATAATACAAATTTTGCATGAAAAAATGTTTTATAAACCTCGAAATCTTGTAAGTCAAAAATATTTATTTATCATTATTACCTCTAGTTTTTTAACATGCGGAAGTTAGATTGAATTTAAATTTAAATTAAATTTTAAATTATTAAAAAATTTTAAATTATTAAGATATTGAAAGATATATCAAACCATAACCTACAAAAAAGCTTAACCGAAAAACTTTTTAGAAGTCGTTTTTTTACGAAATTCGATTATTTACGATTGCAAATGATCGATTTAAAAAAAAAAGATTAAGTTCGAAAATTATATCGCTTAAGCTTTTATTTGGCGGTTATGACACGGTATGTATGCATAAAGCATTGAGCACATTCACCACAGCAGGCTACATGGCTACATGAGTACAACTACCGCAGGCAACAAATGTTGCCTGGTAGCCAGCTACTGAATCATTTTAAAGACGGCAGCAGCACCATAAATATATGTTTCAGTGGTGCCAAATATCAAATAGATATTTCACAATTATAAAAATAAATTAATTTATTCAAAAATATAAAAACAAATCAGTTTATTTCTTTATATTTTTTTTTTTGCGAATTTTACTATTTATATGTTTAGTAATTTCTTCACTACGTTTAGCAATTATTCGTTAATTTGCGTTTTTTTCGCGTTTTTAGCGTTTCTTTCCAAACTTTTTATATTTTTAATGGCTTTTGCGATTTCTAATAAATGTTAGCGCTTGCTTCCGATTTTGCAAATTTTTGCGATTTTTTGCAAGGTTCGCAATAAATGCAACTTTTTGCTTTAATTGCAGTTTTGGTGATTTTTCATCAATAGTATGGCTTGTTTACAATTTTGCAACTTCTAGCGATTTTTTGCAAACTTCGCGATAAATGCGACTTTTTGCATGCTTTCAGCCTCCAAACAGTTTTGCCGATTTTTAAACATCATTAGACTTTGTTATCATCCCGCTGTTAATATGTTTTTTGCAAATTTTGATATTTCCGCGGTTTTGGCCGAGTTTTTTGCATTCCTTAAAGTTTTAGCAATTTTCAATCATAATATGGCTTTTTTTTAATTTTGCAATTTTTCGCGATTTTTTTGGAAAGTTCGCGATAAACCGGCTTTTTGCGTGTCTTTTAGCTTCCTTACAGTTTTGAAGATCTTAATACATTATTAAACTTTGTCATCATTCCGCTGTTAGAAACTTTTGCGAATTATTTAAATTTTCGCGAATTTTTTGCATTCCTTACAGTTTTATCGATTCCTAATCAATATTAGGACTTTTTTTAAATTTGAAATTTTTCGCGAATTGTCGCTTTTTCACTTTGCAAAAATATAATTACTTTTGCAATCAACATTAAATTTTTGTAAACTTCTTTTTTATTTTTCAATACAAAACATTTCTTGGCAATAATTTGTTTAACATATTTGCTATACTGTCAACACTGTTTTTGGTTTGTAGCCATAAAAAATAGAAATTAGTTTAATTTGACTACAACGACAAATGTAGCACGGACAACAACCTGTAGCCTGTTGCCTTGCTGCCTTCAAAATATTCATTCTCATATAACCATGTGTATTCTATTTTTGACATTTTGTAGCCGGTAGCTTGCTGTGGCGAATGTGTTTAATGTTTAACATATTTGTATATATTGACATACATTTAACTACAAATATTATTCGTAAGGTTAACCCTTTAAATTAACTAGATGTTCAATAAATGTTATTTTACCTATTGTTCAGATATTTGGATTGAAGAAAAGCATATCGAGTGTTTATATTCAAAAAGTGCTATCTGCAATTCTTGAATATTTTAGTAGACCAAATAAGTCCAAGAGCAATAATTGTATTTGAATGACATTAGTAGAGTTAAGATGTCTTCTGTAAATGGTACTATTCATCAGAATTTAGTTATTAGCCCTTGCACTTTGAGAAAATAACAGTTTTTTGCGCTCTTCTATAATTTTCAAGCCTTGCAGATAGCACTTTTTAAATATAAACTCTCGATATGATTAAAAATTTTTGGTTTTCAATACAAATAGTTGAAAATTAAATCTTTGTATGCATTTGTATGAAGACCCAGTAAATATTAACTTAATGATTTAAAAAAGAAAATATTTAATTTATTTGCCATTTTTAATAATTACACAATTATATGAAATAAAGTTTCCATTCGAAAATTTCTGCATGAAATTATATTTTTTGTCAAAATAATAATTGTATACATTGTATGAATATATCAGTATGTACATACATGTGACCATAATGGTATTATTAATCCACAAAAAATGCTAAATTTAGCCAAAAACTTATTTGCTTATCTAAACGTACAACGTGAATGGGTAAAATATTGTGTAATAAAGAGAAACAAATTTTTAAAAATATGGTAAAGAAAACAATACAGTCATCCTATTAATATTTAAATGAGCGCGACCAAGTCAGTACCAGCAACTACAAAAATAGAAAAACAATGTATAATTGGTGTCAATAAATTATGTGCGCTTACATTGCGCATTGTGGTTGCTGTTAAAAATAATGCTAATTTAATTTAATTTAATTTAATTAAATGAGGGCATAGTGTGTAAGTGATGGCAAAATAAGAAAGAAAACAATGTTAAATTTAAATATATGATGCCACAAATGAAATAGCTTTCGCTTTTAATTCAATTTATTTTTCTGGTTTTTTGCAAAAACAACCACGAGGTGTTAAATTCCTTTGTTTTCGTATGAAAAAAATAAACGAAAGACTTGAAAGCAAAAACATTTTATGTCAAGACTATAGTTGCATAATGTTTTGAGGGAATCAGAGAAACGGGCTCATGAAGGAAAGTTTATCTTTTGCCATTAGTAGCATTTATAATGGTTGTTTAACAAAAAGAACAAATAAATTAATGAATTTGAAATTATTAACTCTGGCTGAATGAATGCAAAGCTTAAATTTGATTTGAGATTTCAATCTCAGATAAAATATTTACAGCCTTATTTATAAAAATTATTAAGACTTTGTAAAGGGTTTTTAAAAATAATATTCATATAAAATGTTTCTTATTAAGTCTTTATAAAGCCCTGATAACTTTAACATATAAGGCTGTTACTATATTATTAGTTTATAATGTACGTGGTTAGAGAATCTAAGAGCCATTTCAATTTAATAAGTAATAAGAATGTAACTACAACGGTAGGAAATAGTTGATCGACATCGACATGAAAGATGTCTCTTAATTTATTTTATAGTTATGACCAGGGCAAGTTTTTCAAGCATTTTGCTGGAAAAGCTTGATTTCGCTTATTTTGTACCTTTTTTTTTTGCAAAATTGCTTTATTTGATACACTCTGCTTGAATTTGCTTCTAATGCAATTTGGCAGCCCTTGAAAATAATTTTTGAGTCTTTCTGTTGCAAATAAAAAGCAAAAGTGTGTTTGTCCTTTTCTCACACATGCAATTTTCTATTCTTTAACTCTTGACATTGCTAGCATTTGTTAATGTGTAGTTGTGCTTCTGAAAAAACAGTTAGTTTCTGGTTAACTATTGTAATTTATTTAAACTGTGAACAATTTTCTGTGTAACCAAAAATGCCTAAGGAAACTAAAACAGAATTTAATGCTCGTATTGTAAGAGAATATCCAGGAGTGTTTAAGGCTGATAGTTCAATTCTTTTTTGTATGCTTTGCAATTGTACAATTTCTGAATGCAAAGTATACATATAACGTTCAGCAGCATTTAGGAACGGCTGAACACAAAAAGTTCGATGAAAAAACTCAAACAACTCCTTCACAATCATTGTTGACAAGTTACTCAAGTGACCCGAGTATAAACCAATTTAGCATGGAATTATGCCAAACATTTTTGGCAGCAAATATTCCATTACATAAAATAAATAATTCAGACGTTAAATCTTTCTTGGAAAAGTATACAAAACATTCTATACCATCTGAGACAGTTCTACGAAATAAATATGTACCCACACTTTATGAAAAGTATAATAAGAAACTGCAATCGAAAGCTTTTAATAAAAAAATCTGGGTTTCTTTAGATAAAACAACTGATAGTCAAAAACGCATGGTTGCAAACTTTGTTTTTGGCATATTGGATGAAACGGAAAAAGAAAAGTCTTATCTTCTTAATTTGCCACACGTCAAAAGAGCTAACAATAGCTCTATGGCAGCTTTTTTTACAGATAGTTTGCAATTATTATGGCCCAATGGTATGTATTTATACAGTTCAAATTTCATGATCAGGTTCTAGTTTAAAAATATTTTTTATTTAAACAGGTATTGAATATAAAAACGTTATGTTGGTTGTTACTGACGCGGCACCGTATATGGTTTCTGCAATGAAATCATTAAAAATTTTATAGCCGCAGATGCTTCACGTTACCTGCCTATCTCATGGACTGCATAGAGTTGCAGATTTCATACGCTTGCACTTCGTAGATGTAAACTCCCTTATTGCAAATTGCAAAGCTGTTTTTCTTAAGGTATGTAATACATACATACATACTATATGTGTGGTATATATGTACATATGTATATATACTATACTTATATACATATGTATATTTTTAATATGCTTAAAACAATTTTAATTCAATCATGAATCTCTAGGCACCATCTCGGATTGGTTTATTGCACGATATGTATCCAAATATAACCAACCACCCCGCTCCTTGACAAATCTAAGGCCTTTAACTGAAGCGATTTTATTGAAATTTGGCATACATGTTACAATAATACAAGGCTATAAATTTTTGTTAAAAAAAGTAGGCGTTAACCCGCCCATACGATTTCAACCTCCTATTTCATATACTTCCGGTCAGCACATTTAAATTTACTATTTATGTAACTACTATTATCCGTTTGTTACGAATCTAAACGGGAAAGATAAACACTAGCTAATTTCAGCTAGTGAGCTGAAATTTGATAAACGAGAAGTTCTAGATTAGAAAATTACTAGAAGCATCTGAAAACTCAAACATTTTACCAAGGTAGGCGGAGCTGCGCCCATAAGCGTCAGAGTTTAAAATATAAATCAAAGGCCTTTAACTGAAGCGATTTTATTGAAATTTGGCAGACTTTTACCCAAATTATTTGAATACTGTTTTTTTGTAAACAGAGAGGAAAAAGTTGCCACGTACTTATAATGGTAAATTTTATTTAGGAATGCTTTTTGAAATGTGTAATTTGAGTTTAATTAATAGAATTTTTTAAGTTAACCCGTTGTTCAATAAATAGGTGATATGTCGAATAGTGGCTTCGTTGAATAAATATTTTTTTTGCATATCTTTCCTTAAGCCTTTAATGTAGAAAATCTTTAAACAAAAAATCCGTAAGGCGACTAAATAAAAACAAATATTAATAATTTTAAAATCCGCCGAATATATTTAGAGAATGTGTGATATTTTCTAAACGGCTAAACCGATTTTCTTAAAATATAGCTCGATAAAGTCAGGTGTTTCAAACAAACGCGGACACGGACAGACACACAGATACATAGAGACACACTACAAACTTATAACACCCTTTTTTGTTCGTTGTTAAAAAACATTCAATTTGTGAAGCCATTTTTTTTTGTTGTTAAAAAAACATTCAATTTGTGAAGCCATTATATGTACATATGTATATTCGAAACATGAAATTGTATTTTATTTTCCATAAATAGTCTTTAAATGTACATAAATATGTACATATGTATGTATGTATGAAAATATTTGCATGCCAGCATAACTATGAGCAGCGATTTTCTTGTATTCCACCCTTTCAATAATATTGACATCACGATAACCGTTTTGGATAAGTTTAATTTCACCTGGCCCGGCTTCGCGAACTTAGTGGGCGCCTATCTAAAGCAACTCACAATACTAGCTTTAAACCACCCAACCCTTGGCGGTTGTAATAATAATAAGTTTCCTACCACTATGTGTAGATGAACCGACGACACCATGTCCCAAAACCTCACTCTTAACAACTCGCTGTTGACAACTTCTCCATTGTGTGCCAACGTCATGGCACTACACAATGTTGCAACGCCACTGAACCCAGACATCATATGAGCAATTTAAATTTGTGTTGGCCAATCTTCACAACCAATTGCTCGAAAGACTAATATGTATGTGTAGACCGCTTAATTCCTTACCGCACACCACTGTTGCTGTGGTTGCTATTTTGTTTCTTCGCAGAATATTGAGACCTTACTTGGAAGTGCAGCTATTATAATATATCAGTCCAATTTGTTTGATTAGAAAATTTTTTCTTTTTAATTTTTAAATTAACAAAACTAAAAGTCAAAAAATAAACAAAAAGCTCGGATTTTACAACTGAATACGGTAGCATTAATTTTGAGAGTAAAAAATAATTGAGAGAAACGTCAGAAGGTTAATATGGCGACGAAAAGAGAGAACGGTTTTACCTTTATATTATTGTATCATGCTACATGTTTATAAATTTATTACTATCCGTTTCCAACGAAACTCGACAAGAAAGATAACTACTGGTCAAAGAAAATCTTGAGATTGAAAAAGTGGGCGGTATCATGCCCATTAGAAAAAAGAATTAAAATTTGCGTTAGTAAGCTGAAATTTGATAAAGAAGTAGGTCTAGATTATGAACTAGCTAAAAAATCTGAAAACCTGAAAATTATAGCCATAGGAGCGGGACTACGGCCATTAAGTTTAGAACTAAAACATGAAATTTAAATCGTTGGCGTAAGCAATTTTATTGAAATTTTGCGTTAACATGACACTAAAACTTAAGTCTCTTCTTTCATGTACTTCGGATCAGCAGATTTATACTACTTACATAGATATTATTGTCCGTATCCATCGAAACTTGACATGAAATCTTGAGTTTAAATAGGTGACGGAGAGTGGGGGTAAAAGCCATAATATTTAAATCTTGAATTTGAACTAGAGAGTTTAAATTCGATACAACTTAATGTAAGGGGTGAGTTGCGTACAGAAAAAATCCGAAAGCACTGGCTATTACATTGGGGATGTCGGCCATGTTTATAAAAACTTAGCGCAATATTATATCTCAGAGAACTGAAATTTGGAAAAAAAATTCACTTAGGTAAGTTACCAACTAGAAAAATTTAAAACACAAGCTATTCTATTGAAACTGTACATGCACATTTCACTTATGCTGGCCTTTAATTTTGCATTTTTAAAAGTACTTCGTCTAAGCAGACTTTAGAAAAATAGGCACGGTTATAATATTTAAATAATGCACAGCATATTATAGTGATAGGTATTGTGCCAAACAAAAACTTGGTAAACATTTTTGTCTCACAACTTTTGATGGCCAAAATCTTAAAAAGGAACCTGGCCTTTTTTCACATTAATGTTTTTGTGAGGACAGAATTTACACCAAAACAAAACCTATTGATTAAAATTTTACCTTAGCTAAAACCAGACATATGCAAAATTTATTAAGTTGTATTAGATTTTTAGTATGTTTCGACTAAATCTAGTGAAATCTACTAGATGTTGCTCAAAATATCGTAAATACTAGATTTGTTTCAGAATTAAACGCAAACTAACCCAAAAAATTTACATCCCAGTTAAAAGAATATGTATTGAGCATATATGATATCCCATATATGGTTCGGATCTGAAAAATTAGGGTATATGGGCATATATGATAATATATTCACATACATTTTCATACATGTATGTGTAAATATTCCCTATACAGTATGCAAAGCTCATATGCATAATCCATTGATTCAAAAATGTTCACTACTCTGCAATAAATTAAATTACTACAATTTTTTTGTTTGTAAGATTTTGTACAGAAACGTTGTGTTTAATGAAACATCTCATTTTAGATTTTAAGAGAAAAGGTGAATCGATTATTAAAAAAATACAAAATCCATATTCTGCACAAAATATAATTTAAGAAATCAGATTAAAAACTACTGCAATTATAAAAGAAAACATAATAAATTTTTATACTAAAACTAGTTCTCAATATAATTTTGTACAGTAATATAAACTTTGTTTCTTAAAAATATCTAGAGAATACCATTATTTTCTATAAAATTAATATCAGAATTATCCATTTGATTATTTGATTTATTAAATAGGCCCACAATTTTTTTTGTTACACGATTTTTTTTGTTACACGACGCATATAGACTTTGCATACCGTATGTATTTTCTCACAGACTTCCAATTCACCAGTGATAAAACAAGAGCTGTTTTGATTGCAAATGCGATCTTATGTGATATTTCATGTATGCATTTTTATATGGCGCGATATATTACATCTTATTTCTATACATATGTATATCGATTCACATATGAAGTGCTTCATAATTAAATTTCCATATATGAGATCATATATTATAATACATTTCATATATTAGTCCATATATTAATTCATATATAGTATCTTTGCCATGAATAATGCCATACATTTCCATACATGAATTCATACCTATTCATATATATTTATATACATTCATATATTAAAAATATACGGACCACATGTATTTTTTTAGCTGGGATATTAAAAAATTTCCATGTAAAATGTATTATCTAAACCTTTTTAACCCCAGACCAAAAACAAGAGGTGTTATAAGCTTGTAGTGTGAATTTGTGTTTCTGTACAAGTCCATGTGCATACCAAATGACTGGAGCGGTTTTGATTTAGTTTTTTTCCGTTTGGAATGTGAACGCGGCCCTATGCATAATGAAAAACTAGCATGAATTTAGCTTAAGTGGCAAATTTAGTATGCTCTTAACGAGTTTTACAATTTTACATTAAAAATTACAATTTTACATTAAACCATGCCAGGACTTAATAATGGGTTAAAACTGCATTATTCATTGATTTTTAATGTCAAACTGTAGGGCAAAACTCGTTAGAACTTGTTTAATTTTGCCACTTATGCTAACTTCATGCTAGTTTTTCATTATGCATATGCCAGTAGATGTGTATGTCTTTGATGCCTTAGATTTCAAGCCACTAGACCGATTTTAATTTGGTTTTTTTCCTTTCTTGATCTAATATATTCTAGCCCATACTTGAAAAAGTTCAAGCCATATGTAAGTTATCATACATTTTCTAATATTAAGTTTATGCTACAGTGTCAACTGCGTCGGGGGTTTTAAAAAGTTTAACTTTTGTTATTTAAATTAATTTTTTTTAAAGATATTTTTATTTATTTGAAAATCATTTGAAATCAACATGTTTGCAAAAAATCAGTCGTTAGCAGTTTTGTTTACACACATTTTGTGTTGAACAGTGAAAAGTAGTATCCTTGAGATTTTCAATAGATCAAAAATAAAAAATTTTCTGTGATTATTCTTCGTAAAAACGTAGTTTTTAGGCTTAAATTGGATATTCCGTGAATTTTATTAATAAATTAAAATATATAAGAAAAATCCAACAACATTAATTTTCTGCCGCTGAAGTTTGCTTCCTAAGTCTTTTGTTTTTTACACAATGGGCATAAATTTAACCAAACGATATTTAATTGTAAAAACTAGATGACTAATTGTATTAAGTAAGGAGGTATAATATAAAAATAAATTACATACGCACATCACGAGTTACCTTGACCAACAAATAAATATGTAAAAAACCAAACCATTCAACTAAAAATTATTTCTTTTTATTTATACAATAAAAAAAGTAAATAAAGGTTCGTGATTTACGTCAAAGTGTACGTGAAGTACAACACAATGAAACAAACAGAGATGACAGCAGAAATCGAAAACTCGCAAACAATGGTATAGTTTAATAGTTAAATACAAAAAAGAAATTCCTCAACAACATCAAAAGCTTAGCAAAAAATTAAAAAAAAATGGTAATAAACTAAAACATGAACAACATGCTTAATACGAGTATCATCTAGCAAAAACTAATCATCGTTTTCATCATTATCATGTTAATTATTCGAATGTTAGTTTTTCAAATGGAACAGGTACATTTTAAATGAATGGAGAAGCTCAAAACAGATGACACTATACGTACTATACATGTATGTATGTATAATTATTTGAGCATACATAGATACACTTGTAAGTGGTAGTAGAAATAAAAAAAATAAAAATGAAAAATTATTGGCAACTATTAAAAACTCACTCTTACTATCAATGAGGAAACCTGTACGGTACCAGTTGTATTATTTGTTCTCGTTTTTTTTTTTTATTTTATTAATATGTTTTTTTATATATCAATGTGTGTGTCTTGCTGTTGTTAATTGAAAAAGCTTCTCTTTGGAATAAGAAGAGAAATATGAGAAGAAGATCTTTTATTGTCCTATGAAAAAGAGTTTTTGTAGTTAAATTTTTGAGAAAACTTACAATTTTATTTTGTGATTCGCTACTGAAAAGTGGCTTCAATGTTGCCAGTTACAGGGGAAGCTCTTTTCAAAATGGAAACTTACGTCTAGCATTACCCTGCAAAAACTTAGCATAGGTATAACTTCAATTTTAATAACTTGCTATTGCACTTATCATTTCCTACCTTTTTAAAAAAGTATTAATAAGAGCACACAAACGAAACAGTTTTTATCAATCACGTACAGATTTTTTTAATGGACGTGGCCAATTTATTTATTTAAATAAATTATTATACCATTTACCAAAAAATTGTAAAAGGGTATATATAGGTTTGTCATTCCGTTTGTAATTTCTACAATATTAATAAGAGACACATAAAGTATATATATTCTGGATCCTTATGCATAGGGAAGACGAACAAGCGATGTCCGTCTGTCCGTCTGTCTGTACGTGAAATCGGTTTTCCCAAGCTCCCAGAAGAGCTTCTGGTGTGTCAGAAATTTTCCGAAAAATTTTGCTATTGAAAATCAGCAAAATCGAGCGGACGGTTTCAGAGCTGGAAAACTCAAACTCAATTTACCCATAAAATATATAACTACCGAAAACAAGTTTGTATTACTTTTTTATTAAATTAACTTATTTTATACTTCCGTATGAACAAAATTGGTATTTATAATTAAAAAAAAAATTTAAAAACTTAACAAATTAAAAAAACATTTCCAGGGTTGGAAAACTTTAACTTTTTTCCTAATAATTAAACATATTTCATGTTTTAGGAAGAAGGCGTTCTCAGGAACGGTAAAAGCTACGGGTCTGAAATTTGGACAGTGTATGTAGAACTTTGGTCGCTACAACAACAAATATATCAAAGCTAAAAATTAAAGGGTGTTCCAAAATGAGTAACGAAACCTTTTCAAAATCTCATGTAATATACATACAATTGTATGTATGTGTGTAAATATGTATATTGACACTTGAAATTTGTAAAATTAGTGTATTTTTATATAGGCTACAACAATTAACACTAAAATTAAAAAAATTTAAATTAAAGGGTGGTCCATCAGTTAATGAAATTTTGACTATGTAATTTTGACAAATTGCTATATCTTGGAAACTGCAAGAGTTAAACTCTTGAAATTTTCAAAAACGGTCAAATTAAAAAATCCAAAAATTATAAAATCGCCAAAAATTTAAAAAAAATCGCCAAAACAAAAAAAAAATCGCCAAAAATGAAAAAAAAAACGCTAAAATTAAAAAAAACTCCAAAAACCGAAAAAAATCGCCAAAACAAAAAATAAATGCTTATGTGAACAAAAATCGCCAAAAATTAAAAAAAAATCGCCTAAATGAAAAAAATCGCCAAAATCAAAAAAAAAATCGCCAAAACGAAAATAAATCGCCAAAAATTAAAAAAATCGCTTATATGAAAATAAATCGGCAAAATCAACAAAATCGCCAAAACGAAAAAAATCGCCAAAAACCGAAAAAAATCGCCAAAACGAGAAAAAAGTGTCAAAACAAAAAAAATTCCCACAATGACAAAAATCCGCAAAAATCGCCAAAACAAAAAAAATGCTTATATGAACAAAAATCGTCAAAAATTAAAAAAAATCGCCTAAATGAAAACAAATCGCCAAAATCCAAAAAAATCGCCAAAACGAAAATAAATCGCCAAAATTAAAAAATAAAACGCCAAAAACCGGAAAAAATCGCCAAAACAAAAAAAAATTGTCTATATGAAAAAAATCGCCAAAAATTAAAAAAAAATCGGCAAAATCAAAAAATTTGCCAAACGAAAAAAACGCCAAAATTAAAAAACGCCAAAAACCGAAAAACTCGCCATAACGAGAAAAACTGTCAAAACTAAAAAAATTGCCAAAAAGAATTAAAAACGCAAAAAAACCAAAAAATCACCAAAACAAAAACAAATTTGACTATATGAAAAAACAAATCGCCAAAAAATAAAAAAATCGACTAAATGAAAAAAATTGTCAAAATCAAAAAAATTGTCAGAGCGGAAAAAATCGCCAAAATAAAAAAAACGCCAAAAACCGAAAAAAATCGCCAAAACGAGAAAAAAGTGTCAAAACTAAAAAAATTGCCACAAAAAAATAAAAAAAAATTTAATATATAAAAAATAAAAAAAACGCCTAAATGAAAAAAATCATATAAATTAAAAAAATCGCCAGAACGAAAAAAAATCGCCAAAATTAAAAAAACGCCAAAAATCGAACAAAATCGCCAAAACCAAAAAAAAATTGCATATATAAAAAAAATCGCCAAAATTTAAAAAGCACAAAATTAAACATAATGTCAAAAACCTAAAAATTGCACTAGAAAAAAAGTATGAATTTTTTCACAAAATTAATGTTTACCTACATATCTCTGTGCTTATGTATGTATCTCTATACTACATAAACGCACTTTGGTAAAGGGTATATAAGACTCGGCACAGCCGAATATAGCACTCTTACTTGTTTTTGGTTATTTTTTTTTACCAAAAAAAATTATTTAAATTTCCAACCCTGGAACCATAATTTTGATTTTTCTGCTTTTTAATGTTAATTTCATTCTTTTTGAAATATAGAATATATTTAATTACCAAAGAAATAATTAGTTTTATTTACTTAGTTTTATATACCAGAAAAAGTTTAAGTTTTCCAGGTCTGGTGCTATGTTTTTTATATTTCTAATTTTGTATACCAAATTATTTCTTTGTTAAACATAAAGTATACTTAATTTTTAAACAACAAAAATCAATTTGACCTAGTTACTTTTATATACAAAAAACAATTCCAACCCTGAAATCATCCTTTCAGATTTTTCTATTTCCTTATGCCAATCTATATCTTTAAAAAATATATAAAATATGTTAAGTTAACAAAAAAAGGATATAAAGAAAAAATTTGTTTTACTTACTTACTGGTTACTTTAATGTCAAAAAAAAGGTTTAAGTTTCCCAGCTCTGGAAATAAGTTAATAAGACCTAGTTACTTTCATATATCACATAAAGTTTGACTTTTCTCTAACCTGGAATCATCCTTTTAGATTTTTCTGATTTCTTACATCAATATATTTCTTTTAAGAATATAAGATATGTTTAATTTGTAGAGAAAAAAGAAAAATTAGTTTTACGTCTTTTTTCACAATGTATGATTAAGAGTTAACGTGAACTTTAGCTGACAGATCTTCATACAAAACTTGCCGTTAAGGCCCCTGTTAACTTTTAAATGTACATTGTGAAAGGGGCCGTTAGTAGATTACAGTTAAAGTTTTCCAACCCTGGAAACGTCTTTTATATTTGTTTGAAATCTTTTTTTTTTACTTTTAGCACCAATTATATTTCTACTGAAAAATAAAATAAGTGTAATAAGCATTCGCATTTAGATTTTTTTTCATGATGCCGTGTCTGATGAGCATGGCGTAAGATTGTAACGAGATATTTACACATGGCAAAAAAAGAGTGCAAGTCCTCCGCAGAAAAGTTAACTGATTTCTGCTGGGACAAAACATATAAAAGAAAGTTATCTACTAAATAGTAGTCCGTTTCTTGTATTATTATTAGCATTTAATTAAAGTTCAGATTATAATTTATATCAAAGAAGACATTTATGTATAAGATTTTTTGTTTTATCATAGTAAATACGTATTTAATATTCCAATATCAGTATCTTATTTAAATAAGAAAATCTCAAAAAAAGACGTGATGGAAACAATCTATGAACAAAAATTCATTACTCCGGAGTTTTTTTTTGCAGAACAGTGTAAACAATTAACAATATTGAGTTTAAATTTTTTTAAAGAATGTTTATTTTTCCCGATTTAACTTGTTTCTTGAAATTTAACTGGCCTATCCAGGCGTTCATTACACTGTGCTAGTTCAAAAATGTAAGAAGGGGGTACTTGGTGGGTAAACCTTATTCCAGTGCGCTGAATTCAAAGGAGAATGGAGCTATGCAACATAAGTATTTTTGACCGGATGATTATTGAGTACTTGTTTTAATTTTGATATTAGTTGAACTTTTCATTTGTTTAAATTAAAGTTTAACTTAATATCTCTAGTTGTTTTGAGACATTTTTGGGTAAAGGTTCCCTGATGATCTGCATGCTGTCCCCTCTTGGTCCTAGTTTTTTTTTATATTAAACCTGCATATTCTTTTAGATGCAGTGGTATTCCTGAAGGAAGCATGGGGTTAAGTTTCCCTAAGTCGCCATTCCTGCCTGCTATTTTGTAAACGGAGCGTGTACATATTAATTTTGCTTCTGATGCATGGCAAACATTTTGTCAGATACAAATAATATGTATGCTTCTTCTTAATTAGCATAGATGGTAATTTTTCAGTACCAGTACTTTTTCAGTATTTTCTTTTTTTACTGATTACTGGAAAAAAAATCAGTATTCAGTACATTTTACTGGTTACTGAAAAGAGAAATCAGTATTCAGTAAATTTTATTGATTATTGAAAAAAAATCAGTATTCAGTAAATTTTACTGGTTACTGAAAAAAAATCATTATTCAGTAAATTTTACTGGTTACTGAAAAGAGAAATCAGTATTCAGTAAAAAGTACTGATTGCTGAAAAGAAGATCAGAATTTAGTAAATTTTACTGATTTGTTAAAAAAAAATGCAGTAATCAGTAAATGACTGATAGTAGATACTGTGTGTTTTGAAAATGATATGTACATATTGCTAACTTACATGAATAGTGGTATAACTGAAAAAACGAAATATATAAATATGTGTTAACTTTACGAACTTGTGGACTGTATATAAATTGTAAATTAATATTGATACATAAGTGAACTATCCTGTGCTATAAATTTCTTTATTAATTAAAAAAATTCCAACTAATAAAAACATAAAAACAAATTAGAAGTCCGGAAGATATTTGAAATTTTTCTAAAATTTTATTTGTTGTGAAAAAAAATATTAAAAAAATGAGCGATATTTTCGATTTTGATAGTGATGACTCGGTTAGAGATCCGGATTTTTTGTATGAAGAAGACCTTCCAAGATCTTCAAAGTTTTTTAGTGTGTACATATCATTTTTAAAACACACAGTATCTACTATCAGTCATTTACTGATTACTGCATTTTTTACACAAATCAGTAAAATTTACTGAATTCTGATCTTATTTTCAGCAATCAGTACTTTTTACTGAATACTGATTTCTCTTTTCAGTAACCAGTAAAATTTACTGAATACTGATTTTTTTTTTCAATAATCAATAAAATTTACTGAATACTGATTTCTCTTTTCAGTAACCAGTAAAATTTACTGAATACTGATTTTTTTTCAATAACAAGTAAAATTTACTGAATACTGATTTCTCTTTTCAGTAACCAGTAAAATTTACTGAATACTGATTTTTTACTGATTACTGAAACACGTAATGCAGTAAAAAAGTAATGCAGTATGCCCATGTATGTTAATTAGTTCCTGTTATTATATGTTTTTCATGCATTAGTTCCTTCTTTTAAATATTTTCTTAATAAAATACATGTGGACAAAATACATATGTATCAGTGATGGGAAATGAGATTTGCATTTCGGTATCAAAAATAATTTTTTTGAGTACTTTTTTGATGCCGAAAGTACCAAAAATTATTACTCTTTAATTTATATATTATTAACAAAAAATTTTTTGAAATTCATTACAAATAAATAAAAAGGGAACACAAAGCATATACATATCCACTACGGATACCAAACGGGAAATCCCGAATCCCGAAATCCCGGGATTCTCGAGATTTTGCAAATTCCGATTACCGGGACTCGTAAAATTCAACCCCGGAATTTCAATTTCGGGATTTCTTAACAATTTTTATATAAAACCATTTGTAAATTAAAATTTTCGCTGATTTTTTATGGTATTTTTTTTATAAAATATAAAAGTCCCATACAATTTTTTACGCGCAGTTTTAACAATTTAATGACTATTCGTAAAACATTTCTTATAAATTAACAACAAGAGCAAATCAAATCAACTACTTTTTCATTGTTATTTTTATCAAAGGTGCTACAATATAAAACTAAGAATTATTTTGAAAACAAAAAGAAGCTTATGAGCTTTGGAAGGGAAATAACATTTGGAAAATTCATAAGTTTGAAATAGAATACAATACACGGCAAGTGCAAACTTTTTGTTTTCGGGTTGACGTAAACGTAAGAAATATTTACCAAATAATGCGTTTCGTTTTTCAAAAAGTCCATAGATATGTATGTATGTATATTCGTTTTTGTTAAGATTATACAAAAAATGTACATATATTGAAAAGAAAATCAAATTTTCAGATTTAGTTATGGTTTTTAGTATAAATTCTCTAACATCAAATGTAATTATTCAACATAAAAATAGACGCGACAAATTCTTTTGATTTTTAATTCATACTCGTATTAGAAAATTGTTAACTTTAAACAGAATTGTGTAATGATATATTATCAACATAAAACCTTTTAAAATGCATACAACTTGTTATTAAAGTAATAATTATTAAAAATAATAATTTATTTTACCAAAAGTTGTAGATCCCGAAATCTCGAAAATCTCGAAAAATCCCGGGATCCCGAAAATCCCGAGATCCCGCAAATCCCGAGATTTACGGGATCGGGATCTAGAAATCCCGAATCGATCCCGATTGGCATTCCTAATATGCACATACATATCTAGGTAGGAATAGTGATTTTGCGCCAAAAAAAATGTACAACCACAACACTATAATACAGAATTATGGCTCTTCTAAAATTTTTGTAGCACCACAGTACTGCAATCACAAAAGTATGACTTTACGTTTACAAATACCACGTTTTTGGTAATCCTCTACCATTACAACACTGTATATACAAAAATTCAACGTTAGTTTTCCAATACTCCGTTTACAATAATTCTATATCGTGACCACACTGTAAATATTGGGTGTTTTTTATTGAGGTATAGAACTTTAAGTTGGCATCACTTTTTTAACTGGCGGCCATTTTGTTAGCTGTCAAGTGATTAATATTTAGTTTGGTTTGCCATTTCGTCATGAACAGGTTGACAAAAGAACAACGCTTGCAAATCATGCAAATTTATTTCGAAAATAATGGTTCAGTTCGCGAAGTTTACCGCAAGCTCCGTCCATTTTATGGTCGACATAATCGTCCATCAGAGCAATTAATTCGGTTAACCATGGATCGTTTTTGCACTACGTTTACTCTATGTGATAATACGCATCCGCAGAGACGTCGAACAGTGCGCACCGAAGAAACAATTGCCGCTGTAGAGCAAAGTGTTGAAGAGGACCCGAATGAACCGATTCGCCACCGGAGACCGGTATAGAGCCATGATAACCGACTATTTTGTTCCCGAATTGGATGGCATGAATGTGGATGAGTTGTGGTTCCAACAAGACGGCGCTACATGCCACACAGCGCACGTCACAATCGATTTATTGAAGGAAACATTCGATGAGCCCCATATGCTCGAAAAAGTGGTTGAAAATTGGACCTGTAGAATTGGCTTTATTCGAGCTAGCCGCGGCGGCCACATGCCCGAAATCATATTTAAACATTAATGGCATAAAATTATCCTTCCAATAAAGCCAAATTGATGGACATTAAAACGATTTTCTTGTGTTTTATTTCAATTCGAAGTTCTATACCTCTAAAAAAACACCCTGTACAAAAATTTTACTTTAGTTTTTTAATTCCCTGTTTACAATAATCGTATACTGCTACAACAGTTTAGAAATTTCTACTCTGACGACCTTATGAATTTTATAAATTTGTATATAGTATTGTGACAACATTAAAAACAAAAGTCGAAGGACGGTCATTCGGCGTTATCATTTTAATATTATAAGTACATCAAAATTTTGGTAAGCAGATGTTGTAGTGATGTTAGTTGTACCCGCAGACTATCGTAGCAATGTCGTGCTGATTGTCGCTTTCTGCCTGGGTAGGTATAAATTTTAAAGTTATAACAAAAACAGTTTTTAGACTTCAATAAATCTTTTTCTGTTGTTAATGGGTTCATTGGTTCCATATCAGCCAATGACCTATATTTGTTGTTGCTGTTTTAAAAATTTTAATTTTCGCTTGGAAACATTTTAATTAAAAGTAGTATAATTACCAAATAAAACATTTTCAGTGGGAAACTTACTAAATGAAACTACCATTTCATTGTCGAAGTCCACTTTTTACCTCATAATTTGACAAACTTTAATATAAACTTTTTACAAGTTTCGCTAAACTGATTTAAAACAACATGATTTATCTTTACATATGTATGTGTAGAGCAACTTCTGTGCCACAGAAAATATCATTGAATAAAATATGTCCTCGTCCAGACTTGCAATTTTTGTTGATGCAGTTTTTAAAATTCTGCTTTGAAATCGCATAAGTGTCCACACTAGGAAATTCTAGTTTTGCAATTAAATATAAAAAATTCTATTTCACAACATATATGCCTGAAAAATTAATAATTCTTTTTACTTTTTGTTACATTTTGTTTTTTTTTCACGCAACTGAACAAATAAAATAAAATAAAATAAAACGTCAAATACACCTACAAACTTTAAATTAACAACTGCGAATTTCAAAACAAAAGAGAGTTACCGAGCACATGAAACTGTGTACTCCTCCCCGCCAATCTTCTCACCCCTCTCACCTAAAAACTCAATAATTGTTGCAACAAAAATTGCAAGTCTGGACGAGGACTATGGTTTCGTTTATATTTAATTATTATTGGGTAGTTAAACTTTTCTAGAATATCTTTACTAATAAAGTTTTGTGCCATTTTTCGAAAAAGAAATTTAATTCTTGCATTTCTAAGCTGGCCGTGAGAGCATCAAATGTGTTGCGGGAGTACTACGAAACTTTTTTATGTCAAATAGTATCAAAAAAAGTACGATCGTACCATTTTTCCCATCACTGATATGTATGCAATTTCATTATCTAAAGTGTCAGTAGTAATGGTGAGGAGGTCAATAGTGAATCAGTACTGATTCCAAACTTTCCAACCCTACAATCATTATTTTAGATTTTTCTGATTTTTGATACCAGTCTGGTTCATTCAAAATTATGAAATATGTCTCATTTACAGAGAAACAGATAAAATTAATTTTAGTAGGTTACTTTTATATACAAAAAAAATTAACGTTATCCAACCATGAAATCGTCTTTTTGATTGTTTTTTGCATTATTCTTACTTAAACATAAAAGAGGTTTATTAAATAAACAAAAAAAAACAATTAGTTTCAGCTAGTTACTTTTATATGGCAAACAAATTTAAGTTTTCCAGCTCTGAAACCATCTTTCGACTTTGCTGATTTTAAATACCAATCCATTTCAAACCATTTCTGACACATCAGTCCGAAGTCTTTAGCTTTTCTGGGATCTTCGCTAAACCGATTACACGTACATACGGACGGACAGTCGGACATCTCTTATTCGTTTTCCCTATTCGTAAGGACCCATAATATATGTATATACTTTATGAGTCGCATATTAAAAATAAATTGGAAAAAGTGTACATATAGGCATAAAATATTGGAAGGGAATTTCGGTAAATCATTTAGGAATATGTACCAACTTAGTTAATCTGGCTACATATTGAGGTAAGGTTGGCTTCTGCATGGAAGTTGTTACAAAAGAGAATTCATGTAAACAAAAGAGCATGAAAGTTTTATCTTTTTGATAACGTTGAGCAGAGAAAGAGGTCACAACTTTCACGCAATATAAAAATCATGATACTAAAACGGCAAAGCCGCATTTCCAAGTTAACTGTTCGTCCGAAGAGAGGTGCTGCTTTAAGCGCATAGACTTAAAATAAAAACGGAAAAATTATCCAAAAAATTTTTTGAAAACAAAACTAATCCTGTTCTTAAAGCGGATCTTTAACTAAGAAAAAAAATTTAATAATTGTATAAATTTTCACGGTATTTTTGTTGATTTTTGAAACAACCAAACAACAAAAGATATATACACCATTTCAAATAAAAGTGGCTCGTGTTATATTTAAAAATATTAACGAGAGAAAATAATTAAATTAAATTAAATTAAATTAAATATTAATATTAAAAATAATTAAAAAAAATAACAAAATAGTGAACAAATCAAAATATAACATTGAAGGAGTTTTGAAATATTCTATACAACTTTGAAACCAAATAAATCACTTAGAAGTGTTTGTTTGCAAAAACAAATTAACGTGCCATTCAAGTAACGGATTTTATACAAAATCAAATATTTTTAACGGATTAACTTAACTATTTCCAAAAAAAAAGAAACGGAATAAAAGCCCAGCACAGGTAAGAAAAATAAATAAATATAAGTATTAAAAACTCTCTTTACTAGAAAAAAAAAAGAAAAGACAAAAGCAATTTGTTTAAAACTGAGAGCAAAAAAAAAATTGCTGAAATTGAAATTAAAATTATACGAGTTTTGTAGTTGTGATGGAACTTAACAAACCCAAAAAACAAGTGATATGAAGAAAAGTAAAAACCTATACAACTATTCAGACATATAGTATGAATCTACATATTTATATGTGTGTACATATGTTGTAGTTGCCACTAAATTTCCAGCGAATGTTTTTCGAAAGTGATGATGCACTCACACACATATGTACATGATAAACTGTTATGTTTGGTTACTAAAAGTGAACATCATTATCTTTATTGCCGTTCCACAACATCATTACGATGATAGTAGTGTGTAGTTGGTCATTATAGTTTACATCTTTGAATTTTATGTTACTTTTTTTTTAGCAGTATGTATTTCTTTCTAAAGTACGAGTATCTCGAGGTGTCTGTGTATCGGTGTGAGTGAGCTATGTCTGAGAGATGTAGTTATTTCATTTATTTACACTTGAACGAATCGGTGAAATCGTTGATGATGATGTTTCTACTTCAACTGCTGTTGCAGTTACTGCTACTCCGCTTTAACGCTGTTACTTTTTGATGGTGGAGCAACATTTCGTGCGAACGAAAGTGCGATTCAATTCAATTGAATTCGTTAGCGAAACTATATATTTTGTCTATGCAGCATGTGTGTATAGATGTATGTATGTAAATGAAAAATTAAGTTTGCATTTTTATACATACATACATATGTATGTACACAATTTTGCCTTCTATGCTCAGAGTAATTTATTTACTAGGCGCCATAATAATGGCTAAACTTTAAGATACTCTTACAATTTTCTATTAATTTTCTTCAACTTGTTATAATTGTTTTTTTTTCCTTTTTATCTACTACTTTTCATTATCAAGAGTCAAAAACTAGCTTGGCTTGGTGGTAGCCAACAGCACTTATAACAAAAATATTATATGCTCATACGAAAATATACATATTTATGCATATGTTTGTATGTACATATGTATTTTGCTCTACTTTAAACTAGTAACTTGATTTAGTCAGTCAACCAGCCAACAAAGAAGTAACCTGCTGGCTGTGTTAATAGAAAATTTTTTTAAATGTTTCTTGTGGCTTCACTCAAATTTGTGAGTTGTAAGAGATTGAGGTAAAATGAAAGTAAATTTTAAAAATACACATCTTTAACTTATTCAAGAAATGAAAAAGAAATTTTTAAATAACAAAGCCTTAATTAAACTCAATATTTAAATAACAAAAACAAATTATTAAAAATGCTTATACATATATATGTATGTATGTATGTCTCTTTTAGTCAAATTGAGAATTCTACTTCAAGTAGCAAATATTGAAATTAACAAAACTACATATGTATGTGCCGCATGTCGTCTTTAAAGATCAATTTACTGCTGAAAGATAGCTTTTAACATTAAAATCTGAAATTGGTTTAAGTAGAGTGATTATTTTTATATCGTTATTAATTGTGAGAAATTCATGTTAAACTTTTGAATATAAAATATAATAAGAACTTTTACTTTTGATGTTATCAGAATTGTCAGTTACATTAGTTCGAAATTGCCCAGATTTAAGATGCACTAAAAAATAACGAAACTAAACAAATTTAACACACAAAAAAAATTATATATTATTTATTCAAATGAATGACGAATAAAGTAGAAAAAACCGTAGGTTATTTATTTATTTATTTTTTTTTTTTTGAAATAAAAACAACATTTAAAAATAGAATAAAGTTACAAAACGACGAGTAAGTTGGAAAACTGAAATAACTTGAGTACTTCTTTAAAAAAATAATTTTCAAATGATAGATACATATAACTTCTAAATCGGGCTTGAGTTCAGTATTTTCAATTCTTGTTAAATGAAGTATTTTTTATGAATGCACTTCATCAGCTCCCATGTCTATCTACTTTTAATAATTCTTCGAATAATTCGAAAGATGTTATAGGCCTGTTCAGCAAAGTATAAAGGATACGTTTGTATTAAATTTTATATTGCAAACAATCATAAAATAAGAATACTTGTTTTTCTTATCAATACAACATATCGAACGAACAAAAACTTTCCATTTGTTGTACAGATTAAAAATCTTGATTAAGAGAACATCGAAAGTCATTTGAATTTAATGTTATTTAATAAACATGTTTGTAATAGATGCCCTATTAAAAAATATACCTAATTGCTCTGAATATGCATATTTTTCCAGTCTTCAGTTAAAAAAAAAAACAAAACAGCGTTAGAATTGGAATGTTAATTAATGGTGTACAAATTGGAATAAAAATGTCTCGAGTCAAATCACAATCATCCGCTGCATAGTTAAAGCAAATGCTTTCGGTTACTAGGTACCACTTTAAAAAGTACCTTTTAAAAATTCCTTTTTAGAAATATAACTCAAGTTATTTTAAATATTTATAAACAAAATTAATATATTTCAAAAAATTAAAGATTAAAAATTAACGGCCCTTTTCACAATGAATGGTTAAGAGTTAACATGAACTGTAACTGCAAGTTCCTCATAAAAAACTTGCCATTAAAGTCCCTGTTAGCTTTTAATTGTGCACTGCGAAAAGAACCGTTATTCATAAAAAATATTTCTGTTTAATAAGATGTTTTAAAAAAATTTCCTTGGAAAATTAATTACTAGACCTTTTAAAACATTAAAATATTTTTAAGAAATTAAAGTAAAAATATGTTTTAAAATATTTACCCTTACATTAAAAAATATACTTCTTAAGAAATTCATTTTAAAATAATTTTTACAACAAAATAAACAAATAAAACAAATTTTATCTTTAAAAACAGAACATTTTAAAAAGTATATCTTAAGCAAGTACCTTTTAAAAAGTAAATATTAAAGAAATACGTTTTTAAAAAAGGTACCTTTTAAAAAATTAAATTTAAATAAAGTACATTTAAAAAAAAGTACATGCACTTAAAAAAATCCATTTTAAAAAAGTGCATTTAAAAAAGTACCTTTAAGAATGCGCCTTAAAGAAATGAACTTTAGAAAAAATTTATTTAAAAATGTACTTTTTAAAATAATACTTCTTAAAAAAGTACATTTTAAAAAAGTAACTTTTAAAAAAATTAAATTTGAAAAAAGTACCTATTTAATAAAAGTACCCTTTAAATAGTTCCTTTTAAAAGGGTGTTAGGTTCAATCCCTGTATCCAACAGTCATTAAATAACAACACCACGCACTTTTCTGATGTGCATTAGTGTTCCTTTGTTTCGAGTTGTCGTAGGAAAGTTCATGTATTGAAGGCATAATCACTGGTCACTGAACTATACTGATTTCAGCAGATACTAATCCTAATATAACATCAGAGCGCCCTCCTTCGTTTTGTAGCAGAATCATCGGCAAACTACAATTACCGATAAAATGGCTACTAACCACAGCTTCAAAAAAAAATTTAATACGTCTCATTTAACACCAGAGGCGCTGCAATACTGTATTATTAAAAACGTGCAAAAACAGAGTTGTAAAAGAATGAGGCTTTCCTTTATCTCACCTTCTATCTTCTCTCTCACTATCTCTTTCCAAATGAAGATAACACCTAGTAATAGTAGTAGACATTTGCCTGAGTGTTACTTCTGTTAAATGAAGTACCTTTTAAAAAAGTACCTTTGAAAAAAGTATATTTTAAACAAGTACCTCTTAAAAGAGTACCTTTTAAAAACGTAGCTTTTAAAAACGTACATTTAAGAAAAGTACCTTTTAAAAAAGTTTGTTTAAAATAAAGGATATTTGAAAATTAGTACCTATTAAAAAAACATTTTTTAAGGTACCTTTTAAAAAAGTACATTTAAAAATAATTATATTTTAAAAAAAATTTACGTTTTAAGAAAATTAAATTTTATAAAAAGTACTTTTAAGAAAAGTACCTTTTAAGAAAGGAGATAATTGGTGCCTATTAAAATCAAATATTTTTTTAAAAAGTAATTTTCAAAAAAAGGAAATTTCACAAAAATTACGTTTTAACAAAAAATTAGGATATATAAAAATTAGTATTAAAAAAAGTTCTTTTAACGATAGTATATTTATTTAAAAAAAAATATGTTTCAAAATGGTAACTTTCAAATATTCATCTCTTATAAGGAACATTAAATATATAATCTGAGCAAAAAAAAATCTGTTCAAAAAGTACCTCTTAAAAAATGTTCCTTTTAAAAAGTAAATTTTCAAAAACAAAAATCAAAAAGCTCACACGAGTATAAAAAAATCTACCCTCAAAAGATATACATATTTTAAGAGTAGTTTTAAAATAAATTACATGTTAAAAATATAAATTTCAATTGTTTTATTCATAAAAAATAATTTTGCTTTAAAAAGGGTTCATAAAATAATTTTTTTTTCAGTAACTGTCTCATAAACCTCTTATAAATCAAAAATATTTTTTATTAATAATGCCTTAAAATAAAAAGAACCTTGTAAAAAGTGAATTTTCAACAACTACGTTTTTAAAAAGTAGCTTATGAAAATGCATATCTTATAATGTATAATTTAATATATATTATGAACAAAATGATTCCAAAAATTACGGTTTGAAAGGCGACCTTTAAAAAAGTATCTTTCCAGAAAACAATTTTCGGAAAAACAAAATAACATATTAAAAGAAGACATTTAATAATATGAATTTTTAAAGGAATACCTTATAAAAAAGAATATATAACAAAGTATATTTTAAACAAGAGCTTTTTAGTAAATTCTTAAAAAAATTTGAAAAAACACAACCTCAAAAAGTTGCATTTCAAAAGTACCTTTTTAAAATACACCTTTTATCAAGGAATTTTTAAATAAAAGGTGACAACTTTGTTCGTGTAAAATATTTCTTATTTAAAAATGAATTCAGTAAAGTTCCACTGTGACTCGCTCACGAAGAGTTCCGTACGGACACTACATATAAGTAATTCCAGAAAAAGGTCAACCAAAAAAAGTGTTTTCTATTTTTTTTCACAAATTTTTAATTTGTGAAATTTTTTTAAAAGAAATATTTTCTTTGATGAATCTTTTTTTAGCGATTATTTAAAGTAATTTGTATTATTTTTCTTTTTTTGTAATTTCCAAATTTCCTATACTAACAACAACCTACGCAGTAGCAGAAAAAAAAGAAGAATGGAGCTCTAATAACGGAAGTTGTTTGAGGTTGCTTCCACCTACCTTAATGTCGCATACGTTGCATAAAACCAATATTTATTAACTTTTTTCAGCAGTAAATAAGCGTTTGTTATCGTTTTATTACTTTTTAATTAAAGTTCAATCAATATAAGAAAGGTTACTGCGTTTAATTCTCATGGGAAAAAATGTCGCGTCCGCCTTGTCGCGTCCGTATTTGTATTTTAACCATTTAAAAAACATTAAAACTAAATTTTCATGTTTCATAAATCTACACATAAAAAATATCTTCTTTCACCTTCATTTCTAAATTTTCAAAAAAAAAATTCTTCATAAAATTTCGCTTAATTATGTACATATGTATATTTCTATAAGTGCACAAAAATAACTTCAATTTTTGTCGCGTCCGTTTCTTGCTGACATTTGCTTATATATTTTTACTATGTAATTGATATCCCCCAGAATTTTTTCTCAAATATACTAATTCTTTATTGCTTTAAAACAATAAGATATATATGGGATCTTTCCATTCCTTTCTTGTTTTTTTACTCAAATAAAAGTGTACGAATGTCGCGTCCGTTTCCTGGGAACTGCCCATATGTGTGTATGTAATACTATACGAACTTCAGCCTATATAACTAAATATCTTACCTGATGTAGACATTTAAGAAACAAATTATTTACCTGGTAAACTTTTTTAGCTTCTTGGCGATTTTTCCAGTTTTGTCGGTTTTTCTTATTTTTGACGCTTTTTCGCTTTTGGGACTTTTTTAGATTTTTAAAATTTTTTAGTTTTGGCGTTTTATCAGTTTATCGATTTTTGTTTATTATTTTAGCTTTAGAGATTTTTTTGTTTGGCGTTTTTTTCGTTTTGGTGTTCTTTTTTCGGTTTTTTAAATTTTTTCGGTTTGGTGATTTATTTTAATTTTGGGATTTTTAAGTTTAAGCGTTTTTGAAAATCAACTGAAAAAATGCACTTTAATTTTGATTTCTGTTTTTAGTGTTAATTGTTTTAGTCTGTATAAAAATACACTAACTTTCTTTATATATACCCAGCAAAAAATTTCAAAAAAGGTAATCAGGTTTGGAATTAAGCATCCCAGCAAACAATAACATATTAGAACGGAACTACTTGCCATATAATGACTCATTTTGCAGATTACCAAATTTCACTACTCGCTTACAAATCACATTTTAGGTAATTTAAAAAAATTACGTAGTAGTTTGATTCTAATGTGAAAGGCCAAAGTTCTACTTATTCTGTCAAAATTGACCGACTCTAGATTGGTTGCAACAGTCGAATTTTTTGAGGTAGTTTTCGACTACTTTTTCGCACATTTTGTGTATTAAGTATCAAAAATCGGACATAACTGTGCTTCTTTGTATTATTTGATACACTTTCACCAACACCAGTGCAGGGTTAATTACATCTGTAATTCTTCCAGTCTCTTAAAATTTCCCTATAATCTTGCCAATTTCTTGCACCGTAGGACGATTATGACGACCACAATAACCATAGTAAGTCTTAAGTAAGTTTTTTCGCTTGTTAAGCGTAAATGGTAAACATTTTACTTAATAAATGATGCTTCAGATGACAGATACTTAACAGCTGACAGCCTTGGCATACCGGCGGTTTTGAAACCACTAAATGGATAACCCTGTTTTTTTTGATATTCATATTAGCTATCATCAGAAATTGGAATTCGATACATCACTAAAATGTGTGGTATTACATACATATCGTTAGCTTAATATAGAAAGGCCCTAACTCATTATATTATTGAATTCAAGATTTTTTGCATTTTCCGATACATTAGACGTTCTTTTATCCAAAATATTCAAAAAACTCGATTTCAAAAATATAATCAGTTAGGATCTTTCTATATTAAGATGACGATATGTAACAATATCCGATATGTAACGATATTCGAAACCATAAGTCTTGCAAACGAGCTTATCTTTCTTTCACAATGATTTTAATTAAATTATTTTTAATTAAATTAATTTCCTTGAAGAATTTTTGCTTTATTTTTCAATTTCAACTGATACTGAGCTTTTAAGGGAAAAATTAAATATTTAAATACAATAAGATTATTAATAAAATTTTTCTTTCTATTGCACTTTGAATATAAAGCAAAAGTTTTCTTTTAGATTTTCTAATAGCAGAAACAACATTAAATAATGGCGACAAACGCAAAAACAATAATTGTTTCGTTTAGCAGTTTTTATATTTTTTCTGTTTGATTTTTCTCCAGTTTCTGTTCAAAGTGGCAAAGAGAAAACTAGACATGTTTTAAAATTGAAACAAGCCAATTACAGTAATTTTTTTTTATTCATTGGTGAAGCTGTTTATTGCTGTTGTTGCTGGAGTTGAAATTGTTGATTTTCTTTCTTTTTGTCACTTAGTTTCAGTTTGCTTCAGTTTGGTTCGTTTTATACTCTGTGAAAATCAATGATTGATGATCATCTAAATCACACATGGGGGAGATATTTTTTTTGTATTTAACTTTTTTTAGTTTGTTTTTTCTTTTCCTTCAACCATCAAAGTTGTTTGGTGGTATGGCTTCGCAGTTGGAAAACTGTAGCTAATTTTTTTTTTATGTTTGTATTTTTTTTGTATCTATGGCGGTCATTTGATCATTGTCATTGATTTATAGCTTAGATTTTGATTTATAATAACAACTATGTCCGATCTAAAAAAGAAAATTGAATAAGTAAATGAAATACATATGTAAGTATACTGCTTCCAGGAAATCGATTTCACTTTCTCCGATGACATCAAGACAATTTTTGCATTTAAAATTAAATTAAAAATTGAATAAAATAATATAAAGTCATTCAATTACAATAAGATTCATTAAAATTATATTTGATATTTGCACGTCAATTTAATGCGATTAATGAGCGTAAGGGAAATTGTTAATAGTTAATTGTTAATGAAAATGAATGAACAATGCTGTGAACTTGATATAGATAGGTATTACATAATGGAAGAGTCTTTTGCTCTTTAACCAACTTCAAAAAAAGGAGTAGGTTAACAATTCATCTCCATTTTTTTTGGGTTTTATTTCATAACTCGACCGATTGTAAAATACATTTTTTTTGTCTGAGAGGGTATAGCTTCCCATTGGTTCCATTGTAAAAAACATCCCATTGTAAAAAAAAAGATATTCTACTCATTTGATTGCTGCTAAATCTATAAAGCACCTTTGGTTCTTTTACACCCAGAGAAAAAACAGCTTAAAATCAATAAAAACCATATTGAACTAACAAAAACCATTAACGAAAATATAGTCATGTTGAAATTTCTTATTTCAATGTCGAAAAATATTAATTTATAGCATTAAATTATTAATTTTATTTATGTTTAAGTATTTCAATATACATTTTCTATTATATTGAAAACAATTGAATTAATGTGAAGCGTTCTTATTTATAAGTTGCAACTTTTCCCTGACTGTATTTACACAATTTCAAAGTTAAGAAAATGGGAGAGGCTACGCCCATTAAAATTTATTATAAAATTTCACGCGGTTCTACTTACCACACACCTTGATCTCAAAAATAGACACAACCCTCTATTTAAAAAAATGGGCAAAGTCACGCTCATTAAAATTCAATATTAGGTCTGTCTGTGTACTTTTGCAGTAGCAAATACTCAGTCAACTTTTCTGGGAGAGTAAGACCAATTTTACTCTGTCGACTGAAAATATCTTAAAAAGTACGCAGACAGTATCCAGTGAAATCTTGCAAGAAAACAGCTGATCGGTGTGTAAACAATTGAAATAACAAAGCAAAAGAATTTTAGCCAGAAAAATAGCATTATTGGAATCATTGGTTCTGCTTTTACGCCATGGTCGCACTGTATATTTGAACGTTTCTAGCATGAAATAAAGTGTTTTGTTTGTTATAATTTATTATAAACGTTAAAAATCAACACAATTGTAACTATTTACTTCTGCCATTGTAAAATTTCAATTTCTATTTTTATTTCACAAAAATTTTTTCATTCAAAAAGTAATAAAAACAGCTGTTCAAACTAGTTGCAAAATCTTGCAAGAAGAAATTTCTTCAGTAACATTTTGCAAGTTCTCTAACTTCCAACTGTCAAAAAGTTCTCTTTTTGGCTCTCTCGCTGCAAGACATTTGGAGTACGCAGACAATATTTTGTAAGATTT
Organism: Tachina fera; assembly: GCA_905220375.1. Classification (NCBI taxonomy): domain Eukaryota; kingdom Metazoa; phylum Arthropoda; class Insecta; order Diptera; family Tachinidae; genus Tachina; species Tachina fera. Next base: position 68,417,148 of record LR999964.1, read on the forward strand.
TGCAACATTTTGCACAAAATTATGCAAAATATGTGTACGCAGACAGACTTATTTTAATTTGATTTTTGAAAGACTTTTCACGCACTCTGAGCTCTGAAAAATAGACAATCTTCTTCTTATTTTCTTCTATCAGATCTTAGCATTGAAGTGTTTTTTTTGTCAGAAAGAATTAAGAATCATCTCTTTCATTAAATGTACAGGACTGATTTAATTATATAGAAAAAAGTATATTCAAGGCAAATCTCTACTTGAATAAGTTGTTACAAAATCAGCAACAAAAAGTTTTAAGTTTAAGGGACATTATTATAACTTGTCTTTAGCTAAAGGTAGGATGTTATTGGATGGATAAACACTTTTTCATTATTACAACTTCATTTTAACAAAAAGTGAACGATAAGCTAAAGACAAGTTCATCCAACCTGTAACTTTTATTGTGAGGTATAGTCATTTGAACTTGCCACACTTTCTTCTTTATAAAATAAAGTCAAATATATTTGATCAAAATATGGCATAAAACGAAAACAATACAACACAAAACACATAAGAATAATAAAAAAACAAAATAATTGACCAAAATATTTTCATTATGTTTGTAATTTGACAAATAAACAAAAGCAAGTTGCCACTAATCATTTTTAACAAACAATATCCACAATATCCACAGAAATGTTGCCACCGACCAAACATTTTATTATTTATTTTATCGGACAGTTGTAATAATGGAAAATTTTAAAGGTCACTTTATAGTTAAGTTTTGCTAAAGTTAGGAATAACTATCCGAAACTTTATCGTTAAGTCATAATAATGGCCCTAAGACTTTTTCCTTCAAATAAAATGGTAGATTAAATCTTAATCCTCATCAATTTCATTTAATTTTTTTATCTCCCTTTCTTCTCTTATTTTAGTCAGACAAGTCTTTTCAGAAAAAATAAATGTTCCTTCAATTTAGTTGAATTCATTATGGAATATATAGCATTTGATAAGACTAAAAACTATCTCCAAATAAACGATATATTAAATATTTTAGGAGTATAGCGAGCTATCTGCTCTCTGTGCTTATACTAAGAAATTGAGCGAGATAATGTCTATTGACTTAACCTACGTCTAGACTAGCAATAAATATGTTAACATATATTGCAGGCAACGTGACCCTTTAAGCATTTTCACTGCTAAATTTAGCATTATGTATTTTGATTTAGCAGTGAATTTTTTATTATGCATTTAGCATTCTTCTTAGCATTTTTGTATTACTGTTTGAGCATTATTTAGCATTTTTAATTTTATAAATTTCATATATTCTTTTACATTTATATAAGTAAAAACCTCTGTCAATTAACTTATTTCATAATATTTTGTAATTTTTATACAAATGTATAATGATGGAAACCATGTAAACAGCAAAAAAAAAACGTCTTAACCGGTTATTAGGATGTAGTACATACTTGTTATTTGAGAATAGTGTGATATTGCAAAATTCGTGTTTTCAGCTTGGCTTGGTTTTCAAAAAAATTTTGAATTTTTGTGTTTGTCATTATTCATCAACTGGTTTAAAATAGATCTTCTGTCAAACTCAGTGCAAATTTTATTTGTGTTTGCGTAACATAAAGTCTACAACTGATGATTTTATATCGTGATGAATGTCAAATTAATATCATGATGAAAATTCATCACGTATAGACTCAATTTATTAATATTATCGCAGTGTTATGATATAATCATCGGAGCTCACGACCTGATAAATTCATTTTGATATGAAATGTCAATTTATGTGTTACTGTGCATTTAACATTTATTTATAAAAAAATACGCGGGAAAACAATTATTTGTGACCAAACAATTTAACAACACGCAAATTAGATATTTCTTGCAAGCATTCTTCAAATATTTGTGGACACTATGTAAAGAAAGGGTAAAGATGACTTGGTTAGAGTACGCATTTTTAAAGGTGTTTATTTATATGCTCATATACAGAGAATGGTCGTCTAATAGCCACTTTAATGTGTTTTAAATGTCAAACGCCTAACAATAAGAAGAAAAGAAGTACATAGTCAAAACTATGTTTTACGGGGTTGAAAGCTTCTAAGTTCATTCTTGCGGAATCTAACTACTGGACATACAATCAAAACTACCAAAAACTAATTTTACACATTTATACTATATATAATACGATCATGCAAAGATACAAGAGGTTTCATGAATTCATTAATTGTATTTTGTATATTCCTGAATTGTTGTTTTTTACTTTTTTGTTTTATTAAAATTAAATAAAATATTGGTTCGTAATTATAACGATTATAATATATTATATTATAATTATATAATTATATTATAACGATAATTATCAAAAAATCATTCCAAAATTTTTGCATTATATTTTAGCATTTTCAAATATTTTTTTAGCATTTTTAGCATTGTTTTAAGCGCCATTTAGCATTAAAAATCTTTTTAATTGTGGCCACACTGATTGCAGCAGTTGTCAAAATTATGTTATTGCTAATTGAGGCAGCCCAGCCCATTGCTGGAACTTGCAATATAAAGCATCATATTAACTGTTAAATATGTCAAACATATTTAAATAACAGAAATTTGAAGAAAACTACTGAGAAAACTTTATAATATCAAATAAAATTATACAAATAACAGCCTTATTTATAAAAATTATTACTTTATAAAGAATTTTTAATGAAAAATTTTTCTGGAAATTTGTTCTAAAAAACATTTTTAAAGCCTTAATAAGTTTTATAAATAAGGCTGATAAAATTTACAATATAAAAGTAAAATGAAGTGGAGTGTTGAGGATTTTTTTAAAATTGTTTAAACCTATATGAACAGTTTCTCTGTTGTGGAACTATACACCTTATCACGATTGTTTTTTTTTAATTATGAGTTGACATAAATACGTTTTCCCATTCACTTGACATAATATTGCTTAGTATTTATTAGATTATTGCTTTAGTGCTGAGATATTTATTGCTAGTCAATAAGGGGGTTAAACTAAATTTTGAATACAATTTCTAAAAAAAATATACTCCCAACTGTTCTACTGGAACAATACAAAACTTATAATGATGATACATACATATCGTTGCCTTAATATAAAGCCTATTTTTGGAAAATGAATAAGTGTATGCGTTCTTTAAAATAACATGTTAACATTTTTGTAACATTCAACCATTTTCATGTGAGTGACAACACACATAAAATTCTGTATGTAAAATTAACTGAAATTGTAGTTTAAAATAAATGAAGATCTCTTGAAAACCGGTCTACTTATTTTTCATTTGAAATCAATGAATATATCATTCAAGTTTTAATGCTAAAATGCTAACTGACTTATAAAACTCAAAAAACAAAAATCATATAAACGGCTAAATGTGAATGATTTTTTTAATCATCGAACTAACTTAACTTTCAGAAGAACGAATCTCGACTTCCGTAAAAACAAAGGATGTTTGTTTTGTTTCTGCTATATTTATTGCGAAATAATCAACTCCAAATTTAATTAAAACAAATGGTTTTTGCTTTATTTTTCACAATTTAACTGTAAAACGAATCGAGTTGAATAAAAATAAGCTAAATGTTATAAGAAAAAAACTGAGTTTTCATAATCAACAGAAAATACGAAATAAAACGAAAATTTATATTACGCTGCATTTAGTTTCTTAAATGAGTATTAGAATCAACAAAAAATAAAATTTCTTACCTCCTTATTGATAAAATTTAAAATAAATATGAAATGAATTTTATTAAAATTTCCATAAAAATTTTTTATATACATATATATATTTTATTTTTTTAGTCCTTTACTGTAATAATTTTGTGAGTGTGTCTTTTTGCTTATACCAAAAAAAAAGCTCTTTTTATGTCAAAAAAAAGCTTTAGAATATCGAGAGCCTATATTTAAAAGACGCTAACTTCAATTTGGTCAAAATGAGTTTCTGATGGCAAATAACTCCACTATGCAATATTCATCTGTAATATAAATTTCGAATCAAAAAAAGTTTTTTTTCTCGTTTTGTATAAATTTTTCTTATTCTGCTATCTCAAAGTATAATTTCTTTTGGAGAAAATATATGCTAACTCGCATATAAATTTCCATTATTTTTAAAAAAATTACAGCCGTATTCATAAAAAAAAGTGGATTGAGGTTTAAAAACTATATTAGTTAAAAAACATTTTAAGGATAAATAAGGTTTTTTAAATATTGGTATTCATAATCAGTATTTTAACTAAAAATCAATTAACCTGCTTTTTTTAAAAATATCGTGGCAACACTGTTTTATCTATTTGTCACTTGCATCCTAGTTCTGCTAAACAACGATTATTAATTCACAAAGTACTCGTATCTGTAATTGTTTTTTGTCCATTTTTGGAAAAATATTGTTTTTATACAATAAAAAATGTGTTCCAACTCGTCCAAATTTAAAAAAAAATAAAAAGAGTTTACAGCGAATCTTTCTTAAAAGTGCTTTTTATATGATTTTTTTATTGCAGATTAAGAAGCACTAGAATAACGAGTTTTATTTTATTTGTGGTGAGTTTTTATACATCACTATAATTATTATTTTTATTTTTCCTCACACATACATTAAGAAAAGACGAAATGGGAATGGAAAGCTGATTGCTCCTTCTCTGGTAAATATTTATTTGGATTCCATTTGAAATTTCGTCGAGTTTCTAAAAAAACAATTTCATTTTCTTCTTCTTAATAACATTCACATATGCATACGTATGTATGTATGTAAGTACATACATACACACATACATGCAGTCAAAACTAAAAATGTAAAGAAACACGAAGCAAAATCACAAGAACGTCATCTTAAAATTAGTTTAAACATGGCGGCAGTCAATTTTAAAATTTGCTGATTTACGCAAGGTTTAAAAAACGGTTTTTAAGCTAAAATTCTATTTTGGCGAATATCGCTTAAACAACTAATGAAACGCTGTTTAAAATTTTTATGAATATGGCTGTTAGTCATTTATTATAAGTCTGCTAAGGATTTTGATACCCTATGGCAAGTTTTTGAGATATGCTCGCTTTTAACATATTAGTACATACAAAGAGAAAACAGATTCGTTGAGACAACCGAATTTGTTGCCAATCGAATTTTGGCGGTCGCTGAAACAAAAATAAACAATAAACGCAAATAAAAATAAAAATTTAAGAAATGTATTATTAGACATATTGTCATAAGTTTATTTTAATTGAAATTTATTTTCTGGTGGTGAGCAGACCACAAACCTCCCTGTAGTAAATAAAATAGTCGATTGAAAAAAAAACACTAGCTATAAATTAATTATGTTGCAAGTGACTACAAATTGGTTTAAATCTCATGCAGATATCAACCAAACATATTGAATAGAAGCACACGTAAGAAATAAATAAAAGCAAAATAAGTAAATGAAAAGAAAATAAAAAAAATCAAAAGAAGTATGCCATGAAATCAAATGCCAAATGTTTGTGTTGAAAAAAACAAAAAAACAATTTCAATAATTAATATGTATAATATTTTCTATGAGCAGGACAAACTTTCGTATGAATGTATGTATGTATTTTTGTTATAAATATAAAAATACCAATTATTTCTATATATCAATATACATGTATACTTAATATATGTAGTATATACATATGTATGTTTGTATATGATATACAAATGTGTATGAAGATTTACATAAATATTTATTTAACTATAGTAGATATTAATTGACTTCAGAGTGGTTGAAAAATAAGTAGTTAGTAGTCAATTTAAAAGTCATGCAGAGATGGCCAATTGACTACTGCCTATGACATGCCTATGTTAAAATAGTGAGTCGGCGACAAGGAAAAAAGTCACTTAATCAACCAGTTGTGGTTATTAAAAAACCAGTTTGAAGGTACTTTCAAATGAGTTTGAGTTCCTATAGGGCTGTTATCTTATACACAGACTTTCAAAAACCATTTGAGAATTCACAAATCATAATATCTTTGAAAATCAAAAAACCTAATTTTTTAAATTACTAATATAAACTAAGTAAACGCAAACTCCAGTTAGTTGCAGTAACCAAAAGTTGGTAATAAAATTCAATTCATAGTATTTTATTCGGTTGTGCTAATCAATCAGTTCATTAGTCATGACAAAAGCATACGTTCGATTGGTGCAATCAACTTAAAAATTGTCACAATCATATTTTTATTACAATTATGCCCTGATGGCAATGAAAAGGGACTGTTTTTTGGATTAATAGAAAATTGATAGTGTTTAAATGAAATATAGTTCATGCAAATGATATTTTATTGGCCTAACCATTTTCCAACCAATCTTTTTTCTGGGTCTAGGGGTTCCGATTGGTAATGTATGTATAACTTTTAAGTTGTTAGTTGAATAGAAACATAATATACGGACCGATTATAGTTAATGATATAAGCTTTCGAAATTAATAATTAAGAGTGATCCTGTTACACTATTTTATTTATGGTATTTTAAGTTTATTCTTGTCGATTTTCAATTCTTATATCTAGTACTGAGCAAAAGATTTCAAAAATTGAATAAAAAATATATATACTCAAAAAACTCATATATTTTCTCCAGCAAAATATGCTAGCTCTAAAAAAATATTTGTTTTTTGATCGAGTAAAATATGCTATCTCATAAAAATAAAACATTTTTTGCGTGCCTATAAGTTAGTAATCATATTTTAACCATATTATATAATGAGCAAATTAACTAGTTTTTTTGCTCTACTGAAATTAGCTTTTTTGAGTTGACATATTTTGAGTATAGGCTGCCGAAATGTTATATAAAAAGCAAATTTTAAACGAAGCTTAAAAACGATAATATATTTGCAATTTCTAGCTCAAAAGTTATGTGATGCAATACAATGGTGTCAAATCACACGATCTTGGTGGCCAATTGACAGGTCCATTCCGCGAAATTATGCGCTCATCGAATGTTTCCTTCAATAAATCGATTTTGACGTGCGCTGTGTGGCATGTAGCGCCGTCTTGTTGGAACCACAACTCATCCACATTCATTCCATCCAATTCGGGAACAAAATAGTCGGTTATCATGGCTCTATACCGGCTCTATACCATTCGGGTCCTCTTCAACACTTTGCTCTACAGCGGCAATTGTTTCTTCGGAGCGCATTGTTCGACGTCTCTGCGGATGCGTATTATCACATAGAGTAAACGTAGTGCGAAAACGATCCATGGTTAACCGAATTAATTGCTCTGATGGACGATTATGTCGACCATAAAATGGACGGAGCTTGCGGTAAACTTCGCGAACTGAAGCATTATTTTCGAAATAAATTTGCACGATTTGCAAGCGTTGTTCTTTTGTCAACCTGTTCATGATGAAATGGCAAACCAAACTAAATATTAATCACTTGACAGCTGACAAAATGGCCGCCAGTTAAAAAAGTGATGCCAACTTAAAGTTCTATACCTCAATAAAAAACACCCCTTACATGTATTGCATCACATAACTATTGCAATATTTCTCGCTTCTCTTAAATTTTATTTATATTTTGTTTTATTTCAATATTTATAAATTGCAAGATTTTATTTATTTCCACTTTTCTACTTAAAAGCGGATTTGAAATCGCAACAGTGTAAACATTTTAAAATCTAAGGCATTATTTAAATGGAAACGATTACATATTTTGTTTACGGAAAAATTTTGGTATGTTGCGAAGTGTTGAAATGCTTAAAATATTAAATTACATTAAGTTTCCTTATTACAAACAGCCATATTGAAAAAGAAATTATTACCAAAAGTACTCCATTTTTTAGAAAATTTTACTGTTTCCAATATGGTAACAATAAAAATTTTAATAAATAAATAATCATACATATATGTTTATGATACAATTATACTAAGTACATGCACGACTACAACAAAATTACAACACCAAAAAACACATGTATTTTGTTGGTATAAACAAACCCTAAATTGTCGGAAACAAATGTCTTTTGTTTATAAAAACACCAATTACAGAGTAACTAAAGTACAATTGCAGACGCGGCATTCCTGCATGATTATAGCTATTCAGTGTTGCCAATCTGTGTGTAGTTAGGCAGTGTGTAATTTCTACTCACATGTGTATTCCATATAATTAAATTCTTGTGTAATATGTGTGTAATTCTACTTTGGGTTCTATTTTTATTTATTTTTGTTTATATTTTAACCTACACAAAAAATGTGTAGTGTAATTTTCTTCAATGTGTAATTGGAGACACAACCATGTGTAAATTCAATGGCAACACTGTAATCATTTTATTCACACACATACATTAACATTTTTGCAGCTTGTAAAGAAAGTTTGACAACTATGTGCAATGTATACAGTGACAGGCTGGGCTTGTGCATGTACCTAGTATAATTGTATCATGTATATGTTTATTTTTTCGATTAGGTGACTGTTGGAAACTAAAGCTTAATTAGTATTACTTACGGCCAATTTTTGACTTGGAAATCGAATTGTAATTATTTTCAAGTTCTATTTAAATACGAAAATATGTTTTTCAGTGGATATTTAAATAATACTTAAATGCCCAATCTTGTGTCTTTAAATTCTATTTAAGTTTTATAAGCGTACCATATATTTTTGTACGTGTGTGTGTTTATTGAAAATATGCATGTGTGTTTTTATGAAATTCTAATTTTCTACATGATGATAACATAACTTTTTTGTTTATGTTAAACAGTTGTTGTTTGGAAAATTTTGCAAAAATCAACTTAATTTAATAAGAACTTTAAGTAACCACTGAAAAAATGATATCGTATTTAAATAAAATTAAAATTTAAGTAAAAATTAGCTAATTAGGTACTTAAGTATGGAGTTGAAAACCAATTTAACAAGAAATTTAATTTACCAATGAAAAAATTAAACTGTATTTAAATACAATTTAAATTTAAGTAAAAATTAGCTAATTACATACTTAAATATTAAGTTAAAAACTAGGGGTTATTGTAGTGAAAAAATTAATTTTCCAGTTCACACACAAAATTACCAGAGTCAAATATTAATTTCTTCAATTTAGATTTTACAAGGAAAAAACCTCGGATTTTTTCTAATCAATAAATTAATTTATGCAACATTTTTCTTACAGAAATTAAATAAACAATTTAAACAAATAACTTCTCGGTACTGTATGTCATTTTCTTATCTGAACATATACATATCTTCTCTAAGCAGTCTTGGTAACCTTTGTAACCTTATGAATTATAATTATTAACTATCTAAAAACTTTTTTGGCATAAAATGAAATTAGAACAAAGTGTAAAAAATATTTACCGAAACTTAATTTTGTTTCACACGAGCAAAAGTTTAAAAATCCGCTAAGAATAGCTTTTACTTTTTCTTTTGAAAACAAAAAAACAGTAATTATTAATTTGACTGCACCCGGTCAAAAAAAAATACTTGTGTGGCAACACTTTATTCTTGAATAGCTGTTGTTGTTATTTACATTTATTTTCTTTTTACATACTCTTTATATCTACAATTTGAAGCTGAAAAAAAGTCAGCCAATGTAGTAATGGTAAAGTAATAAAATAAAAAACATGTTGATTATTGAGTTCTTCTTTCAACTTTGTTATTTGTTGTTGAGCTTCTCATTTGTTTAAATGAAAGTTTATAATATAATAACTCTAGTTGTTCTAAGAAGCTTTGGGTAAAGGTTCCCTGATGATCTGCATTAGCAACAGTGAAATGCGCATAGGATCCAGCTAAACCTCTCCATAATCAATTTCAATGTATTTTATTAAGCAAATATTTTACTGAATAAGTAAAATAACAATTTTGGGATTATTAGTGCGTTAACAAATTTAAAACTTAAATTGTAAAAATTCCCAATAAAAAACAGTAAAAATTTTATGTTTGCAAGAAAATAATTTGTTTACACAAAATTTTGAGAATGCATCTTTTTAAGGTGAATTTTGCAAGGTGTTGTTAGCATTCTAAAGTACTTTTATTTTGTATATGAATAAAATTAATCTTAAGAAAATAGTTTAAAAAAAGTTGAATTTAAAGAACCACCGACTTAAAGCTAAATATATTATGGTATAAAACAATTTTCATGGGCTTATTTTCTTGAAATATTTTTTTCAGTAGTTTAAGTGCTCTTAAAATACAAATCTTTAACCATTTCTTGTAATTAAAACACATATGTACATATATGTATGTATGTATGTACAATGTGATAGAAATTTTCACATGCATTATAATTTTATCTAGTTTTTTTTTTAAATTTTCCCAATTTTCATTAAATTTCATTGATTGATTTCAATTATCAGCTCTAGTTTTTATATAAAAATAAACGAGAAAGTGTTCACGGCAAATGACTAAGTCTAAAACAGAAGACTTATCACACATACATTTTACAAGAAAACGGAAGACTTAACACACATAAACGCCACCCGATATACATTCATAAATGTTTGTTTTACTTGAAAGAAGAAATAAAAACAAACGACTTAAGACACATACTCCATGGCAGGTTTTAAATTCAATTTCAACATAAATTTTATTTCAAATACATACATACATATTTAAAAAAACCAAATTTTTTCACTATTAAAGTAAAAATATAAGCAAAAAAAAAAAAGACTATACCAATTTAAAGCGGTAAAAAATATTTTATTTAATTATTTTTTCATTAACATACATATGTACATACATACATATTTGTCTATATCTTTTCAATAAAACTAATGAAAGCACGAAAAATACCAGTGCAACTGTTAAAGGCCATTAACAACAAGAGTGAAGAAAAATTTTAAAATAACTTAAAGTTCCCCTCTTAGTTAACTTTTACTTTTCATTACCGTTAACCATTTTACAGAAACAACAAAGCCTTAGTTTTGGCCGTACAGCATTGATACCAAAAATTGAGATAAAAACGTATAAGCAACAACAACAACAACAACAACAACAACAATAGCAACAATGTAACCAAAGAAAGCAAGCAAAAAAAGTAACCATGCTGTGTTATTCACTTATACACTTACATTTTTTCACTACAAACACACATACACACGGGTGCGCACAACCACACAATAAAAAAAAACAATTCAATAGCAACGAACTTTTGCAAACTGGAGCACAAAGAAATGAAAGTAAAAACTCAAGGGCTCGTTCACACTTTTCATTCTTCAATTCTTCAAACATTCACAGACAATTGTACGACAGTTAAACTTACAAACCACCAGTCAGTTGGTTTCGTAGCCAGTCAGCCAGTCAGCCAGTCAGCCAGTCAGCCAGTCAGCCAGGCATTCAGTCAACTGCTTTCTTTGTTGTTTATGCCCGGTAATGATATTAAAATTAATACCGTTAAGGAAAGGAGCTGTAACCTATTGTGGTGCTTTCGCAATTGCGCACAATTTCCATGCCTCAGACAAGAAATGCATGAATAAACATGCTTCTGAAACCGGTTGCAAAATAAAACGTGGTAGTTGTTGGCTTTTCTTTTGCATTTGCGTTCAAATACTTGCAATATAAAAATAAAGCTGGTATATTTTTAAGTCTTGACAACACACTGACTCCGACTGTTTTAGTTATATTTTTTTTCCAAACGAAAGAAACTGTGGCATTTTAACGTGTGGTATTTTTCGTTTTCGTTTACTCTACGAAACTTGTAGTGGAAAAAAATATAAAACAAAAATAAAAAATTAATACAACGAGTAAGAAAACCGATGGCTTACTGTTGCAATATGCTGCTAATTGTTGACCTAATTTCATTTATTCAAGTAAGTGAATTATATGAGAATGTGTGAGTTTAAAAAAAAACAAATACACTTGATACTCATTATTTTATTGAAAAATAAAGAATCTTAAGCTTTGGAGAATTGTTTTTTTTTATAAAAAGCTGTGTTACAGATTCCGTTCGGAATAGTTCTTTGTTACCATTTTTTCATCAATCCAATAAAAATTTGTTAAAATGTTTTTGTCTGCAATGCTACTTTATGTCTTCACCTGGCAACTTCACTAACTTTAACACTAATTGCAAGTTAACAAATTGTTGCTCTGTAATAAATTGAAGGTTGTGGAATACAGATCGAACATATATTTTTGTATGCAGTCTTCTTATTTTCATTTCATATTTTAACTGCGTTGTTAAAACAGATTCCTTAACAACCATGTTAAAACTTTAACCCAATATTAACACTTAACGTTAACGTAAAGTTAATGTTCAAAGTAGTCAATTTATGTTATATTGCTCATTTACTTTAATAGTGTTGCAACTCAAAAAGCCAGTTTAGCAGCAAACGCGTTTTTAGTTTTCAATTTGCATACAACTCAATGAAGACATAAAAAAATATTCTTTTCTCAGGAAAAAAAGTATGAAAGTTTTACATAGATAAAATATGAAATGCCTCATTCTTCTTCATTATTAACTTTAAAAAACTAATTTCTTGAGTTATGACACTATTGATGTAAATGAGCGATATGTAGACAGCAAATTACAGGCATAAAATCAATACAACGAAATGTGCGGTTTATTTAACGTTGCTAAACTATTTTTTGTACATATGTACATACTTTATAAAAATGTTCATATTGCCAGTACTCAAAATACAAAAATACAAATCAAAATTAAAATATGCGTGCAAAAAAAATATAAGCCCCCAATTTGAGTTTATCAAAAATGTCTATTGCTCTTATTTGTACTATTGTATGTGATTTTTCCCCTAAATTCGTTTGCAAAATTTAAATTTTTTAAATTTCCTTTTTACTCCCTTACTTAAATTTAAGAAATTGATTGTTCGACATAATCTCATAAGTTTTGTTGGTGGTTAAGTATTGTCTGTGTGCATTTTATTGGTGCTTTGCAACATTATCAGTAGACTTTAACCACATATTTTGAATAGTCACAAACAAAAGACTTTCAACAACCATCACAAAAGAAAAATAAGCGTAGTGGGCTTAGAAACGTATACAAAAACCAGCAAATAATTTATATTCGAAATTAATGTATTTTATTTTTCTACACCTTTGTACAATTAGAAATCCATTGGAAAGCATATAAAGCATATTCCCACATTAACTTTCAAATTCGATTAGCATTATCGCATCTGCAGCCCGACTTTTCTCTCTAATATGAATGCTACTGCGAGCAAGGAGAGAAAAATCAGTCTTAAACTGAGAACGAATTATGAACAATATATTTTCGAGAAGGAACTGTTCTTAAATAAAAGAACGAACGCTAACGAAATAAGACGGGTACGGTATCAGAAAAAGAACGATTGATAATAAAATAAGAACTATTGGTAACAAAATAAGAATGACTAGTAACAAAATAAGAACAGTGTGTTATCAAAACAAAAAAATTGATAATAAAATTATATCGTGTTCTGAAAAAAATGTACACCAACCGTTATCGAGGTGAGCACAAAAGAGCTTAACTCAATTTTGATGCAAATGATATCGCTTTCGGTAGTTTCCTACCGATTAGGTGTTATGTTCTTTAGGAAAGCGATAGTGACAGAGAATGCAGGTGGTAAATGAAAAGATAGAGGAAATCTTCACTATTTTATAAGTCTGCTTTTTTATGCCTCTGGTATCAATGAAGGGTATTAAATTTTTAAATTTAGTAGCCATCATATTGGTTACGAATAAAAAATAAGAAATAAAAGCCAAAGGAAGCATTGCATTAAATTTTAGATGCAGGGACATTATTTACTCCATACAAATAATGTATACAATTCAATTTCGAACTGCAATTTATATTTCCCCTCAGCGCTTATGTGATGAGAGTATCAGATCAGGTTAGTTTAGGTGGAAGAGAGGCGCCATTAGCCTCACGTCAGAGGACATACACATAAGTCAGTCTAGGCCTGTTGCGCACTGTCATGTGAATAAAAAACGAAGTCGATGTTTATGGGAACTCAGTATCATTTAAGTGGTATCTCAAACTTTTCCAGTCAGTACCTAGCCTCGGCTGGGTGAAAGCTGGACCATGACAAAAAAGTTCAAGATTGTCTCGGTGTCCTCAGTGCATGCCCTGCATTCATTGTTATCTGTATCTCCAATCCATGCCCCGTTGAGATGCCGGTCAACTTTACTAGTTTGGGCTTGCTTAGTTTCAACAGCCCCTCGTATTTTCTTCTTACCGAACGCTCCTTTGCTACATTACAAACAGTATCACTATTCCATCATATTTTTGCATTAATGAGAGTTATTGTATGTAACGTGCTGTCCTTTTACACCTTTTACTTTTATCCGCTCATTACTGATTACGCCGATACCCATGCAAGATGAATATTTTTTTTTACGAAAAGTAATACTCAGGCAATGAATGCCTACTACAATTACTAGGTGTTACCTTGTTTTAGGAAAGGGATAGTGATAGAGAAGACAGAAGGGGAAGGAAAAGATAGAGAAGAGATTTATTCTGTTTTTTAATGTGGCGTTTTAAATTTCCTAAGCTTTACATAGTAACCATTTTATTAGTTATTTTGCTTCGCCCATGATTCTGCTACACAATACTGACAAAGGAGGGTGCTCTGATGTAACATTAGGTCTAGTATCCACTAAAGCTGCTGTAGTTCAGTGATCAGTGTCTGTGCCTTCATCACTTCAACTTTCCTACAACAAATGATACAAAGGGACGCTAGTGCACACCAAAAAAATGCGAGATGTTGTTATTTAATTACTTTCGAAGATTGGGCTCAAACCCAGTCAATGTGCTAACTACTTCAGCCAACGCCTTTACCATGTACTGCCTAGTCGTTAATCATATTATTGCAATGAAAAGCGGTCTTAGAGTTTACACTTTCTGTTGTGATTGCCCTAATTGCCGATTTGCTTTCAGCAAATATTTTGACATCTGTGGCCCTAATATTCACAATAAATCGTTTTAAAACCTACGCGACCGCACAAACTTCCGCTTGGAAAACTGTATTTGGAGCACGTGTGCGGAAGTAAATTTTGGTCTCCGATTATTATATCAAGAGACTTAGGCCTGTTCTTTTTAGGAGGGTCTTTCCGGTATCAATGTCTCGCATTCAGTTAAAACAAAGTCCATATATTCTGATAGTTTAGTGTGTCTGAACCATTCCCCCATCCCTTGTAGCAGGAGCTGCCTTGTATCTAATACTGGGCATAAAAAGTGGTCTAGAGTTTACTGGTGGATGAAGTTCTTATAGCGCCACTTATACCCAGGCAGCACTTTTGTTACACCTTCTCCAAGATTTTAATAATGCACTTTCTTCCATTGGACCCCGATGAGTATGTTACACAGCCCTCCTCCCATGTCGACCCTTCTTTAATATCTTGAACCCACAGCGATATTTTTTAATGTTTCCATTAGAGGATTTTCTGGTGAATCAAATAATTTTCTGGTATATATAACTAATTCTCTGCAAAAATTTGTAACATTCTGTTTCAAATTTAAGGTCATCACTCACTATCCCACACAATTGCACGATCTACGAAAAAATACAACCCTGGTGTGATGAATTATTATTGTGTTTTGAAAATGTTCATAAACTCCATCATACAAGGGTTGTATTTTCTCAAAAATCTATGACTGTGTATAATACTGCATCACGGCCTTTTAATTACATTTTTAAATATTTTAGTGTATCAAGCCAAATATTAACATGGTCAAATAGGTATCAGGTGTAACTTAATATACATAAAACAGTAAAAAAAATAATATTAAATTATATATTTACGCTTGGATGGTATTTCGGTTGGTGAGCAATATACCACTCACAAATCTTATTTGTTTTAAATTTTATTAAAGATGTGTTGCATTGTGTTGTCTTTCTTATACTTATGCACAGTGGCATGATATCAAAATGTTGGCAGTTTCATACGGTTTATGCACCAGATGTGCATGTTGCAGTTTTTCAAATACTCTCTTATTTGGGTGATTTTTTTCTGCAAAGAAAGTGGTTTTCATTTTCCTTATTAAATTACAAGTTTACGAATGAATTAAAATCAGCCAGTAGTAGTAAAACTTACTACTCGTGTATACTTACAAATGTACATTTGTATGTTTGTATGTATGTATGTACGTATTTCTTGTATAGACTTGTTTCATTTTTCGGTTGTTGAAGCCTTGACAATCATTTCAAATACGTGGTTTCTTTTGTGCTTTGTTTTTCTTTTTTAACTGTATTTTTATCTTTAATGTTTGATTAATTTATGCAGACATTTGTTGGTTAAATTCATAGATTTGCCAAAAACTGATAATAAATCATAACAAAAAGTTGGAAAAATTATAGTAAAATATGACTATATTTTCTCACTATTGCTTTAATTAAAGAGATTTGAAACAATGGCAAGCAAGAAATGTGCCTGCATATAATGAAGAAAGCTAGATTCGTTAAGATTTTAATATATTTATGTATATACATACATATGTATGTATGTACATATGTATATACATATGAATTTAATTTGTTATCGTAAAAGAGAAAAATGTGTATTTGTCTACAGTGAAATGAAAAGTAAAAATTTAAATATTGTAAATATTAATGGACAAATATGAAGAAATTGCTCAACAGTTATGTATATGTATAAAATGTAAAACCACCAGCCGAACAGGAACGCGCATCAAACTCCGTTATCGAGATAGATTTTATTTGTGCCAGGCCATGTGAGAGAGCCTTAAATAAGAGAAAGTGCATGATATAAATATAGAAGGGACTTCCATTCTCTCATTTTTTCTTGAGATTCACCTTCTGACAACTATAAGTATTCTGAAGTTTCCGGTAAAATCGTGCTACCGTATTAATTTAATATTTCCCTCTCTATTTCTTGTTTATTTCAAAATTTTATTCAAAAATTATTTCAAAATTGTTTTTATAAAATACAGAATGTATAAATTATGCAATTACCCTCTTATTCAAAATAATTTTTTACTTGAGCTTTAAAGTTCATAGTAGTTACCAAGCACTTTAAGGGTAACATTTCTTTGTTAAGAAATTGTATTCAAAAGACAACTTAAATTATTTTGTGACTTAATAATTAGTTCTGGTAACACCACCGTGTTCAACAACCAATTCACAGCTTATGATGTACAACATCGAATACAATTTCATTCGAGTATTCAAATAATTTTTTATTTTATTAAATAAATTTTTATTTTGTTGAAGTAAAGCAACCTAATTTAAACAATATGAGCTTCTGACATGGAAGCAAAACATATAAACATTTCTATGAAGTAAAAGTAAATAAATATGATGAACATAGAAATATTATCTCAATTTATTTTATTCGAATGAAATGAGTATTTGAATATCCAGCTTTTTTCGATTCGTTTTGTTTAAATGTACATCACTAAAACATTTTTGTATAATTGTATTTATTTTAATATTCTTTTATGGATTTTGCTATGTATTTCAATCAATCAATCAATTTGATAATTTGGTGATGTTTTCCTTTACATGACAGAAATAGTAAATCTAAGCTAAGAGCTAGCAATTCTAGCTTCATTTTCATATGTAACATTAATCAATATGTGTTATATTAACAAAAATATTTGAAGTACAAAATACACATTTTGAAAATATCAACTTAAAGTACTGTTAACAAACGTGGGTGTCTACTTTAGAATTTTGATATAATAATTTTTTTGAATACAACTTTACTTAACATTGGCTTTGTTAAGTTTTTTTGAATACGACCCTTAGTGCCCAAAATTCTGTTCGATGATTGTATCGTCTTGTCTTTTAACTAAAAAGAGCCGAAGTATGATTCTATAAAACATTATTTATTGTCTATTCTATTCTATTCGTGTATTTGCTTTATGATTTTGTTCTAAACATTATATCCAACATATATTTTTTCATATATTTTTCAATTTATTGTTTAATTTCAATTTATTATATTTACGTACCTTTTCACAATGTATGGCTAAAATATAACAGGGACTTTAACGGCAAGTTTTGTATGAAGAACTGTCAGTTAAAGTTCACGTTAACTCTTAACCATACATTGTGAAAAGGTACATTATTGTTATTTAATTTAATTTTTATGTTTTAAAAACATGGTAATAATATTTTTATTTTTCATTATCAAAAACAACAACCATTTTTGAAGAAAATAATTTAGAGAATTCAACAACAAGAACTCAAAAGTATTTTCTAAAAACAAAAACGTCCTTAATCTTCTTACTGAATTAGGGCATAAGCAAAAACTTGAGTCCAGCATTTTTTAAATTCCCTTCATATCCTGGTGTTAGTCAAAAGTGGCTAAGAGCCAAAAGATCTTCTTTAATATTTTAAAAAAGGATGTTACAATCAACAAGCAAAAAATTATGTAGATTAAACAATATGCAATATCAATCAATATTTGTTAAACTTAATGAAAATTCATTGTCAAATAATCAAAAAGATCAATAAATTTGGTTTCTCAACGCCAAGTTTAGATGAAAATATTGTTAAAAAATTTGTATGAAGCAGAAAAATAAAAAATATGAGACAAGTTATTTTATAACCACTTTTCAAACTTCACAGATGTGTAGTTCTGTATATAACTTTAATTATTCGAAAAAAAAACCGAAAAAATTGTATGTGGTGAAAAAATATAGATATATACTTAAAATTCACTGAAACAATACATAATTAGTTCCAAAAGTCTTAGTCTCTTCTTTCTAAATCCGTTTATAAATTCAAAATCGATTGATATTTAACTTATTTAGAGGTTGATAAGTGCCTACGGGTATGAAAAACCGGTTTTAACCCGTAACTCAAGATTTTGGAGGTATTTGGAAAATTTCAATTACAGATTGTTGTTATACTCCACAATGTCTGCCAGAAAAATAGTAACACATCGCAGGTATTATTTTTTGTCAAACAGTGTAATGAATTAAAAACTAGAGAATTACTAAAACTTTGTCGATAATCATTTTTTTTACAATTTAAAAACCTGGTGGTGAATCGAATACTTTTCAATTTGTATATTTTGTAATAAAATTAGTTTTTTTTATTAAAACTTAGACCAACGTGTTCTGTTGATTTTCCTAACTATTAAATTGTAAAAGTTGTAGGTGTTTTTTGAGAATGCAACAATTACTTAAACATGAAATTAAAGCGTAATTATTTTATGACGGGGTAGCAGAGGCGAATTAAATGGGCCGTATGGTGTGCAATGGATGTCAAAATCCATTTGTAAAATGTGTTTTTTAGTTTTGTTGATATTTTGCTTATTTATTTTATATAGAGGTAGATAGATATCCACCTTGTCCATACATTCAAGTGTATATATATTATATATATATATATATATA
Source organism: Tachina fera (assembly GCA_905220375.1). Lineage (NCBI taxonomy): Eukaryota > Metazoa > Arthropoda > Insecta > Diptera > Tachinidae > Tachina > Tachina fera. The sequence goes on from LR999964.1 coordinate 68,436,376, forward strand.
TGTATATATATATGTACTACACTCAAAAAAAACAGATGTACTATTATTAAGAAATTTTGTTTCCTAAATTCAAGTAAAAAAAATTTCTAAATTTAAGTAATTTTTTCTAAGTTTAAGTAAATTTTTACAAAAATCTATTAAAAATTACTTAATATGAGTAAAAAATAAAAAGTTCATATCGTCAAAAATAGTTCATAAAAATACACAATAAATTTCTCACATTTCAGGAAATGTTTACTGGCTTAGAAATATTTGCTAAATGGTTATAAACTGAAGGAAATTTTATATTAAGAACTAGTCAATTTCATCTTAAATCAAAAAATAAACTTTAGGAAATGAATTACTCCCGATTAGTTCATGAAATTTGACTTACTTAAAAGATGTAAAAAGGTATACTAAATTTTAGGGAAATATTTCGCAGTTTTAAGTATTTTTTCTTTGAATTATGGAATTTATTATTGATTTGCATTTAGCAAAAAATTTAAGTAAATTTTTTATATTTTCGAGGAATATTTGAACTGGAAATTTATTTTTTTGTACATAAAATAAAATTTTAAAACTCAATAATTTCAATGCTTATTCAGGCTGCCTTGTTAGGCAATTGGTTTGAGTGCTTGCCTATCAGAGTGTAAACACAATGTTTGCGGTGCGGTGCGATTTTTCGTAGCGGGAGAGAAAAATAAACATAATACAACGGAAGACGGCGCACAGTGTGAGATTTAATCAATCTGGCATCTCGAAATTAAAAAAAAAAATGTTTTCGTAACTCGCGCATATTTTTTTTTACGTGAGAAGAGACCCCAATTGTTACGAAAACAAACACAAAAGAGAATAAAAAAATTTTATCGGCGTGATAACAGCTATCAAACACGTGCAATTGCATAGCATGCAAAAATTGATTTGCAAGCTTGCATTGATCATAAAAGTTTGAGTGATCAGGTCGAAGTTGTGAGTGTTTTTTTTGGCCTAAAATATTTTTTGTATTGAAGGTTATTACTTCAACTTCAAATTTTTGCTTTATACAATATTTATTTTTGCACTCAAGTATTTTGAAAAAATTGTTTTATAACCAGCTAAAAGGTAAGACAAATTTTAAAGTTTTAAAATTTTTGATAGACTAGAACTTCCAAGTCCCACGGAGTTCCGTGATGGGAATGCCAGCAGAATCTTTGTTAATGTGCCCCAAACAAATTTCAAAAATAAAATCCTGCCCATTTTTTGCCTTTTTTAGTATGAGTGAAATATCGCGAGAGGAGCTATTTTGGATCTGGTTGAGCAAGTTGAAAAGCGAAAAAACAGAAGCGGTCGAAAATTAATTATCTAAATGATTAATATCTTATTTTGAATAGTTTCCATTCTTTTAAGAACTTTCGTTGAATTTTTTAGTTTTTCCTCTTTATTATATTTTAGATATCAATAAATTTAACATTGAAACAACATTAACTTTTAATTTTTCTCATTTGCAAAGAATCATCGAAAACTAAAGTTCGAAACTTGAAGCATTTTATAGAAATGGTTGTATGAGGGTACTTATATTAATATATCGACAAGTTTTAGTTAGAAGAGAAAAAAAGAAGAAATTTTTAACATAAATGTGTAAAAAAATTTTCCCCAACTAGTGTTTTTGAGGATAGTTCGGAACTAGTCCCCTTTGACACTAGTTGGAACTAGTTATCTGTCACCATATTAAAGCTTATAATCTCCTTAACGATCGTGCCAAATTTCCAGTTTATATCTCTAAAACTTCATATAAAAATTAATTTTGAGATGCTAGATTGACTAACTCTCACACTGTGCGGCGCCGGCAATACTTGTCATTGTTTGTTTAAATTTTTATTAATTTTTTTGTGCATACATTTTTATAACTAAAAAACAAAAAATGATAAAAATTTTATACATTCACAGATATATTTGATATGTTTTTTAAACTTTTATAATATATGACAAAAATTTTTGAACTTCATAATCATGTTTTTTTTATAATAATGTTGTCAACACAGCCAATTATTCAAAAACTACGGCAACGTCAGCAAGAGAAAATTGAGAGAATAAGAAAGTCCGCAATGAAAATAAAATAGATTTTAATTTTATTCCGTCCCGCACTGCGGATTTTTACTTCAAAATCGTATGGAAATCCGCACCGCAATAAAAAATCGTTACATTGTGTTCAGACTCTAAATAAGGTTGCTGGTTCAATAATTGTCTCCTCTCAAGTAATTTATATAATTATATGTATGGCGAATTATAATTAAAAATATAATATGAAGATATATATAATAAATAACATATCATTTGGTATTGAATTTAATTAAAAATAAGAATAAGTACCAGAATTAAAGACAAAAAAAATGGAAAATTTAATAAATTTGAGATCAAAGACGAAAAAAAATTTTGCAAAGCTCCGAATTTTTGTGGGAAAATTTTACTTAATTTTAGGAACATTTTACTTAAATATGAAAATATAATTACTTTAAACTAGTTCATTAATGAACTAGAAATTTAGTAAATATTTTACTGGTTTCAAGTATAAAATAGCTTTTGCGCCATACGACAACTTTTTTTATTCAAATTTAGAAAATTTTCCAAAGTTTTAGTTAATTTTTTTTTGAGTGTATACATAAGTATATAAAGTTAATTTTTATATGTTTTCCTTTAATTTTTGTATTGTTTTATGGCCCACCAAAAAATTTCAAAAAAGGTAATCGAGTTTGGAGCTAAGCATTTTTGCTGGAAGCTGTTCCTTACTGAATTACCAACTCTTAATGATTTTAACAAGGCGTAAGACTAAAATAATCCATTCTTGAGAAGTATTTATGTTGTTTATTGTAAGAAATAATTATTTTTCATTGCGGGAAATAGTTATTTCTTTCTTGATGGAACGAATTTTTTTAGTCGAAAAAAATTATTTTTTTTAAATATGCCGTTTGAGTAAATAATTGATTAAAAACTCAGTTTGATTAAATAAATAATAACTTTTTAAGAAATATATGAATAAATTAAAAAAAAACTATTGTTTTACTACGAAATACAACACTTTGTAAAATTTCTATTCTATTCGACTATAAAGTCGAATAATCGATCACCCTAGTGAGAATATAACTGACAAACTCTTAAACTTCGACAAATGATCATTAATCACGATTAAATAAATCCTTACTGAGTACTGTGCGATAATCTATATATCCTCTACCATGAACATATCCCTTTAAAATTGCAAAAATATTCCCTTAAAATGCTATTAGAAATCTCTGAACTTCTTTATGCTGTTTTGATCTAAAGAAAATAAATATGTATGTATATAGTAAACTTGAAAATATTTATATAAGAAAATAACACTTTAACTAATTAAATCTTTCAATAACAACTCATGAACAAAAAAAACTAAAATTTCCAAAATATGAACAAATATTTTAATGTCATGTGAAGAAAGTGTTAAGTATACATACAACTATAAAATTGAAAAGAAATTGCATAATTTTCAACCGACATATAATTAAATAAAGCAAACTAATTTTAAAAAACTGAAAGTTAATTAGCACATCAGGCTGAAAAACTATTTTTAATTAAACAAATCAAGTTAGTGCTAAGGAAGCAAATGTTTAAAATTAAGATATAAAACCTTTTTAAAAGAAATATTAATGTAAAATTTAAAATATTAATAGAGATTTATTTCAAGCAAGCGTCATTATTAAATTTTTTTTCTAAAAAGAAAACAAAAACATCAGTTTATTTCCAAATGTACAACTAATAAAAAAATAATGCTTATTTATATTTAAAATTTTGGCTTAATTATTTAAAACACTTATTTTAAAAGTGAAAGTAAGGAGTGCATTGCTAGTTTAATTTAACTTTTCTTAAGTTCGGAGAAAAATATTAACAAATTATTGCAAGAATAAATATTTATTTTATTTTTCCTAAAAATTAATAAAAAAATTAACATTTTTACACTAACTTTAGGACGAATTATTTATTACGAGTCAGAGAAATATGTCCTGGCAACGAATGCTTAGGGAAGCTTGTGGTTAAAAAAATATCATGAATTCAAAATCAATGCTACAAATTGATATTTCATCACTCACATACATATACAGGGTGGGCCAAAAGAAACCAAGGGGTGTACAAGTTTAATAACTTTTTTGTTTATTAACTTTTTTTATTTTTTCTTTCAGATTATATAATATACAAAATGGAAATTTTTTTACACTAAGTATGAAAAATGATTTCTCTTAAATCACCACCGCAGAAATGAAATCAACTTTATTGAAAATTTGATTATGAGTGATGAAGCTCATTTTCATTTGAATGGCTTTGTTAATAAGCAGAACTGTAGGTTCTGGGGTTCTCAAAATCCAAGAGCCATTCATCAACGCCAATTGCACCCCATCAGGTGTACAGTATGGTGTGGGATCACATCTGAAAATGTCATTGGGCCCTACTTCTTCGAGAATGAAGATAGAAGTGCTGTAACCGTAAATGGAGAGCGGTATCGGTTTATGATAGAACATTTTTTACGTCCTGCTCTTGAAAACAGACCTGGTATGTGGTTTCAGCAGGACGGAGCCACTGCCCGAGACACAATGGCACTTTTAAGTCAAATTTTTGGAGAGCGAATAATTTCTCGAAATTCGGAAATTATTTGGCCAGCGCGATTGCCAGATTTGACAGCACCCGACTATTTTCTTTGGGGTTTTTTGAAGGAGCGAGTGTATGTGAACAAGCCAGAGACAATCCTTGAACTCAAGGCAAACATTGTTGCAGAAATTCGAACGCTGCAGCCACAAGTTTTTAAAGATGTTATGGAAAATGCTCTAAAAAGAGCCCATCAGTGCGAAGCTGAAAACAGTGGTCATTTAAGAGACATCATTTTTCCTACTTAGTGTAAAAAAAAAGAAAAAATAAAAAAAAGTTAATAAACAAAAAAGTTATTAAACTTTTACACCCCTTGGTTTCTTTTGGCCCACCCTGTACATATGTACCATACATAGGGGAATTGCAATATTCTGCAATCTGCAATATTTACTGATTGATATTTCAACATGATTGAAAAAATTTGTTAGATTTTGATTGGTGATTGCGAAATTGCAATAAAAAATCAACATTATTGGTACTGATTTAAAAAATTGTTCAACAAAAATTATTTATTAAAATGCAATATTTAATTCTTTCAATCAGCATAGAATTTTTACGGTATGTTAACATTTTAAATAAATGTTTTTTACGGTAAAACTTCGTAACAAATAATAACAAATTAATGAATAATAATTTTATTTAAAATGTATATTAAATAAACGCTGACTAAAAATGACAAAGAGAGCAATGTGAAAATTTACTAAGTATTATTTTTTTATAGCAAAACAAGCATTTCAAAATTGTTATCATTTAACTTTATCTGCAAGGAGCGTCTACCATCCCACTTCTGCTTCTACCATCCCGTAGAAGAAGGTAAAGGCGTGTTAAATTTTAAAAACATTTGCTTTATTAGCGGGTATTTGTTAAGAGAACACAAATTAGTGTCAGGATCCAATAAAAAATATATTTTCCTTATGTATACCGTCGTTTTGAATAAGTTTCGACGATCCTTACATCGAAAGTATAGAGAAATTATTTATTTAAAAAAACTTTTATTTACTTACTACCGATTTCACCGAAAAATCATAAAGAGATACATATATTACAGCAAGTATACAGAATTTAATTAATCATAAAATAAGAGATGCTTAAAGTATACTTACGCTTCATTATGTTCATTAAAATACGTATGTACTGGTGATAAAATGACTGTCAAATTTTGATATTCGGTAATATCAATGCGAATATTTGAAACGACATTCGTGAATACGAATACGAATATTATATGCAAAATGAAATGTGTATGAAACAAAAATTAAGAAAAAGAACTTCATACTCCTGTTAGAGTACTTTAAATTTAATAAAAACTACCCAAATTTTTAATGATCGTCATTAAATAGCATTTGAAAATGATACCAAGCACAAATTTCCATAAAAAAATTTATGAAAATTTATTTTTAGTCATTTATTTAAATTTCTTTTATAATTTGTGCATTTATTTATTTATTTTTTTTTTTCAAAAATATTCGTAATCGTATTCGTCTGAATTTGGCAAATACGAATGCGAATAATAATGCCTAAAAATGGCCGAATATTTGGCAATTCGTATACGAATATTCGTGTGCATAAGTATATTTTCCTTAACAGTCGGAACATATGAACACACATTTTAAATTGTCAAAAATTTATTTAAAAACAAATTTAAATTCTTGAACAGTTTTATTAATTCATTTATATATCTGCTAAATATTTGTTATATAAATATGCTTATTTTTCCAATTTCATTCCAATCGTTTCATGAAAGCTAATTTGAATATTGATTACACCTTAAAACTTTTCAAAAATCTCATTGATTGGAATTTTTTTTTAAGCAATATCTGTTTATTGATATTGCACAAAGTGGCAATGCTAATGAAATCTTTTTATTGCGATTGCAATAATATTTTTTGTCAATAAATTTGTAGAAAAAATATTGCAATAGAAGGTTTTGCAAATTTTATTGATTGCTATTGTAAACCTGATTTCAATTAACTTTTATTGCAATGCCCCCATCAATGTTATGCACATATGTTTTTGTCAGGTTTTGTATTACCATACGTCTACAGCTGATATATTTTTATCATATCAAAAGTCAAACTTTATATTGAAAAATATTTTTTTTATGTTAGCTGTTTTTTCTATATGGAATTTGACTTTTGTCATGATAAAAATATATCAGGTGTAGACGCGATGTTGACAATTTGAATTTTCTTTTTTTAAATTTACAAATTAGTAAATATTTTAATTATGGTAACACTGAATGAATGTGTTAGATGTAGTACCAATTAGCCAATATTTACATTGAGAAGTAAAACCCTACTACTTGAGTCAAATGACAGTACTTTGATGATACGAGGTGTAGACTTTGCAGCACAATGACACAAATAGCTAAAGTTCGTATCGCTCTGTAAGCCAAATTATATGTAATAATTATTAATAAGCAAAAAACACCAAACTTAATTGTAAATGCTCTAACATATACTAGCGGAACGGAACAACTAGCTGTTTTGTAAATCGCAGCACCTTCATAATGAGCGTTCTTTGTGTTTGGTCCACTGTGTGGGAAGTCAGTTGATGTAGCTTTCTGCTTTATGTACTCAGCTTCTAATGCAAATGGAATATGTTAATTGTTTTGATTCATCATATTACAACTTGCTGTACAATTTTTTGTAATGAAATTTTTTTTTCTTCGTTTATAATATCCTCTCTTTCGTTTCCGCAGACATACTCTTTATGGTTAATATCGATTCTACAGGTATTACTCATACAACTTATGTATATGTTACTGTATAATTTCTGAAATAATACAGTAATGGATATGCACATATTTATTTAAGGGAAGCAATGATCTCCCAATTGCCCCCACACGCAAAGAAAAAATATGGTTGAGGTAACCATAATCAAACAGCAACATACTATGATTGAATTATATGGTTGTAGTTAAATCATATTATTGTCAATAGAAAATCAAATTTTAAATAATACTATTATCTGAGTTAATAATGATATTATCAACAAAAGCAATGAACTTTGTTACACCTAATCTTATTATTGTAAATATGACAACACTATTGTTAGATGTGACTAAAATATAATTGAGGCTCACCATACCATGTTCTTATATTATAATAATATTGTTAAATACGACAACAGTATTATTTAATATAATAATAATATTTTATTTTTCATTATATCTCTTATTAAAAACAGCTGTGCGTTAATCCGAAATAAAAATAAATTGATATTATTGAAATAAAATGTATATATAGAAATTTATACTTACATATGTGTGTATACTCGAAATACAGACACTTCTGTATAAAGAGATGAACATATGTTCGTATGTATATATTTTTAGTTATCTACCCTTTTGTTTGTATGTACTTTATTTATTTATTCAACACGACGCGTGCAATACCGATAGCTTACAAACGAAACACTGAACTGAGAGAAGATGCTTCTGAAAAATATTTTTTTTAAACTTAAAATTGTATGGTTTTGAATAACATTATATTGTTATTTACATTATATTATTTTTAAATAATAGCAAAAATTATGTTGCATTCATAAGTTTTTAACAAAACTCTATTGCTAAACTCTAACCATATCACAATTTTTATGAATATAATAATATAATTATTAAATTCAAACATTACTTTGCTTACCGTAACAAAATTAATGTTTAAAATAAAAATAACTTGTTTTCAACGACCACATATTTGTTTCTGAGAACATAATATTGTTTTCTCAACCAGTCTACAACCATATCTTTTCTTTACGTGCATAAATTGCATATAATTATTTATTCTATTATTATTCATGAAAATCACGAGTCATAATAGAAAATAGTTTCGCTGCGTGACTGGTAAAGGTACAGCGTGTCTTTGGCTTAAAATACGATAGAATTGAAGCCACAGAGGATATACAGAGATGTCACGAGACGGAAGATAATTTGTGTTTTCGGAGGTCCCGCTCACTCTATCACTGCGCATTCTTTAAACCTTCTTTCGTGGTGGCATTTTTTAGCTTAATTTCATTTTACGCTTTGTAACCTCATTCGTTTGGCGATTTTTGCAAATAAATAGTAAAAATTGATATTTTTAAATGGAAATGCTTCAAATAAGATATGCAATCATTTTAAAACATTTTTTAATTGCTTTTTTAATAGTAATAAGCTATTGGGCATTTTGTTTTTTGATTCAACACAACAAATTCTTTCATTTAATTTTGTAAAATTGTGTACTTCGTTTACTTGTTCAAATGTATTTTAATTTTATGCTTTGTGATCTCATTTGCTGTGTGAATTTTGTAAACAAAAGGTAAAAATTAAAATTGTTCAATGAAAATGCTTAGAGTTAAATCGGTAATCATTTGTAAACAAATTTAAATCACTTTTTAATACCATTAATCTATTTCACATTCTATTTTTTTAATTCAATTCAACAAATTCTTTAATTTAATTTTGTAAATGTGTATGTATGTACACGTGTTCGTTTCAAAAAATACAGATTTTCTGTTGTTTGCTTTGATTATTTTGTTAACATCTTAATAACAAATATACTACAGTTGTCCCTTTCTCGCAGTGACTGCACCACAAATGATTTTAGCTTTTTTCATACGTCAGTTTTTACAACTCTGGTCTACTTTGTGTTGAAGCTTCCGCGGAGTGGGAAGGTAACAGATGATAACGCTACTTGCGACACTATTCATAGTGACTTAGATCCTGTGTGGTATACTTCGTTCTGAGCTCATGTTGTTTAATAGATGGTGATTGTCATCAAGTATGCCTGCGTTCTTTGCTCCAACCACTAGGTCAAGAAGTATGACGCTGATTGCAGTGATTGGTGAGATCTTCTTTAAGGAAAGTTCGAAACGCTTGTGGTCAACCATACACCATTATGTTGACACTAACAGGTGCTGCATCACATAATGGCTCATGGTTCTAGTAAAGTGGGATACTTTACAAAGTCTTTTACAATATGGTAGCTTTTGTCATGTGTTCTTTAAGTGGGAGATTAAATGCCGCAAAGCACCTTAGCAAAATTCTTGTTCATACCTAGGGATAATTGTTTTCAGATATTGCAACCTGTATGTACCTTCTAAGCAACATAATACTTTTTGGATAATATAATCGCTTCACTTCACTCAGTATCAAAATACCGGGTGATTGCGTTGCTATTGTAGTTTCGCACCTAAATCCATTGGCGTAGCTGGGGAATTCATTAGTAATAATAAAAAATAATTACATGCAATTTTTAATAATTCTAGGGGGCAACAGCAACTATTGGGGTCCAAAATAGCCTTTCTACGCCTATGGCTAAATATTAAGTCTGTCTTCTCTTTTGTACATTTCTTATGCAGTGTGTGGCAGCAGTGTTGCCAATTCGCCTTACTTTTCTATTAAATTTGTCAAATTTCAAATTACAGCACTACATCGATTGAATGAATAAAAAGTAGTCACCGTTTAAACATCAAAAAACTGCTGCAAAATAGCCGCAGTGAAAATGTACGAAGCTCTTGGGGGGAGAACCCCCTCCATGTTTTCCCAGCTCACGTACGTTGTCGTGAAGGAAAAGTTAGTAACGATATCAGCTGTAATTTATTCAAATGGTTTGTAAATGCACAGAGCGGAAAATTCAATTCAAATCACTTTTACTTCTTGAACACACTTCGCTACACATCTGCATTTACATACGTACATACATATACGTATATTTACAAACATGCACTCTGTTGCTTATCACCTCTTTCCAAAGTAGAGCACCAAAAAGTAATTGTTTAACAAACAACTTTTTTACATAATTCTCAAGCATATTAAGATTTGGTTTTTGTTATTTTTTTTATTTTTTTATTTTTTTATTTTCTGTGACATCTTGTCTTCAACACTCGCATTGTTATATTTTTTTTCTTTTGCCCTGTGATTTTATTTTGTTGTTTGCGTTGAACTAAATTAAAAATACAACAAAAAGTCATATTAAGTTTAAAAGTATAGTGTTGAAAGCAACAAAATTTAATTACTGTACATTCCACATACATATATCATTATTGCAACATTTCGGTTGAAAGTTGCCTTTTCCCAGTAAAGTTTTAAGCAAATAAAGCTTTTCAAATAATATACTCGTACTTAAGTTTCGTATGCAAATCGCAATTGCTGCTATGAAGATAAATATGTTTTAAAATTACATTATACTAAACTCAAGCTAAAACATTTAATTTTTTTCAGAGATTTATTATAACTTAATATATTCCAAGACAATAAAGTGCCAAAAGAAAATTTAGTTATAATTTTGAATTAATTAACTGATTTCCTTTTTTTTGGCAGCTAATTGTAAAATGGTGGTGGAAAATAAAATAGATGCAAACTCGAATAGAGATTCTGGTTTTATAAAGATTTTTGTTTGAAGCTTATGTTAGTAGATATATTGTGATTCTCAATAATATATTAAGAGTCTTACTATAAACATACGAAATTTGTTAGCTAAATTAAAAAAATTTTTGGGTTTAAGTTAACAATACAAACAAGCAAAATTTTGTAAATTTATCAAACTAATGGTATATATAAATATAAAACAAATGAATGACAATAAGTTTTAATTTGAGCATTGAAAATCAATTAGGAGGAATTAAGGCAGAATAATTTTTTACTTAATTTTCTACTATGAATCAGTTGACTCTTTTTTCTGTACAGAAATCTTACACAAGTTGTTAGTTTTCCTGTTTATATTCTGTTCTATTTCGGCTCAATCTGTGAAAATCTAAAATTTGTTAAGAACAATTACAATTACAATTACAATTACATCATAAAACATGAAACTGTTTGAAATAAACTGTGATTGTGCTTTTAGAATTTAATAAATTTAATTTTTACAAGTTTATATAAGATGCGTTTTGATTATGTTCCCGCATTCAGTTACGCACGGATCGAAAAAAGGTATTCTTCAAAAAACTTAATCGAAAGAAAAAGAAGAAGAAAACAGTATGTTTCAACCAGCTGCTTCGTTATGAAACGTGTGAAATAAGACAAAAAAGTGCAATCTGGAAAACATTTTAGCACTGTGCTCGAATTTCGTAAAAAGGCGGGTACCTGGTGGGTAAACCTAATTCAAGTACGCTGAGTCCCATGGTGCTAACCATTTTTTTAGTTCTGCTCTTGTTTAAAAAATGATTAGGAGAGAAAACTTTGTTAAAAGCACCTAAAAATCTAAATTTTTCCCAGTTTTCTGCCATTTATTAACCTTTATAACGATATATTTAGATTGAAAAGACATGTGTTGCGTCCTTTCGAAAGTAAAATTCTAATTTTTTTTAAATTTCTTTTGTAAAAAAATAGATTTTTTAATTGTGACAATATTTTATTTTTTTTTTGCAATTTTTTTAAAAAATTTCTTTAGGACGCATAATATTTTCTTTAAATTGATATAAAATTTGCGATGTTTAGGTGCTTTTAACAAAGTTTTCAATCTTAATTATTTTTTAAACAAGAGCTACCCGAAAAAAATGGTCAGCACCATTGGTTTCAGCGTACTCGAATTTGGTTTACCCACCAGGTACCCCCTCGTTGCATTTTTGAACTAGCACTGTGTAATTAAAATTAATTATAATTAAATATTGTTTAAACTTTAATTAAATAAATAATAAGTTTAGTACTGAACGACAAAAAAAAGCAAGAAGATAATCAAGAAAATAAGATAGAAGTATTTTCGGAGGTGATATTTTTATCAGTTTTTACATAATTGTAACTTTTAACCTATAATAAATTAAATGGAAATCACATTTCAGTTCAAAAAAACTTCAAATCATAATAGAATTTCTGCGCGGGAAAAAAATCCCGGAAATTATTTTTTTACAAATTCCGAAAATTTTTCAACGGGAATTTTCGAGAATTTAATATTTACGTTTTTGGAATTTACGTTTTTTACATTGCTGTTCGTTGTTCTATTACTTAAAAATACAACTCTGTAACGATCATAATATAAGCATGGAAGCAAATTAATAGAGGTTTTCAAGGTGACTCCAACAATCTCAAGCTTTACGAAATGTTTTCAATCTAAAAAGTCTTTATACTCGTAGTATCTAGATTGTAGATGGAATTTCCATTCATGCTGTAACACAAAGCATATGAATTTATTGGGTTTTGATCTTTTAGTGAACGAAGAAAGTTGTTTTGTTTTTAGTTTAAATGTCGTATGTTTTTTCATAAAATTATATTTTTTATTTAGGTAATTTAATTAAATTCATATATTTTTGAGAAAACATTTTACTTCTCGATTCCCGGGAATTGGAAAAGTCCATGAAATTATAAACCCTAATCATTAAATAAACCTTCTATTGCATTAGTTTTCAATAATAACTTTATGTTGCAGCAAAACCTTTTAAGATTATGGCAGACATAAAAAAAATCATTCATTGTTATCTGTACAGACAAATATGTACACTCAGAGAAAAGCTGCAACTTAAAAATAAGAACGCGCAACATCAATTCAAAAATGTTCAATATAAATAAAATATATTTAAAAATAAATCAAATTAATACTTTTCCATATTGAAATAAGAAATTTCAACTTGAATAGATTTTCGTTAATGTTTCTTATTAATTCAATATGGTTTTTATGTATGTATATTAACTTGAAATATTTATTTAAAAAAATTGATAAGAGTGTTCAACAATTTTATATCATATTTATTTTCTCAATCATATAAAAAATCTGCACAACTAATAACGTCTACTCACCGATTTCCGGATATATTAATGAAAGTGTGCGAAAAGTTTTGCGGCATGTGTCCGGATATAAATGAATTTAACTTTATAAAGTTGTTATTAAATATACATACCTACATACATAAAAGCTTGCACGTTTTATCTGCATAACTGAATAATGTTTTCTTTTATTTATTTGTCTTTAAATGTGTCAACACATGTCAGTCATAAATCTAGATGTCCTTCTGAGCACATTTATTTTATTTTTCTGTTGAGTTCTTATTAGGGATGCCAATCGTGATCGATTTTGCGAAATCCCGATCCTGAGAATCCCAGGATTTTCGGCGTTTCGGGATTTTCGGGATCCCGGGATTTTTCGGGATTTTAGGATTTTCGTGATTTCGGGATCTAAAATTTTTTGGTAAAATAAATTATTTTTTTTAGTAAATATTACTTTAATAACAAATTTTGTGCATTTTAAAACTTTAAGTTGATATTAGAGAATCTACACTGAAAACCATAACTACATAATTATGAAAAATTTGTTTTTGTTTTCAATATATGTACATTTTTTCTATAATCTTAACAAAAACGAACATACATACACATCTATGGACTTTTTGAAAAACGGAATGCATTATTCGGTAAATATTTCATACGTTTACGTTAACAGGACAACAAAAAGTTTGCACTTGCCTTGTATTGTATTCTACTTCAATTATAAGGAGCTGTAATTGTACTCAATTGTTACCGAAAAGTAGATAAGTGCTAATTTTTTATAGCGTTGAGTAGTCGACATACAGACAGTTATTCACTGCAATTATGAATGAATTTCCGCAAGAAACTTCTCCCTTTTCCAAATATATTTTTTTGTTTCCTCCAATTACTTGCTACTGTTTGAAATTATTCCCCGGCGAAAAATTCTCGTGGGCCCTCATAACATAGAATAAGACGGAATAAATTTGTCAAACTTCTGAATTTTCCAAATGTTATTTCCCTTCTCCTTTTGTTTTCAAAATAATTCTTAGTTGTATTTAATGAAAAAAATAGTGAAAAAGTAGTTAATTTATTTTGCTCTTGTTGTTAATTAATAAGAAATATGTCACGAATAGTCGTTAAATTGTTAAAACTGCAGGTAAAAAATTTTATAGGACTTTTATATTTTATAAAAAAAATACCATAAAATCAACGAAAATTTCAATTTATAAATGGTTTTCATATAAAAATTGCTAAGAAATCCTGAAATTGAAATCCCGGGCTTGAATTTTACAAATCCCGGGAATCGGTATTTGCCAAATGCCGAAAATCCCTGGATTTCGGTATTCGGGATTTCCCGTTTGGCATCCCTAGTTCTTATATCTTTTATATAAACTGGCAAGAGGACGTCAATATATCGCACTTGTTCCTCAAAAGAAGTCAACTCAAAATATAAGAATTATCAATAGCGGCAAAACCCCGTTTTTCTCAAGTATAATCTTATATCACGAAGAGAGATATAAATTTTCTTTTAGATTTTTACAGAGAGTAGATTTGACTTGTAAAAAGTGAAAATTGCAAAATTTTTAGTTGAGCTCCTTTAAACGAACAAGTGCAATATGATTACATTTTTTTACCAATATAAGAGATGTTAAATGTTTTTAATGGTATTTAACAGCTTTCTATTGGAGTCCTTCTAGCTAATAAATAACGTTTCCAAAAGCAAAAGCCTACCAAACAAAAACTATGTTTGAAATAATATCCAGTTTGCCTCAGAGCAGACTTGATCGAAGTACCTTAAATATTCCGAATATCCCCATTGTATTTGTATGTACCTTTCGAAGCAATATGCGCATCAATTATGTTTAGGTACAATAAACAAATGCTTTTGCCTTTTATACCCTTCACCAAAAATGGTAATGGGTATACGAGTATATAGGTTTGTCAATCCGTGTGTAATTTCCACAATATTAATATGTGAAACATAAACTATATGTGACCTTCTCCGAGAAAAAGTTTCTAGTTTGAGAAAAACGCATTTAAAAAATAAAATTTTAATGTTTTTCTCATTTTTATCGATTTTTCCAAGTTCCCGTTTTTTGACACACTAGGTCCCTTTTCTCGGAGAAGGTCACATGTATGTTTAATCTGAGTGGTTATGAATATTGAAGATGAATAAGCGATGTCCGGCTATCTGTACTTGAAATCGGTTTTCCGAAACTCTTGTACTGGTGTATCAGAAATGGTCCGAAATAGATTATTATTGAATATCAGAAAAATCGAAAATACGGTTTCAGAACTGGAACGTGTAAGCTTTTGTTTGCCATGTAAAAGTAACTCACTGAAACTAATTTTAGTGTTTTTTTTTGTATTTCAGTTAGAATTAAATTAGTATTAAAGAGCAAAGTAACTCCAAAAATTTATTCCAGGGTTGGTAAGCTAATATTTTTTAGTACATATCATTAATTTTTTACAACATACTTTTCCTTTTTTTTCTATAAATTAATCATATTTAATGAGGGTATTCATTTCAGTTTTTTTCCTCGTTGGAAAAATAGAAAAATGTAATTTTTTACAACAAAGACAGGGGGAAAAAATTTGAAAAACATTTTTGAATTTTTTTTTCCTTGTGTTTGTTGTCAAAAATTACATTTTTCCAACGAGGAAAAAAACTGAAATGAATACCCTCAATATTTTATAGAAAAATATTTTGGTAAAAATAACCAAAAAAAAAAAAAAAAAAGTATAGTTGCAGGGTTGGTAAGCTAATACTTTTTGATTTATAAAACTAACCAATTCGATTTAATTTTTTCTTTATCTTTAGAAATTAAAAATAATTCTAAAAAAATAAAAGTTCGGTATACAAAATTAGAAAAAGAAAAGCACAGCTCCAGCTTCATTATTATTTTATGAATTCTAATATAGTTTTTTTTTTAAAGTCTGTGCATAAAGTACGAGGTTTGTGACTGTTCAAAACTTGTGGTTGAAGTCTACTGATGATTTGGTTCAAGCTCCAATGAAATGCGTATATAGACATGCTAAACCACCAGTAAATAAATTTCAATTATTGTAATATTTTATAATTATAAAAATCAGAAAAGTTTGCAATTGAAATTGTTGAGCTAGTTAAATTACATCTTAAGCGTCAATTAATTGCACATATTTGTATTCATGTTCGTATTCGCGAATATTGTTTTAAATATTTTTATTCATATTCGTATTGGCTAATAACATAAATTGAAATTCAGCATGTAACTACTCCATACGGAGGCTATCTAAGATTCGGCATAGTCGTGTATTATTTTATTTGTTTTTATTGTCAATATCACAGAAAGAAAAAAGTTTTCAAAATCATACAACAAATGTTTACTAATTAAATATACTTTAAATGCATAATATCAATCCTTTAGAAACCTGTGTTTTATTTATGTATTATGTTTAATGAGCAATACAATTTCGTATTTAATTAAAACTGAGTGAAAAATAACCTTTAAGTGCTGAGCAAAAATTGGCATTAATATACCCTGCATACATGTACAAATCTTTACGAAGGTAAATTATATTTTAGACTTATTCCATATAAAACCAAACAAAAAATTAAGATTTTGGGACTGACCGCTTTCAAATCGATCCAAGCTCGACCAGTTAGTTAAGTTTTGCACAACTAAAATTTTATTCAAAAACTTTTAATAATATATTTATAATAGTATAATAATATAATATAGTATTATAGTGGTTCCCAAATTATGATGCATGCAATGTTCGAAAAAATGAAATTTTTTCTTAAAACTGCCTTCATATAAATTGTTATAACTTTTTTAATATCTAGGATAGCCGAATGATTTATGCCTTGTTTCAAAGGTATTAGAATAGTGTAATTTATATGAAGGCAATTTGTATGCATCATAAATTAGGAGCCTCTCGCAATATTATTAAAATTTTTTGGTTCAAATTTTATTTGTGCAAAACTTAATTATCATATCGAGTTTGGTTCTATTTGGAAGTGGTCAGGCGGAATCACTCGTTGATTTTATATGGAATAAGTCTTTACAATCCTTATTACAACTTATTTTGAGACTCTTTAAATCATTTTGTCTTAATTTATATAATTCCCAATAAAACCATAATTGCAATTGCTTAGACATTGTTTTCTTTGGTTTTAATCTACAATACAATATTTAAAGATTATTTCAATTTAAATTCCGATTTCACTTTCACATAATGCACACGTTTTAGTTTAATGTATTTTATTTTTATTTTTTTGCTGTTTTATTGTTTTTGGTAAAGCACTTCTTTCCACTCCAAAACTACTAAAGAGCAAGAGTGGTTTTGCCGTTTATGCGAAGGATTACATACACATAGCCAAAGATTTATTTATACATATACATATATATGAGTGTAAGTGTATAATTGTGTTTATTGTATGATAATGAAGTCAAAGTGAAATAAAACTGAAAAACAAAACAATTAGTTGAGATTTTCATAACTGCCTTTTTATGCTGGAGTTGTATTTACTTATTTTTTTTCCTTAAAACTTTTATTGTTGCAAAAATACAAAATGTTTACCAAGTCTGAATACAATGAAGTGATTTTTAAACCTGTTGGCCAAATTTATTTTTTTTTTATATTAAACTTGCAACAACAACAACCTAGACTGCAACTCATTAAAACTGAGAACTACTATTTAAATAGTCGTCATCTTATTTGTTTAAAATAAAAGCAGAATATTATTCTTTAATTATTTTGTTTCTATGTAATTAAAAAATAATGAAAAAAATTAAATATTTATTTTTTTAAATGTTGCTTAAGTCTTTTCATTTCTTGTTTAATGAGTGTGTTAAGTTTTGCTCTGAAATTAAGATATTTTTATTTATGCTGCGTTATACTTAAATAAATTTACTAAAAATTTTAGTATTTTAAGTATTTAAAAAGAAATTTGCTATTACCAATAGACATTTTTACGGACCTGGGCTCTTTAAGGCCATGACTCACTATATAATATATGAATAAGAGAAGGAACAAATGCACATAATATAGGAGCACATGCCTATAATATAGTATATGCTAAGAAAACAAGGCCGGGCTTACATATGTGTGTACCCATGTGCCACACATGTAGAAAGCGTAACCACTAATTACTAATGAAAAACTGTTTGATTCAGACACGTATTTATTAAGTTAAATAATTTTATAAAATCCAACTTGATTGGAAACAGTTTAAATCAATAAATACATGCCTGAATCAAACAGCCTAAGCTAAGCCTAAGTTTTGGAGAAAAACTACTTTGAAGTTAGCAAGTTGATTTTGATGCGGCTGAACGCTTTTATGGCTTGAAACTCTTTACTCGCGGATTTCCGCGGTTGCTGATTACAAGTCTGGTATTGTATTTCGAAAATTAAAAATGGCGGATCCAATATGACGGACTACTTTTTTTAATATTATTGGATTTGGTTAAAGCTCGCCATGCGGGGGCTTTCTGTGTTGCTGATTATGAATCTAAAGTGAGGCTTTCAAAATTCAAAATGTCGCAATTTTAAAAAATTTTAAAATAAATAGTTAAGTTATAAATCTATTGTTTATTTCATGAAAAACTTAATACATACATATGTATATCCATTATGAGCATACATCTGAAATTTTCTAAGCCTATCCCGATAAATTAAAAAAAAACTAGTTTCCCAAACTGGATCAGTCCTTTTGAATTTCAAGAATCCGATTTTAAATTCCGGCCGCAAAAACCTTTAAGTAACGACTTTAAAACAATTCTGATAAATTTAGAAAACACTCATGCGCCATATTGGATACCCCGTTTTTAATTTTTAGAACCTAATGAAAGATCCGTAATCGGCCCCCGAAAACCACTGAGTGATGAGTTTCAAGCAAATTAAATCAATTGCACAAAAGTTTTTCACATCGGGTTCTCTTTAAACCCCGACCAAAAAAAAAAGGGTTGTGTATCTGTGTAACATTTTTAGTTTTGCCACGATATGAAAAAAAATTAATAATCTAAATATCTCAAAAACGAACGAATAAATTTTTTTTAAATTCAGCACCAAGAAAATACGTAAGGGGCCAGCTTAACGATAAATTTCTACAAAAAGTGTGCATCCTTTGCTTCAACGAAGCCAAATCTTGTTTAATGTTTAATAATGTTTATTTAAATTAACTTTACTGATATAAAATTGTGTGTTGTGTCCATTTTATTCTTTTGAAAGCTCCAAACGCTAGAAACTTGACTATGTTTTAAGCTGAGGCTGTCTCAAAGAAAATTATATAAATCGAAAACTGAAAAAACCGAAACGAAAAATAACAAAAAATTAATTTAGAGCAATTTTTTTAAAACTTTTCATTTCATTTCTTAAAACAAAATTATCAAAAGCTTATGCGAAATTTATATTTATGGAAAAAGGAATTTATTTATTACACGTTTTATTAACAAACGCAATAACGTCCACCAAAAAAATTTTGTTTTTTTAATTACTTACTTATCCCTTCTCTTCCCCACACTATGCACGATTTTCTTCTTTTTGTTTAATACCTTATAAAAAAAGTTTTTATTTATATCAAAATTACACTTTGCACTTTACTTCCTAATGTCAACTTCGACTGCCCATAAATCTGCTGATATTTGATTTTTACAAAAACAAAATATGTACTTATGTCGTTATTTGCTTTAATATATTCTTAATCTAACTTCGTTAACAATATTAAAGATATTTTTGGTCAAAAATTTCCAGTCAAATTATCTACTGTACATTTTGTCCATTTTGACTTTCCCTGTCATTTTATTTCTTTTTTATATATGTACATATCAATCTGGAGTGTATTAATGCCCCAGTGTCCCTCTATTTTACTCGAATATGTCCAGTATTACGAGCAAGCGGATTAGGATGTGACTCGAGTTTTGTTAGATATTTGCCTGTATATTTTGAAATTTTTTCAGTCACTAGTGGCATATTTAAATCAAGATGTAAATTTGAGTTTTTTATGTACCATAGAGC
Source organism: Tachina fera (assembly GCA_905220375.1). Taxonomy (NCBI): domain Eukaryota; kingdom Metazoa; phylum Arthropoda; class Insecta; order Diptera; family Tachinidae; genus Tachina; species Tachina fera. The sequence continues at coordinate 68,456,660 of LR999964.1, forward strand.
CGATGTTATTAACCGTAAAACTTTGTTATGCCTTCGTTGGATTTTCTCTTCATTTGAAGCTGAAGCAGGGCCCCTTTGGTGAATTCCATAGCAAAATATAGGTTTCAAAGACCATTTGTATATTAAATGTTTACAATCTATACTGAGGGTTGAATTTCTACCAATCAGGCAATATATTTGAGAGTTAATTTAAGTTTCATTTGTGTTAACTTAAGAGTCAATGTAATTTTTCCATAGAAGCCGTCAACCCAGGTTTATTTAAATTTCAGAAAACAGCAAAACTACCCAGAAATATGTTTAAAGTTTTTCGAAGATCGGTGCATTAGTTTTCGAGTTTATTCATTACATACAAACACGTCTTACATTTAAATATACCCTACAAACATTTGGAAGATATATTGCCCAGAAGATATAAATAAAATATCTTATTTTTATCATTTGGAAGAAAATCATCAAAGCAATACTTTTTTGATATTAAAATGTTTTCATTTTAGTGAAACTTTTTGATTGAACAGTTAATTTTTTCCTTTAACAAGGTATTTTGTATCATTATAATGTTGCATTTTTTCAGCCCTGTGATTTATCACATGCGCAATAAATTTATAATATAAATATGTTTTCAACTGGAGGATAATAAAATATTTAATTTGAAATAAAAACAATTAGAAAATTTTCAAAACATTTGAAATTAAATAAAAACAATCTGAAAATTTTCAAAATATTAGCTCAGGGAAATAAAATATGGAGTCATGATAAATTGAATTTATTTGACCATAAAAAATTGCTTTAAATTTAAATTAATGGTAGTTTTATATACATATATTGGGTGTTTTTTATTGAGGTATAGAACTTTAAGTTGGCATCACTTTTTTAACTGGCGGCCATTTGGTCAGCTGTCAAGTGATTAATATGTAGTTTGGTTTGCCATTTCATCATGAACAGGTTGACAAAAGAACAACGCTTGCAAATCGTGCAAATTTATTTCGAAAATAATGGATCAGTTCGCGAAGTTTACCGCAAGCTCCGTCCATTTTATGGTCGACATAATCGTCCATCAGAGCAATTAATTCGGTTAACCATGGATCGTTTTCGCACTACGTTTACTCTATGTGATAATACGCATCCGCAGAGACGTCGAAAAGTGCCGCTGTAGAGCAAAGTGTTGAAGAGGACCCGAATGAATCGATTTGCCACCGGAGACCGGTATAGAGCCATGATAACCGACTATTTTGTTCCCGAATTGGATGGCATGAATGTGGATGAGTTGTGGTTCCAACAAGACGGCGCTACATGCCACACAGCGCACGTCACAATCGATTTATTAAAGGAAACATTCGATGAGCGCATAATTTCGCGGAATGGACCTGTCAATTGGCCACCAAGATCGTGTGATTTGACACCATTGGACTAGTTTCTTTGGGGTTATGTGAAGTCGCTCGTCTACGCCAACAAACCAGAAACGTTAGGGGACCTGGAAGCCAACATTCGTGGCGTTATTGCCAACATACGGCCCCATATGCTCGAAAAAGTGGTTGAAAATTTAACCTGTAGAATTGGCTTTATTCGAGCCAGCCGCGGCGGCCACATGCCCGAAATCATATTTAAACATTAATGGCATAAAATTATCCTTCCAATAAAGCCAAATTGATGGACATTAAAACGATTTTCTTGTGTTTTATTTCAATTCGAAGTTCTATACCTCTAAAAAACACCCTGTACATACATATATACATAAATATTTTTCTTCTTCAGATAATTTAGCAAAATTGTAAATTTGTAATTTGAGAGATAATCTATCGTTATAAATAATTTATCTTCCTAAAGATAATCTGGCAACATCATAAATAATCCAATTAGATGATTATCTAGCAATATCATAGTTTAATCTTCTAGAAGTATTGCATTCGTATTTCTAGGAAGTATCGCCCTGGCCGCACAACCTCTCCCGAAGGGGGAATCTTCCGCAATACGAATATGATTGTTGCGGCAATAATATTTTTCTTTCAAGCAATACGATTTCGAATCATTTTCATATTACTTTGCTTGTAGGGTAAAGATTAAAATTTATAAAATAAATATTTTAAAGTTTAATAGCAAGTTTTAAAATCTTTAGCCACTTACACCAACGAGTACTTTTATTTGTTTAATTACAACAAACAAATAAATTTTTTTTGGTTTTTTTTTGTGTATTTTTATTTTCGTTTTATATCAATTTGTATAAAAAAAGTTAAACTACAATACCATACGTTTGCTAATTTAGCAAAACTTTTATAGAAATTTTTGCAAATGTAATATATCACCATCAACTGAAAACAAGACTTTCTACCGAAAGCCTTATTTATTAGAGATTATTTATTTTGTTGTGTTGTTGTCGTTTCTAAAAGTATTTATTTAAAAATGTATTGGCATTGAATATTTGCAAATCACAGATTCCAATCAAAGCTAAAGAAAAATTTTAAAACTTATAATATATGTTTATTAAATTATTTTGACCCGTTAAAATATTATAATCTCTAATAAATAAATGTGAAAGGTCAGTTAAACAAATTAAAAACTCTGTATTAAAATTGCAAAAATAAAAGGAAGAAGAGAACAATTAACTATATGAATGAAAAACTTTTAAAAACGATGGACAGCCATTTTATGTTTTCACTTTAAAAAGTCTATTATTTTATTTATTGGCCTATTAAGTTTTTGCACAATTTTTTGAGTTGCTGATAAGATACATATATATGCACATGTGCATATGGATATTATTTTTATTTGTTTTATCGACTTTTACGTAATAAATTTTCAAGTTGTCTTGAAAAGATTACTTTAGTTTTTCATATTATTTTACTATGAAACTGAAATACAGATGTTTGGACATTTGATGCATAAAAACGAAAATACGGTTAACAAAATTTAAATTAATACGTGTTGGTAATAAAACTCCCTCTAATCTATAAAAATATTATTTTTATTAAAAAAAAATTCAGTTTGTTAAGAGAAAAAAAAACGACAATAATTCAAACTGAGTTGTGAAGCCAATTGAGACAAACAAGCAGCAGACTTTTTGTATCTTTTGTTTACCATTGTGTGCCATCAGCACTTTTAAGCAATTTTTTCATTTGAAGATTTTTTATTTGTTTTTTACTTTTTTAAGACGTTAGTTAGTTGAGCTGAGTTTTATTTGTTTTGTTTATTGTTTAAAATACACAATTTTTTTTTCGTTAAGCTAAGTGAAAGTTTTTTAAAGATTGTTGGTTTTTTTCTTTTCATGGAGTCAACGAATTGGGAAGTACTTCCAAAGCATATCTTCAAGAGTTGAACGTTATTGTAATATAAAATATTTAAAAAATTGGATTTTTATATAAAAAAAAAACTGTATATACGAGTACTTCCTGATAAAAATATTTAAGTATATATGTAAATACTGCAATAAGTTTGAAATTTATTTTATTTTTTTTCTGATACCAAAATAAATATTTACATAGACAACCGTTTTAAGCGTTTATATTTTGAAAGCTGCTTAGATATTTGCATTTGATTTAGTTTAGTTTATGCTCAGCTGAGGCAAATATTAAAAAACTATAAGCTTAATAAGAGCGACTGAAGATTTTGTTTCAAATAAAAGTTCAAGGACAGAGTTGCCAGAATTTTTTGGGATAAAATCTGCAAAATCTAAAAATGTTTCGAACTTCGAACCGTAACGTTCTTTTTTGTATGCGAACACTTATCATTAGTCGAAACAACTAACATCTTTTGATAACCGATTTTTTCCTTATCTTTAAGCGAAAAATAAAAATACTTTCTTTGTAATCTTTTGCAATATAATCACAGGCAAAGATGCATGGTTATTTACACAAATTTATATTTTTTTTATATTTATTAGTAACATTTAAGAAATTTATTATTCGACATATTGTCATAATTATATTTTAATTTGAAATTTATTTGCTGGTGGTTCAGCTTGGTCTATATGCATTTCATTGTTGCTGTAACAAATCATCAGTAGATTTCAACCACACATTTTGAATAGTCACAAACCTCTTATCTTATGCACAGACTTTCAAGAACTAACTATGCTTATTTTTCTTTTGTGATTTTCATAAATATTATTATTTGTGAATTCTCAAATAGTTCTTGAAAGTCTGTGCATAAGATAAGAGGTTTGTGACTATTCAAAATGTGTGGTTGAAGTCTACTGATGATTTGTTACAGCAACAATGAAATGCATATAGACCAAGCTGAACCACCAGCAAACAAATTTCAAATTTATTAGTAACCAATTTTAAAAATGTAATAAGGATATCAGGATATCATTTCTCAGTGAAGAAAATAAATTAATTAATATTTTTTGATCAAAGTATTGCGGCAAAAAACCTCAACTACGATGAAGAATTTAATTTTATGCAAAGTAAAATAAGCAATAAAATAAAAATGAATAGCAAAAACAGCTTCGAAAAATTTAATACGCCTCACTGACACCAACTGCAGATGAGCTGCAACACTGCATTATAAAGAAAAAACTTGCAAAAAGCAGAGTTGTACAAAAATGAAACTTTTCTCTAAATCTTCCTTCACCACTTGTCTTCTCTATTACTATCCCTTCCCTTAAGAAGATAGCACCTAGTAATATTAGTGGGCATTTATTGCCTGAGTGTTACTTCTCAATAGTGTTGTGCTTATCAGCTCTTTTGAGTGACCGCTCTTTTCAGCTCAGCTCACTTTACTGAAGTATTTCATTCAGTTAGCTCAGTAGCTCAGTTCATTTGTAGTGAAACATTTTTTCAAGCATAAAGAAAGAGCGAAATCCGAAACATAAAAAGTGACAGATTTATACAGAGTGGGTTTGTGTGTATGTCATACATTGCAAAACGAGGCAGATAAAGTATAAAAAATAGATAAAAGTTAAATACATATGTATGTACATACATATGTATACTTTTTTTATGTATGTACTTGTACGACACAAAAAAATTGCTGAAAAAGCAACATACTACTTGTACCGAACTCTTTCATTAGGTCGTTTTAGACACAAACCCACTTAAATTACATAGGTTTGTGTCTAAAACGAGCTGCTGAATAAGTCCACATGTTATTTAAATGAGTTTGATTGTAGATTTGTGTCTAAAACGAGCTACTAAAAGTGTTCGATAAAAATGTAGAAACAACTCAGTACTGAGCTGACAGCGCTCAGTGAATTGAATGGCTCACAGCCATCGTTCAATCGAACTAGTTCGTTCATGAGCGACACAACTCTACTTCTCAACACTAATCTATACATACATATGTATATAGGATACACATGTACATTTCGAGAAAATTATTTAAACTATACATAAATGTAAATTATGTATTTACATACGAGTATGTATGTATTTATATATAAATTAGACCACGCAAAATTTCAAAAGTATCAAAATCAATAAAAAAAAATTAAAATAAATAAATAGAGTAAAGATAAATATACCAATATTTTTTAAATAATAAGTTTTTGCTTATCTGTAAAAATAATCCTAAATCTGAATTTCTTGCAGTTGTGTTAACATTATTTTAAATTAGTGAATTTTCTCTTACATACATCTAATTAAATAACTACTAAGAAAAATTCTCTATATCGGTAAAACTGTCCTTATACTACCTGAGCTTTCATATTATTCAATAGTTACTCAAAAAATTTTACTGTCGAGATACATATTGCATGTCAGTACAAAAGCCACCGCCATTTTCAACTCACACTAAGTTGAACAATATCGATCAAATGATAAGAACCACTTGAATTTCTGTTGTTAGTAGCTCATACCTTTTTAATATTTTGTCTACAGCTAACATTGTACTACCATCGGAAAGGACACTAGCAACGAAAGAAATATGCATTGTTAATCATATCCAAGCTTTATTTTATTAGTGTTTGTGTAATAATTAAGTAGGTATTCCTTGATCGGTTTGATAATTAAAACATCATCATCAAATATTAGTTTAAGAAACTACTAAGTTTCTTATTAGAATTTATAACCTATAATAATATGTGGGTACATATATACTTCTATTTATTTATCCACTAATACATCGTAAAATACTACGTAAGAAAGTAAAAACGGTATGCAAAACATTTTCCTTTAAAATCATCGAGATAGTTTGAATATAATCCATATAACAAATATGAAAAAAAGAAATTCCCATGAATTTCATAATAAATAAACCAACATAAGCACACACCTAAACCGCAATACTAAAACAAGAAAAACACTTGCCTTTTCACACCGGTAAGTATGTACATACATACATATGTACATATGTATATGGTCCAAGAACTATTTTCATGAGTGAGATATAAATGAATGAACAAACCCAGCCAAACACACATACATAAACTCATACATAGCAACTTAACAATGCCAGCGTAAAAATATTAACAATAGCAACAACGAAAGCAACAAAGCAGCCGCAACAAGCTGTCTAGTAAGTTCTTTACTAAAAAAAATTGTCTTCAACTTAAATAAATACAGGCATACACATACATTGTTGGCTAAGCAAACAACAACAAAGAAGCTAAAAGGAAAAGCTATAAATGAAATATGAACACGTGAGCTGTTTAGAAGCAGGAACAACAAAATAAACACAACAGAACTCATAAAAAACTAAAACAATAAATATAAATAGAATAAAAGTGTCTGTAGTGGTTTGTGCAGTTTTTTTTTTATTGTTGTTATGCTTTTCTTTGGGTTAATAGCACACTTGTCTTGCCCAATAGCACTTGTACATGGTAGATAGAAAAAATGTTTTATTACCATAAAAGTCAAAAGCAAATAAAAGATAATAAACTAAATTTTATAAAAGAGAGCTTTCTGATTGAAATTTAAGAGTACGCTGTTGGCAAAGAGAAAGGTGAAAAGTGTATGAGTGTAAGAAAGTATTTGCATAAAAGTCAGTGTTGCCAAAACGGCGGTTTTCCCGCTATATATGACTGTATTTTGTTTTCATTAGCGGCAAGTCTATTTAAAAAACCACCAGCGGGAATTTTAGCGGAAGAATTTCTTAGCTGACGGATTTTCAGCGTTTTTCTGAAACTTATAAGGAAAGATATTAAATCAAAATAAAGTATTTTTAACGCAGCTATGCGGCACGTATCCTGGTATGTATGTTGAGTTTTTTTTCCATATTAACACGTACAGCGAAAAGAAGCTAACATCACTTTTTTTGCAAATAAAAAATTGTCATATTGTGGTCGTGTAGTATCGGAAAACAAACCGAAAACTGGGTGATTGGACTAGTGAGTATGAGGAAAACATAATATCAACCAAAATCTCTCAAAACAATAACTTTTTCTGAATAATTTGTTTTTGATTAGAGACTTTTTATTGAAATTTTATTTCGAAATTAAACCTCAAGAATGTGAAGTGATCCACAGAGTTTACTTCATCAACACTATTTTTTTATTTCAGATAGTCAGAAAACCAGGAAATTTGAACAATATTTTACAAATACTTCAAGCAAAACAGCAAGATATTATTCCACACGTGTAGAATAATTAGGGTCTATCGCAGAAAATGTTGAAAAGATACTGAATCAGCTTAAACATTAATATTAATAGATGGAATAGTCCCTTGGATTCTAATTTTTCCTGGTTCGATGTTCGTGTATGGAAACTCTGCAGGAATTAAAATACCTACCTAAAGAGTAGGCTTAGTTTTGCTTACAAATATTGGGGAAATATGAGATTTCCACAAACATATACGTATGCATATGTACGCATATTTTATAAAATTTATCTTATTTTTTTTTTTTGCCAATAAACCATACAAAATACATATGTTGGTTATAGAAAATTCACCGGTTATATTAGCGTTAAGTTTTATTCAGCTAGCGGTTTTTAGCGAGTTTTGAGGGGCTATATGGTGGGAAATGCCTACAACATTTTGGCAACACTGATAAAAGTATTGTTTTACAAATTTATGCAGCAGTTGAAATTTAAAAGGGGAAGTATATGAAATTTGATTAAATTTGATTTAAAATTTTTAATGAGAAAATTTTTTAAAAACTTTTTTTATTTTTGGAATGTTTTGCAATGTTGGGAATACTAGTGGTTGCCTTATGGTTCGAGTTTGGATCAAATAACTCAAATGTGAGTGGGTACATACCATTGTAATTTGACACATAATTGGGAATATCATCCTAATTAAAAAACCAACTAAAATGCAAACTAACTTATAACTAAGTAGAAATATGAATATACTACATAATATTTGTTTATTGATAATAAAATTTTTTGACAAAATAGCAGATCTGCTCAAACAAAAAATTTGTTATTAAATTTTAAGCTGAAAAATCCATAAACTTGTGGAAAAATTAAAACATGTGCAAGGATATAGCGTAACATTCGTAAACATCAAGGCTTGATTTGGCTTTCTAAAATTAATATCGATTGAACATGCGAATCGAAAATCATAATATTTTTAAAATGTATCCTTAATATTTTTAAAATTTATACTAAGGGTTTTCATGAGAACTCTTAAAATTTCCATTTATGCAATTGGGATAATATGCGAGACTTGTATTATGAAGCCCCTCTTCAACTTTTGCGCAAACAGTTAAGTAAATTTGAATGAAATGTCAAAATAATTAATATAATAGAAATAAAAAAATTTAATTTCAAACAGTTTTTAATTTAAATACATTTTTATATATTTCTATAAAAATAAAAAGCGTGTGTGTGTGTCTAAAAATGCCGCAAAGAAGCAAAAAAACCAAGAAGTTGTTGTTTACAAAATGCACAATTGCACAGCTTAAGTTTACGAGTCAAAATTATTGGGCAAACCTTGCAGGTTTGTGTAAATAAATTTCTTTGCAATTTTTGACGTTTTATTTACGAGAGTGTAAAAATGCACAATTGCACAGTTTGCGAGACTGGTGAACATTTTCATGAAACACCTTATTGTTTTGAAAAAAAAATATACTTTTAAACCCACTTTGGTTTAATTGAAAATTAATTTGATCGCCAAAAAAAGTGACTGTGATTGAGGGTAATTCAAAACCAATAAATTTATTTTTATTGTTGTAAAAATATTAGTTTCACATATTAATATATAAATAGAAGCACTCTTTTGTTAATAAATTTCTTCTTAATTTATTATCTTCGGAAATTTTTGTTTTTCAATTATTTTTCTCAGAAGTATATGCACGTTTTAATTTTCCTTTTATTTTTGTACATTTTCATGCAGTATTTAGAGTCTTCCAAATTCAGTTGACCTGGCAATTTTGCATTTTTTAATTTTACGAGAGTATTTCAGAGATCTGTCCAGTTAACAGCTTTCTTTTAGCTACAACCAATAAACTAACTAAAAACATTAAATAGTTACAAAGACCTGCTTGAAGCATGTATTGAAAGTGTAAAATAACGCTGGAAACCAAAACTACTCGTACATATAAAAGAAACGAAAGACTTAGAAAAGAAGCAGGCAACAGCAACAGTAATAATAACAAACACAATAATTAGAAGAAGTAAACAACTGTGAAACTTTTAACTCAACAAATACAAATTCCAACATAGAATAAAATAAATCAAAATAAGTTACAATAAAATAAAATTAAATTAAATTAAATTAAATCAAATTAAATTAAATAAAATAAAATAAAATAAAATAAAATAAAATAAAATAAAATAAAATAAAATAAAATAAAATAAAATAAAATAAAATAAAATAAAATAAAATAAAATAAAATAAAATAAAATAAAATAATATAAAATAAAATAAAATAAAATAAAATAAAATAAAATAAAATAAAATAAAATAAAATAAAATAAAATAAAATAAAATAAAATAAAATAAAATAAAATAAAATAAAATAAAATAAAATAAAATAAAATAAAATAAAATGAAATGAAATAAAATAAAGTAAAATGAAATAAAATAAAATAAAATAAAATAAAATAAAATAAAATAAAATAAAATAAAATAAAATAAAATAAAATAAAATAAAATAAAATAAAATAAAATAAAATATAATAAAATAATATATAATAAAATAAATAAAATAAAATAAAATAAAATAAAATAAAATAAAATAAAATAAAATAAAATAAAATAAAATAAAATAAAATAAAATAAAATAAAATAAAATAAAATAAAATAAAATGAAATGAAATGAAATAAAATAAAGTAAAATGAAATAAAATAAAATAAAACAAAATTAATTAAGTAAAACGAAATAAAGTAAAGTAAAATAAAATAAAACAAAATAATTAAATAAAACGAAATAAAATAAATAAAACTTAAATAAAATAAAATAAAATTAATTAAATAAAACGAAATAAAATATATAAAAATTAAATAAAATAAAATAAAACAAAATTAATAAAATAAAATAAAATAAAATAAAATAAATAAAATAAAATAAAATAAAATAAAATAAAATAAAATAAAATAAAATAAAATAAAATAAAATAAAATAAAATAAAATAAAATAAAATAAATAAAATAAAATGAAATAAAATAAAATAAAATAAAATAAAATAAAATAAAATAAAATAAAATAAAATAAAATAAAATAAAATAAAATAAAATAAAATAAAATAAAATAAAATAAAATAAAATAAAATAAAATAAAATAAAATAAAATAAAATAAAATAAAATAAAATAAAATAAAATAAAATAAAATAAAATAAAATAAAATAAAATAAAATAAAACAAAATAAAATAAAGTAAAATAAAATAACATAAAATAAATTTAAACAAAATAAAATAAAATGAAATAAAATAAAATAAAATAATATAAAATAAAATAAAATAAAATAAAATAAAATAAAATAAAATAAAATAAAATAAAAAAATAAAATAAAATAAAATAAAATAAAATAAAATAAAATAAAATAAAATAAAATAAAATAAAATAATATAAAATAAAATAAAATAAAATAAAATAAAATAAAATTAAATAAAATAAAATAAAATAAAATAAAATAAAATAAAATAAAATAAAATAAAATAAAATAAAATAAAATAAAATAAAATAAAATAAAATAAAATAAAATAAAATAAAATAAAATAAAATAAAATAAAATAAAATAAAATAAAATAAAATAAAATAAAATAAAATAAAATAAAATAAAATATAATAAAATAATATATAATAAAATAAAAAAAATAAAATAAAATATAATGAAATTAAATAAAATAAAATAAAATTGAATAAAGCAAATCAATCTAAAATAAAATTAATACGAAAAGAAAATAAAAATAAATAGAACAAAATTAAATAAAACTTTAATAAAATAAAGTAAAAGGAAATCAAATAAAATCAAACAAAGCAATTTAAAATAATGTAAAATTGAATTAAAGTAAATTAAATTAAATTAAATTAAATTAAATTAAATTAAATTAAATTAAATTAAATTAAATTAAATTAAATTAAATTAAATTAAATTAAATTAAATTAAATTAAATTAAATTAAATTAAATTAAATTAAATTAAATTAAATTAAATTAAATTAAATTAAATTAAATTAAATTAAATTAAATTAAATTAAATTAAATTAAATTAAATTAAATTAAATTAAATTAAATCAAATAAAAATAATGACTTTAAAAATATAATTTAATTAAAAAGGTGAAGAAGTATTAGCTTTAAAAATTATATTTGTTTCTTATAAAACAACTCGTAATTAAATTTCGATTTTCTTATATATTTTTAGATTGAAATAGTGTGTGTTTTTATGTATGTTCATCCTATACTTCGGACGTAACAGTTTATATTAAGGATCTTAATACTGCTTCCTTTCTCTTTCGCTTCACACCACAACAACCAAATACACATTCATCCACACAATGGGACGACAACATAGGCGGTCGAATTGGCTGGCGATATTCTATTTAGTGTTTACCCTAAAAGTGAGTATAGAAACAATGTTTTATTAAATAAAAATTAAAAAGTGAAATGAAGCTTTTTGTAGAAAATATTTTATTATTATTTGTATATTAGTGTTGAAAGACAAAAAGTGTTTTAATTAGTGTTTTTATGGGAATTTTTACAATTTAAGTTTAAAATTTGTAAACGCACTAATAATCCCAAAATTATATTTTACTTATTCAGTAAAATATTTTTTTATTAAAATACATTGAAATTGATTATTGATGGGTTTAGCTCAAGTCTGCATTAGCAACAGTGAAATGCGCATAGGATCCAGCTAAACCCCTCAATAATCGATTTCAATGTATTTTAATAAAAAAAATATTTTACTGAATAAGTAAAATATAATTTTGGGATTATTAGTGCGTTTACAAATTTTAAACTTAAAAATTGTTTTAGTTTAATGCAATTTATTTTAGTTTACAAAAGGTCTATTAATAAATAAAAAAAAATTTTCTTGTAAACCTTTTGTAAATCTAAAAAGGTTTTTAAATACGGCAGCAAATATATGTACATATGGATATGAAAGTATGTCTACATACATACATAGTTCAAAAGAGAAGATAAAGTACATATTTAGAAATTCGTTAGATTAAATGATATAGACGGTCTATCTTACACTTGTTTTTTAAATATTAATCATCACCGCCATACATTCATGCATTCATATGCTGACAAAAAAATCTTTGCTAAATTAGAGAATATTTTAAAAGAATTTTTGAAGTACACATTGAAAAAAATTAAATAGCTATGCCAGAGCAAGTTTCGGTCTTTCCAAAAAGTGTGTATATTTGCACGAAGTCATCCATCCCGTTTTACCCCTCTCATAAGTTCGCTCCGCCTAATAATAATGTGATAAAATTTAAATTTCATTATCGGGGTGTCCCCGAGATAGCCTCTAGTACAAAGTTTGAAAGTTTTTGTAAAATGTGCATATGGGCACGACCATTAAAGCGTATTAAAATATTTCTTAACATGGTTTTTCTTCAAGTATAAACAACTACATATCGTTCATTTACTTTAATAATGGCTCAACTCAAAAAAACCAGTTTTGCAGAAAACGCGTTTTAAGTTTTCAATTTGCATACAACTCAATGGAGAAATGAAAATAAATCTTCTCTCAGGAGACGATGCTACAAGATATTTGTATGAAATTTTTACACAAAATAAAATACAAAACGCCGAGTCTTTCTGAATTATTAACTCAAAAATTCCATTTTTTGAGTTATGCCACTATTGAAGTAAATGAGTGATATGTACATACACACATACATACATAAACACATACATATGTACATATGAATATAATGGTATAGCATAAAAAACGGCACAAATTAGTTTTATTTATTTTTTTTTTTTATTCTAAATAAATAAATGAGTAGCAAATGTAAAGCAAAATCAAATACATGTATTAAATATAAAAAAAGAGCTGAAAAGTTACAAAGATGAGAAAAAGATAACAGACAAAAGATGCAACGCTCACTGTTCGATATTCAACAATGACCGTTACGCATGAGTTTATTTGCAACTCATCAAAATGTGGACTTGTACGTTGGCATTTACATATAACCGTTTTAAGCTGTAGTTGGCATGAAATAAAAAAAATTGTTGGTTTGTTGTTGTTAGCCAAGTATAAATTTTTATATGTAGCATGAAATGTATTGGAAAAATGTTTCATTCACAGTTGAATAAAGTATTTTTGTAGTGGATTATTTTTTCTTTTACATTGAGATTTGCCAAACAAACAAAAAATTTTAATATCAGTTTATTTGTACAACATAAGTATGAATTTAAATAAAATTAATTTTAACTTGGTTGCAAATATCATATATTTTAGGAAGAAATGTCCCAATTTTCAAATAGAATTGCACAATAACCCTCCAGCTTTCAAAAAATTGAAACCGGCCGGTTTAAGTACATTTTAAACCGAAATCATGGTTTTAAATTTTATCAATTTTTAGCAAACTGTAGTTCCTGATAACCAGTCACGTGACGTGTGCTGTGACAGTTTGTTTTCTCTCTAGGTTTATTTTTGTACTTAGAGCTAAAATAAAGTTTTAAAAATTAATTTTTTTTTTCAAATTTTTCTTATATTTTTTCAAGTTGATGTGTTAGATTCGAAGGCAAATATATGAGACACTGTCGACTTCAATACTATTTTTGTCTTTGTATTTCAATATCCATTGGTGATTGCCAATAGTCTGGAATTAAAGAAGGTATTCGGCTAGACAATTTTTAGGATTCTTCACAAACATCTATTTACGAAGACTTGCATTGAGCCCATGTCACGAGGGGCCGTCATTCCAGGTTATACATCCATAAATCATGAATTATTTTACGTTGGAATTTAAAAATTTAGCTGTTGCCAATGCAACCAAAAGCTTGCTTGGCAGTTTTTATTCTAGTCGCGGTATGCGTATTATACCGTCCAGATTTCATCAGATTGCTGCCTTAATATTACAAAGAATCCACTTTTAAAATTATTCTTTCCTGAACTCTTAGGTTTTGCAATATTTAAGTATATATGCGTAACACCTTATCTTTGAACACAATTACCCTAAGGCCTGCTGCTGTAGAGTTTACGATTGTCTTCATGGCCATAAAACTACGAGTATATGCTGACAAACAGATGGTATCAGCATAATCAAGGTAATGCAGTAGCATTTGTTGACTTCCACGTCATTTTATTGTGGCTCATCTCATGGCTAAGACTACTATTGTATTGGGGATACTATGCACCCTTTCCTTATACTTTTATTAACGTATAACTTTATGTTTTCAAAGAGGATCCGACAAGTGTGGACCACATAACTTCATTTTTCAAAATCTGCCCTACAAATACTTGAGGGCTGTAAACATGATGAAGGCAATTATGAATAAAATTCCCGTGGAACAATTCCAACTAATAGCAAATGATAGGGAAAACAAAAAATTTTAATTGGAAAAGGGAGAAATTTCTCGAGGAATGTTTTTCATAATTGCCCTGGATAAATGCTTGACAATGCGGACGTAGTTAATTCGGGCGTTATTTTACTTGAAATCCCTTTTGTTGTAAGGTGAGCTATAACTTTATAGAACGTAATGAGAAGTGTTATACCACATCCAGTTACTACGATGTGATATATCACACTTTTTGGTATTTTTACAATGATGCCTTTCTTAAGTTCGCACTTGTACGCGAGTCTTCTTTCAGAAGCTTTGGCGCTATGGCATCAATTCCTAGCAATTTGTTGCACTTTAAGGCACTGATTGAATCACTTTCACGACAGTAAATAATGTCACGTGTCTACTCTTTATCGGCTACAATTGACTCTTATTGACAATATCTTATTAATTTCTAAGGCTTTGTTAATTAATAAATCATGTTAACATTAGTCAATTTTTGTCGGCAAGTAGCAAACAAGTGACAATTTTTACTATCGTCTTGATGTGACGTCAACGATGTCATTTACAATGAGGCATCGTGAGACGTGAAAAAGCTCTTTACGAGAATCGTCTCCGTGCTAAAGTTCTTGTTGCCCCTCGGGGTAGTAAGAGCTTCTGGTCATTTATTAAATGAATAATGCTAGTTCTTCAATTTCGACTCTTTTAAAGGATGACCTAATATTCAATGGAACGTCTAACCTACTAGCTGAAATATTTGCTTGCCGGAAAGCAATCAGCCTTTGCTTATGCTAGAGAAAGTATCCACTACTATGACTAGGATATTCTTTCGAGCTCGGGCAGTAAGAAAAGGTTTAGTCGGAACTCAACATAAACAAGTCTTCCGGGCCGACACAGTGCTCCTCGACTCTAGCACGTCCATTAGCGAACCTCTTCAGCACGTTTTACCCTGTTGGTGAGTTCCCAGTGTGTTATAAGATTGCTAATGTTACGCCAATCCCTGAAAAAGTAGAAACTGCTAACCCTGAAAATTATCGCCTAATCTTAATATGTTCTGCATTTTCTAAAGTCATGGAAAGTATGGTGAATTTCCATCGTGTAAGGTATCTGGAATTCAACAGCTTACTCAAAGACCGGCAGTATGGATTTCGTAAAGACCGCTCTACGAGAGACCTACTTGCCCTCCTCTTGGAGAAATTGTTTAATTCAATCCACTATTTTGGTGAAAATAGCTGGTGTCTCGAGATATTTCCAACTCATTTGATGGAGTGTAGCATAGTGCACTTTTGTCAAAATATATTGCCCTTTGTGTCGGTGACAACTTCTCTCGATTCTTATCGAGTTTCTTCTTCGCGGACGACAGCAGCATTTGCCATTCTTTCTCATTCAGCAATAGACCTAACTTGCCTGTTGAGGCTATGCGACAAACAATGAATGAGACTTTAAACTATGATTTGGCAAACAGGAATGGAGTCATGCGAACAGGGTCGATTTTAAGGCCCGTAAGACCCAATGTTGTTGACCGAAAATGCTGCTGAAGGAATCAGATTCTCTTGATGTATTTGGCATGAAAATCCAGTGTGATGTTCGATGGACTGAACACTTTTTTCAAGTTGCAAAAGAAGCATTCAAGTGCTTCGGATTTTTAGAACGGTGCAAACGATATTTAACCCCATCTGGTCTTCTTACTATTTATACCACTTATATCTGACCGAAAATGGAATACAACTCTCATGTATGGACCGGCACTTTAAAGTCTATTTTTTGGCTGCTCGACCGCGCACAGGAGAGGACGAAGAAGCTCATCGGTGACAGTAGGATATCCAACTATATTTATTCATTGGAGCACCTACGCAATGTGGGGTGCATTTCCTTGTTCTATCGTTACTACAACGGAATGCGTTCTAATGAAATTAGGGAACTTGTTCCTGAAACCCGCACATTTACACTCACAACACGTGCCTCATTCAGAGCATATCTCTTCTCTGCGCATTACAGAGAAATTTTTTTTAGCCGCACTGCTCGCAACCAGCTACATGCGGAGGAAGTAAAGAAAGAAAGTTTAAATCAAATGTCCACATACTCTACTCCCTATATCCACCTACCCTATAACCTATTTTCCTAGTTCTAGCACAATGCATTGCATGAGTAGGAGTTATCCCCTGAGTGCTGGTCCCATTAAAAAATATACTTGTGATGAATAAGTACTACTCATTGTATTTGTAAAGGTTTTTCTGGAGAGACAAGTACCTTATTGGGATTGTATGTTTCGATAGGTTGCCAATTAAGAAAGAGATTGATCACCGTCGGTGTGCCAAGGTTGAACTGCCGTGTTTTATCAACTTTATATTGAGCTCGACGATGAAGACCACGGTTAAACAGAGTCTCCTTGCTATAACAATGGAGCAGAAGGGCCCAAGTTAGTTCGCGACTTGCTTAAACTATCTTAAATTTATTAAATGTAAATTATTTGCTGGGTTTTGTATCAGTTTCAAAGTCTATTAAGCTTATTTTTTTGTGATTTTTAAAAGTATTACTATTTTATGAATTCTCATATAGTTTTTGAAAGTCTGTGCATAAAGTAGGAGGTTTGTGACTGTTCAAAATTTGTGAATGAAGTCTACTGATGATTTGGTTCAAGCACCAATAAAATACTTATATAGACATGCTAAACCACCAGCAAATAAATTTCAATTATTATATTTGTTAAATAAGGTTTTTAGTCGATTTTTGTCAACATTTCAATTACTAATGATTTACTTAATTCAATCATTTAATTGATTGATTTTTAATTCATTTTTAATAAATTTTTCGATTCATTTAATAGAAATCTGACATATTTTTAATAAAAAAAAATACTTTTATTTCTATTTATGAAATTCTGATGGTTGGTTAGTAAAATATATAAAATTTAAAAAATCTGTTCAAGCAACCCGATGATTTTCTCTTCGACATTCTCAATAAGTATTTTTGTACTTATTCAATGTGCAATTTCTAGAAGGCCTTTGCACTTCTTTTGTATTTCCCGAGCCTGCTCGCTCCAACCCATTACTCATGTATTTTTTTACACACGTTTTCATAGCAGGGTAGCCCTTTCGGTATCACTTCTTTCGCCATCGAAAGGCCTTCAAATTAATGGATTTTGCTCTTTGTTTGGTAAGAAAACAAAAGAATCAATTGTAATCTTTCTCTTCTCCCTTCTCAGAGAAGGTAATGTGGAATGTCTATACACGATAAGCGTGTACGCAAGAGAGTCGGGGCTTTCTATAAGAGAATTTTTAGCAGTAAGATAACAATAGATATTGAATTTAAACAAATTCTAAGCCGGCCTTTAATAACCCAGCGGTAAATTAAGCGAAGTACTTCGATAATAATCACTGACGTCAGTATGACCTCGTAAGCGAGCAATCTAAGTACTTGGATTGTGTTACTGATAACTTCGATTACGATGTAAGCAGAGATTCAGTTATACAAATTTCAGTGAACCGACGAAAATCGGTACATTTTTCCGATAGTGGAATCCCTGTTTTATAACTACAATTTGAGCTGAAATAAAACCAGCCAATGGTACAGTAACACAAAAAAAATGTTTCAACTATGACATAAGTTGAGCTTCTCATTTGTTTAAACTAAAGTTTTGGGTAAAGGTTTCCTGATGATCTGCATTAGCAACAGTGAAATGCGCATAATAGGATCTAACCCCTTAATAATTAATTACAAAATATTTTTAGAAGCAATTAATATGTTACTGAACAAGCATACATTTTAACTTGGGAAAAGTGCGCTATAAATAATAAAACTTAATAACTTTTCTTATTCAAGCTTTCTAGTTCAGTACTTTCATTTATTTATTTTTTCATAAGAAAATTTGGTTTTAATATTGAAAATCATAATTCTAATAATTTTTCTCTTTTAGCTCATAATTAATCGTATTTATGTTAGTTAAATCAATCAGTGAAAACCAACCAACCAAGCAACTAGGTTTTTTTTCTTTTACCATTCGTTACAATTAGAGACAAATTCTTAAAAAGTTTTAAACTTATTGGACCAAATTCTTTAATTAACTGGTTTATTCCACTCTCATGCTTAAAATTGACTCCAAGCGAAATTGCAGATGAAATATCTGTAAAAGTAGTTTCAGCAATTAATAAAAAAAAATCAAATAAATTTAAGATTTTTTAATTTATCAAAATATTGTTTGAATGCACGAAGTTGTTTTGTTTGCAGAAAGGTTTCATTTTTATTCAAAAAGTGCAGCTAAGCATGTGTTTTGTATTTGTATTTGGAAGATACTCGTATTAACAAAAAATATAATGCACTCCAGTATGCAGTATTATTTATTAATCTTCATTTTTACATTGGCATGCTCTAACAAACAACTCATATAAATTTACTTAATTTTTTATGAATTATTATTACTATTGTTGTTGTTATTGTTGTTAATAATGCTGGTATGAATTTAGCGAAAATGCAGTTATGCTCTGATTTGTACCAGTTTCAACTTTCTTTCATTCACTGCAAACAAATAACTTCGGTTTTTGTTTTCCACTTTTTATCGTTGCTCTTTACGCAGTTTTATTTATCTTTACTTTTCTTGATCTATGTACATAAATAAATATGTACATACATACATAAATACATATGTGTACTTATGTATGTATGAGTTAAATTGTGAATTAAAATATTTAAGAAATGTCATGTACATAATGTTTAAAAAATATTTTAAAAATTTCCGAAATGTGAAATTGAAGTTGACTGCTTATTTGAATTCAATGCATGTTATTGTTATTTTATATGTACTTTCATGTACTTATTAGTCCTCGTCCAGACTTTCAATTATTGTTACTGCAATTTCTTTAAATTCTGCCTTGAAATTGCATTAGTGTCCACATTATTGCACCACAAATTTCTCTGAAAAATTAACAATTCTATTTAATTTTTGTTATATTTTTGAAATTGCAAGATACAAATACAGGGAAATACTTAAGAAAACTCGAGTTTAACCCTAATCCCCTTGCTCGTAACATCGTGAATTTTACTAGACACATTCGCTTAAAAAAGAGGGACACTACGACTCTAATACGAAACATTCCAGATGAAAGTTCTTTAACATATTTTTGTGCTTAATATGACATTTATGAATTATTAATTACTCTCACTAAGTTTATGCCTGAAACTGGTCGGGCCTAATAATTATATTTTAGATTTAAGATTTGAATACTTTTTTGAAGATACAATAAATAAATACCAATTAATAAAAAAAATATTTTTTGTTTTTCATACAAAAAACGTCAAATACAACTAATAACTTGAAATTAACCAGTACGAATTTCAAATCAAAAGAGAATTGCCGAGCACACGAAACTGTGTACCCATCCCAAACTTCTCACCTCTCTCACCAATAAACTCAAGAATTGCTGCAACAGAAATTGCAAGTCTGGACAGGGACTTACATAGAATAGAAAACAACAAGGCATTAAAAAATTTTTGCCCTTTATTTCATTATATTTCTTATCAAAATCGATAATAATTTAAAATGCAAAACAACAAATTTTATACTGAAAAAAAATTAACTAAAATTTATGAAAATTTTCTAAATTTGAGTAAAAAAAAGTTGTCGTATGGCGCCAAAGCCGTTTTTTACTTGAGCCGAGTGAAATATATTTTTATAATTCTACTAAAAGTAATGGCCTGATTCACAATAACGAAAGAAAACTTTTGACTTACAATTTATATTAAAAACGAAAAATAAATTTTCATATTTTATTGTGGTTTTGAATATAAATTTTTTTGTGAATCAGGCCATAAGTAAAATTTTTCTATAAGTTTCTGAGTTTTGCGAAAAAAATAAAGATGATTTGATCTCAAATTAAGTAAATTTTCCTAAGATTTTTGATGTCTTCAATTCTAGTAACTAACTTGTCATATCTTAAATTTTATACCACATGAGATATTATTTATTATATGTATGTGTGTATTTATATTATATTCTGAATTAATTCACCATACATATGTACCTATTAATTCCTTGAGAGGAGGGAATTATTTAATCAACAACCGTTTGACTGATAGACAAGCACTCTAACCAATTGTCTATCACAGCAGCCTGAAATTTTTGAGTTTTAAAATGTATGACCCAATTACGGTTTACAACACAAAAATGTTGTGTTGTCTCTGCTACAACGCAGAGAATAGAATAGGGCGGAAGATCTGGTCAAAAGACCGACACTGCGACACCTGATGGATCTTTTATACCATAGATATATGCGTTAAATTAATTCAATCTCTGTACATGCAAAGAAAAAATATGGTTGAGGTAACCATAATCAAACAGCAACATACTATGATTGAATTATATGGTTGTAGTTTAATCATATTATTGTCAATAGGAAAGCAAACTTTAAATAATATTATTATCTGAGTTAATAATAATATTATTATTATCTGAGTTAATAATAATATTATCAAATATGACAACACTATTGTTAGATATGACTAAAATATAATTTAGACTCACCATACCATGTTCTTATATTATAATAATATTGTTAAATACGACAACAGTATTATTTAATATAATAATAACATTTTGTTTTTCAATCATATATTTATTGGTAGATCTTTTGTTTAAACCAGCTGTGCGTTAAATTCGAAATAAAAGTAAATTAATATTGAAATTAAATGTATATATAGAAACGTAAACTTAGATATGTGTGTATACTCGAAATACAGACACGTCTGTATAAACAGATAAACATATGTACGTATATATATATATATATATATATATATATATATATATATATATATATGTTTTTATTTATCTACCCTTTTGTTTGATTGCACTTAATCTATTTATTTAATACGATGCATAATGCAATACCGATAGCTTACAAACAAAACACTGAACTGACAGAAAATGTTTCTGAAAAAGATTTTTTTAAAAACTTAAAATAGTATGGTTTTGAATAACATTATATTGTTATTTGCATTATATCATTTTTAAATAATAATAAAAATTAGGTTGCAGTCATAAATTTTTAACAAAACTATATTATTAAACTATAACCATATCACACTTTTTTATGAATATAATAATGTAATTATTAAATTCAAACATTACTTTGCTTACCATAACAAAATTAATTTTTAAAATAACAATAGCTAGTTTTCAACGACCACACATTTGTTTCTGAGAACATAATATTGTTTTCTCAACCATTTTACAACCATATCTTTTCTTTGCGTGTACAGGACGCATCTAAAGTGAAATAAAATGAATCTCAAATGAACTTTGTCATAGCCCTATGTTTCTTCTTGGAATTACAGGATATAATTAAGGTCGATAAATTTGTTCATGCAGGTGATGAAATAATTTAATACATATATGCCCATCACATCTCTTGCATTCTCTGTTTGTCACTTCGATTTTATATTTTCTTTTTCAATTTATAAAATTTATTATTTATTTTATACTTTTTGTATAAATTTCTTTACAAGTTATAAATGCTATGCAAAAACATTTGCATACATATGTGTGCTTACAAATTTTTCTCCAACGAAAATAATACAACACCTAATGAGCAGTTGTCAGTTTTTCCCATTTCTAACAACACATAAGAACACATGTTGTAACACATAATCGCAAGAACTTCAACATAGACAACTAAAATGACAACACTCAAATAAGTGTTATAAGTCGTATTCGCAATTTCTAAATGCAAATAAATAATATATCCTATAACTTAAGAAAAAAATACTTAAAACTGGTAAACATATTTTTTTAAATATAATATACCCTTTTAAATTTTTAAGTAAGTAAAATTTCATTTCAAATAATAAGCAGTAAGTCATTTTCTAAAATTAATTTATTTTCAATTAAAACCGAAATTGACCAGTTCTTATGGCGAGTATACACGATACTAGAAATCGTACGATAAATCGTACAAGTATGAAATTAGTAACTTCTATCATGCTGTCGTACTTATAAAGTATACTTTGCATTATGAAAATCAAAAATTTTTGATTTTTGTGGACGGAGCATCACTAAGTACGATAATAAGTATTGTGTATCATGCTGTTGTACAGCAAAATTTGTTTTATGAGGAGCTGATGTAGAAAGCGCAGTGTTTCTGCTGCTCAATTTTAAAATAAGCTTTATGTAGCGGATATTTTAATTAAAATAAGAACATAAAACATTATTTTAAAAAAACATGCCCCTTTAGTTTTTGCCTTAATTTTTTTTTTTTAACAGTTTACTTATTATTAATAAATCCACAATATAATTCATTTATCCGGCGGTATATTGCCTTAAAAAGGTTCTTTCAAATGAATTAGTATGATTGGTAGTAACATGCATCTGAAAACCCGCACTACAACTCATACTACGCTAAGTACGAAATTAAGTATCGTGTATACCCTGCATTAGAATACAATTTCCCTAAGCTTATAAAAAATGTTCTTGTTTTTAGTAAGCATTTGATTTAAGTAAGTAAACATTTCCTAAAATGTGTGTGTGTGTAAATTATGTATTTTTAATACATTTAATAATTATTTAATAGTGCATTTACAGCTGCACAAAATCTAGCACATTTTAATTTAAATCTTTATGAAAATCTATACCGTTTACACTATGTTTTTTTGACATTTATCGAGATTTTTTTATCAAAAACAAAACCCATTAACCGAAAAATTTCCAAAACTACAACCAAACAACTGCAATGTAGCCCATTCACACAATTTGAAGCAGGCCGTAGCTGATTCAGCCACCTTTTATATAAATATTTTTTACAGGGTGGTAAAAATAAAATAAAAATATTAGATTTTGAGTAGATTGCCTACAAATCTACTAACAATCTAGATTTTGTTTTGTATGGGAAATCTATTAAAAAGCAGCTAGAAATAAAGAATCATTTGAATTTCATAGTATAATAACACCAATAATCACATTGAATAAAATTTATTTCATGTATAAACAACATGAACATGTAGTCATTTTATATTATTAATTATTTAACTTAAGTAATTGTGTATATTGACACAAAAGTCAAAAAAGAAATTGTATGTATGTATGTATTAGCGATGTAACTAATGTCAATTTTTGATATTCACGAATACGAATATTGCAAACGATAATCGCGAATACAAATACGAATATTTAAAAAGATATTCGCGAATACGAATATTATATGCAATATGAAATATTAAAAAATTGTTATGAAAAAGGACTTCACACTCTTGTTGGCGTACTTTAAAGTTAATAAAAAGTACCCAAAATTATAATGATCGTCATGATCATGATCGGCAGATATTATCGGCATAATGCAAGTCTTCTAATCTTCTACTGAAACCCCGAGTAATGCCCCTAGAATAAATGCATTAAATAATAGAGGGGAGAGAGGACGGCCCTGTCTAACACCTATGTTGACGGCATTTTGTATATAATACACAGCCTGGATCAAAGATGTGAATTTTTCAGGGATTCTTTTACATCTTAGAGAATTCCAGATGGCAGAATGTTGAAGGGCATTGAAAGCTTTGTCAAAATCGATGAAGATTAAGGGCGACTTTTTGAGTTGAAGATTAGAGATTAAATTAACCTTAATCTTCATTTGCAATTTTTGGGAAGTCGATTATATTGGTTTACTTGCTAGTTTAAGCGACCAATCGTGGTGGTTTAATCTTAAGCTGAAGGTCCATACCATCCGTTCTATGCATATGCGTTGTATGCGTTTCTGTACGTTCTCTTCGATTCTAAGTTCAAGTTACATGCAATAGGTTTTATGCGCCAAATATTTTTGTTGTGGTCAGCTGTAGTGTGAATATTTTTAAAAATAAAAACAGTTCTTGCAAAAGTGGAAAGTGAAATTGTGATTTTAAATGAATTCATGGAATTCATTGAGTTTATCGATATAATATTTTGTAGAGGAGTAGGCTTTTATTATACAAAATTTCGTGATTTTTCACAGCTTCAATTAGCTTCTCCTCCATTGCACTTGCTTAAATAATAATAAACACAACAGAGGTGACACTTAGTACACAAAAGCAATCGATAACTAGAATGCAAATTTTGTTTTTGAAATATTTATGTTAAAAACTGATTTTAATATATTTTCTTCTTGAAAATAGTTATAATCTTTATTACAAAATATTTTTCATTTATTATAAACTTTTTTATAACAAAAAAACTTAAAATTTAAATCCACCACACTAACGTTTTTATCGATATCATTGAAAATATAATATAATTTGCCATCTTTCGCTTTCAAAAACAGCTGACCTTTTTTCATGGTGCATGAGACGGATACAAAAGTAGAAAGTAGATCTACTTTATCCGTCCTATGCGTCTATACGTTCTTTGCGTTTTTTTCTGTAACTTGCCACATAAAATTACTTTGATTCTACTTTTTTGACACATGCATAAAACGCAACTACGCATTGAACGGATGGTATGGACCTTCGGCTTTACTTTACAAACACTTGTGAAACATATAAATTTTTGTAAAAATTATATGTTAAAATAATTTAAAACACATATATATATACATATGTATTTTGTATTATTTATATATTTCCTTTAACACGCGAAATATTTACTTGTAAATAATAAAATATGACAGTTTCTTCTTCTTCCAACAAAAAAATCAAAGTGTGTTGATAACATGTATGACTTTTGCACAGAAATTGTTGGACAATCGCTTATGTAAAATATTGGCGATAACCTTAGTGATCATACTGAGTAACGTTATGCCTCTCTAATTCTTACATTCCGTCAGATTGCCCTCCTTTGGTATGTTAATAATCATGCTTTCTTTTTATTCGTCATATGAGCTCGTATATTAGTCGTGCACCTATATTAGGGTCGACTTTGAGGAGTTCTGGGGAAATGTTATCAATTCCAGGTGTTTTGTTGTTTTTAAGATTCGTAATTGCGATTTCAATTTCACCGGTACGCGAAAGAGTTATTGCTTAGAAGGGCAATGATCTAACCATATTTCGAGCTGCCTCGTTGTTGTTGTGACGAGTTCTCCGTTTTTGTACTTAAGTGGCTTCAAGCTAAAATACTTTTTATTAGATGTGCTGTGCGGGCAATTTTCCTTCACCGTTAGCACGGCACATGCCAGACGCTTCACCCAGAAACGTAGTTGCTTCACAATGTGGCCATACAGTAAAGAGTACTTGAAAAAAAAACTTAATTCCAAGAAGAAAATAATACAACACATCTTACCCACAGTTTTGTTCGATTCAACACCGTTTAAAATTTCTAAATCAGTCAATAATAACTCAGAGAAGATCATTCTTATCTGCACATTCCCCAAAAATTGATCTATAATTCCCGATTTAGACAGTATAATGAAATTATCTACTCAATTAGAAATACTATTTACGATAGGTCTATTCAAAGGTGATTTGTTTTCATGTAACACTGTGTTGTTAAGTATTACAAATTTTGGAGTTCTAGATATTATCAAATAAGGGTCTCACCCTTATTTGATGCGAAAATTCCTTTTTTTATCACAAAAGTTTACTTTTTGTGGCAAGGGGCCTATCATAAACTATAGTATATAGCC
The DNA here is from genome assembly GCA_905220375.1 of Tachina fera. NCBI lineage: Eukaryota > Metazoa > Arthropoda > Insecta > Diptera > Tachinidae > Tachina > Tachina fera. The sequence goes on from LR999964.1 coordinate 68,483,006, forward strand.
TTAAGCTTAAATTAGGCTTGCAATATCATATTGTACGGTTATGGTTATGTCACGTCTAATTTAAGCTTAGAACGCATGCTTGACCTATGCTAGGAACACCCAATACATGAGAATACTGCGTTTCTAATAGTATTTGCAAATAAAAGTGGAAAATTTTTTATGCAAATTACTAAGACTGGGTTAACACGCATTGCCATAATTTTTTTTAACTGTAAATTAAGAAGAAAAAACTGATTTTCAGGTGAAAAAACTGACATAAAAATTCCTATTTTTTGGTATAAAATTAATCATATTAAAATTTCATAAATAAGGTTATTCAACATTTTGCTTCTGTTCTTCACATTTTGTTTTATTTGAAATGCAAAAGCACTTATTTATTTAATACACTTTTTTAGCCAACATAAAGTGTTGCTTTTTTTCTGTAAATTACTAAAACTTCGCTAAGAGATTTCTGAAAAAATTTGTAAGGCTTCATATTCTGCCCTTTAATTTGATTTATATTTCGTAGAATTTTATCTCAAATTTATTCTATAAGAAAATGTGAGACTTGTTTTTTTTAATAATAATAAGTGAATTAATATTATTATGTGACATAGTACGTCCTATATTCTCTTTTTACGTATGAACTCAACTTGCAAGCAATAAGACCAAATTTCTTAAAGAAAAATACAACTTTCGTAAAAATAAATGTGTGTGTAAAATTACTGCAAAATCTGCACAATTTACAGAAAAACTTATTTATTAAGCAAAAAAACTTCAAAATGCAAGAAAAACTGCACATTTGGCAATGCTGCACACACGGCAATTTTAGTTGAATGATTTTTAAGTTCATGGAAAAAAGAAGATCAGATAATGAAGAGTTGAGACATCATATTTTCCTCTCTTAACTAAAAAGATGGACGAATAAAATTGTCGTTTGTGAACATAGTATAAGGGGTGGGTTCGACTGTAATGGAATGTAACTGTAACGGTAGGAAAAAGCTGATCGATATTGTTAAGTATGTAACCGTAATGTAAGAATCTGTGCATTAGTTTTCACATAACAATATCGATCAGCTGTTTCCTACCATTACAGTTACATTCCATTAAGGCTCAGTTAGCCGACTGTAATGTAAAGTAACTACAACGTAGGAAACAGCTGATCGATATTTTTATATGAAAAGTAGGTTACGTTACATTACATCTCTATCACCATTTTCATTACTTTTCACATAACAATACCGATCAGCTGTTTCCTACTGCTTTAGTTACTTTACATTACAGTCGGCTAACTGAGCCTGACCTCACGAAAACAATTCCAAGTTAACGCAGTGATTGCAAATAGGGTGTAAACTATTACCAATAATTTATTTTTTTTTTGTCAGCAATATAATACACAAATAACAATTAGTGCTATCTATAAATAGGCAGTGAGTTTATTATTTACAAAAAGTTTAGTTGCAAAAAAACCTATGTTTATTTATATATTATTGTGTATATTCTCGCAAAAAATTTTCATAGCTATAAGATCCAACTCATTAAAAAATAAACACTTTATAGTAATTATGTATGTATGTATATCAAAAGCTGAGTATTGCTTTTAAGTTTATCGACACAAAGTTCGTAAAATAAAAAAATGTTTACCTTACCAGCCGATAAAACATGTCTTATGTTTATTTTGTAAATTGCACAATGGCTCTTACAACCTCATTTTTAATAGGTATCTAACCATCATTCGTATTACTTATTTATATTTCATTTAAACCTGAACGCTGGCAAATACTCGTACAATTCCTGTTAATGTTTAACATTTTAACACAATTACAAAACAAAAATGAGTTTATTATCGTAAAATAACAAGCATATGACGGATATTACATAATAACCCAGCCAACCATTTAATAAAATATGTAGTATGTAGTATGTTACATGGACTCAGTATCATTTCAATTTACTTTAAAAAAATGACAACATTTAACGGCAGAAAAAAAGATGCTTAAGTAATTTTTTCAACACTTATTTATTGTGCTCTTAAATAACATTGATATTTTTAAATCTTTAAATTTACAAACCTAATTTGACATTTCATAATAAAAAGATACGCTTGTTAAGTTTTACAAAAATTAAAACTTTCTATAATTTTTTGTTTCGGTATTTTTTCTGTGCGTGTGTTTTTTTTTTGTGATCCATTTGCAAGCATTATTTTTAAAAAATAAAAAATTCAAATATTTAGTTGGTTATTAAGATTATTATTAAATAAGTTTGTTTAATTTGTGTGAGCTCGAGGTCAATGGGAAAGAGATTTTTTGTCTTATTTTCTCTATTATTTGAGCTGAACAGCGACCAGAACGATTCTTTCGACTTCAAGAATATTGACTACGCTATTTTTACTGATACGAGTACACGGCAATACAAAACAGCTTAAAGACTCAGTTAGCCAACTGTAATGGAATATAACTGCAACGGTAGGAAATAGATGATCGATATTATTATGTGAAAAGTATTGTACAGATTGAATCTATATAACTATTTGCATTACTTTTCACATAATATGTTTCCTACCGTTAAGACTTTTTACTTTCATGTATGGAAAAAATAGCTAAAAAAAATCTAGAAATACATTGACATTCATAGGCCTTTCTAGACTTTATTTTAACCCCCCCCCCCCCCCCCACCAATTTAATTATTGAAATATTAAACAAAAATTATTAGAAACTTACATATGTTTGGAAAGACATACATATTTATAAGTATTCAATTTGGAAATTTATCCCGTTTACTTATAGAAATCATTAGTATTTTTATAAAAATTTAGTTGGCAATGATTGCAAAATGTTCGTATTATATAAAACCCATGAACAAAATGTACGAGTGTGTGTTTTATTTTAATTTTGACATACATATTTTTGTATTTTCTATAACAAAATATAATAAATTCAGTAAGGTGCGACACGAGATATGCAATTCAATACGAACTTCAGTAGCCTATATAAAATATAGTTTATAAATATAGTTTTGGCATTTATTTTTCGTTTTTGACGTTTTTTAAATTTTGGCGATTTTTTTTATTTTTTGCGATTTTTTTAATTTTGGCGATTTTTTTTTGTTATGGCAATTTTTTGGTTTTTGGATTACTTTTCCATTTTGGTCATTTTTTAGTTTTGAAATTTTTTTCTCGTTTTGGCGATTTTTTTCGGTTTTTGGCGTTTTTTTTTATTTTTTGTCGATTTTTTCGTTTATGTTTATAATTTTCAGATTTCTATAAAAACTACAAGATTTCTTCTTGACTTTTTCAAAAAGGTTTTCTCTATGAAATTAATAAGATTTCCTTATTGAAAAAAAACCATAGAGATATCTTATTAATTTTGTTCTTTCTTATGAGGTATTTATTAGGCACTGTTTTCTCTGTGTACATTACGTTAGGATTTCAGCATTTTTCGTTGCTACCTTAAGAACATCCGTTAATTTTTAACTTTCATATATTTGTTGTTGTAGCGGCTGAAATTTTACATATTCTGTGCTAATATCAGATTCATAGCTCTAACGTTTCTCGAGAAAACAGCCTGTGACGTACAGACGGGCATCGTAGCGAATACAAAGGGTTTCTTTTTACCTTTTGTATGCGGAACCCTAAAAAGCTATTTATATATATTTTATTTCTTAACCGTGCAGTACCGTATGCACTATCCACGCAAAAAATAAGATGTCATGTTTTCATTCAAACTAAAAGTTCATGTTTTAATTATAATGTTCTCTTTTTATAATATGCAATCCGAGGTTAAACTGTATATTTAAATCTCTGTTAGAAAATGCAATATTAAATCTCTGTCAGAAAATGCAATATTTCTAAAATTTTCAGGGAAATAAAAAAAAGCAACCTACCAGCATAAGTTCTCAATCTATATAAAACTATGTATTATTGCTGGTGGCCAGAAATGTGTCTGAAGACGAGGAGGTAACCTTCTTTGTCGACAGGCAGGCGACGCTAAGGGCATATCTGACCGGTCGGTTAAATTACCGATGGTTTATTACTACAAGGAACTCATTAATTGAATGGAGAGCAGGACCAAACGTTAATGGAGGAATGGGGAGTATTGTAGAATCTCGAAGGCTATGTAGCCAAAACTTGACTCCGAAAGAACCTAACTGCTACTGGATATGATTATAAAGGTAATGCGACTCTTGATAGGCGCGTTTACTGGTCACTCCTCAGTCAGAATAAGGTCCAGCCTTTAACAAACTGTCACTTTAGACTTTTGTACGATGTACGAGGATGAAGAGGAATCAGAAAACATTGAGCATAAGCTGGAACGCAAAAGAGATATCGCAAAGTGCAAACTAACGAATATCACGGGCTTCATCATGAGAATTCAGTTGCTTAATGGTAATTGGCAAAGTCACAATGGACCCAACAGGGTCTCTGAGTGGAAGTTTGTTACAACACCATCCTAACTAACCTAACATAAACTAGTTTTCTACTTTTAATCCGTTATAATTACATATATATGACAGTGATACATTACAAGTCTTATTTGTCTTTAATAATTATTTTATGCTATTTATTCTTTATATTGTATTACCTTTTATTAATTATTATTTAATCATTATTTCCCTTCTCTGTGCAATATAATAAAGAACCAAGCTAATGTGGGACTTAATTATTATAAGAATCCAAATTGTGTAAAAAGTGTCTCCCACTTTTCCTTATGCAAGATCAAGACCCCAAGATGTGTTTAAATCCTCATATGTATCGTCTAGATACAGGGTGTTTTTTTAGAGGTATAGAACTTCGAATTGAAATAAAACACAAGAAAATCGTTTTAATGTCCATCAATTTGGCTTTATTGGAAGGATAATTTTATGCCATTAATGTTTAAATATGATTTCGGGCATGTGGCCGCCGCGGCTGGCTCGAATAAAGCCAATTCTACAGGTCCAATTTTCAACCACTTTTTCGAGCATATGGGGCCGTATGTTGGCAATAACGCCACGAATGTTGGCTTCCAAATCCCCTAACGTTTCTGGTTTGTTGGCGTAGACGAGCGACTTCACATATCCCCAAAGAAAATAATCCAATGGTGTCAAATCACACGATCTTGGTGGCCAATTGACAGGTCCATTCCGCGAAATTATGCGCTCATCGAATGTTTCCTTCAATAAATCGATTGTGACGTGCGCTGTGTGGCATGTAGCGCCGTCTTGTTGGAACCACAACTCATCCACATTCATGCCATCCAATTTGGGAACAAAATAGTCGGTTATCATGGCTCTATACCGGTCTCCATTAACGGTAACTGACTCTCCAGCATTATTTCGGAAGAAGTATGGCCCAATGACTCCACCAGCCCGTAGAGCACACCAAACAGTCAGTTTTTGTGGATGTAATAGCGTCTCAAGGGTGTCATATGGATTCTCTTCACTCCAAATGCGGCAATTTTGCTTGTTGACGTAGCCATTTAACCAAAAATGAGCCTCATCACTGAACAAAATTTTGCGATGAAAATCAGCATCGAGATCAATCTCATTTTCGGCCCATACACCAAAATCACGACGCATTGCATGGTCTCGCGGCTTTAATTCTTGCACAAGCTGGATCTTGTAAAGTCGCAAGCCAAGATCTTTGCGCAAAATCTTTCATAAAGTGGATGGACAAAGCTCCAATTGCTGTGCACGGTGGCGAATCGATTCATTCGGGTCCTCTTCAACACTTTGCTCTACAGCGGCAATTGTTTCTTCGGTGCGCACTGTTCGACGTCTCTGCGGATGCGTATTATCACATAGAGTAAACGTTGTGCGAAAACGATCCATGTTTAACCGAATTAATTGCTCTGATGGACGATTATGTCGACCATAAAATGGACGGAGCTTGTGGTAAACTTCGCGAACTGAACCATTATTTTCGAAATAAATTTGCACGATTTGCAAGCGTTGTTCTTTTGTCAACCTGTTCATGATGAAATGGCAAACCAAACTAAATATTAATCACTTGACAGCTGACAAAATGGCCGCCAGTTAAAAAAGTGATGCCAACTTAAAGTTCTATACCTCAATAAAAAACACCCATTACAAGAAAACGTAAACGTATCATTCCAGTATCCAAAAGTAGGGATGAAACGATACGAGTAAATACAAGTAAATACTCTATACTTTTTCTTAGAAACCAAGTACTTTTGGTATCGATACTCTACTACCGAATAGCAAGTGGGTATCGGTAAAAAGTACTCGTATCGGTCAAATATACTAATTTCTTATTGGCTACAAAAGAGTTGAACATGACGCCAGTTTAACACAATTTTATTTGTTCGTGTTAAATGTTAATGTATATCTAGAATATATATTAGAGTAAGTTCAAAAATTGCGAGCTGCAAAAATTGTTTTAAAAGCGTGCATTATTGCGGGAACAAAACGAGTTTGCACAAAAATTTTTAATGTCATGTCGACTATATCTTCTGCTCCAGTCCATCCCAAATGTAGCGAGATGTCAATTTTGCTGGCGATAAATGAATTTATTGGCGATTTTTATGGCTATGTTTTTAACAAAATTGAACTTCAAAATTTTTGTAATTTAGGAAAATTAGTTTGTTGAAGAAGCATTTTCATAAATAAATTCTACCAAAACTCGTCTGCAAGAAATTTAAACAATTAGTTTTTTCTTATATTAATCGCTTCCGAAATCGTAAGATTTTGTAGACTAGTCGTTAAGAATTCTTTACGAATTAGGAGCATTTGGTTTGGTGGGTATTTAATTTTGTTTTCGCTACTTTAAATCATGTGAAAAGCTTGACCGATACAAGTAAGTATCGATGCTTTTTATTCGATACTGAGTATGTATCGATACTTCTGAACCGATGCAGTATCAAGTAAAAGTATCGATACCTTAGTGGTATCGTTTCATCCCTATCCAAAAGTGTATTACAAGTTTCGATAGAATCGCTTGGGTGGAAGTATGTGAAATTTCATGTTAACGTTTTATTTTTAATAGCGTGTTGACACCGCTCTTTCGATATTGTCATCTGAATTTTAACTATGCTTAGAATTTAGATTTACACTTCATGGGGAATATAACTGAAAGTTTATTACAAAATTCTTTAAACGGACAAGAGCCAAAGCGAAGTATTAAAAACATGATAAAACGGGAAGAAATATTTAAAAAAATCTAGAAACTTTTTGAATTGGTAGCAAACGATAAGAAGTTCAGTATTTTAAAGTTGTTTATTTTGAAGGCTTTTTTGTTGTTGTATTGTATTTTTTTTTTGGTATGTTTAAGCCTTTTTGTCCGACTTATCCTATTGGAGGAGTACATTGAGGAAACTAAGTTTCTAACCTGACTTAGTTTGTCCTTGTCCAGACTTGCAACTTTTGTTGCAGCAATTCTTAAGTTAATTGGTGAGAGGGGTGAGAAGATTGGGGAGGTGTACACAGTTTCATGTGCTCGGCAATTCTTTTTTGATTTGAAATTCGTACTTGTTTATATCAAGTTTTTAGTTGTATTTGACGTTTTTTATTTATTATATTTATTCAGTTGTGTGAAAAATAAAAAAATTTAACAAAAAATAAATAGAATTGTTAATTTTTAAGGGAAATTTGTGTTGTAATAGAAATTTTTTGATGCATAATTGCAAATTAGAATTTTATAATGTGGACACTTATGCAATTTCAAAGCAGAAATTTAAGAAATTGCAGCAACAAAAACTGCAAGTCTGGACGAGGACTTTGATAGATTATTTATGATTCTTTATTGGGTACTTTCCACGTAAATATTTATTTATTTATTTCAAAAAAACCAACCGAGCTCATAGAGACACATATAGTTGGTAGAATAATATAAAAATTTAAATATAATTATGTAGGCACCCAGCTAAAAAAATTATATATGGTCCATATATTTTTAATATATGAATGTATATAACTATATATGAATATGTATGAATTCATGTATGGAAATATATGGGATTATACATGGCAAAACTATTATATATGAACTAATATATGGACTAATATATGAAATGTATTATAATATATGAGCTCATATATGAAAATTTAATTATAAAACTCTTCATATGTGGATCCATATATAATGTGATTTTATGTATGGAGCCATATAAGAATGTATGCATATGTACATGATATCTCACATAAGATCGTTTTTGCAATCAAAAAGGCTTGGAATTTTATGAATGCTGAATTGGAAATCCATTAGAAAACACATACGGTATGCAAAGTTTATATGCGTACCCTCAACGTTTAAAAAAGAAAAACTTTTTGTTACAAAAAAAACCATTCTTGTATGATTTTATACATTGTGGCCCCATTTAATATATCAAATAATCAAAAGGATAATCCGGTCATTAATTTTATAGAAAATAACAAAATTCTCTAGATAAGAAACAAAGTTCATATTACTGTATTGAAAACTATTGTTAGACGGATTATTTTTGCTTTTATAATTAATTGCATTAGTTTTTAATGTGATTTCTTAAGCTAAATGTTATGTACGAATATGATTTATGTGTTTTTTAAATAATTGATTCACCTTTTGAAGAATGAAATAACTTTTAGTTCGTTTTGAATTATTTGTCCAAACAAATGTTTCATTAAATACAACCTCTCTCTCAAGTCTAAAAAATTTAATTTTAGTAATTTAATTTATTGCACAGCAGTGCGCTTTTGTGAATCAAGAGTGTATGAATATGAACTTTGCATACTGTTGACGGAATTTACACATACATACATGTATGAAAATGTATGAATATATATATAATCATATATGCCCATATACCCTCATTTTTCGGATCCGAGCCATATATGGGATATCATACATATTTTTTTAGCTGGGCAACAACTATTAAAACAATAAAGATTATATAACAAACAATGCTTAGAAAAATTTTATCTTCATAAAGGTATACATATATACATATGTATATATATTCATATACATATATGGATAACTAAAGTTTCCAAAATAAAATGACAATATCTAATGCGCTTTAAATTGTATACGCAAAAATTACTAAAAAAATATATATATATTTAAGAAAAATTTAACTGTTAAAAACTATTCGAAGAAGCATATGCTACAAGATTTCTCTTGAATGTGATAGGGGCGACGTGAAATTCTTAAAGAGAACGGGGTAAAGAGTTCCATAACTTGATAACTCGCACATGAAATGATCTTTCATGAATAACATGGTTTCTTACTGGAAATAACAATTGTGGGGTTCTTTCAGATCGTAAATATACAAATTGCCATCAGATATACTCTGGACAGCTATTTACCACTACCTTGTAATAAAAGAGCAACAGTCGGATGTTAACGAAACTCCTGAAGTTGCAACCCAAAAAGTCAATCACGTGTGGTGAAACATGGTCGTGAAGCTAATTTATAAAGAAAACGTATTATTCTATTCTAAGTCGTTAACACTACATCCTGAATAAATTTCAATGCAATACAACAAGTTCGACATCAGCAGAGAGTGTGCAACACGTTTCCCAATCGACAGCGGCAGATATAGGTTTAAAGAATATAACCTTCGTAAGGTATAATTAATGTTAGAGCTAACAACACTAATATGGTGGATAAATCCTAAATGGTTATCCAAAACGACACCTTGGCATCTCATGCGCTTAACAAACTCAATAGCCTCACCATCAACAAAAATGGACATATTAACTAAACAGTTTTGTGATTTAAAAAGCATAGCCTTAGTCTTAGCAGAATTTATACGCAGACTGCTATTTCTCATCCACAATGAGACATTACAATGTTTCCAAAACATTGCTGCAAGTAGGATTGCCCTTAAACAAAAGTCGAATGTCACAAATACATATATATATATATATATATATATATATATATATATATATATATATATGTATATATATATATATAAATATATATATATATCATAAATATCTCTCTTAAGGGCGCATAACATGCTATAAAATCATGTGTAATCCGAAACGGGTTGGGTCAATATTGGTTGCCCCTCTTTTCAACCCAACCTAACCCAACCTAACCGATTGTGTTAGGGTATAGTGCTTATCAGCCTATGTATATCTGTACATATACTTGCTCCTTTGCGCCACTATAGGCCCGATTTTTATGATTCTTGTGTCAATGAATTTGCCTTAATATTTCGAGTGTCACTAAAGATATCAAATTCAATTAAAAAATAAATAAATAAAAAAATACAGTGAAAACCCAATATTTTTTAAATAATTAATTTTAATTTTTTATAAAAAGTTTACATAATATATGCAAGTATGTACGAAGATTTTTTTTAAAGAAAAATGTATTTTTCTCTATCGTATATATTTGTGTCTAGCTTCGTTGAGATATATTCAATGGATCACGAGGCTATGTAATCTGAAGATATTACCTTATAAAATAATGAAAAGGGATTATAATTATCCCTATCCAAGTTTTAGCGAAAGCCGTTGAAAAAAAGTCTTCTCAAGAAACTTAGATTCATCTCATTAAAGGTCCATGATAGGCCATAATTAAGGCAAAATTATGTACGAAAAAATGTTCTGCTATCTATTTTGCAGAAAAATTGTTATATAAAATTGTTTGGAAAAACGCCGCATTTGAAAGTTATCGGGCCAAAAGTGTTTATATATATAAATATATATATATTTAATTTTTTGGTGAAAAGGGAAACGCGCATGGCCTGTTTTCACGGTATCAGTGCAATTTTAACGCAGATGTAATTTTTTATGGCCAGTCTACCTGAAACTGCCGGTAGAGCGAAGAAACTAAAAACTTTCGGTATCCCATACATTTTTTGAGTATCTTATATTTTTATTTTTGTTTTGCATACATGCATGTGGAAAAAATTAAAAAAATTTGATGTGACGCATGCAAAATTTCACTAATATTATTATAATGCAGGTCATGCATTTTGACCGTTAATAATGCACTTAAATTCTTTTTTGAGTGGCCATAAATCTTTTATGTTTAACTGTAATTATAACTTTTTATATTAAGCCAACGATAGATAGATAGATAGATAGATAAATAGATAGATAGATAGATAGATGGATAGAAAGATAGATAGATAGATAGATATAAATACATACACATGGACTTTTGGCGATTTAAAAATCAATGACTCCCGCGCTAACCATTTTTAGGGTTCCGTACACCAAAGGTGAAAAAAGGAAAAAAGGGTGCTCCAAAACGAGCGACGAAAAATGTTAAAATCTCATGTAATATACATACAATTGTATGTACATATGTATATTGACACTTGAAATTTGTAAAATTAGTGTATTTTTATATAGACTAAAACAATTAACATTAAAATATTAAAAAATTTAAATTAAAGGGTGGTCCATCAGTTAATGCAATTTTGATTATGTAATTTTGACAACTTGCTATATCTTGGAGACCGTAAGAGGTAAACTCTTGAAATTTTCAAAAACGGTAAAACTAAAAAATCCGAAAATTATAAAATCGCCAAACCAAAAAAAACCGCCAAAACCTGAAAAAAATCGCCAAAAATTTAAAAAAAAAACGCCAAATCGAAAAAAATCGACAAAATTAAAAGAAAAATTCTAGCACTAAAATAAATCGCCAAATTCGAAAAATTCGTTTAAATTAAAAGAAATCGCCAATATGAGAAAAACGCCAAAAATCGAAAAAAATCGCCAAAACGCGAAAAATGCGCCAAAACCAAAATAATTGTTTATGTGAAAAAAAAACGTCAAAATGAAAAAAAAATAGCCAAAATTAAAAAAAAAATCGCCAAATTAAAAAAAAATACCAAAACGAAAAAAATCGGCAAAATTTAAAATAAACGCCAAAAACCGAAAAAAATACTCAAAACGAAAATAAGTGCCAAAATTAAAAAAATCGCCAAAATAAAAAAATCGCCAAAATAAAAAAAACGTCAAAATAATAAAAATCGCCAAAATTAAAAAAACTTCAAAAACCCAAAAAAAATCGCCAAAACGTGAAAAAAGTGCCAAAACTCAGAAAGCGCCAATAAATTCAAAAATCCCCCAAACTAAAAAAACGCTTAAAACCGAAAAAACCCAAAAACGAAAAAAATTCCAAAACTATAGTTTATATTGTTCGTATTGAATTACATATCTCGTGCCTGTACGGAACCCTTCGTGCGAGGGTCAAAGTCGCACTTCACTGTATTTATTTTGTCAGTGTAAGATATTTTTATTCATTAATTAAGAGAATTGAATTATTTGTAAAGCAAATTTTTAAGCCATTGTGCAGTATTATATCAGCTAAGTACTTGCAGTTAATAAAAAAATATCAATAAAATAAAAAATATGTTATCAGTATATGATACGAGTACTGATATTCAATTTGAAAAGGTATTTAATCAGCATGACTATTAAATACACTGTATGTAAATTCATTATTCGTGGAACGGACAATAAAATTTTATTTTTGCCGAAATTACTTGATATTTGGAATAACTATGTTTTTAGTATACATAACCTGACCAAACATCCCGCTTTAGGCGGGATTAACCCGCTTTTCAGAGGTTGATTCCGCCTTGAATTATTATCCCGCTTTATCCCGCTTTTTAAAGTTTTGAAATTTTTAATCTCTAAAATTTTTTTAAAGTGTAGCTGATAAAAATTTATTTCAAATAATTTTTTAAGTATAGTTTTTGTTTAATTTATTTTTTGGATCTGGCCGCTCTTCAAATGACTAAAATACAAATACAAACGTACACACTTAAACAGTCTTTTGTTATAGTGTTTTCATGTGCATATTATAACTATATATATATATATATATATATAAATATATATATATATATATATATATATATATATATATATATATATATATATACATATATATATATATACATATATATACATATATATATATATATATATTATTATTTACAAGTCGAGCGTTGTTGACATCGTGGGCAGGCCCATAGTTCTTTAAAAGAAATTTTTTGGGAAAGTGAAGAGACTTCTGAAAAGTACAATGCTATTTTTAGTATTGGATATGGAGGCGCATTTGATGTTGAAAAATAGTTGGAGACGATATTTCAGCTAAAGAAGTAAAAAATGGTATTGGGGAATTAATTGACGCTTTACATGAGAGGAAAATAAATAAATTTTTTCCACGCCAATAAAAAAAGAAATTGAGTATATAACATGTAACGGTCACCAAACATCAATAGAAATCGTATTGGAAACAACAAATAAATTTTATTGCAAAGTTTTTCGTATAGATAGGTGTTGAAATTAAAAAAAATCTAAACTATGTTTAAGAAACGTCTATTCAATACATAAAGGCTTGGACTGTTCTATTTTCATAAGTCAAGGTATTTGATTGGATTTTATTAGGTGACGTACCTAAATGCAAAAATATTGAAATAAGTGCGGAAAGTTTAGCAGCATTTTTTTTTGTGATATCGACAACGTTTTGTTTGATGAGTTCAACTTTATTAAGAAATATGTTCCCAAAAATAAAGTCCACGGATAGATTCAAAATAAAGTATCAACAGATATGCGATGGGTTGATGTCTAAGCATTTAAAAAATTTAAGTTCCCTGTACCTCTATGATAAGAGTTTTACAACTTGCGCTATGTCTGCCCGGTACATCAACACCTGTGGAGCGTATATTCTCACATGTAAATAAAATATGGACAGTCGAAAGAGCGTGTTTTAGTATCAGTACTTTAAATGACATTATTGAAGTGAAATACAATTTTATATCCCAATATCCTTTCCAAGATTTTTTCGCTTTTTTAAGCTCTGAACCAATATTATTGGCTGGGATAGTAAAATCCAAACAATATTATTTTAATGATGAAAATAGACTAAAATAGTTTAACACCTAAACAGTACAAATGTTAATAAAAACTAATACGCAAGTAGTTTTTTTAAAATGCTTTTATACATATATTTTTGTTATTTAACTTTTGTAAAAATATTAAAGTATTTAAAAGCCCCTATCGAATAAATTTTTTAATTATATATCGAGGGTTTATATTCAAAAAGTGCTAACTGCAATTCTTCAATATTTTAGTAGACCAAATAAAACTGTTATTTTCTCGAAGTCCAAGAGCAATAATTGTATTTGATTAACATTAGTAGAATTAAGATGTCTTCTGTAAATAGTATTATTCATCAGAATTTAGTTGTTAGCCCTTGCACTTTGAGAAAATAACAGTTTTTTGCGCTCATCTAAAATTTTCAAGCCTTGCAGATAGCACTTTTTAAATATAAACCCTCAATATGTAAATCAAAATTTTATAGATCTATAGATCTAATTTTGTTTTGTAAATGAAATCAAAAAATCTTTCATTTTATTTATTAACCCCCGACCAAATCAAGGGATGTTATAAGTTTGTAGTGTGTACGAACGAGTCCACGCACAGACCAAACAGCTAGACTTGATTATTTGCTATGTTTTAAGAAAATCGGTCCAGCTGTTTAGAAGATATCACATATTCTCTAGATATATTCGGAGGGGTTTGAAATTTTTAATTTTTGTTATTTTATGTTACTAAATAAATATTTTCATAATAATATTTAAAATATATCTTCTCTTTTAATTTTCTCTTAAAGAATGCCTACTGCGAAGGGCCACATGTGGATTCAGCTTCCCTGCCTCTGGAACACAGATCAGTCTATGGACCGCCTGCTCCATCACCAGTGTATGGCTCACCACAAACGGCGTTAGCGGCAGGACCCAGTAATGATATCTCAGATGAAGCTTGGCCTTTGGCATCAACAAACGACAGTCCCCAGATTAAACACTTGCAAGTGCAGTGTGAAAAGACACATATGCGTGTAAATATAGAGTTCGATCGACCCTTTTACGGTATGATATTCTCAAAGGGATTTTACAGCGATCCCCACTGTGTGCATTTGAAACCAGGTACCGGCCACTTAAGTGCCACTTTTGAAATATTCCTCAACAGCTGTGGGATGACCAGCTCAGCAAATCATAATGCTGTTGGCTATGGCGCACCAACTCCATCGGGCAGCTATGTGGAGAATACCATAATTATCCAATATGATCCTTATGTTCAAGAAGTTTGGGATCAGGCGCGTAAGTTACGTTGCACGTGGTATGATTTCTATGAAAAAGCTGTGACTTTCCGACCCTTCCAAGTCGATATGTTGCATGCAGTAACAGCCAATTTCTTGGGTGACAATCTACAATGCTGGATGCAAATTCAAGTCGGCAAGGGTCCTTGGGCCTCTGAGGTTTCGGGTATTGTAAAGATTGGTCAAACCATGACCATGGTTCTAGCAATTAAGGACGATGAAAACAAATTCGATATGTTGGTGCGCAACTGTGTGGCTCATGACGGCAAACGTGCCCCTATACAATTGGTAGATCAAAACGGTTGCGTAGTCAGACCAAAGATTATGAGTAAATTCCAAAAGATTAAAAACTTTGGGCCTTCAGCTTCCGTGGTTAGCTTTGCCTACTTCCAAGCATTTAAGTTCCCCGATTCAATGAATGTACATTTCCAATGTGTAATTCAAGTGTGTCGTTACAACTGTCCAGAGCCAAAATGTGGTCCCAGTCTAGGAGGTGGTGATTACGGCGTACCACAAATCGGAGCAAATGCTTTGTCATCGGAATATGGACCTCCAGAGACTTATGAACGTGGCGATTTCGGCTTAGGTGGCATACCACCAGCAGCTTACCCCGATCCAAGACATCCAGCTGCAGACGCAACGGGAGCTTACTCAGAAAATCAACCCGACGTTGTACCTTCGCCACAAGCCCAAACTGCTGGTGCCGAATCCGGTCCTTCTAGCTCTCAGGCTCCTGCTCAAAATATCAATGAATTACATATGCCTCCACCGCCTTTGCCCGGTCAACCTGGCCAATACAATACCGTCAAACGCAAAGATAATATTGAAGGTGGAAACTTAGTATCTCTTGGTGGTCGTCCTCGTTCTGTGGAAGGTCTAGATGATTTGCGTGGGGCACGCAGACGTCGTGATACCATCGACATTATTGTTAAGCCTCGCATCTACAAACGAGATGCCCAAGAAATGACCGACGTGAATACAAGTCGCATTATTCAAGTTGTTGCTCCCGGTGATGTCAACTTTGCTCTCAACAGCAATGCTAACAATGAAACGGTGGTTATACAATCAGCACGCAATGCTGATCCTGAAACGATTTGTATGTCTGTGCCCAGTTTTGTAGGCGGTCTTGTTATGCTCTTACTTGTTTTGGCTGTTGCCTCCCTAGTCGCCGCTTTCCTGTTTGTACGCGTACGGCATTTCGATCGTAAAGGGGCACCCATGGGCTACCATAACTAACTGTCCTCCTAGTTGGTTATATTTTTTTTACCTCCAATTTCCTACCTTTCATTTCTTATAAACAATATCAATGGTAAATGAAATCCAGAAATGCCAACGTTCCTTGCAAGTACTTGTTGAATGCATTTCGAATGTTATCCTAAATTTGTACGTATATTCAATACGATTACATTTAAATTTTTTTTATTAGCATCAACCTCCAAGTTTCGCCTGCCACTTTTAAGTGTATATTGTTGTTAATACATACATTAAGTTCTTGTCTTAACAATATCGTTAAATCTATTTTACTTTTTAACAAGGAAGAAGTAAAAGAGTGTAATCCTTTAGAAATTTCAATTTTAAAATTATAAAAAGGATCCATTTTATTACTTATGTACGTGTGTGTGTGTAATTTATTTATTATTTCAATTATTTTTGTATTATTTATTTCCGTTTTAATTTTTTATTTACTTAAAGTAAGTTTCGAAAGATTTACCGAATAAAACAAATAAAAAATTTAATTATATAAAATATAAAAATTAAACTTGTTTTTAAATAAAAATAGTTTTACATCTTACATTTATATTTTAAATCAATGCACGAACCTTAGCTTATGTTGGGGTAGGTTAGCAGGTTACTGAGAGGAGAAAGTAAGTTTTCGACTCAGTTGGATATAGGCGCACAGTAGTGCGCCAGGTCAAGTTCCGGCCAATGCACGCAATGTGTGTATATTTACAGGAAGCCATTCGAGCTGTTTTTACCCTCCTCATACCTTTGTTCGCCGCAGTCGTAAAATTATAAAATTTAAACCATAATTAGAATAAATTCATGTAACCTTATATGCGAAGCTTGAAAGGTTCCGGAGATATGGAGGTGCAAAAAGTGCATATTTTAAGACATACTCACTGACTCACCGACCTACTGACTCACTCATCAATATTATGAAGCACTTCCGCTATAGCTAGAGATCTGAAATTTGGTACACAAGTAAATCTAGGTGAGCGATGAACTAAAAATCTGAATGCCCGAAAATTTTAACCAGGGGGGCGAGGCTACGCCCATAAAACTTTAAATTTGCGCTAGTGAGCTGAAATTTGGTACACAAGTAGAACTAAGTGAGTACTCACAAAAAAATCTGAAAACCCGAAAATTTTTACCAAATGTGCGGGGCTACGCCCATAAAGCTCAAAACTAAAGAAAACATTTCTAAGGCGTTTAACTCAAGCGATTTTATTGAAATTTGGCACAAATGTTGCAATAATACAAGGCTATAAATTTTTATTGAAAAAAGTGGGCGTTAACACGCCCATACAATTTAAGCCTCCTATTTCATGTCTTTCGGGTCAGCACTTTTAAATGCACTATTTATGTATTTACTATTCCAAGGAAACTAAACAGGAAAGATAACTACTATCCAAAAAAAATTTGGGGTTAAAAAAGTACGCGGAAACACGCCCATAAGAATAAAAATTAAAATTTGTGCTAGTGAGCTGGCTGAAATTTGATAAACGAGTAGTTATAGATTAGCAAAATACTAGAAAATCTAACAACCCAAAAATGTTACCTAGGAGGGCGGGGCTGCGCCCATAAGTCTCAGAATTTAAAAAACAAATCTGATGCGTTAAACTCGAGCGATTTTATTGACATTTTGCATACAGGTTGCAATAATACAAAGCTATAAATTTTAGTTGAAAACGTGGGCGTTAACACCCCCATACAATTTAAGCCTCCTATTTGATATGTTTCGGGTAAGCACATTTGAATATACTACATATTTATATATTTATTACTATCCGTTTTCAACGAAACTCGACAGGAAAGATAACCAATGGCTACAGCAGATATTAAGATTGAAAAAGTGGGCAGTATCACGCCCATAAGAAGAAATCAAATAAAATGTACGCTAGTAAGCTGAAATTTGATAAACAAGTAGGTCTAGATTAGCAATTAACTAGAAAAATCTGAAAACCATGAGATTCCTACCAGGGGACGGGGCTATTCCAATAAAGCATACAATTAAAAGAGTAAATCTAAAATGTTTATCTCAAGCGATTTTATTGAAATTTGGCACAAATGTTGGAATAATGCAAAGTTATAAAATTTTGTTGAAAAAAGTGGAAGTTAACACGCCCATGCAATTTAAACCTCCTATTTCATGTACTTCGGATCAGAAGATTTAAATATACTATTTATTTAAATATTAATATCCGTTTCCAACGAAACTTGACATGTATGATTAACACTGGCGAAAAAAATTATTTAAAAAAAGTCGGCGGGAATATGTCCATAAAAATTAAATATATAAACATTCACTAAAGAGCTGAAATTTGATACGGAAGTAGGTCAAGGTGAGAAATTAAAAAGAAATATCTAAGAACCCAAATATTTTAACCAGGAGTAGCAGGGGTCACGATAATTTTGTACTGAAGCTTCAACTAAACGCTATCGTCTTAAAAAGGATACGATGATAATTGAGCGCTGCTCATAACAAAATCTTGAATTTAAAAAATTGAAGGAGAGTGGGGGTAACGGCCATAAAGTTTCAAGCTAGAATTTGCACTCGAGAGCTTACATTCAATACACAAATAAATCTAAATTAGTGATCACTAAGAAAGATTTAAAATGCTGGAAGTTTTAATTGGGAGGCATGGACAAGCACTTTAAGCTCAAAATTAGGAATTTAAGTTAAAGGATTTACGAACAGGAAAAATCTGAAAGCACCGATTATTAAATTAGGGAAGTAGGGCCACGTTTATAAAATTTTTATCGAAATATTATTCGGTAGAGAACTGAAATTTTGCACAAAAAAAATAGGCTTAGGTAAGTTACCAACTAGATAAATTTAATACACAAGCTACTGTATTGAAACCTTGCATGCACATTTCACTTATGCTAGCATTTAATTTTGCGTTTTCAAAAGTGCTTCGTATATTTTACATATTTCTACTCAGATGACTCTTAAAAAATTAAGCAAATTACTCAGTCTTTATCCTGACACAATGGTGCACATATCACCCTATAACCCATTGTTTTATGTAACTCTGCCCTTTTAACTGGCGCAGACATTATGAATAGAACTATAATAGACTAGAAATTTAAAGTTTAAAAAGATTTATTAAGAAAACCTTCCAAAAAGTAGTCAGAGTCAAGTAAGCAGATTATCTAGAAATTATATAACACCCATACGATTACAAATTTATATAATGCATTCCATATTGCAGTGATAGGTATTGTACCAAACATGAACTTGGTCAAAATTCTTATCTCACTACTTTTGATGGCCGAAACTTTTGAAAGGAACTTGGCCTTTTTTCACATTTATATTTTTGTGAGAATCCAAATAACAGGTACCTTTGTGTTACATGAGAATAGGAAAGGGATAGTGCAAGTACAGATGCTGAAGTAACAGATAGATAGAGAAAAGAGAAGTTTAATATTTTTTTAAAACTTTTTTTTATATAAAAGAGAAATAACACTCAAGCAGTGTTGCCAAAACGGTTTTCCCGCCATATATGACTGTATTTTGTTGTCATTAGCGGCAAATCTATTTAAAAAACCACCAGCGGGAATTTTAGCGGAAGAATTTCTTATTTGACGGATTTTCAGCGTTTTTCTGAAACTTATAAAGAAAAGTATTGAATCAAAATAAATTAAATTTAACGCAGCTGTGCGACACGTACCCTGGTATTTATGTTGAGTTTTTTTCTCGATATAAACACGTACAGCGAAAAGAAACTAACGTCACTTTTTTGCAAATAAAAAATTGACATATTGTGGTCGTGTATTATAATGTGAAAATTTAAGAGGTTAAAAATAATAACATACATACATATGTATATACATACGAGTATAAAAGTTAATAAATCTCACAATTAGTGAATAAAATTTAATTCGATTATAATTATATTACAAACCAATTTAATCATTCTTTTCGTATTAAAAAAATAGTAAACAAATCTTTAAACAAACGGAAAACAAACCGAAAACTTGTTGATTGCACCACTGAGTATGAGGAAAACATAATATCAACCAAAATCTCTCAAACCAATAACTTTTTCTGAATAATTTGTTTTTGATTAAAGACTTTTTTATTGAAATTCTCCTTCGAAATTAAACTTCAAGCCAATGTGAATTGAGCCATGGAGTTTATTTTGTCAACACTATTTTTTTTAATTTCAGATAGTCAAAAAGTCAGGAAATTTAAACAATATTTTACAAATACTTCAAGCAAAACGGCAAGATATTATTCCACACGTGTAGAATAATTAGGGTATATCGCAGAAAATATTGAAAATATACTGAATCAGCTTAAACTTTAATATTATCAGATGGAATAGTCCCTTGGATTTTACTTTCATCTGGCTGGATATTTGTGTATGGAAACTCTGCAGTAAATAAAATACCTTCCTAAAGAGTAGGCTGAATTTTGCTTACAAATACTGGGGAATAACATATATACGTCTATGCATATGTATACATATTTTATAAAATTTATCTTATTCTTTTTTTACCAATAAACCATAAAAAAGACATATGTTGGTTATAAAAAATTCAGCGGTTATATTAGCGTTTATTTTTATTCAGCTGGCGGTTTTTAGCGGGTTTTCAGGGGTTATATGGTGGGAAATGCCTGTAACATTTTGGCAATACTGCACTCAGGCAAAGCTTTATTCTTTTTTGCATATTTTTCATAAGGCAATTTTACACAGGCTCTGGTGATGAGGCGTATGAAATTTTCGAAACTGTGTTTAGAACCCATTTTATTGGTTATTTTACTTCTCCGATTATTCTGCTGCACAATACCGACGAAAGAGGACGCTCTGATATTCAGGGCTATCATGAATAAAATTCCGCGTGAAATTTTTCCCTGAGAACAATTCCAGCTAATAGCAAGTAATAGGGAAAACAAAAAATTATAATTATAATGATGGCCCTGATTACATTAGGATTAGTTATCCGCTGAAGTCGGTGTAGTTCGGTAACCAGTATCTATGCCTTCATCACTTGAAATTTCCTACAACAACTGACACAAAGGGACACTAATACACATCAGAAAAATTCGTGGTATTGTTATTTAATGAATTTGTTGGTAGCCGGGCTCTAGCCCAAGCCAACGCCACCTTCAACTCCGCTATTGTGCGTTTTGTTAATTTTTATAATATCGTTGCTAGTGCTGGGATACTATCGAAAACATGTTAAGGAAAAAATATCGATATTATGTAAAATGCAGTTTTTAAAACCTGTAACAAGAGCTATAAGCGTTGTTAATCGCTGCCAGTTTACTTGGTCTTAATTTGCTTTGAATTACTCGTACAGTAAGACAAGCTTTTGTTTATGTTGTTTTCTTTCTACATATCTATGTTGCAGATAGAATAAAGTTTTGATTGGCCCTTATTTATTTTTATTCAGTTATTGAAATTAGTTAAAGTAGTTATGAAAATGTGATAATTAAAAAAAAAAGCAAATATTTTTTAATTGACACCAGCAAAATTTTTCAAAAACTGTCACTTAAAATAACGTGCGTGGATACATATGTCCATACATAGATTTTTTTTTAATATCAGATATATATGTATGTATACGTATATTAGTGTTCTACACAAGACGATTTATAAGACCTTTCAAGACATGAGAGATTTTTCAAATGCTTTACTATAGCGAAATATTCAAAAACAAATGCTAAACAACACTGTTGGCAAGACAAACAACTGAAATAAATGTCTTGCTAACAGTGTTGTTTAGCGTTTGTTTTAGAATATTTCGGTGTAGTAGAACATTTGAAAAATCTCTCATGTCTTGAAATTTTTTATAAATGGTGTTGTGCAGGACTTTAATGTATATGATGTACATATGTATGTACATATATAAGAAAGTGATTAAAATAACGAATTTGTGTACATATATGATAAAAACAACGAATATAGATAGCCTGATAAAAAACTTGTTAGTTTTCTTACTCAAGTACATACATTTAGTCGATAGTAATATCGATAGTGTAATATTAACTATCGATAGATATCGATTGTAGAAAATATCGATAGAATCTCAGCAGTAATCGCTACAGCTCCTTCTGCGTTAAGTATGCGTATTATTTAAGCTCTGTAGTCATTTTATACGTTATTTTACTTCGACGAAGGAGGGTGCTGCGATGTACATTAGCATAGACACTAACGCATATCAAAATCTAGATATTAATATGACTGGGTATGGCCAGGGTTTGAACTCAGGTACTCCAATGTCGTCATTTGCTTTGTAGTTAACGCACTATATAATTCAGCTAACAACACCCCTTGCACGATCTTTAATTTTGTGGAAACCAACAAGACACATTTTTAATTCTGAAATACTTATTGTTAGTTTTAATATAAATACTGAAAGTTTGTAGTAAGATTTTTTAATGTGGTGGAAGGTTTATTGGTGAGTTCGGTGGGGTAAGAACCAAAGACTTGTTCAACCAAAAATATATAAAATGTTTGCTCATAATTGCTAATTTACCTATTGACATACATACTTAAGTACATAAATATACATAAAAACTTCCATAATTCTAATATTTTACAAATGTGTGCTACACAATTTTTCATTGAAATTGAGAAAATTCAAGATAATATTGAGAAAATTCCAATTGAAATTGAGAATATTTCAAATGAAAATGGGAATTTCCATTTGATATTGAGAAAATTCCAAATGTAAATGAGATTTTCAATTTAAAATTGGGGAAATTCCAAATGAAATTGAGAATGTCTAATTGAAATTGAGACAATTCCAGTTGAAATTAAGAATTCCTATTTGAAATTTGAAATTTCAAATGGAAATGAGAAAATGCTAAATGAAAATAAGAACTTTTAATTTGAAATTGAGAAAAATCCTAATTAATTATTCGAGATCTTTTGAATAAGTATATGTACATATATGATTTAAAAACAAGTAAGAGTGCTATATTCGGCTGTGCCGAATCTTATATACCCTTTACCAAAGCGCGTTTATGTAGTATAGAGATACATACATAAGCACAGAGATATGTAGGAACATATTCATTTTGTGAAAAAACTCATACTTTTTTTCTAGTGCAATTTTTAGGTTTTTGGCATTATGTTTAATTTGGTGCTTTTTAAATTTTGGCGATTTTTTTCATATAGGCAATTTTTTGGTTTTGGCGATTTTTTCGGTTTTTGGCGTTTTTTAATTTTGGCGATTTTTTTGATTTTGACGATTTTTTTTCATTTAGGCGATTTTTTTATTTTTTATATATTTAATTTTTTTTTATTTTTTTGTGGCAATTTTTTTAGTTTTGACACTTTTTTTTCGTTATGGCGATTTTTTTCGGTTTTTGGCGTTTTTTTTATTTTGGCGATTTTTTTTCGTTCCGGCAATTTTTTTGATTTTGACAATTTTTTTTCATTTAGGCGATTTTTTTTAATTTTAGGCGATTTTTTTTCATATAGGCAATTTTTTTGTTTTGGCGATTTTTTCCGGTTTCTGGCGTTTTATTTCTTAATTTTGGCGATTTATTTTCGTTTTGGCGATTTTTTTTTCATTTAGGCGATTTTTTTTAATTTTTGACGATTTTTGTTCACATAAGCATTTTTTTTCTGTTTTGGCGATTTTTGCGGATTTTTGTCATTGTGGGAATTTTTTTTTGTTTTGACACTTTTTTCTCGTTTTGGCGATTTTTTTCGGTTTTTGTCGTTTTTTTAATTTTGGCGATTTTTTTTCGTTATGGCGATTTTTTTTATTTTGCCGATTTTACGCAATTTTTTTTTGATTTGGCGATTTTATTTCGGTTTTTTGCGTTTTTTTTTAATTTTGGCGATTTATTTTCGTTTTGGCGATTTTTTTTGATTTTGGCGATTTTTTTTCATTTAGGTGATTTTTTTTTAATTTTTGGCGATTTTTGTTCACACAAGAATTTTTTTTGTTTTGGCGATTTTTTTCGGTTTTTGGCGTTTTTTTTTTTAATTTGAGCGTTTTTTTCATTTTGGCGATTTTTTTCGTTTTGGCGATTTTTTTAAATTTTTGGCGATTTTATAATTTTCGGATTTTTTAGTTCGACCGTTTTTGAAAATTTCAAGAGTTTTTCTTACAGTTTCCAAGATATAGCAATTTGTCAAAATTACATAGTAAAAATTTCATTAACTGATGGACCACCATTTAATTTAAATTTTTTTAATTTTAGTGTTTATTGTTGTAGCCTATATAAAAATACACTAATTTTACAAATTTCAAATAAAAATAAAATAAGTTAATTTAATAAAAAATTAATAAAAACTTGTTTTCGGTAGTTATTTTCTATGGGAAAATTGAGTTTGAGTTTTCCAGCTCTGAAACCGTCTGCTCGATTTTGCTGATTTTCAATAGCAAAATTTTTCGGAAAATTTCTGACACACTAGTCCAAGAACGAAGTCTCTAGCTCTTCTGGGAGCTTGGGAAAACCGATTTCACGTACAGACAGACGGACAGACGGACAGACGGACATCGCTTGTTCGTCTTCCCTATGCATAAGGATCCAGAATATATATACTTTATGTCTCTCTTATTAATATTGTAGAAATTACAAACGGAATGACAAACCTATATATACCGTTTTACCATTTTTTGGTAAAGGGTATAATAATATAAATCACATTATATGTTCATCTATTCATATATCTTGTCACACATGTTATGTCACAGCTACTTACCTTCTATTTCACTTCTACATTTAGGGCAACTCGCCATTACCACAGTTATACATTTTTGGTGAAATAAATGACGACATGGAATGAGTCAATTTACTTCACCGCGTATCATGTTGTGTGTCAATTGAAAACTTTAAAGTCGTTTTTTTTTGGAAAATATCATATTTATTTGGTATTTTCTCAATTTCAAATTAAAATTTCTCAATTTCATTTGGCATTTTCTCATTTTCATTTGGAATTTTCTCAATTTCATATTGAAATTCTCAATTTCAACAGGAATTTTCTCAATTTCAATTAGAAATTCTCAATTTCATTTGGAATTTCCCCAATTTTAAATAGAAATTCTCAATTTTATTTGCAATTTTCTCAATTTTAAGTTGAATATCTTATTTACATTTGGAATTTCCTCAATTTCAAACTGAAATTCCCATTTTCATTTGGAATTTTTTCAATTTCAAACCGAAATTCTCAATTTCATCTGGAATATTCTCAATTTAAATGAAAAATGGTGTAGTATTACAAACAATGTACAGAAATAATTTTTAAAAGGACTTAAAAATGCGGAACTTTATCGTTGCTTGTCTTCGAATCAACACAACTTTCACACAACCCAATAAGTTTATAGTATTTTTAATCACAACTAAGTTTTACTTGAACATTTTATGATAAAGTTCAATCGTTATATGACTTGTGATTTTCAATGCCAATGTGTAAGTTGAGTTAAGTTCAGAATGACAATAAATTCTTTAATTCTGACAATACTTTTAAGGAGCTTTCTACATCCATAAGTTAATGGAAAACTGGGGATGTAGAAATATAATACCTGAGAAGAATTTGCAATATAGATTAAATTACCCTTATCTGAATACATTAACATAGTAAAATCATTAGTAATGAACAGGCAAATGGTTTGATCAGGGGTGGATTCGCTTGTGGACCTCTCTAATGTGGTGTCGGCCGCATTTTCGTTCATCGCTATTATGCAAGGTTGGCAAACGGTATCGTAAAAATACCGATACCGATTCAAATACCGCTAAAATTAGATACCGGTATCGATACCGCTACCGAAACCCATTTCGGTTAGAAAATACCAGTATACAGAATACCGATACCCACCAAAAATAAAATTTGAAAAATATATTTCAATTAACTTTCTTTTACAACCACGTTGTTGTTCTCCTTTACACATTCTTATAAAGTGTATCTCTAGACATATAAATGTTTTAAATTGGTGAAAAGAACAAAGCCATTGTAAGCGAGAGTTATTGTATATGAAATCGCAAAAATTAGTATATAGGCTGTTATCGATACACAAGCTAATGCAAAGATTTAAAGTTTTAAAGAGTCCTCTTTTAATATATCGCACATTAAACTGGTCCCAAACATATTTTTCTTTAATTGATATACTACATATGTGCTCTGTATAAAATATGAGGTTTGCTGCCATAAATGCCTAGAGGGTCCTAAAGTTCCCGATACACAGTGAGGATTTTGTAAAAAAAAAATGGGAAATACTTCTACAGTTTCTAAATTAACTATTCTATTGTTATGAAATCTTACACAGCATTGAGGAAGGTGTCACAGAGCTCAAATCTGGAATTTAGACTATATGTCTTTAAAGGGGGCGGAGCCACAAAGCACCAAATTAGGCAACCTTAGGTTAATGAAAAATTAAAATCCATGCCAAGCTCCTGTTTTTGATCAGATTGAAGGGATTTTTTGCAGGTGTTTTTTTTTTATCCAAGAGCTAAAAAAAGTCTACTACATTTATGGGTTTTCGCTTACAGTTTAGGAAATATTAGAGAAAAAATATTAAAATTTTGACTTTTTTTACCAACCTTTGTCAAGTCAATTGTTGTTATAATACAAAAATTAAACTCATTATTAAGGGACAAAATTTGTAATATTAAAAAATAATCTCAATTAAGTCAAAAGTTACACTCAATTTAATTTTGAACAAAAGTCAATTTTCGCCTTTTTTTGAAGAAAAAAGTGGGTTAATTATTTCGCTATTATAAAAGAATTTCGCCAATAAAATTTTCGTCTGAAAATTCTCTCTTAGGTAGAAAATTAAACAATCAATATGCAGTTTGCTTTTGAGTTCCCGGCAATTTCCAAGAAAATTAAATTAAAAATGGGACTTTTCAGTATTTTTGCAGTATTCTTCTTATTTTTCGCTGGACGCTGATTAGATTTTTGGATATACATATTTAAAAACAAATCTTGTTTTAAAGTGGCGTAATATATTTTTTGTTTACAGCTTTGGAATTTGATATTTATAAAAAAATAGGTCTAATTCAAATATAGGGTGAATGGGTTGATAGAGATAATAGAGAAAAAATTACGAAACTTTTATATTTGAAGTTAAAGATTGCCATTGTTACAACTTAAAGTTAGTTAAAATTAGGATTTTATCGGACGTATAAAAAGTTGTCCATCAGTACAATTTTAACTTGACCTAAAGTGAGCGCTAAGTTAAAGGCAATGTATCCTTCCTGGTAATTTAAATTAAATTTATAATAATGAATAGCCTAAAGTAGCGTTTTATACGTCCGACAAAATCCTACTTTTAAATATATTTAAGTTGTAATGATGCCCCTAAAGGTAGAGGTCCATAGCTAGCTTTTGCGCGTTATGCTTTACACGCGTTTTATGCG
Source organism: Tachina fera (assembly GCA_905220375.1). NCBI lineage: Eukaryota > Metazoa > Arthropoda > Insecta > Diptera > Tachinidae > Tachina > Tachina fera. The sequence goes on from LR999964.1 coordinate 68,510,584, forward strand.
CTTTTTTCATTCTATACTTTGTTCGCGTTGAGTTACATGCACTGCTTTTCATGCGCCATTTTTGTTTTTTACTAACAAATTTTTTTTATTGAAAAAAAAGATAAAAATTATTCACGGCAAAATAATATTTATCGATAACGTAAGAAATAAAGTATTATTTAACATTTTTAGCTTTCAAGAACAGCTGACTTTCTTTAATGGTGCTTGTAAGGCGTACAAAAGTAGAAAGTATACCTACTTTTCTGCTTTTTTGCAATGTAACTTGTCACATACTATTACATTGATTCTACTTTTTTGACAGATGCATAGAAAGCGTAACACGCAAAAATCGAGCTATGGACCTCTGCCTTAAATGTTAATTGTACGAGAAATTTGTTTTGTTTGTTTTTAAGTTGGCTACAAGAATATTGTTTATTGCTTGATATCAAATATTCAAATTTTCGTTTCGTCTGAATTTGGCGAGTACGAATACTAATATCGAAAAAAGACGAATATTCGGGAATTCGAATACGATTATTCGCACATCACTAAGTGCATACAATTCTACATGTACTTCGTGTATAATACACTGTATGTATTTATTTTTATTATTTTGTTTAATTAACCAAAATGTATACTTTATACATATATGCAAAGTTTCAACTGCAGTTTCCTTATTTTACTTTTTTAATAAATTATTTTTTAATAAAAGTATAAAATAGTACATAGAAACATATAAGTTTAAATGTTTTTATATCTTAATGTAATTTAATAAAAAAAATAGATTTTTTTCTATATCCACTGTCTGAACTAATAATTTAGCAGTCATATCGGTTTTATAAACTCAATAACGGTATGTACCGGTAATACCGATACCGAAATAAAAAAAAATACCGATACCGAAATTTAAAAAATAGTTATACCGGTATCAATACCGATACCGTTATTTGTTTCGGTTGCCAACCTTGCTATTATGGGAAGTATGATCAGAGAGTACTTGCAAGTTCGCAAGGGAAATGTGGACAAGCTTCTATGATAAATGCAAAACACAAGGTTAGCTTAGGATGTATAGGCTGCCAGTTTCACAAAACACCGGCTCACTTGGGTCCTGATTGGTACGTTGTATTCCGTGTTTGAGTGATGATAGAAAAGTTGCCTCATCATCTCCGAATTTCTCGGTATTAAACAAACCTAATTTTTCCACGAATGTATGATGTATTTTCCATACAGAAAAATTAAATGGGCTATGAATCTTAAGTTTTTTATATAAAAAAGCAACGGTGCTACACATCGTTAATATCTCAAACAAACAAAAAATAAATGGGCTATACATCATCCATTCTTCATACAAAAAATTAAATGAACTATACAAAAAAATTTAATGTTTTATAAATAGTCTATCTTTCATACAAAAAATCAAGTGTGTATACATCACAAAATTAGCTGGCCATACATTATCCATTTTTCAATTAAATGGGCTATATACATCGTCCACTTTTCATACAGAAAAATTAAATGGGCTATATAAAGTTTATCTTTCATACTATATAAAGTTTATCTTTCGTACATATCTTAACATAAAAATAAAATTGGCCATGTATCGTTAATTTTTTTAAACAAAAAATTAAATATGCTTACGTCGTCCGTTTCTCATACAAGGAAATTAAATGCGCTATAAATAGTCTATATTTCATACAAAAAATCAAGTGGCAATACATCACCCATTTTTCAAAAAAAATAAATAGGCTATACATCGTATATTTTGGGTACAAAAAAATTAAATAATCTAAATGTCGTCCATTTTTTTTTCATATAAAAATTAAGTGTCTATAAATTGTCCATTATTCCACTTTTCATACAAAAAATTAAATGGGCAACATACATACAAATCGTAATTTTTGCGTAAAATTAAGTGGAATATACATACATCGTTAATTTTTCATACATAACAATAAAATGGGCTGTATATCGTCCATATTTCATTAAAAAATTAAATGGGCTATGCGTACAAAATTTAAATGTACAATCATCATCATCAATCATCCATTTTCCATACAAAAAATTAAATGGGCTATATATCGTACACATTTCTTACAAAATAATTAATATCGTTTATTATACACACAAAAAATTAAATGGGCATTACATTGTTCATTTTTCAGACAAAGTGTTACATGGGATGGCTATATATCGTCCATTTTTCATAAAAAATGCTGAATGGGGTATGCATCGTGCATCTTTCATACAAAATGTAAATGGACTATACATTGACCCCCATATTCATAAAAAATAGAATGAATTTGAAATCCATTTTAGGAAAATTTTGTATGAAAAATTTGAAATAAAATATATTTCAAATTCATTTTAAATTTGTGGGGGGGGGAGTATTTATCACACACAAAATTAAATGGGGCATACAACGTCCATTTTAATACAAAAAAATTAAATGGGATAAATCATCCATTTTTCAGAGAAGAAAATAAAAGGATTTATATGTATATCGTCATTTTTCATACAAAAAAATAAACTATATATAACTACAGTGCTTTTCGCTTAAAGCGAACTTCAAGGGACTGATCACATTTGTTCGTTTTAAGCGAAGTTCGTTTTAAGTGCAGACATCAAGAAACCATTATTGTGTGTACACATGTATTTTTTAACACTTTGGCTATTTATTTATTTATTAAAACAATTTTAGAACATTGTAGTCTTTAAAAAAATCAGTTATTTTAGTTTGCTTAGTATATTGGCTTCATTTATATACACTTCCACTTGGGCCAAGTGTCGCGAGACTGAAGAAAATTTCTTACACAGCTTACGCTACACATTGCAACTTTGCATTTTTTGTTATTTTTTTTTTTGCATTTTTTGTTCATGGCAACACACTTCTTGGTTCGTTTTAAGCGAAAAAAAGAACAATTTACATGCAAAAAAAGTTTGTTATAACCGAAAGTTCGCTTTAAGCGGGTTCGTTATAAGTGAAAAAAATTTCATGGTTTTATAGAAATAAAAGTTCGTACTTTCCAAAATGGTTCGTTTTAGGCGAAAGTTCGTTTTAAGCGGGTTCGCTATAAACGAAAAATACTGTATATATTAATAGGCTATACATCGTCTATTTGTCATTAAAAAAATTAAATGGGCCTTCTTACATCGTCCATCTTTCATACAAAATTTAAATGGGGTATACATCGTCCATTTAACATACAAAAAATTAAATGGGATATACATTGTCAATTTTTCAGATAAAATGTTAAATGGGCTATTATACATAGTCTATTTTTCAACAACAAAAATTTAATGGGCTATACATTGTCCATTTTCCATACAAAAAATTGTATGCCCTTATGCATCGTCCATTATTTATACAAATTAATAGAGGCTATACATTGTCCATTTTACACACAAAAAATTAAATGGGCTATACGTTTTTCATATTTCATTCAAAAAATTGAATGGGCTATACATCGTCCATTTTTGTTAATAAATTAAATTGGCCATTATAAATAATAATTAATGGGCTATACATTGCCCATTCTTTTTACAAAAAATTAAGTAGGCTATACATCATCCATTTTTCATATAAAAAATTGTATGGACTATGCACCGTTAATTTTCCAAAAAAAAATTAAGTGAGCTATACGTTGTCCATATTCCATACAAAAAAAATTGTATTGGCTATACATACAAAATTTAATGGGTTATTGTATGTATATCGTCCATTTTTCATGCAAAAATTAAATGGGATATCGTCCATTTTTCATACAAAAAAATTAAATGGGTTATACATAACCTAACCAGACATCGCGCTTTAGGGGATACCAAGATATTAAGAAATAAATATTAATTTACTTAGGAGGTGACGTCATCAAGTATGTGACGAAAAACGATTTAGACACAAAATCAATTTGAAAACGATAAAAGGTGTGATGTGTTTGCTATGGTCGTTTTGTCAACCATTTTAAATTTAGTTTTTTATGGTTTTTGCAATACTCTTTGATCAATTTCTTTACAAATCCCTAACATGTTGTTTCTACATATATTATCTTCTAGTGCGCTTTTTAAAAGTCAGTAGATTAAGATTGGCTTAAAAATTATACATACAGCCAATCCGAATTCATCACACCTTTTCAAAATGATCGGTTTCGTTTTTAAAACAATTGTTTTCCATCACATCGAAATGAAAATTCGTAATCAAAACAATTTCGATCGAGTTCTATGACAGGCCTGATTGACTCCTTTTATAATAACATTTTCGTCATTCAATTGTTGCATCTTATTGAAAAATTTAAACATTTTTACTGTTTTGACTTCCAAGATATCTTGAAGTAAATGCTTCTTCTATTTGGGAAGTGCCACTCCAACATCAGTCATCAAAAATTAATAGCCTATTGCTCCTTCTAGATCAACAATAATACGCTGTAAGCAAATCAGCAAGATCGATACGCTTGTATTATTTTTAAGACCAACGAAAATTTCACTACATGAGACACACAACGCCTACTATCGCCTCATGGTCCTCCGTATATTAATTTTCTAGATATCTCAAAGTAATTTTTTCTTATGGGAGTTGTCACAGCCACACGTCCTATTCGAACTATTTTTTTACTTATAACAAATTTTACGTTTCTTGCTGCATTAAATGCAAATACAGGGTGGCCCAGAAAGACCGAAGTGGTGTGAATTCCTTATAACTTTTTATTTAAGACATATTTTTTTAATTTTTTGTTTTTTAAATACAGTAAATTTATAGGGAATATTTTTAGATTAGTTATTAAAAATTGTATCCCGCAAGTGGTGGCCATTTTCTGCTTCGCACAAATGTGCTCTTTCCATTTCCATTATTCATAACTTATTTATGAGTGACGAAGCCCATTTCCAATTAAATGGGTTTGTTAACAAGCAAAACTTTAGGATATGGGCTAAGGAAAACCCGAGAGTACTTCATCAACGACAATTACACCCAGTTAAGTGTACTGTTTGGTGCGGTGTTTCTTCAGAAAGGATCATTGGCCCATATTTTTTGGAAAATGAAAGAGATGTCGCCATTTCCATCAATGGTGATCGATATCGGGCCATGTTGGAAAATTTTGTAAGGCCAGCCGTGGAATACCATCCGCAAATATGGTTCCAACAGGATGGAGCCACAGCGCACACTCCGAGGGCCACAATGGCTATTTTACGCGACATCTTTGGGGAAAGAATAAATTCGCGTAGAAGCAATTTTAATTGGCCTCCGCGTTCCCCGGATTTAACCGCTCCAGACTGTTTCCTTTGGAGTTATTTAAAAGGGAAAGTTTATGTTAATAAGCCTAGGACTATTGAGGAATTAAAAACCAATATTCCAGACGAAATTAACAACATAACACCGGAAGTTTTGCGAAAGGTCATGGAAAATGTGTTGAAAAGAGATCATTTGTGGGAAGCAGAAAATGGCCTCCACTTGCGGGATCTCATTTTTAACAACTAATCTAAAAATATTCCCTATAAATTTACTGTATTTAAAAAACAAAAAATTAAAAAAATATGTCTTAAATAAAAAGTTATAAGGAATTTACACCACTTCGGTCTTTCTGGGCCACCCTGTATATTACAAAAAAATTATATGGGTTAGCCACATTAAAAAAATCGCGAAATATGTGCTGCCGTAGTCGTTCTCAAGTGATGCGAATACCATAGAACGATATTTGATTTTTTTTATATAGATAAATATTTTTAATCAGAAATAATTTCTTATTCTGCCTTAAGTTCAGTAATTTCAATTCTTATTGCTAAAGATGAAAATGGGGAACAAAATATTATGGATAAATCTAAGGTAGCCCGCGAAAAAATTAAAAGCAGGGAGTACCTACATACATACATACATATGTACGTGAGAGGAAAAATAATGATTCGAATTTAGTAGTATTTATTTCAGTACATATGTGCATATGTATGTACATTTTTCTATTTGAAAAAATTTTAATTTAAAAACAAATAGTTTTTCTGTAGAAGAGTAAACACATTTCCATGTCGAGAGTAAAGAGTAGAATATTTTAAGTACAACAAAAATGTTTTTTCTAGAGAGATATTAGCAATTCTAAGTATTACTGAAAATAATAGTTTGAATAATATTGTAAATTTTTTCGATAAATGCATTCAAGATGCAATTAAAAAATTCACTAAGGGCCATTTTCACAACTTGCCTTAAAGGTAGGATTTTGTCTGCCCTATAAATATCTTTGCATTATTACAACTTTAGTTTTTTATTATTATTATTATTATATATAGAAAGCTTAGGGTCATCTTCATAACCAAAGCGGGTAAGGCAAGCCACTCAAAGCCGAAGGATTTCAGGCTAATCAGTCTTTCGTCGTTTCTTTTAAAAATATTAGAACGACTGATTGATCTGCATCTAAGGAACACAATTGATACCCGCGTCATAAGTGGCGCTCAAAATGCCTATCGTAAACGCAGATCTGTTGGGAGTGCGCTTCATGACGTGGTTGGTGTTATATAGAGACGACTGCAGCACAAGGATTACAGACTGGCTGTATTCTTAGACATTGAGGGAGCCTTTAACGACATAAGTATAGAGGCTATTAGAGAGTCGCTGGAGACTCTTAGGGTTCACAATTTTCTAGTGAAGTGGATAATTATCATGCTTAAAAGCAGAATCATCAACTCGAGTATGGAAAGAGAAAGCCTGAAGAGATAAGAGGTACACCGCAGGGAGGAGTTTTGTCACCTCTATTGTGGTTGTTGGCAATGAACGCAATTCTTAGGCGTTTTGACAGGAGCGGACGGAAGATAGTTGCATATGCGGATGACGTGATTTTACTGGTAACGGGAAAGTTTCTTCCCATTATCAGTGAAATCATGCAGTCAACGTTGGGCGATGTATCCTGGGCTAGCAGTAAAGGACTAGGAGTCAACTCAGAGAAAATCGAGCTAGTCCTCTTTACCAGGAGGTACAAAGTATAAAGTTTTGTACTACCCAGGATGGGAGGGGTGGAGCTGTGACTAGCAGAGAGGGCTAAATACCAGGGTGTATTCCTAGATAGCAAGCTTTCTTTGAAAAAGAACACGCAGGAAAGGCTAAAGAAAGGGCTCAATGCCTAATACGCATGCAGGAACTCCATAGGAAGGAGCTGGGGTCTGCAACTGAAGGTAGTAAACTGGATTTACGCATCAGTTGTCAGGCCGGTTATTTCCTATGGTTGTGTGGTATGGTGGGAGGCATTGAGGAAGGAAAGTCACAGGAGATTACTAGCTAAGGTTCAGAGATGTGCCGCGATGGTCATCACAGGTGCTCAGAGAAGCACCCCTCAGGCTGCCTTGGACGTCGTTCTTCATCTACTTACTATAGAGGACTTTGTTGTGGGATCGGCGACTAGAAATCTCCCTAGACTCGCGGAAAACGGTTTGGTGGGGACAGGCATATCAGGTCACACATCTATCTTAAATAAGATCGGTTTTGGTGATCAGGAATCCATAACCCCTGGGTTTACGGACTATAAGGTCGCTCAAATCGATTTTAGTAGAACACCCTTAATGGTAATTGCGGGTAGGGAATATCTATATCTATATCTTGGGAACGAACATTCCTAGTTCTTACAGACTGCCGAATGAATGTAGTGTTTTGCAGGCTGAGATCTTGGCGATCCTCAGGGCCACGAAGCTGGTGGCCGGAAATGTAGCTGAAGGTGTGAAGGTAACCTTCTACGTCGACAGACAGGCAGCGCTAAAAGCTTTTAAGGGACACAATATCAAATCGAAACTTGTTAGTGACTGTAGGAGAGTCCTCAACTTGCTTATGGATAAGTATAGTGTCAGACTATGTTGGGTTCCTGGACACACCAGTGTTGAGGGAAATGAAATTGCGGATAAGCTGGCAAGAATAAGGTCGCCGTTAGATGAGGGAATGCCGGACAGATCGGTGAAATTACGGATAGGTCATTACTATAAAGAACTCAGTAATTGGGTAGAAAGCAGAACCAATAGTTCATGGCGAAGTAGGGAGGATTGTAGTCTCGAGGGGTTTTTTGCCAAAACTAGACTCAGGAAGGTCTACACTAATACTGGACATGAATAGGATGACGATGTGAATCATGATAGGCATGTTGACAGGTCACTGCTCGGTCAGAGCAAGAAGCAGCATTTGGGAGTCTGGCACTCCAGATTTTTGTAGGATGTGCGGGGATGAAGAGGAACCAGAAACCATTGAAGATATTATGTTATTGCCCGAAGGTGTAACGTCATAGGCTTAGATGGCTGAGCAGACGTTTCCGTGAAACTAGAGGACATCAGGGGCTTCATCATGTGAATTCGGTGGCTTAGTGATGGATAATATGGTCACTTCTGGCTGCAAATGGGAGGGTAAATATTACTTTTTTGGGCAACAGAAGGGCATCACAATGGACCCAATTGGATCTCCGGGTGGAGTTGCGGTGCCACCCTTCCTAACTTAACCTAACCATTATCAATAATAATAATATTTAATCGATAAAAAAAATAATAAATGCAGGTTTTATAATGCAAAAGGCAAGTTGTGAAAATGGCCTTAAAGGAATTAAAATAAAAGATACATTTAACATTGGTTGGTTTAGTCGAGAATTAAGACTGTTAAAACAAGAAAAAGATTTTAAACGTAGAGTAGCAAAAACAGAAAAGAGTTAAAAAGAATTATTCACGAGTTTTATTAATTTCGTTTGCTCATGCACCAGCAAAAAAAAACTTGGGACGAGTATAACAGAATAATTTTTCTGCTCGCGAGCACAATTTTTATTAACTCGCTCGTTTTAAAATTTGTGCTCGCAAGTGCTAATTTTGAGCAGAATTTTTCAATGTCAAGAGAATTTAAAGTATGATTTAATGAAAATAAGCAATTGGGTTAAAATTAATAAACGGAAATTAAATGAAAATAAAACAAAATTAATATAAAGTGATTTAATAGTAAAAATTAATGATATAGTAATAGAAAAAGTTAACAGTATAAAATACCTTGGCTTTATTATAGACAAAGACTTCTGCAATTAATATATATAATGTAATAATTAAACCGCATTTTGAGTTTGGTTTAACAATTATATATACATGCTGCACTAACACACAAATAGAGAGGATGCAAAAATTACAAAATAAAGTTATGAGACCAATATTAAAATTCAATCGATGCACACCAACACAATCAGGCTTATCATGAATTCCACATGTGAAAATTTCCGAATCAAATTTTTCGTTCACATGGATTTTAATTTCGTATCAATTCGAATAAAATTAAAGGCTTACAAATATCCACTTTTTCCAACAGACAAATCTTTGTGAACGATTTCCTTCATAAATTGTCAAAATATTTCGCAATCTTATGAAGTTTTTTGACACCAATTTTTCACACGTTCGGAAATTTTCATGTAAAGTTTTATTCATGATAAACCTGAATAATTGTTTTATACAGTGTGGCTAAATGTAAAACAAAGTATACAAATGAACACTCTAAAGTTTAAAAAAAAAGAGAAATACGTCTCAACACTTTTGTGAACAAATATAATAATCGGCCCTGTTCTGTAAACCGAATCCGAGTAAATTTCTCGTTTTCAAAAATTTAATAATGGTCCTGCATGATAAGTTTATTGAATGAATTTGGAAAATGAACTAACTTATTTTATAATAATGAAAATTATTGACATAAAATTATGTTCTATGAAAACCAAGTATCATTGTTTTTCATTAACAAGTTAGAATATATACAAACAAACATTTACATTCATTTCTCAACACTCTCCCAGAACACTCTCCCAGAACTTGGTTTGAATTAACAATTAATTGATACATTAGATTAGTTGAGGCCAAATTTTTCTCTGAAATATTAAATTTTTTGGGGAGTAACAGCCTTTGTAAAAACATCTGCGACCATCTCAGTTGTGGGAAGATATTTTAAAACGACCTCTTTGTTATCAATTTTCTGTCGAATGAATTTTGCTTTTATATCTACATACGTGTTTGGTTCTAGTAGAATAACCTTTATTGTCACAGTATAGAATCATACTTTTGTTGCTTTTTGGATTGAGTTCAGCCTCTAATCGTTTTAACCAAACTGATTCCTGGATTGCAGCTGTTACTGACATAAATTCAGCTTCAGTCGATGACAGTGCCACTGTCTTTTGTCTTTTAGTAGACCATGATATTGCAGCGGACTGATACATAAAAACATAACCTGTAGTAGATTGACGATCATCTACACTTCCAGCCCAGTCAGCATCGCAAAAACCTTCTATTTCACCATCTATTAGCCTTTTATATATTATGTTTTTGTTAATAGTTCCTTTCAAGTATATCATTATTCTTTTTACAGCTTCCCAGTGAGCTTTACCAGGATTGGTGCAAAAATTACTAAGAAAATTGACAGCGTAACATATATCAGGCCTAGAAATTTGTGCGGCATATAACAAACATCCAATCGCTTCGTTGTCGGATTACAATCACTCATTCCAAAACGTTCCAAAACATCTTTTATGTATTTCGATTGATCAATTTTAACAAAATCTTTACCTCGACTAACATTCATGCCAAGAAATGATGACACCTCTCCTAAATCTTTCATTTTAAACTTACTGCTAAGTTTTTCTTTCAAAGATTTAATGGACTTGATATTGTTAGAGAATATTAGAATATCATCAACATAAATAGCAATGTATAGAATTTCATCTTCAGATAGTTTATGATATATGCATTGATCAACTTCGCCTCTTGAAACCCCCATTTTTGTTAATTCAAAATTTATTGTTTCATTCCACACTCGACCTGATTGTTTTAATACATAAATTGACCTTTTTAGCTTGCAAACTTTTCCGGATCCATCATCGAACATTTCAGGTTGATACATATACAAGTTTTCCTTTAAAATTCCATTTAAGTATGCAGAGACTGCATCCATTTGATGTATATGTAAGTTATATTTAACAGCTAGCGCTAACAAATATCTTATCCAACCATATATAACAACAGGGGAAAAAGTTTCTGTAAAGTCAATTCCCTCACGTTGTGAAAAGCCTTTTGCTACCAGTCTAGCCTTCCATTGCAAAATATTTCCTTCTTCATCATTTTTAGTCTTGAACACCCACTTTGATTTGATAGCTTTTTCACCAGGTGGCAAATTTGTCAGCTCCCATGTTTTATTTGTTCTTAATGATTCGTACTCTTTCTTCATAGCATTTTTCCACTCTCGATGAAGACATCGCATCCTTCACACTTTTTGGATCGTTGGAAATAAATTCCATTGCACAAAAATTGTGTGCCTTCTTCATTTTACTGGCAATTCGATCTGAACGACGAATGCACTCAACCACAGGTATATTTTGAGCTTCATTAAAATTCGGAGACCATTCTGCATCATTATCTTCTACAGATGGAGGTAGAGATGATGACCATTCAATAGTCACTATATACGCTCGCATCAGATGCATAATCTTCAGAACGCATATCATTAGATGGCAATTCAACAACTCTCGTAATAATCTTGCAAGTTTTTCCTTCGAAAATTACTTTTTTACCTTCTCTTGTCATTTGCCTCACAGAAAGTAAATTTGCACATAAATTCGGTACATATTCAACATTCTTAACTGTAACCAATTTATTTCTATTTTTACTTGCAATAATTATATCGACATCACCCACACATTCTACGTTAAGTTCATTTTTATTTGCAACGACCACTGATTTATTTTCAACTTGTCGTTTGTTATGCATAAAATCACTGCTATTCATCATATGATTGGTCGCTCTACTATCGATGAACCACTTAATAAAATTGCTGTCTCTCTCTCTTTGAATTCATCAGAATTTGCTACTTGCAGACTTTTTCTCAATACAATCAATGTTGATCCACCTTTCTTATCAAAAAATTTATTTGACTTACCATTGTTATTTTTCTTTTGGCAATTTCTTGATATATGACCGAATTCCTTACAGTTAAAGCATTGAATTTGTTTTTTCTTCTTGACGGGATTCCTCATGTAGAACACAGATTCCTTCTCCTTCTTTTCCATATCGAATTTAGTATATTGCAGAAGAAGATTTTTCACTGTATCGACTTTCAATTTTTCTTTGGAGTTTTCTATAGCCATAACGAGTGGTTTAAAATCATCCGTCAGTCCCGCTAACATCAAAGATGCCGTGAGCTCATCATCTAAATTTAAACCTGCATTATTTACCTTCAATTCAATTATAACTAACTCATTCACGTACTCGTGAATAGAATCATAGTTTTGCAACTTCATGTTGACTAGTTGTTTCAGCAATTCAACTTTTCTAGTGAGTCCAGTATCTTCATAAGCATCCATTAAAGAATCCCATGCTTGCTTAGCTGTTGTCGCTGTTGCAATATGACCGTAATTGCTTGGATCAACCATAAGCGTAATTTCTGCCAACGCACGTTCATTTAAAACAGCATCGCCTTCATCAACAATGCCAGTTTCTATAATTTTCCAGCAATTTTTGATGATTAGACACGATTTCGCCTGCCTCTTCCAGATATCGAAATTCTCACGTCCTCTTAAACGCTCCAACGAAAAACCACCGGGAAGATTCGCCATTATAGTTCTTAATTATTTAGCTTTCAAAAATAATTATAATTCGCGTGTCACTGGGCCCATAACCTGATAAGTTTATTGAATGAATTTGGAAAATCAACTAACTTATTTTATAATAACGAAAATTATTGACATATAAAATTGTGTTCTATGAAAACCAAGTATCATTGTTTTTCAGTAACAAGTTAGACTATATACAAACAAAAATTTACATTCATTTCTCAACACTGCAGACGTGCTTAAAATAATACACAATAATTTTCTTTCCGATATGATATTTGGGAATCTATATAATAAAGGTATTCATTTCAGTTTTTTTTTTCTCGTTGGAAAAATTTTATTTTTTACAACAAACACAAGAAAAAAAAATTTAAACAAAATTTTAATAATTTTTTCTAAAGGTATTCATTTCAGGTTTTTCTCGTTGGAAAAATGGAAAAATGTAATTTTTTTGACAACAGGAAAAAATATTAAAAAATTTTTTTTAAATTTCTTTTTCCTGTGTTTGTTGTAAAAAATTACATTTTTCCATTTTTCCAACGAGGAAAAAACTGAAATGAATACCTTTTCTGTGTTTGTTGTCAAGAAAATACATTTTTCCAACGAGAAGAACCTGAAATGAACACATTTAATAAAAATATATAAAAAAATATTTCTATTGTCGAAGTTAGTTTTATAAAATCGTTCGATCTCAAATCGATCGGTTTATAGAACAGGGCCGAATATGTCTTAGAAGTACAACCTTATTCCCTTAGGAATGCACAAAATTGCAGACTCCAAAGGGTGCGCACAAGCGGAATACAACGTTTACTATTTTACAAGGGATTAAACTTATTTAATATGCTACCAAATGATACCAAAAAGGAGATAAATCTTAATTTTTTTAATAGAAAAATTTTAATACATATTTATAAAGAATAATTCTACCCAAAATTTTAATGATAGTCATTAAATAATATTTGAAAATTATACAAAGCACAAATTTCTATGAAAAAAATTAATGTCCATATTTGTACAAACTAAAATTTTTAGTCATTTATTTAAATTTCCTTTAGGGTTTATGCATTTATTTATTTAATTTCTTTGGAAAAATATTCGTATTCGCCTGAAAATGGCCGAATATTCGACAATTCGTGCACCACTAGTACTCATGTATGTATTTAGTGCAATTTACAGTATTCAAAATATGTACTACTTATTAAATCAATAATAGTACAATGTACATACATATGTATCTACACACACACATATGTATGTGCAAAGTTTGCAATAATAAAAAATTTATCTTATGTATTTTGAAATTAATTCCAAAATCTAATCTATACTACATTTGTTTAAACACAATTATAAGTATTTGACTACCTGATAAGGCGAACATATATTTGGTCAAGTGTATGAAAAACAAAGCCATTACCATAGAAAGTCTGATGAAATTTTGAAGTGTGACAAAAGGTTTTGTTTGCATACATATGCATATATGCACACATACTTTTTATAAATATTTATTCGGATGTACAACTTTTAAACTAGACAAAAACTTGCTTTTATATTTTTAGAAGATTCCTCTATTTCAATTTTTACTACTGCCTATATAAAAATTAACAAAACTTTAATATGTACATACACACAATAATTACAGTTGCATTTAAAATCACAGGGATTTGTTTGTTTAAAACTCCTCTATTTCCACTAATCACGGCCAAAATTATTTACTAAATGTTACGCACTACGTGCATCATTTATTGTAGAAGGAACGTGCACCTCCAAACCGTCCATGTCTTTAGTCAAGTTAATTTGACAACCTAAGCGAGAGGTATCTGTTAATTCATAAGCTAAATCCAACATGTCCAACTCCTCATCGCTGGGTTTGTCGGGCAGTTTATTATAGTCTTCAGGTTTGAATATTAAATGACAAGTAGAGCACGTGAGTGTACCTTCGCACGCTCCAAAGCCATCTAAGTCAATGTTATTATTAACTATAACATCCAGCAAGGAATCTCCCTCTTTACCCTTTGTTTTAATCTTTTCTCCGTTGGCTTTGACAAAAGCGACATTGATGCTAAACGCAAAACAAGATACAATATTGAATTTACATTCACACATACTGTGCTAACAAAGTCTAATCTATTCAAAAATCTCTTACTCTTGTTTCAGTGCCAAGGCCACTGTAAAATTGCGTACAGGTTGTTTAATCGTTTTCTTCCATCCTTCCGGTCTACACAAGGAGATTGACATCGCACGCCACAAGAAAATATTTGTACTTCTAAGAGCCATTACTTTATAAATACATATATTTATTTAGTTTTTGTTAAAAACAATAGGAAAGCAAGACTACTATTATCTAACTTCTACAGCTTTCTACCAAATAACTAAATCACTTTGTGAAATGAACACCAAATTGCTTTATAACTTTATTGTGCATCCAGAAAATAAAATACGAATGAGAGCCTCTCTCCAATAAGACAAGTTCAATGTAATCAAATGTCATTTATTACGTAACGATATTTTATTTAACAGGGTGCTTAATAAGGAATTAAATTTACAGTAGAAAGTATCCTACCTACACAATCGTGCAACTTTTAAGAAAACACAAACCTGGTATGATGGAGTTTATAAAAAGTTTCAAAAGATACCTGATATAATATATATATATATATATATCAGCAAACGTGAAAAAACTTGAATTTTTAAGTGCATTTGTGCATAGTTCTCCTTTCTTTAATATATTAATGGCGATTTCTTTTCTGAAGAAAATATGTTACCACGCTACAAATGTTTAACATATTTAAATGTTACCTAGAATCACTCAAAGTGCTAGATATTATGCTACTACAATTCAACAAAATAATCTGCTTTTCTTTACAACGGTTACATTTTATCATTAATGTACTTCATTAGCGATTTTTAAGGCTATTTGAGAGGTTTTCGGCACACTATTATGATTTTTAAGTACACATTGACATCACTAAATATGTTTAAAAAAACCAAAACAGTCATAATATTTAAATAAATATTTATTTATATTAATTTTTGTAATAACAATTTTTATATTTTGTATTCAAGTAACATTTTCTCGAAATTATAAGCATGATATGCAAAATAAAAACTTCATTACCACAGTTGGAAAAAATGGGAGTATGTACACCTTGAAAAAGTGTGAGAGTAAAACATATTTACATATTTACCTTTTTTTCCTGCAACATATTCATTTCATTTCATTGCATTTCATTTATTTATTCATTTGCAATACATATAGCCTATTGGCCAATTACATTTGTATTACTAGTAAAAGTATGTAGTATTCTATGGTAAGTAAACATAGCACACATCAAAATCACTAAGCTTATACACACAACCCGCCCAAGGTAAAAGAAACATTATTGTGATAAAAGAAAAGCAAACGAACACAGAAATTTAAAACATGTAACATATATGCAACATATTTGTCAGAAAAGAAATCGCTGTAAAATTAATTGCGATCGCGTACTCAAAAGTTTTTACAAATTTTTACTGAATTTTACTGCATTTTACTAAATTGCGTTCAGGTACCCAAAATGCAGTAAATGAGAACACAAATTGACAGAGTAAAGTGACAGTTCTCGACTGAATGCTATGCAAATTTTTACTGCAGAAATTTGTCGCAGTAAAGTTTAGTAAGATAAAAACATGATTCAAAATGTAAGCAAATGAAAAGTAATCAAACGAAATGTGTAAAAATTTGAGAAAAGGATGAACGAAAATTGTGAAAGTCGTTAAAAAATAATTAATTTTATTAATTTAAGATAATTAAAGCTGTTAATATACATATACATACTTTGTAATTTATTTTATTATTCCTTTTATTTTGCAAGCTAATTTAATTACTCAGAGTTGTAAAATTGTAAAGTATCTGGTTACTTAGTATTGCACTTGCTTTTAAGGTAATCAGTAAAATTAATAAATAGTAATGTAATTTTTATTAATTTAACCAACAGTAAAACAAACAACAAGTAATTTCAAATATTATATGAAACAAATTACAAAATATATTCTTAGTTTGTTCATGTTATAAAAATATTGTACCGAGTACCAATAATTACAAAAGTTGAATAGTCAAAACCTTATATATTTTTCAGCACCATGTGGAGTAGGAGTCAGCTGTTTCTACAATCTTGTTAATTTTTTACTATTTTTCCGTTCGCGTACTTTTTTCATCAGTAACAGCTCTTTTTGAGAGTAAATTTTAAAATTTTCGCAGTAACTACTCATTTACTGCAAAAGTAAAAAACACACCTATTATTTTACGGATCAGTTACAGCTGTTGCCAATGATGCAAATTTTTGTTTTTGCTATATTATGCGTTGTAACTAAAATCATTTTAATTTACAAAGTAATCAACATAAATATTTCAAAATATGCAGTTATGGTTTTTTGTGTTCCAGCAGTTTTGGATAACTTTAAATTGACTTGCCTCTGTATGATCCAATTTACATTTGAGAAATTTCTTGCGAGACATTTTTTCAATTCTCTTTTGTTCTTGCCCGAGGATTTTACATATTGGAAATTAATAGACAGACAGAAATTTTGTAGTTTGTTTATTTCTGCTTCTCGTTTGCTACTTACACACATACACATACATACCATATTCCTTAATAATACACATCAAGTATGCATAGAGCCCTTGAAACGAGAAAAATCATATGAAGCAACAAAAATAAATTGCCAAAAGTAGAAAAGAGAAACTAAAAATGTCCAGTACAGAGGGTCATGCACAGCACACTCTGCATCATCACCCCTTCTACATAATTCGTCTGTCTGTCTTTCAATTTCCCAAATATAAGGAGCACTATCCAACATATTTATTTAAGCTCGTAAAGCGCATTATTCAGGGTCAAAATAAATGACCTGCATTATAATAATATTATTTATTTTTATTTATTTTTTATTAGTTCATAAAAGTAATACAAAGCCTATAGGCCAAATAATATATTACATAGCATAAAATAGAACCTTACTATAACAGCTTGTACAAATAAATGTTTACAACAAATTTATTTACATATATGTATGTATATACATTTTAATTTTTATATATGTATGTATAGTGATTATAACATGGTTCCCCAACCATAATGTTTAGCATAAAAGAAAAATTTAAAGCAGTTTAGTTAAAGCAGTAAAGTTAAAGTTTAGTTAGTGAAATTTTGTTTGTAACAACGATGCATCAAGCGAAATCTATTTTTTTTGATTTTTGCACATACATGTATGCAACATAAACATTAGAAGATAAACTACTCAAAGCAGCAGAACTGTCAAATTCTATACGTAAAAAGTTTCTGTATGTAGTTTGACAATTGCATTGCAATTAGCTTGTAATAAGAAGCTATTAATTTATTGTGCAATGCATGCACGTGTATGCTGAGTTCTTCATGCACACGTATACAATGCTTGTGTCATGCTTTTTGACCATGAATACTGCGCTTAAGGTCAATTGCTCCGAGTATTTACCCAGGGTTTACACGTGCAAGTACAAGTTCCAAAGACTCAATACACTCAAACTCTTTTACTAACACAACTACATTTTCGGCACATGTAGTCTACTTCCAACTCAACTGCCAGAGAATAATTACAATACAGTGACTTGTTTCACTTGCAGCAAGTAAATGAAAAGTTAGCTAACAGTGTTGCCCTATTAATACTCTAGTACAAATTAACTAGATTTCAGTGTAATGTTATATGAGTTTTTACTAATTTTAAATGCATTCAAAAGCCAATTTAATGTTTTCTTCTTAAATATTCGTAAATCAAACAGTTAATAAATTTTTCAGACACAAATAACATTGAAACAATACAAATAAATTTCAATACTATTTGGTTCCTTTAAAATTAAACTTTTTTATCTTACATAGCGTCTGTACGTGATATTAACTCTGATATAATATGAAATAGAACGTCGGCAGAATGAGAAAAAATATATTTATACTAATATTAATATCTCTGTAGGGGAAAACGTACTTTTGTAAATATTATATTTCATAATTATCAAGCAGACGCGAAGTGAACACCTTCGTTTATATTATTATTCCCATGTGTTTTATAAAAAATTTTGGCATTTCCTTATTACATCATGTATAATTATATCATTTCAGCATTTGTTTACCAAAATATATTCATTTTCATTTTAATACACAAAATTCTCTTTTCGTATCTATGTATGTGTGCGGTTTTTGACACTTGATATCAATATTGTTTAGTAAATATATATTATGAAAACAATATTATAATATCTGACAGAGAGAAACAAGCCGCCTTAAAAAGTCGGCGGCGGCGGCTTGGGATAAAAAAGTCGGCGGCGGCTCATTAGCCGGCTTGAGCCGGCTGACATTTTTAGCCGATGGTTTTGATTTGCACGCTGAACCAAAAAAGTATCTAAAAACAATAATTTTGCGTTTTCGTTTTAAAAATGCTGCATTTTTAAAAATCAGTTTTAAAATAACAATTTTTCTTTAATATTAATATATAACATTATTATTTTTATAACGAAGCAGTTTTAAAACAACAACAAAAATTAAACATTTTAAAAGGCCGCAAATACATTTAGAAAATATGTGATAGTATCTTCTGAGCGGGTGGACCGTTTTCCTCAAATATAGCTAAGAACACTCTCCATCAAGTCAGCTTTAAAACAGAAACGTTGGTTCCCACGAAATGAATGAAAAAAATCTTTACTCATTCATAAATACATAAGTACTTATATGTATAAATTTTTTGACTTGTGCTTATAATTTTTGATTCCATAGTGTATTGTAAGTATGAAGTAATATTAAAGTAAATTTTTAAAAGATTTAATTTCAAAAGGAACCATCGGTAATTTTAAATTTCTTCATTATTAATTAATAAGATTTAATTTTTAATTTAAAAACTCTCCATTATTAGTTATTAATGCAACAAGTTTAGAATGTCCTTTTTTAAATTAAGAAAAAATTAAAAAAAGAAATGTCGACGGCCTTAGTTTCCGAGTTATGGGCTTTTGAAGTTCTAATATAAAATTGTGATTTTACGGTATATTTTCCAATGAACATGATCAATATAGGTATCATTATAATGGTCGTTCTTATGTGTGAATACTTTCAAATATAAAAAGATAAAAAAACTCTATATTTCTTTGAGTCATTTTGATGAATGCTGGAATTATTTCTAGAACAAAAAGGCGGTTATATTTAAGCAACCCTGTTCAAGTTATAGAACAAGTTGTCAAAAAAATAAATAGCATTGTCAAATATTTCTACTAATATACATTGCAAGGCATATCAAACAGATGCTCTTACCACCACAAAAAGCAATTAGCCGGCAGAAATTTTGAGTCGACGCTAGTCGCATGCATCGGCGGCTAATTTTGAGCCGATGCTAGCCGCATGCATCGGCGGCGGCTTGAAATTTCATTAAAAGTCGGCGGCGGCTCTTGAGCCGGCTGTGAGCCGATCGGCTTGTTTCTCTGATCTGACATAATATTAATATAATACTAATACTGCAGCTCATACGTGATATGATTATCTCTGCTATGAAATTTGACGTTTGCTGATAGAAATATATTTGATATTATATCAGGTATAGACGCTATGTTATGGACAACTCTCCACTAAATCTAAACATGCAAGCATGATGAAATAAATTATTTCATCATGCATGCAAGTTGCAAGACAGTCGTGGATTTGTCTAAAATTTTCGTTGAAAATACATATACATAGCTTGCATGTGTAAGCGCAGGTTTCATGAATTGTAAGTGTATCGAAACTGTCATCACTAAATTATCGATAAATAATGTAAAGCTAAAATAATTCGTTGCACATCACAAGGACTGTTCTAAAGCATATGTTTTTTATTTACTTATCCACAGGCCACATAATCTTATTATTTATGGAGAAAATTTGGAATGATTTTGATTTAAAAAAGCCACCATTTGTGACGTTACCCGCAAAACACGGTGACTTTGGTAAGTCCCTCTGTAATAAAAATATTTTTCATATAATCGTGATTTCAATTAGCTCTAAAATTACATGAGGCTATCGACAAATACTACAGCAAATTCGCTCAATATGAACATGAATTCAATGAGACGGCCGCACTGCTTTCCAGACTAATGGCGAGACGAAAAAATTCATTTAACAAAATGAAAGGCTTTAAAGACATTTGCAAATTAAACGCAGCTTTGTGCCGTCTACTACGCGTTGATTTTAAGCGTGATTTAGACATTTTTAGAAACACGTTGCCCGACTTGAACTATGAGGAAGGCACAAGCATACACATGCCCACCAGGGAAAGTTTTGAGTTTTTACTAATAAAACTTATAGCAGTTTACGAGTTGTATCGACGCATTTGCAATTGCTGTGAATCAGGAGCGGACTATTTTACCTGCCAAATACGTTTGTACTACTTTTTTGAAATAAGCACTTTGTTGCTGGCTGTATTGGGAAAAATTCATAGCCTGAGTATAAAACTATTAAATGTTGCAGCAGACTTATATAATAGCTTTTTGTTACATCGTCTTAAATTTCCAGTAAATTCAAAATCAAAATTTTTGAAAGAAACACAATTTGAATTTCCCCCCAAATTAGAAGTGATGCGATCGACTTCTCAAAAAAGGGAAACCCTACCTGTTGAAGATCCATCCGTTGAAGTCCTACTGCAACAAGAGCAAAAGTTACCAACTGTAAAAGCCCAAAAATTAAAAAAAACAGATACGGGTACCCAAGTTGAACGTTCTTCCAAACCGATGCAAACATTTGAAATTGGCAAATTAAACTCAGTAGAAGAAATAAAGCGATTTATATTAATTGAAGGTAAATCGAGAAGTAAAAATTTAAAAGGTTCTATAACTGAGAAAATCCTTGGCCACGAATGGGCCGGTGCAACAAAATTATTTGAACGAAAAGTACAAAACGGTGAAACAAAAAAAGCCGTTAATATATTTCGTAAATTTCTAAGTTTGAAAATTTTATAGGATAGCTACCTATGTACACATGTATGTATGTATATTTATTTTCAAATAATAAAATGGAAATAAAAGTGCAAAAATAAAAAAAATAAATTAGCTTTATGGATTTACTGAATTTTTTTTTCTTCACCATGGTACATCTTTCCCGAAACGCTGTTCGTTGCTTACTAAAGATTCTCTGCACATTTAGAAATGCAATGCAGAATCAATTTTATATAAAATAACTTGGAAAATATGGGCCAGGGTAAATTTTTTTATTTAATTTTCTATTGGATAATATAATTTGTATTTATTTTTAAGAGGAGCAGCTAAACTCGATTAATTGTACTGACATACGTATTGTGTCTAATTAAAATTGTATGTCATAGTCTGTAAGGATCTTTTTGTCCATATACTGAAACAATTAAATAAATTAATAATTACGAGTGTCGTATTTCGACATCAACTACGACGATTATCTACTAGATTAATAAAAAAATGTTGCAATGTTCTTTAGTCCACCACAAAATCGTCGCAGTCTACACACAACATTCACAAGTAGACCAAATATATGACAAATACACTAACTAAATTGCGAAAATAGAAACTGATTTTGCTTTTTTCAATAATTCACTTTCTTCAACTTTGGTATAATTTGTGGTTGCGGTATTCTTGAACTACAGATTAAAAAAACGTAGTATTCGAAACACGCCAATTACGATCAGGGGTTATTTCTAAAATTAAATAATCATAATCAGGATGTGATGAAAAGCGATCGTTTTCAAAACGATTTAAAATCAACCGTTGTGGAAACGTATAATGAATTCTGATCAAATTTTAGAATCATTTTAAGCCAACCTCAAACCACTGACATTTGAAATGCACACTAGAAGATAAAACAAACAACAAACAATACCGATATCGTGGTTGTGGTATTTCGACTTTGATCATGATGTTTTTGTAATAGATTCAAGAATACCGTAGCCGAAGTTAAAATACGCCAACCACGATACATCACACCTTTAATCGTTTCCAAATTGATTTTCAACAATAAATATTAAAAAATTTCATCGTTTAAAGGTTTGTGAGAAAGTGTTTATGATTAACAAAATTCTATAAAATTATTTCAGATATCGAATAAATCGAGAGAAACAACATCATTTGTGTATCCAATAATTCCATACATTTCAGCTTAAAAACTTTATTCATCTTTGCATTAGAGCAGCTGTGTACATTTCATATATTTTTACTTATTGACTTAAGGCCAAACTTTGTAAATAGAAACGTTTTTTTCGTTTTGAAATTTGTAATTTGAAATTTTGACACGAATTTTCGTTATTTTTCATACAAATTTGAAACGTTTAGAAACGAAATTTTTACAAAATCTGCCTATTAAACTAGGTATATTCACGAAGGTGTTTAAAAACAATATCAAATAAAAGTATTACCCCGTTCACAAACAAGTTCTTTTATACTTTTTGAATTTTTATTAAGTAAAATGCAAATTTTAATATGGTTTTCATACGCTTCATATGAACATAATAATAAAACGTCAAAAGAATTTCAACGTAAATGAAGTTTTATGGATGCTGTGTTATTTTCCGAAGGAGCATGATATTTCTACAAAGAAATAAAAATAATTAAATAGATTTGTATGTATACGTATGTATGATTAACATAAAATATCGCATCTCGTATTAAGGTGCAATTAGACGTGCCATAGCCATAACCAAACCAAAATTCAATAGGTTTCTATGGCAATGGCTATGGCGTTATGGCGAGTCACCTATAATCAAATAAAGTGTTGCCGATTAGTTTGGTTCGAACGGCTGTTTTCTATGGTTATGTCACGTCAGATTGCACCTTTAGTCCCATATACAAGTTTAAATAAAAGATTTAAAAGATTATCTCATCCAAATTTTGAAATGAATGAATCAGTTTGTACTTACCTTAACAAATCGTTTGAAGTTTGGTAGAGTACCATTTAAATTTTCTGGTTGATTTGAACGATTTTTGAATTTATAATGGGATTTATCAGCATATCTCAAAGTGCTATTAAGAGATACTTGTTGTATTTCGATTGCATCTTTTAACGATTCCAACCATTGGCGATGATCTTCAGTTATAGTAAATTCAGCATCGGGATCGGTTTTAATTTCTGATTCGGGTTTAATGTCATTATCGGCTTCATTTTCATTTTTTCCCAACGCAGATTTTTCTTTTTTGATATTAATTTTACCAAAAGAACTTGATATCCAATCAATAGCCGACACTTTACGTGGTAAAATTTTAGGTTTAGGCATTTGTACTGGTGGCTTCTTCACGACAACAATAATTTTTTGTGTGGGTTCCACATCATTACTATCTTCATCCACTTCAATGGTTCTAATTGTAGATGAATCCCTTTGTTTGAAGCTAAACAAATCGTCTCCCTCTTCTCTTCCATCTTCATCAGTTTGTTTACGAGCTTTCTTTGCTTTTTGTGTATCTCCAAAACTGAAAAGATCATCCTCATTTCCATCATCATCTTCATTTAAAACTGGTATCAGAGGCCTCTTACGCGTTTCTTTGCTGGTTGTGGGCTGATCTTCATTGTTGTTGTGGATACTTTTGTTTTGAGTTTTTTGTAAAAATACATTGTTATTTGAGGTCTTGTTGACGTTAACGTTGCTGTTTTCATTATCATTTCTGTTACATGATTTTTTTGATTGAAATTGAAACAAATCTTGGTCATCGCTTTCATCCAAATCTATTCCAATTACTTTACGCTTCCTTGGATTATCCATTGGTTTTTCACCTATAGATATATTAAGAGAAGTATTTTGGGAATTCAAACTAGCGTTAGAAGTGTTTGCTTCCATATTGTCATTAGTTTCAGATATAACTAAGCCCATTGATTCAGAATTTAAGTTGGAAGTATTTTGCTCATTCGTCGAATTAGTTTGAGAATCATTAGCTGGATCATTGGGAACAGTTAAAGGCATTGTTTGAGACAACTTAAAGCTAGGATTGCAATATTTATCCATCGAAGAATGTAAAATTGCTAAACCAATTTCATATTCTGGTATGATGCGCTTGGAGTTTGATTCCAAAAATTCTAAATAATTGCAAAAGAAAATTGTATGTTAAAAAAAAAGTAAATTAATTGAACATAAATAGAGAGTTTAGTGCAGCGATCGATTAAAAGCAACCAAATTAATATACTTTACTGATCTTCATTAGACAATAATTTTATCAAAATCTATCTAGTATGTAAAGCAATGATGTCTGGCAGCAAAATGAACATATAAAATCAATTTTAAAAATCATATATCATGCACGAAGGCCCTCAATAGTGTCGAATTATGGGTATTCAATTCTACAATAATAACAATTTCTTTTTATAGATATTTCTGTGGTCACAAGGTATAAGCGTGTGGGCCGGTTTAAGCAAGAACTATACTAGATATCATATTTACGTCAAATCCTAAAGAAGTGTTTTTTTTTCCTTCGAAAATACGTATTTCGGCTGCTAACAAAATAAAACTTTTATTTGAATTGCAATTTTTTATAAATTATGGTTAAATGTGTATTTATTTGTGAGAGGATAAGAAAAAACGCTGTCAAAATAAAATAAATTATATCCCTCGACTGCTTTCTGGTGTTACTTTTTTGTGTCATATCATAAGCTGTTGGTTCGATGTTGTACATCATAAGTTATGATGTACAACATCGAATACAATTTCATTCGAGTATTCAAATAATTTTTTATTTTATTAAATAAGTTTTTATTATCTTGAAGTTAAGCAACCTAATTTAAAAAATATGAGCTTCTGACATGGAAGCAAAACAGATAAACATAGCTAGCTAAACTTGTTATAAATAAATTTTATAGGCGAACGAAAGCGCGGGAAGTTGGTAGATTTAAATAAAATTTAAAACAAATGTTAGTGAATGTTTTTTTAAATCTAATGAAAGTGCTTTCAAAGATTACATTATTTAAATTATTGATATAATTTTAGTTGCAAAAGCCTTAAAAACTTAGATTTTTTCTTTTTGTGTTAGAAATGACTTACCTGCAATGGTTCCTATTGTCTCTGAGCTTTGTGTTTGTGTTGAAGGTGTATATTGTATAACTACAACTTTATCCTTCACTAAAAATGTTTTCTGCACACCAGTATTAAGATCTTTGCAAGCACCACCAGCCAACTTAATTATCGGACTATACATGTCGAAATGTTTACGGTTTAAGAAAACAAACGTGATACCTTTAAAGAGAGATCGTCTCTTGGGTTTACAACTAAAATCAATGCTATTGTCTCCAAAATCGGGTCTGTATGATTCCGGTTTAGGTAAATTAGTTTTGATATTATTGACTGCACTTAGTAAATCTCTCCAGTAGTTGAGAGTTACAACCTCCTTTTGTTCGATAAGTGCATTTAATAACTTCATTGTAATCGAAGGGTCTTTCATCGTCAAATGCGTGCAGTTTACAGACCATTGATCGAGTATCCGACCTCCTAAAGATTCTATGTAAGTTCTCAGTCGCAAGTTGTCCTCCCTATTTAAGGCCGATGAGACTGTCTGGATAATCATAAACTGAACTCTCCATACATTTTGTAATCGCCCAAAACGTATCAAATCGTTGTTTTTCAGAGATACCTTACGCCCCTTCTCAATGGCGGTATTGCTCTCGATGTTTTTGTTTATAAAGGTTCCGTATTTTGATCCCAAGTCCTCCAACTCTAGTTTAAAGTTTTCATCACTTGCAACCAAGTGAAAGGCTGCATGAGCGCGGCTTACACAAATGTCATCATGCAATTCAACATCAGCACCCAAACGTCCAACAGAGTACTTAAGTTTTTCCGGCAAAAAGCATACCGATTCTCCTAAAAGTTTTTGAAAATATTAGCCATGTTTAGACACGTATAAGAATTTTTCCTATTACCACTAGTTGCATGAGTAATAAACCACATTTTTCTTTGTATTAAAATAAATTAAAATTAATATCTTTTTTGTTGCTGAAAATGTGTTTTTCGCCAAAACCAAACAATTATTTGTGTATGTGTTGTAGAAGAAATTTCGATTACAACAAAGCCCAGGGCTGCCAGAAGATTCTGCTGACAAATCTGCACTTTTTTGAAAAATCATCAGCATTTTCGGCATATTAATTTCGAAAATCGTCAATAAAATCAGCATAAGTTTTTTATTAATTGCTAATTAGATAAGTAATAATTAGACAAAAATTAAAATCATATCTAATTTCACGTATTTTATAAAATAATAATACATAATTACATTTATTGCTATACATATGCTTTAATTTATTATTTAACGTGTGTCAAAATTAATAAAAATTTAAAAAATATAGACTTCTACCACAATTTGCAAAAGCTTACAAAACCCCAAAATCTCAATACATTGCTAAGAATTACAAAACTTCAATAATAGTTGGCTGAGAAATTTTACAAAAAAATTTTAATAAATATATTGAATAAGAACAAATAAATAATATTAAAAAATCTGGCTCTTCGATATAATAGTACGCTTATGTATACATGTTAAAAAAAGAGCTTAAGCGCAGTATTCACGGTCAAATGCATGATGCTTATGTCAAGCATCGTGTACGTGTATTGGATACACGTTTGTAGTACGTGAAAAGGAAGAAGAATTAAAAACTTGTGCTGTTTTTTTACGACTATTCGGTTCACAACGACGAGTGCCAAAATCACTTTAATAGTACCAAACCACCACTATATATTGACGGATTTTCAGTTGGTTTGATCAAAATCGGCATTTTTTTTTGCCTAAAATCGGCATTTCGTTGGTTTGTTTCTGTTTTGATGTATTGGACAAAAATTTGTTTTCGGGAAAATCGATGAATAATGTTTAGTTCATTAGTTTTATACAAAAAAACACGATAGAATTTTTTGTTTAATAATAAAAGTAATAGATACAAAACTGATAACGAATTTTTAAAGAGGTCACATTATTCATATATAATCAATCCATTTTATTGAAAATGACCCATACATCGAAACAGAAACAAACCGACCAAGGCATATTAACTATGATTTGATATGCCTTGAAACCGACGATTTGTTTGTTTATTAATGAAAAATTCGCAAAATGCCGAAAAATCGGCAGTTTTGGCAGCCCTGGTTTCGCCAAAACCAAACAATTGTTTGTGTATGTGCTGCAGAGACCTGCGTCGACCGGCTAACAGCTGGCTGAGCCGAGCCGCCGAAGGCTTCTTGCCAGCCACCGCCGCCGATTTTTTCTCGGCTCAAATAGGCTAAGATTAGCCGAAAATCATGTTTGAAAAAAGTTTTTTTCTTACATTTGAGAAGCGTTTAAATAGCTTTACATTCAGTGAAAATATTATAAAAATCAAAACAAAAGATTTCAAGATATACCCAAAATATGACCTGGCGTTACGTTACAAAAAACAGAAGTGGGGGTTGACTTTACTAACAAAATTGCTTAATTCTGCGAACTGCGGAAGTCTTTTTAGACAAACATTTTTTGTTTGTACTTGGACTAATATACATTTATTTTTCAAGCATCTAAATTAAAAATCGTTTCCCTTTTTTTCTATTGGCCTTAGTATCTGGCGTTACGTTATATAGCGTTTCGTTACTTAAATTTCCACTTGATATTTTTTTGGTTAAAAATTATGAAAAAGATACACAAAAGATTAACAAAACTATATTTGTTATTTATAGATACTTATTAGCTTTATCCGCAGTTCCGCTCACGTTGTATTTTGAAAAATATAATTAAAATTTATTTATTTATTGTTAATTGTGAGTCGCTGATAAAGCCGACAAAATAAAATTAAAAAACAGAATAAAAACCGGTTTTAAGACTGGTTAAACAATCTAAGCCGAATCGAAAACTACCCTTACCAGCAAAAAAATGTATTTTTCATAAAAAATCCGTACCATTCCGAACCGGATGCAAAAAATATAATTTGTTTGACGCTGGTAATG
Source organism: Tachina fera (assembly GCA_905220375.1). NCBI lineage: Eukaryota > Metazoa > Arthropoda > Insecta > Diptera > Tachinidae > Tachina > Tachina fera. Next base: position 68,539,053 of record LR999964.1, read on the forward strand.
TAGCTTTTCATTGGTGAAATAATTTAAAACCCGGTCTAGCGGGTTGGTCGTGAAAGCGAAGAAAACAAACGAACAAACTCAAAACCAAAATTTCAAATAAATTTTAAACAAATATTTAGCATGCAAAAAACACTCACTATCTGGCGTTACCTTACATACTTTTGAATATTAATATTTTATTAAGTATTTGTTGTATAAACGATTTTTTTTTAATATCACATAAGCTAATAACACTTTGTTAACATGCAAAATTTCACGCACAATCGTGAGCGTAGAGATGATGAAAATAAATGCTACTTTTCCTGGCGTTACGTTACATTTAAATATCATTTTAAGAAAAACTAAATTTTACGGTTAATTGATATATAATGGCTTTCTCTTCATATGTCTATGATTAGTTGATGTTGTGCCAACAGTTTTGCAATAAAAGTATTACTGTGCAATTTCTCCTAGAAGTACAAAAAGTAAAGAGAAAATAAATGCTCATGAAATAAAGTAAAACTTACAAAAATGAGAAGTCTAAAGGCAGAATTAGTTTGCACGTGCTGTTCTGTTCTGAATCAGCTGTTTAGTTTCTGTTTAGTTGAAAATCTGTACGTGTGGTTAGTTTTTCCTTTTTCGTTCTGTTCTGTTGCGGACAGATCTGTAAAAAATAAAATTCAACGTCAAGTGACAGCCAAAAGTGTATATGTATTAGTGTAATGTCAATTCTATAGGTTGCCACCTGATTTTTTTTCACAGAAAAAGTAATTGCAAAATATTTTATACGGAAAAGAACGGCACAGAACAGCAACAGAAAGTAAAGACTAATGAAGCCTTTCTAGCCCATTATTTTGCCATCACAATTAAGGAAAGCTTCGAACTCTTAAATTTAGTTAATTTTTACAGCCGTATTCATGACAATTTTAAACAGCGTTTCATAAGTTGTTTAAGCAATATTCGCTAAAATTGTATTCATAATATATTTTTAGCTTAAAAAACATTTTTTAAACCTTGCGTATATCGGCAAATTTTAAAATTCACTGCCCCCTTTTTTAAAAGCATTTTAAGATGACGTGGTTTTTTATATATGATAATTTTCTAGCAATTTTTCCCGCTTTATTTGTGGTAAAAACTAAAATTTACTTTGACACAATTGTAAAAATTGTTAAGCCGACTCAGCCGATTTTCAGCCGCCGCCAAACAATTTTTCGTCAGCCACCGCCGTCGAGAAAATTGCTCGGCGCAGGTCACTGACGTGCTGTAGAAATTTCGATTACAACAAGGCCGATAAAATGCCGATGACAACAATGCTGCCACACCGAAAAATATAGATGTGTTCTAAGTTTACATTATGGGTTGTGCCCATGCTACATATATCAAGCGAAAGTGCGTTTTGAAAAGAGTTGTGAAGCTTGCTGGCAGGGCAAAATGTGCAAATACATATAATGCCTGCCACACACGGATGTTTTTTAATCTGACATACATATCGTGTGAAAGTAATAAATTTCATTTGCATAAGTCAGGCGTCAATTGGTATGAATAAAAAAGTATTTGCTTTTTGTTTAAAAATTTGTATAACAAACAAAAAACTCATACATAGTTAAGGTTTAAGACAAATGTTTAAGTAAATAGCAAATACTTTTGTTATTCATACTACCCAATGTCTGACAAAAACTCTGAAATCATATGTTTTATTATGACAACAGTGTATGTGATGATAAAAAAACGCGAGGTGATGTCAACTGTAATAAAGCTAACATCATGTTTATATGACATGTTACAATCAAGACATACACGAATGCACATACACTCATACGTAAGAATTCGCACTTATAATACACGTTAATTTTTTTTTTGTTCGTTTTACGTCATGTGGCGTGCATACAATACAAAATACAAGAATATAAAATGAATATATTTCTATTTCAAGACTCTCCCACATATTCAAGAATTTCGCCAGTTTTAGTTGCTCAACTTTTTATTTTGTATCAGAGAGTTGAGAGAGTAATATATACTTTTTGTACACTTATCTTTTTCTTTCTTATTATAAAATCAAAAGTTGAGCAAGAAAAACTGCTGAGTCTAGGACCAGAGTTAGTGCCAAATTAAGAAAAAGCACTAAAGGCCGGGGCACAATGAGTGCTGTTTCTAAAGGGGATTAGACACGGTCAAAATGCTTGCTGAGATTGGTTATAGTATGAGTGAAAATTTGTGGTGTGTGTGACACCAACGATGCTTGATGAAACATCAAAAAATTTTGATTTTCAGCATGCTTGCTGTCACTTGTTAAGGCGTGTATATTGTTACCCCATCAAGCCCGTACAAATTTTCATTATAATTATATTTCCATTGTAAGCGGTTGCCTAAAAAATTTGAATTAAAAGAAGAAAATCATAAATTTGACTGGTGAAGAAAGAAGAGTGTTAGAACTTTCTTACTTTGCTTTTTTCTTTTTTCTCGTAGACAGTGCTGCCATTATTGTTATTGAATTTCTTTATTTAGTAATTTTTATATATTTTCTTCAACCAAATGAACAGCACAAAATCAAAATAAAATGAATGCTTGGTGGGCCATCAAGCATGGTAACATAAAGCCAACAAGCAGATTTTGAGGTGCTTTTAGAGCCAAAAAAGCTGGCACCACTGTTCATTACATCAGGTTTGCACATGATACAATGATACTAACTAAGTACATGCACGACTACAACAGAATTACAACACCAAAAAACACATGTATTTTGTTGGTATAAACAAACCCTAAATTGTCGGAAACAAATGTCTTTTGTTTATAAAAACAACAATTACAGAGTAACTAAAGTACAACTGCAGACGCGGCATTCCTGCATGATTATAGCTATTCAGTGTTGCCAGTCTGTGTGTAGTTAGGCAGTGTGTAATTTCTACTCACATGTGTATTCCATATAATTAAATTCTTTTGTAATCTGTATGTAATTCTACTTTGGGTTCTATTTTTATTTATTTTTGTTTTAATTTTAACCTACACAAATGATGTGTAGTGTAATTTTCTTCAATGTGTAATTGGAGACTCAGCCATGTGTAAATGCATTGGCAACACTCTAATCATTTTATTCGCACACATACATTAACAGTTTTGCATCTTGTAAACAAAGTTTGACAACTATGTGCAATGTATACAGTGACAGGCTGGGCTTGTGCATGTACCTGGGTTTGCATTTCTTCAAGGTCGTTTGGTCATTAAGGCTTGTAATTAAAACCTTCAAATCAGTCTTGCCATGATACAATTATACTAGGTACATGCACAAGCCCAGCCTGTCACTGTATACATTGCACCTAGTTGTCAAACTTTGTTTACAAGCTGCAAAAATGTTAATGTATGTGTGTAAGCAAAATGATTACAGTGTTGCCAATGAATTTACACATGGCTGTGTCTCCAATTACACATTGAAGAAAATTACACTACACATCTTTTGTGTAGGTTAAAATTAAAACAATAATAAATAAAAATAGAACCCAAAGTAGAATTACACACATATTATACAAGAATTCAATTACATCGCCTACACATGTGAGTAGAAATTACACACTGTCTAACTACACCCATACTGGCAACACTGAATAACTATAATCATGCAGGAATGCCGCGTCTGCAATTGTACTTTAGTTACCCTGCAATTGTTATTTTTATAAACAAAAGACAGTTGTTTCCGACAATTTGGGGTTTGTTTATACCAACAAAATACATGTGTTTTTTGGTGTTGTAATTTTGTTGTAGTTCTGCATGTACCTAGTATAATTGTATCATGAGTCTTGCCTTAACAACCAAGAAGTGAAGTCGTGCTATTTAAGTAGTGGACAAATTAATATTGTGAATAACGACGATTGTTGATGAAAATCTCTTACGAAAAGTAAATTTTGTAAATGTAACTTTTATCTTATCTGCAATATCGATGTACACTCAATGAAAACGTAAGAATATACAGTATGCAAAATTCGTATTCGTACACCCGCAATCGAAAAAATTAAATTACTTATTTCTTGCAAGGTTTTGTTTATAGAGGATGTATTTAATAAAACATTTATATAATAAATATATATTTAATTAAAATTTTGTTACAGAAAAGCAAAATTCACCCATAAAAACAAAATTAATATTCGTACGTAAGAAAAATTTAACCTCTTTTTATATTAAAACTAGTTTTTAATGAAAATTTTTAGGAATATTTTAGTGTACGAATGTAAATTTTGTTCATTAAAGATGTGTAGAGAATTGGGCTACTTTCTAATTAAATTATTCATCGAAATGCCATTTTGATCATTTCATTTGTCAAATAAAACCTTTTTTTATAAATTCATAAAACAAAAATAAAAATATTATAGTTATTTATTTAATTACTAGATTTTCTTTTTTTAAAGTTGAGAGTGTACTAATATGAACTTTGTATACTGTATTTCTTTTCGCCACCTCAAGAAACAAGTTTGGTTATTGACGGTTTGAGGTTATTATTATGAAGCCTTCGTTATTACTTAGACCGTATTTAGACGAAAACATTTGGAAGGGAAACATTTTGTTTGGTGTCAATTTATGGGTGGGGAAGAGATATAATAAATTTTGTGCTCGGTAATCGGCAACACGCTTTGCTTTCATATTCTTTGCTACATATACACGCATACATGTACAAACGTGCTTGCTATTATGCAGTAGTATTGGAATGTCGCCGGCAACATTTTCGCTGTGTGAACGCGAAGGAAACAACAAAAGAGAATTTCAGATGTTTTCCTTCCAAATGTTCACCCGTCTAAACTGGGTCTTATATTAAACAAAAATATCTCGTGTAGTCGGCTAGTATGCCGGCAATTTCCTGACTTTGTTTTGTGGCATCTCTAAATATGCAAAATTATAAAATATGTATACTACTTTCTTCAGCAACTATTCTAAGCCAGCTGTCGATAAATAGTGTTATTCCAGTTGTTTTCTTTTTACTGAATTTTCAGGAATTCTCGTGCAGTTTTATAAAAATAAATTAACAACTTTTCAGGATGTCGGCTTCTATAGAGATACCACTCCGTGATACAGATGAAGTAAGTTATAAAATTTTAACATTAAAAACAAATGAAAACCTTTTATTTCCTTTAAGGTAATAGAGGTTCATCCTGATCAGCTACCAGAATGCCAGGAAGTTTTAAGCATCTTACGACAAGAACGATCGCAGTTAAATACCTGGGTTAATGTAGCGGTACGTATTGATTGGCACATATTTGGTTTGGTATTTATGTCCTTGACTGATTTGCAATTTTAGCTTGCTTACTATAAACAAAATAAAACTGATGATTTTATACGTTTGTTGGAGACCGCCAAGTTGGATGGTAACAAAGATTATAGAGATTATGAAAAAGATCAAATGCGATGTTTCGACATGTTGGCCGCTCATTATGTACAGGAGGCAAATCGCGAAAAATCTAAAGACAAGAAGAGGGAGTTATTCATGAAGGCCACCAACCTCTATACCACTGCTGATAAAATTATCATGTATGATCAGAATCATTTGTTGGGAAGGGCCTACTTTTGCCTGTTGGAAGGTGATAAAATGGAACAAGCTGATGCCCAATTTAACTTCGTATTAAATCAATCACCCTCTAATATTCCATCTCTACTTGGCAAGGCATGCATTGCTTTCAACAAAAAGGACTATCGCGCTGCTTTGGCTTTTTATAAAAAGGCTTTGAGAACCAATCCTAATTGTCCAGCTAATGTGCGTATGGGTATGGGTCATTGTTTTCTAAAAATGAACAACCAAGAAAAGGCGAAGCTGGCCTTCCAACGTGCTTTGGAACTAGATCCCAATTGTGTGGGCGCTCTCATAGGTTTGGCTATTTTGAAATTGAATCTTCATGAGCCAGAATCAAATAAAATGGGTGTGCAGATGCTGTCTAAAGCGTACACTATTGACTCCACCAGTCCCATGGTATTAAACCATTTGGCCAATCATTTCTTTTTCAAAAAAGATTATCAAAAAGTTCAACATTTGGCTTTGCATGCTTTCCACAATACCGAAAATGAAGCTATGCGTGCCGAGAGCTGTTATCAATTAGCAAGAAGTTTCCATGCACAGTGTGACTACGACCAAGCTTTTCAGTACTATTATCAGTCTACACAAATAGCACCAGCTAATTTTGTATTACCCCATTATGGACTAGGTCAGATGTACATTTACAGAGGAGATACCGAAAATGTAAGTAGAAATATGGTCTATTTTAAAACAGTTAGTCCTGTTGAAATGTCGAAAGAATGCGGTGGTTTTAAAATGTATATAAAAAACAGAGTACCAAATGCTCACTCACTTATCATTCAAGTGCATGAATATTTTTTTTTAATTTTGGTTGTCTTGTGTTCTATTTGTGTTTGAAGAGGCAAAAAATAGTTTACTCTATTCGTTCTTGTATGAGAGTGTTTGTATTGATTTTTTTATTTTCAAACAAAAATGAGAAAATAAGAAATATACTGCCAGGTTCTAAAAACCATTTCGTTGTGAAATCGCAAACTTTCAAAAACGGAAAACAGAGTTAGTTCTCTTGTATCAGATAATTTAGTGCATTCGAAATTAAGTTCAGAAAAAATATCTCAAGCATATGAAATCTTAAAACCAAATAAAAGGCTGCAATAAATTTGTCGGTTTAAAAACGAAATGGTTTTCAGAACCTGACCGATATTTTTTCATACATTAGTACTTATTTGATATGCAACATTTTTTAAATTTTTTCACAAATGAATGAGAGTCCTAATTTACACTATGCAAAGCTGATTAGTTTGTGGGAAAGAAAGACGAGGGGAAAAGAACCATTTCCCCTCAACAAGAATTGAAATACTAATTGTTTATTAATTACTTCTGAGAAAAACTAATAAATATAATAAAACCTCAGTCGTTAAGCAGCTCTGCAATCAGGTACCCGCAAGTAATTAATAAACAATTAGTATTTCAATTCTTGTTTTTTGATCTTAAGGTTAACGCAAGAATAATTAACTACAAGATTACGCCAATTAAAAAAAAAATAGTAGACGTGTGACGTCACGCACGCTGCGTTTCTATTGGCTGATAATTTGGTTTATTATTTTTTATACAACTCGTTATTGCTATTTTGACTGCAGGATTGCCAACCGCTATGCAAGTACTGGTTTTGCTAAGTTCGGTGAAAAAAGTGGACATATGTATAATAATCCCACCTTTTTTTACTTTTGCAGGTACTTAAGAACAAGAAGACAAAACAATATTGTTTTTGTTTTAGGTATTTACGCTTGTTTTAATGTTCGCGGTAATTAGATAATTGCGGACTTATGTATAAGCAAAAATTGGCATGAACTTAGCACAAGTGGCAAAATTTAACATGATCTTAAATAGTTTTGCCATGAAACTTCACATTAAAAACCATGCTAGGACTTAGAGGTGGATTAAGATTAGGTAATGCGACCATTTTTAATGTCAAACTATATGGAGGTACTCGTTAAAACCTAATTCAATTCACTAATTAACTTTTGCTAACTTCATGCCAATTTTTGCTTATATGTACATAGGGCCGTTGATTTTTAACCGATATGCAAATTAAAACCTGTGAACTTTTAAGCAATTCAGTTTTTAATGAAAATTTTCTTTAAAATAATGCGTGTGTGTTGTTAGAAGGTAAATAAAAGTATTTGTAACAACTTTTTCCATGAAAAAGTTAAAATATTTTTTTATAAGTAACTGACCGCTATGCGTATGTATGAAGATGTTATGTTTGTATGAATATGCATACACACATATTTTTTATGAATGTAGGTACGCGTATATAAATTTGTCATTAATTTGTAATTTGTATAATGTACCTGCTAGAAGGGGTGTTATTCGAACAAAATATTAGTGCACTATTATTATTTGTTTATTTATTTGTTTTATTAAAATGATGTACCTACCATTTTTAATGTTTTAAAATTTAACAATTTTACTTTCAAAAACTTTAAACAAAAAATAAATTCAGTGAAGTGCGACTTTGACCCGCGCACGAAGGGTTCCGTACAGGCACGAGATATGTAATTCAATGCGAACAATATAAACTATAGTTTTGGCATTTTTTTCGTTTTTTCGGTTTTAAGTTTTTTTTAGTTTGGGGGTTTTTGAATTTATTGACGCTTTCTGAGTTTTGGCACTTTTTTCACGTTTTGGCGATTTTTTTTGGTTTTTGAAGTTTTTTTAATTTTGGAAATTTTTATTATTTTGGCTTTTTTTTTATTTTGGTGATTTTTTTAATTTTTGCGATTTTTTTAGTTTTGGCACTTTTTTTTCGTTTTTAGATTTTTTCGGTTTTTGGCGTTTATTTTGAATTTTGGCGATTTTTTTTTAACTTAGCGATTTTTTTTAATTTTGGCTATTTTTTTCATTTTGACGATTTTTTTTTTTACATAAACAATTATTTTGGTTTTGGCGCATTTTTCGCGTTTTGGCGATTTTTTTCGGTTTTTGGCGTTTTTTTCATATTGGCGATTTTTTTAATTTAAGCGATTTATTTTAGTGCTAGAATTTTTTTTAATTTTGTCGATTTTTTTCGATTTGGCGATTTTTTTTAAATTTTTGGCGATTTTTTTCAGGTTTTGGCGATTTTTTTCGGTTTGGCGATTTTATAATTTTCGGATTTTTTAGTTTTACCGTTTTTGAAAATTTCAAGAGTTTACCTCTTACGGTCTCCAAGATATAGCAATTTGTCAAAATTACATAGTCAAAATTGCATTAACTGATGGACCACCCTTTAATTTAAATTTTTTAATATTTTAATGTTTATTGTTGTAGTCTATATAAAAATACACTAATTTTACAAATTTCAAGTGTCAATATACATATGAACATACAATTGTATGTATATTACATGAGATTTTAACATTTTTCGTCGCTCGTTTTGGAGCACCCTTTAATTTCTAATTCTCATGTATTTGTTGTTGTAGTGGCCAAGGATCTACATACTCTGTCCAAATTTCAGGTCCGTAGCTCTTACGGTTCCTGAGAAAATACCGTGTGACGGACAGACGGACAGCGTAGCGAAAACAATAGGGTTCCTGTTTTCACCTTTGGTGTACGGAACCCTAAAAATTATTAAAAATGCTACCATTTAACTGAAATGCGCTATATTATATAATAGCTTTTTAAAAATATATAATAGTTAGAGACTTTAGTTTTGGTATGTTTCAATTTGGTGCTATGAATTAACACAGAAAATATTTGTTAAAATTAAAACAAGTTGAATTTAAAAAATTAAAAGAAACTCTCGATAACAAAAGGTCTGTTCATTTACTTTCCCAGCAGAAACTAGCACCGAGAGAGTAATGCAGAAATTTACAAAATTGCTCTCCCAAATATGAAAAAGTAAATGAACGCTTTAGAGTCTAAACACAATGTTTGCGGTGCGGTGCGATTTCTCGTTGCCGGAGAGAAAAATAAACATAATACAACGGAAGACGGCGCCGGCAAATACTTGTCATTGTTTGTTTAAATTTTCGTTAATTTTTTTGTGCATAAATTTTTATAACTAAAAACAAAAAATGATTAACATTTTATACATTCGTAGATATATTTGATATATTTTTTAAACTTTTATAATCTATGACAAAAATTTTTGAACTTCGAAATCATGTTTTTTTTTTACAAAACTGTTGTGAACACAGCCAATTATTGAAAAACAACGGCAACGTCAGCAAGAGAGAGAGAGTATCAAAAATTAAGAGAATAAGAAACTCCGCAATGAAAATAAAATAGATTTTAATTTTATTCCGTCCCGCACTGCTAATTTTTACTTCAAAATCGTATGCAAAATCGCACCGCACACATTTTTGGATCTCGTTTGTTGACAAAAATCGATTATTTACGTTCGTTTGGTAAAAAAATTAAGTTCGAAAATTATGTCTGTTGAACTTTCTTTTTTGGCGGTTATGGCACGATAGATTTGAATATGTACATATAATTGATATACATTTTTAAAAAGTGAAAAATATGCACTTATTGATGCTTTGGAAGTTATGTGACCTTAATGACCTAAGTAGATAACGGTCACTTGTGGAATAGCAGAAAATGACTTATAGTATTTCCTTTTCTAATCCAATGGGTCCTGCCAATAACTATAACCGGATATATATATTTTTCTTATTTCTTTTGCTGACAAATTAATTCTTAAACCGGCTGCAGAGCCAAACGGATAAAGGATAACTAATAATTATAATTAATTATTGTTGATGTTGCTACTAAATTTATATTTATGCAGGTGTGCTTATAACTTTTGCTATGTAATACTGGTTTTTGTTCCAATGGGTTTTGTATTACAATATGCATGAAATAAATAAATACATAAAGAAATTATCGTTGAAAAAAATTAAATTCTTGAACACTATTTGTTGGTCTTTTTTTAGTTTTTTTTTACCATATTGATATTTTTAGCTTTGAGCAAATTGCTTACTATTGATTTTATTAAGCCTAAAAATGATGTAATATTTCTTAAAAATTTAAATATACTTATTTTCTTCTAGGCCGCACAATGCTTCGAAAAAGTATTGAAGATTCAGCCAGGAAATTATGAAACCATGAAAATTCTTGGCTCTCTATATGCAAATTCCAATTCTCAAACAAAACGTGACATGGCTAAAGCACATTTAAAAAAGGTAACCGAACAATTCCCCGATGATGTTGAAGCTTGGATTGAATTGGCCCAAATACTGGAACAAAATGATTTGCAAGCTTCGCTGAGTGCTTATGCGACAGCTTCCAATATTTTGACAGATAAAGTAAAAGTTGAAATACCAGCGGAAATCCTTAATAACGTGGCTGCTTTACAATACCGAATGGGCAATTTAAAAGTTGCTAAGGAACGTCTTATGGAGTCGTTGGAAAGAGCTAAATCAGAAGCACCAAATGATGCTCAGTATTATGACTCTATATCAGTGACTATGACGTATAATTTGGCACGTCTAAATGAGGCCATGAGTTGTTTCGATGTGGCGGATAAGTTGTATAAAGATATTTTGAAGAAACATCCGAACTACATTGACTGTTATTTGCGTTTGGGTTGTATGGCTCGTGATAAGGGTTTAATTTTTGTGGCATCCGATTTCTTTAAAGATGCTTTAAATATAAATAATGACAATCCAGATGCCAGGTGAGAAAATAATTAATATATTCATATTTTTTTTTGTTAACAAAAATACGTATTATTTTCAGGTCATTATTGGGTAATTTGCATTTGGCCAAAATGCAGTTTGCATTGGGACAAAAAAATTTTGAAACTATTTTGAAGAACCCAGTTACATCTCAAGATGCTTATTCCTTGATTGCTTTGGGCAATTTTTCACTGCAAACTTTACATCAACCTATAAAGGATAAAGACAAAGAAAGAAAACACCAGGAAAAAGCTTTAGCCATTTATAAACAAGTTTTGCGTAATGATCCACGCAATATTTGGGCTACGAACGGCATTGGCGCTGTTCTGGCTCATAAAGGATGTGTCATTGAAGCTCGTGACATATTTGCTCAAGTACGGGAAGCAACTGCTGATTTTTGTGATGTATGGTTAAATATTGCACATGTTTACGTAGAGCAAAAGCAATATATCAGTGCCATACAAATGTACGAGAATTGTATGAAAAAATTCTATAAGCATCATAATGTTGATGTAATGCAATATTTAGCCAGAGCTTATTTAAGAGCAAATCGTTTAAAGGAAGCCAAAATGGTGTTATTAAAAGCCAGAAGAGTAGCTCCACAAGACACGGTATGTTAACTGAAAATAAAAATTAATTTTATACTTAATATTTTTTATATATTTTTTTAGGTACTATTGTTTAATATTGCTGTAGTGTTACAGCGTTTGGCTATGGCTATATTGAAGGATGAAAAATCCACTTTGGAAATTGTCTTACAAGCTGTACACGAATTAGAATTGGCTCAAAAGTAAGTCGTGAATTGATTCTAAAACACGTTTCTTATCAATAAGTACATATGTACGTTTTTTGATGACAGGTACTTTCAATATCTTTCAATAAACGGCGATAAAACTCGTTTTAACATTGAAGTGGCTGGCTTGGAGGCCAATCAATGCCAAGATTTGTTGTCACAAGCTCAATATCATGTGTCCAGAGCTCGTCGCATTGACGAGGAAGAAAAGGCTCTTAAACGTAAACAGGAGGAGGAACGTATGGCCTTTAAATTACGTCAAGAAGAAGAACGTAAACGTCGTGAAGAAATGTTAAAATCTTCGCGAGAACAGATGTTGGCAAAACGTCAGGAATATGTGGAAAAGACGAAGAATTTGATTATGACCCTTGAGGTGCCACAAGAAAAAGAGCGCAAAAAAGGTATTTTAATTTTTATTTTCATGTCTTGCATTAGTAATTACTAATATATTTCTTTTATAACTTACTCCTGGTACAGGCGGAGGACGACCCCGTAAGGATGATATCATTACAGATTCAGAGGGCAGTGATGCTCCCATGGAAGGTGGCGAAAGACCACCCAAGCAAAAGAAACGTAAAAGGAAGGAAGGAGGAGGACGTAAACGTAAAGCTACTACTTATGATAGCGACAGTGATGGCGGTAAGGATAAGAAACAAAAGAAGAAATCAAAACTAAGCAAAAAAGTTGAGGACAAACTTTCCGCCAAACAGCGAATGAAGATAGTGTCAAAAGCCACAATTTCCACTAGTGAATCTGATAGTGATGCCAGCGGAGCTCCTAAACGTAAACGCAGTATCAGCCGCTCGGGCAGTGGTTCTGGTAGCGGAAGTGCTTCCGATGCCAGCGCTGGTAGTATTAAGCGTGCCCGCAAGCGCATTGTCTCGGGAAGTGATTCAGATGGCTCGAAGTCTGGTTCAAAATCAAGATCCGTTTCAAGATCTCGTTCTCGCTCACCCTCAGGAACACGTTCCAGATCGGTCAGTCGTTCTCGGAGTCGTTCCAAGTCGAAATCGGGTAGTCGTTCTAGATCCGTTAGCCGCTCAAGATCACGTTCAAAATCTGGTTCAAGATCACGTTCAAAATCTGGTTCAAGATCCCGATCAAAGTCTGTTTCAAGATCACGTTCAAAATCTGCTTCTCGATCACGTTCACGCTCAAAATCCGGCTCAGATCGTAGTCGTTCTGCTACACCAGAAAGTAACTAAACTTAAAAAGAGTTCTATTGAAATATGCAATTTTCTTTTATTATATTAAATATATATATTTAAATAAATATATAATACATACATATTTACATATCGAGTCTTTGCTGCAGGGAAGACATAACTAAAAAATGCATTTGGTTTTTTTAATATTACCGAATGAATCGTCATATCGTTCTTTTATTTATTTTTATTGAGGAAAAATTCCATACAAATATATTTTATACTCAACTATATTAATTATTTCATCATTAAGTTGTTAATAAATTCAAAACTTTAAACTAGTTTTTTGTAAAACAGGTTTTTTTAGTTTGATTCTCCAGCAGCAAATTTTCGATATGTTTCTGTTTAAAAAGGGTAATCATTCTTTCATGTAGTTCCTGGTGGGTGTTAGATTGTTTCAAAAAACGCTCTTTATTTGTATCACCATTTTCAATTCAACTTTATTTTTTATTATTATTTTTTTAATTGAAATTTCTCTACATTCCAATGGTGTTAATATGCGTGACCACTTCTAAATCTGTTTTGGTTCAATTTTCATTTTACTTCTTTTTATTAAAACTATATATGTTTGTACATATGTACTTCAAAATAGTGGTCATAATTGTTTTGTCAATTGTGTGAACCTTTCCAGCGATTTATAATCTCTTATTTCAAAAAACTTAAAACGGGATCCAACAGTTGATTATTGAGTTTCCTTTAAGCTAAAGAGTTCTGAATTTTCTATAATCATATCACCAACTATGGTACCCATGGGCTTAGAGAAGCGAAGCACGAAGGCATGATCGATCTTCATTGTATCCACTTCAGCATCAATGTCTGGAAATTCTTTTTTAATTTGTATATAATATTTAAGCGGAACCCATCCATCAGTTGTTCCATAAAATAACTTCAGCAAACCCAAATTCTCTTTAATTATATCCTTCTGTAGACCGCGTACCCTTGCCATTTCATCTTCAGCTAAGAAAACTACCTTTTCACATACCGATGCTTTAGAATATTTCAAGGCTGAGCCTATAAAATAATCGGGTATGGCAGCAAACCAAAAGTAAATTTTTATAAGCAATACACGCAGCAGTTCGGGCAACTTATTGAACAATGTAATCAGAAAACCAAACACTGAATATAGAGGCAAAGCTATTTTGGTGAATATCCATCCATTAGATGATTCAATCATTCGTTCAACAGTGGGAAATAGAAAATAGCACTTTTTAATACGTTTACGAACCGACTCATTTTGCAACATTTGTAAAATCATCCAGGCACCAATGGAATGGCCCATCAAATGTATTTTTACACCAGATGGTACATATTTTTCAATAAATTCAATTTTATGACGTATTTGGCCATCTAAATCGAAAATTTCTTCATTGCCTTTTAATTGTGGTACCTCTCTTAGACTGGATTCTGGTGGATCATCATGCCCCAAATGTCCTATAGTATGGATAAAAAGATGTACTACTATGGTTACAAATGTGCACTCTGAAAAAATGCGTCATCTTACCTATTACCCACACAGGCATCTTTTCCTGTAGCCTTTTGTACAATTCTCCACAAAATTCTGTATAAAACCCAGGCAAACCAGGATTTCCCGTTATGCAAATGGCGACTTCTTTCACTTGATCCATAGACTCCTCAATCCAACCGCCCCATGTTATAATATGGGTAGGGATGTTACAAATATTTACAAACGCTTCTTTCATCATTTTCTTCAATTACTTAACTTAACAATAATGTCTTAATGCATAACAAACATAAACTACAAAAAGGCTCAGAATTTGAAGGTAGCAATTAATTCAGCAAGAACGCGGCTCCTAAATAATTTGTAATTATTACTATAGTAAGTGTAAATATTCTGTGCACAGAGGATTTGTGATTCTGTGAGTTGTAATTGGTTATTACTTTCTCCAGAAGCACAGTGTATTGCTGCAAAGTAGTCGCACTTCAAAAAACTACATATCAGTCATTTATTTCAACAGTGTAACAACTCAAAAAATGCATTTTTGAGCTAATGACACAAAACATACAGAAATGTCACGAGACGGAAAATAAGGGTATTTTTCTGTTTGTCTCGTTTTCCCACAAATTTTGTCGTCGCTTTTTTTGATACTTCTTTCTAGTGCAATAAATTTTTATTGGCTGTGTTAACTGGAAAGTAGCAATACACTACATTATCAAATACACTATAACATGATAAAATTATACTAGGTACATGCACAACTATAAAAAAAATACAACCCCAAAAAACACATGTATTTTGTTGGTATAAACTAATGATCTGCACGAGTATGATTGAAAGGCTGTTCAACACATTCTCAAATTTTCAAACAGTCTTCCTATTCTCATTTGTAAAAGCGAAACGAGCAATGGAACTGAAAAAATATGTATGTGTTGCTGTTAGAGAATGGAAACATGAGAGAATGGAGACATTAGAGCAGTGATGCCAACAATTCAAAGGCAAAACGAGCCAACTGAGTAGCCAAAAAGAGCTATATTTAAAAACTCAAGATTTTTCCGTTTTAAATCTATGAATGTACATATTTATTATTCAATTTGCACTTCAAGATTTTTTTACATTAATAAAAATAATAGTAAGAAAAAATGAAAAATAATAATTTAAAATAAAATAATTTCACAGCAATTGATACAAATATTTATCTGCATTAACAATATAACCATACAACATTTACATATACAACAATACAACATTACATATATGTACGTTAAGTTATAAAATAAGAACAATCATTTTCAGAAAGAGTTAGCTTTAGAAGGATCTTTTGTTGTTTTAATCCATTTTTTAAACGCGGTATTTGATTTCCAAGCTTTCCTATATTTTTGGCAGTAAGAATCCATTTCAATAATTTGTGGAAAATTTTCTAATTACTCAGAAACGAACACTTTATAATAAAAACGGAGTTTTACAATTTGAAATACCTAAATACATAAATATATGTATCTTACATAATTGCGAAAAAAAAGTATCTGCATTTGCAAAAACATAGTTGCCAAAAATGTAAATGCCCAAAAGCAGAAAAATTAGGGTAAAAACGGGAAAATTTACTATAAGATCCAATAAGTGCCAAACGTGCCGTTTCCACAATTGAAAAGAGCTTTGTTAGCTCTTCGAATTTCGATCTGGAAGTAGTAAAAATTTCGATCAGTTCTAATGATTTTTACATAGGGTTGTCCTTGCAAGAAGTTCTTTCTCTTTATCTATGCCTGGTCACTGAATTGGAAGCGATATTAAGAAAAATTCCTTTTTTTGTTTTCTATGATGATATTTTTATCTAGGAAAAATGGTAAATCGTTACCTATTTTAACAATTTGTTTCTTTTTATACGAATTTAAGCCCCAAACAGTGATTTCATGTAAATTTAAGCAAATAACTTTTAAATTTTAGATTAAAATTAGTTCATAAATTTCTTTAAATAAATAATTTTTTTATACCCTTTACCAAAAAATGGTAAAAGGGTATACATATATAAGTTTGTCATTCCGTTTGTAATTTCTACAATATTAATAAGAGACACATAAAGTATATATATTCTGGATCCTTATGCATAGGGAAGACGAACAAGCGATGTCCGCCTGTCCGTCTGTCCGTCTGTCTGTACGTGAAATCGGTTTTCCCAAGCTCCCAGAAGAGCTAGAGACTTCGTTCTTGGACTGGTGTGTCAGAAATTTTCCGAAACATTTTGCTTTTGAAAATCAGCAAAATCGAGCAGACGGTTCCAGAGCTGGAAAACTCAAACTCAATTTTCCCATAGAAAATAACTACCGAAAACAAGTTTTTATTACTTTTTTTTATTAAATTAACTTATTTTATACTTCGGTATGAATAAAATTGGTATTTATAATTAAAAAAAAAAAAATTAAAAACTTAACAAATTAAAAAACTTTTCCAGGGTTGGAAAACTTTAACTTTTTTCCTAATAATTAAACATATTTGATGTTTTAGGGAGAAAGCTACTTTCTCAGGAACGGTAAAAGCTACGGAAATTTGGACAGTGTATGTAGAACTTTGGTCGCTACAACAACAAATATATAAAAGCTAAAAATTAAAGGGTGTTCCAAAATGAGTAACGAAAACTTTTAAAATCCCATGTAATATACATACAATTGTATGTACAAATATACATATGTATACTGACACTTGAAATTTGTAAAATTAGTGTATTTTTATATATGCTACAAAAATTAACACTAAAATTAAAAACATTTAAATTAAAGGGTGGTCCATCAGTTAATGCAATTTTGACTTCGTAATTTTGACAAATTGCTATATCTTGGAGACCGTAAGAGTTAAACTATTGAAATTTTCAAAAACGGTAAAACTAAAAAATCCGAAAATTATAAAATCGCCAAAAATTTAAAAAAATCGCCAAAACAAAAAAAAATCGCCCAAATGAAAAAAAAACGCTAAAATTAAAAAAAAAAACTTCAAAAACCGAAAAAAATCGTCAAAACAAAAAAAAATGCTTATGTAAACAAAAATCGCCAAAAATTAAAAAAAATCGCCTAAATGAAAAAAAATCGCCAAAATCAAAAAACTCGCCAAAACGAAAATAAAACGCTAAAATTAAAAAAAAACGCCATAATCCGAAATAAAATCGCCAAATCAAAAAAAAATTGCCTATATGAAAAAAAAATCCTCAAAAATTAAAAAAAATCGCTTATATGAAAAAAATCGGCAAAATAAAAAAAAATCGCGAAAACGAAAAAAAATCGCCAAAATTAAAAAAACGCCAAAAACCGAAAAAAAATCGCCAAAACGAGAAAAAAGTGTCAAAACAAAAAAAATCGCCAAAATTAAAAAAAAACGCCAAAAACCGAAAAAAAATCGAAACAAAAAAAATTCCCACAATGACAAAAATCGCCAAAACAAAAAAATGCTTATATGAAAAAAAATCGCCAAAAATTAAAAAAATCGCCAAAATGAAAAAAATTGTCAGAATTAAAAAAATTGCCAGAACGAAAAAAAAATCGCCAAAATAAAAAAAACCCCAAAAACCGAAAAAAATCGCCAAAAACGAGAAAAAAAAGTCGCCAAAACAAAAGAAAAATGCTTATGTGAACAAAAATCGAAAAAAATTAAAAAAAATCGCCTAAATGAAAATAAATCGCCAAAAAGAAAATAAATCGCCAAAATTAAAAAAAAAGCTCCATAAACCGAAATAAAATCGCCAAATCAAAAAAAAAAATTGCCTATATGAAAAAAAATCCCAAAAAATTAAAAAAAAATCGCTTATATGAAAAAAATCGGCAAAATAAAATAAATCGCCAAAACGAAAAAAAAATCGCCAAAATTAAAAAAACGCCAAAAACCGAAAAAAATTCGCCAAAACGAGAAAAGTGTCGAAACAAAAATAAAATCGCCAAAATTAAAAAAACGCCAAAAACCGAAAAAAATCGCCAAAACGAGAAAAAAGTGTCAAAACAAAAAAAAATTCCCACAATGACAAAAATCCGCAAAAATCGCCAAAACAAAATAAATGCTTATATGAAACAAAAATCGCCAAAAATTAAAAAAAGTAGCCTAAATGAAAAAAAATCGCCAAAACGAAATAAATCGCCAAAATTAAAAAATAAAACGCCAAAAACCAGAAAAAATCGCTAAAACAAAAAAAAATTGTTTATATGAAAAAAAATCGCCAAAAATTAAAAAAATCGCTTAAATGAAAAAAAATCGGCAAAATCAAAAAATCTGCCAAAAGAAAAAAAATCGCCAAAATTAAAAAACGCCAAAAACCGAAAAAAATCGCCAAAACGAGAAAAAACTGTCAAAACTAAAAAAAAATGACAAAAAGAAATAAAAACGCCAAAAAACGAAAAAATCACCAAAACAAATTGCCTACATATATGAAAAAAAATCGCCAAAAAAATAAAAAAATCGCCCAAATGAAAACAATTGTCAAATTTAAAAAAATTGCCAGAACGAAAAAAAATCGCCAAAAACGAGAAAAAAGTGTCAAACTAAAAAAATTGCCACAAAAAAATAAAAAAAAATTTAATATATAAAAATAAAAAAATCGCCTAAATGAAAAAAATCGTCAAAATCAAAAAAATCGCCAAATTAAAAATAAACGCCAAAAACCGAAAAAAATCGCCAAAAACCAAAAAAAAATTCCATATATGAAAAAAAAATCGCCAAAATTTAAAAAAGCACCAAATTAAACATAATGTCAAAAACCTAAAAATTGCACTAGAAAAAAAGTATGATTTTTTTCACAAAATGAATATGTACCTACATATCTCTGTGCTTAAAGGCACTTTGGTAAAGGGTATATAAGATTCGGCACAGCCGAATATAGCACTCTTACTTGTTTTAATTCTGGTGAATATTTTCTAACACTATGGAGGAGTTACAAGTTTTTGTATGACTAAAATAAGCTTCTACATGGTTTTTGCTCACTCTCGGCAAATTAAAATTATCGATTGTTTGAAAGCAATGAAAATTTAGTTCCACTAGAATGACTTCCATTTTTTTACTGGGATTTAAAATGCATACATATTTATAATCTAACGCATGTTAATATATAATAATACAGTTAATAATAATAACATAACAAATATAGTTATTTTACCTACATATGTATGTATTAGTGATGTAACGAATGTCAATTTTTCATATTCGCGAATACGAATATTTCAAAAGATATTCGCAATGCGAATATGAATACTATATGCAATATGAAATATAAAAAAAATTTTATGAAAAAGTACATCACACTCTTGTCGGCGTACTTTAAAGTTAATAAAAAGAACCCACAAATTTTCATGATCGTCATTGAATAATATTTGAAAATGATACAAAGCACAAATTTCTATAAAAAAATTAATGTTTTTGTACTAAAAATTGAAGAACATAAAAGCTTAAAAAGTATAACATAAAAAATATGTACATGTGTATCATTATTTTGGCAAAAAATAACCAAAATGAGAAAAATATTCACATCTCCACATTAAAGAAAAAAATAACAACTTTTGGTTAGAAATAACCAAAAACGGCAGCCCTGAACATTACTCTAGTTCAGTGCTGCCACAACCAAAAAATTTTTACAACCAAAATTCGCTTTAAAAGTTACCAAATAAGAAAAAATTTAACCAAATTTCAATATGTAGTATTTTTATTAAATAATATACTAGCAAAAAAAGACACTCCAAAGAAGTCATGAAAATGTAGAGTTTGCGATCTGGAAGTAGTGAAAATTTCGATCCGATCTAATGATTTTAACATACATAGGGTTGTCTTTGCAAGAAGTTCTCTTTTTCGATGCCTGTGCCCCATTTCTGTAACTTGTGGGAAGTTCTCGCATCGAGAAAAATGAGACAGGGTTACTCACATACAAATTTATGTAAACTTACAAAAAATATGAAAAAATACAGTTTTTTTCTTACTCGCCCTGTGTTTCAGAGGATGATAACAATTTGTTCGGCTCGAACAGTTCTCACTTTCCTTACAGAAACGAGGCACTGGTCACTGAAATGGAAACGATATTAAGAAAAATTCCCTTTTTTGTGTTCTATGATAATATTTTTATCTAGGAAAAATGGTAAATAGTTACCTATTTTAACAATTCGTTTCTTTTTATACGAATTTAAAGCCGAAACAGTGATTCCATGTAAATTTAAGCAAATAACTTTTAAATTTTAGACTAAAATTAGTTCATACATTTCTTTAAAAAAATAATTTTTTTTAAATTCTGGTGAGTATTTTCTAACACTATGGAGGAGTTACAAGGTTTTATATGACTAAAATAAGCTTCTACATTGTTTTTTGCTCACTCTCCGCAAATTAAAAATATCGATTTTTTGGAAGCAATGAAAATGTGTTTCCACTAGAATGACTTCAATTTTTTAACTGGGATTTAAAATGCATACATATTTATAATGTAACGCATGTGATTTGAATACAGTTAATAATAATAACAACGAAACAAATATAATTCTTTTATCTACATATGTATGTATGTAATAAGTTAACGCTTGTACATGTATGTATATAAAAAGTAACAGTTTTTTTAAATATAAAGTAAACGTAACTTGCAGTTCACAGTATTATAGTTTGAATGTGTGTGATGTTAAATTTTAAAATTTATAACCCTTGACACAAACCTTGTGCTAGCACGCTAACAGAGCTCTGTTAAGCAATAAAAATTCGACTAATGCCTTTCCAAAGGACTTTTCCATTAAATGATGCAACCGAGACGGGAAAAATTAATGCAAATTTATGGATAAGGTGTTCCTTTATTAAAGCTCGTGAATCGATTTCTGAAAATCATGAATTTGAACCAAATATCGTCAAGTTTTCTACTTGGAATTTTCTGAGGGTTACGCACTTTTCTTGGGAAGGAGGCAATGCGGGCGGACAAAAGTGGTCACGTTTTATTGACCACATACCACTCTGAAACCGTGCATACCCAGAATTACTGGAAGTTCGAGTTTTCAGGAGATTTTCGAAAAACTTTAAATTTTTCCAACTAATTCAGATTTTCCACGATGTGACCATTTTTTTATTGGAAGGAGGCGATACGGGCTGATAAGCAAACTCACCTCCTATGGATCACATAGTGCTCTGTAGTACCGAGTTACTACTATTTACTTAAATTAAAAGTTGTTGACAGTGTTGTAAACGAAAAGTATTGTAAACAAGCGAGTAGCAATCAAGGCGAAATCATAAAAGGTGGCTGCACTAGCGATTTTAGTCACAGCTGTTTTATTTTCAGTTGCCTTGGTAGCAATACTAAAAATAATAAAAATAATAAAATAATAATAAAAGCTTAAAAAGTATAACATAAAAAATATGTACATGTGTATCATTATTTTGGCAAAAAAATAACCAAAATGAGAAAAATATTCACATCTCCACATTAAAGAAAAAAATAACCACTTTTGGTTAGAAATAACCAAAAACGGCAGCCCTGCTCTAGTTGTCGTTTGTTTCGTTCAAAAAGAGCGAAACAAACGAAACTATCATTTCCACAAATTTCATTTCTCATCTTTCTAAATTATTATGGAAACATTCGAATGTTTTGTTTTAAAAAGCGGAACAAAGGAAACATGCACATCTGTTTGGAAGTAATTGCGGTAGTTTGTGTGATTTTAATCTTTAATAAAATCTAATTTTAAGATCGAATTCAAGATTTCGTCGTTCTTCATAAAAATCTTAAATTAAGATCATATTCTTACAAGTTTAAGAATATAATCTTAAAATTAAGATCAAGTTTGTGATTTTAAGAATTCATTCTATAAATTAAGAATTAATACTTAAATTTGAGAAAGTCAATCTCACTGAACAAATTTCAAGATTGAAATTTTAAAATTTCTAAATCTAAATTCAAGATTTTTGATCCTACAATTAGATCGTTAATTTTCTATTAGTGTTACGAATTGTGTTAAGTCAATCTTTTGCTAAGCAACTTTTTCTAGGACGAAGTATATGTATGTATATCTACTTTCTTAATTTATTTTTTATTTAATTTTGTATACAGATCTGATGGATTTATATCATAATGAATGAAAAAGTTCATATAAAAACAGTACATTTTATACCCGTTTTTGAACGAAGTTGTTCATTCATCAGGATATAAATTCATCACGTGCGGACATTCAATTATAATTATATATATTTTTTTATATTTCTATATATTTTTTGTAACAATGCGAGGTGACAAGATAAGCAAACTGCATCTATCTGCCAACCGAATGAAAAATATTTGTACCAATCGTAATGAAATTTTTGAGATATTACGTTTTTTAAATAAAATTGGAAGAATATAGTAGAGCAAAATAATAATTTTAATAAAAGCTTAATTTGGATTTAAATTATCGATTAACCTTATAATAACACTGTGATACACAAGAAAAATTCAGAATTTTTAATGTACCAATTATATTTTCTTGCAGTCCATGGATGACAAAAATACCGTTGGTTTTTTTAGGTCACTTCATATAGTGATTTTATAACGGTAAATGTAGTGAAAAACGGGGTTTCTTAGATTTTCAGTTTTAAACAGTTGTAACTTCTTTGTTTCCCAATGGATTTCTATTAACTTTTCGAAATAGACAGAAAATCAAAACATTCATGCAGTTCTTTAGTATAAACAAATGAAAAATTGTCAGAAACAACTGTCTTTTGTTTATAAAAATATCAATTACAGACTAATTAAAGTACAATTGCAGACCAGAGACCTGCGCCGAGACGGCTTAGCCGGCTCAAGCCGCGCCGCCGAATGCTTTTGACCAGCCGCCGCCGCCGATTTTATTCCGGCTTATAAGCAGCTGAAAATTAGCCGCCGATTGACATCATTTTTAGGGTTCCGTACACCAAAGGTGAAAAAAGGAACCCTATTGTTTTCGCTACGCTGTCCGTCTGTCCGTTTGTCCGTCTGGCCGTCTGTCCGTCTGTCCGTCACACGGTATTTTCTCAGGAACCGTAAGAGCTACGGATCTGAAATTTGGACAGAGTATGTAGAACACTACATACAACAAATACATGAGAATTAGAAATTAAAGGGTGCTCCAAAACGAGCGACGAAAAATGTTAAAATCTCATGTAATATACATACAATTGTATGTACATATGTATATTGACACTTGAAATTTGTAAAATTAGTGTATTTTTATATAGACTACAACAATAAACATTAAAATATTAAAAAATTTAAATTAAAGGGTGGTCCATCAGTTAATGCAATTTTGACTATGTAAATTTGACAAATTGCTATATCTTGGAGACCGTCTGAGGTAAACTCTTGAAATTTTCAGAAACGGTAAAACTAAAAAATCCGAATATTATAAAATCGCCAAACCGAAAAAAAATCGCCAGAACCTGAAAAAAATCGCCAAAAATAAAAAAAATTGCCAAATTGAAAAAAATCGACAAAACTAAAAAAAAAATCTGGCACTAAAATAAATCGCCAAATTCGAAAAAATCGTTTAAATGAAAAAAATCGCCAATATGAAAAAAATGCCAAAACCCGAAAAAAATCGCCAAAACGCGAACAGTGCGCCAAAACCAAAATAATTAATTATGTGAAAAAAAATCGCCGAAATGAAAAAAAATCGCCAAAATTAAAAAAAAAATCGCAAAATTTAAAAAAATCGCCAAAACGAAAAAAATCGTCAAAATTTAAAATTAACGCCAAAAACCGAAAAAAATCCTCAAAACGAAAAAAAGGGCCAAAAATAAAAAAAATCGCCAAAACAAAAAAAAAAATAACCTATATGAAAAAAAACGCCAAAATTAACAAAAATTGCCAAAATAAAAAAATCGCCAAAAAAAAAAAAACTCCAAAAAAATAAAAAAAATTGCCAAAAATTAAAAAAACTTAAAAAACCAAAAAAATCGCCAGAACGTGAAAAAAGTGCCAAGACTCAGAAAGCGCCAATAAATTCAAAAAACCCCCAAACTAAAAAAACGCTTAAAACCGAAAAAAACCAAAAACGAAAAAAATGCCGAAACTATAGCTTATATTGTTCGTATTGACTTACATATCTCGTGCCCGTACGGAACCCTTCGTGCGCGGGTCAAAGTCGCACTTCACTGAATTTATTTTAGTTTTGACACTTATTTCTCGTTTTGGCGATTTTTTTCGGTTTTTGGCGTTTTTATTATTTTGGCGATTTTTTTCGTTTTGGCGATTTTTTTAATTTAAGCGATTTTTTTTAATTTCTGGCGATCTTTTTTTCATGTAGGCAATTTTTTTGTTTGGGTGTTTTTTTCGGTTTTTGGCGTTTTTCTTTAAATTTGGCGATTTATTTTCGTTTAGGCGATTATTTTGATTTTGGCGATTTTTTTAATTTGGGCGATTTTTTTTTAATTTTTGGCGATTTTTGTTCATATAAGCATTTTTTTTGTTTTGGCGATTTTATCGGGTTTTTGTCATTGTGGGATTTTTTTTTGGTTTGGCACTTTTTTCTCGTTTTGGCGATTTTTTTCGGTTTTAGGCGTTTTTTTATTTTGGAGATTTTTGCAGTTTTTTTTCATATAAGCGATTTTTTTTAATTTTTGGCGATTTTTTTTCATATATTCAATTTTTTTTTTAATTTTGGCGATTTGTTTTTGGGTTTTGGCGTTTTTTTTTATTTTGGCGATTTATTTTCTTTTTGGCGATTTTTTTTCGTTTGGCGATTTTTTTTTATTTTGGCGATTTTTTCATTTAGGCGATTTTTTTTAATTTTTGGCAATTTCTTTTCATATAGGCATTTTTTTTTGTTTTAGCGATTTTTTTCGGTTTTTGGCGTTTTTTTTTAATTTTGGCGATTTATTTTCGTTCTGGCGATTTATTTTAATTTTGGCGATTTATTTTCGTTTCGGCGACTTTTTTTGGATTTTGGCAATTTTTTTCATTTAGGCGATTTTTTTTAATTTTTTGCGATTTTTGTTCATATAAGCATTTTTTTGGCGATTTTTGCGGTTTTTGGCGTTTTTTTGACTTGTTGGAAATTTTTTTTAGTTTTGACACGTTTTTCTCGTTATGCGATTTTTTTCGGTTTTTTTCGTTTTTTTTTTAATTTTAGCGATTTTTTTTCATTTTAGCGATTTTTTTCGTTTTGGCGATTTTTTAAAATTTTTGGCGATTTTATAGTTTTTGGATTTTTTAGTTTGACCGTTTTTGAAAATTTCAAGAGTTTAACTCTTAGAGTTTCCAAGATATAGCAATTTGTCAAAATTACATAGTCAAAATTTCATTAACTGATGGACCACCCTTTAATTTAATTTTTTTTTAATTTTAGTGTTAATTGTTACACTAATTTTACAAATTTCAAGTGTCAATATACATATGTACATACAATTGTATGTATATTACATGGGATTTTAAAAGTTTTCGTCGCTCATTTTGGAACACACTTTAATTTTTAGCTTTTATATATTTTTTTGTTGTAGCGACCAAACTTCTACATACACTGTCCAAATTTCAGACCCGTAGCTCTTACCGTTCCTGAGAAAATAGCCTTCTTCCTAAAACATGAAATATGTTTAATTATTAGAAAAAAGTTAAAGTTGTGTTCAAACCTGGAAACGTTTTTTTAATTTGTTAAATTTAAAATTTTTTGTTCTAATTATAAATACCAATTTTATTCATACCGAAGTATAAAATAAGTTAATTTAATAAAAAAGTAATGAAAACTTGTTTTCGGTAGTTATATTCTATGGGAAAATAGAGTTTGAGTTTTCCAGCTCTGAAACCGTCTGCCCGACTTTGCTGATTTTCAATAGCAAAATTTTTCGGAAAATTTGTGACACACCAGTCTAAGAACGAAGTCTCTAGCTCTTCTGGGAGCTTGGGAAAACCGATTTCACGTACAGACAGACGGACAGACGGACTGACGGACAGACGGACATCGCTTGTTCGTCTTCCCTATGCATAAGGATCCAGAATATATATACTTTATGTGTCGCTTATTAATATTATAGAAATTACAAACGGAATGACAAACCTATATATACCCTTTTACCATTTTTTGGTAAAGGGTATAAAAAGATTAGTGTATTATTACTACTAATATACATAGATGTATGCATATGAACTTGTAGCCAAACACCGAAGTATAAAGAGATGAACCGTTTATTTTTTGTTCTCCTGAAAACTTGTATTTTTTAAGATACGAGGTTGAGAAAGTAAGGCTAATATAAAAAAAAAACATTTAATTGAAAAATACCGAGAAGTCACTTACTAAAAATTGAACTAAAGCAAACAATTATAAATTATGTATGTATGTATCTCTATACTACATAAACAGCACTTTGGTTAAGGCACAGCCGAATATAGCACTTTTACTTGTTAACGCACTAATAATCCCAAATTATTATTTTACTTATTCAGTAAAATAACATAGTGGTACAAAATTGAATGAAATAAAAAAACCTGGGGAGTGATATGTTTTTTCTTGTAGGTCTTGTCGAGTTAAAGAAGAATCCAATAGTGAAATATGGCGCACACTTCCAACATCCAGATTTACGGTTAAAAATCAGTTTTTTACCTTTGCGCACTTATAAGCCTCTAACTTTGTTGATAATGATACGATTTTCAATTTCTTATTAGATTTGGAAGAAGAAGAATTTGAGATCTTTCGAATGATATAATTTATTTAAAAAAACTTGAGAAATTTGGGTGTTATTGTCCAGCAAACATAACTTTTGTAGATTTTTCAAAAATTTTTCAAATTTGGTGACGTTTTTATACATTACCCATTGAAAAAAAATGGAAGTCATTCTAGTGGAACTACATTTTCATTGCTTCCAAAAAGTCGATATTTTTAATTTGCCGAGAGTGAGCAAAATACCATGTAGAAGCTTACTTTAGTCATACAAAACCTTGTAACTCCTCCATAGTGTTGGAAAATACTCACCTGAATTAAAAAAAAAAATTTTTTTAACGAAATTTATGAACTAATTTTAGTCTAAAATTTAAAAGTTATTCGCTTCAATTTACATGAAAACACTGTTTCGGGCTTAAATTCATATAAAAAGAAACGAATTGTTAAAATAGGTAACTATTTACCATTTTTCCTAGATGGAAATATTATCATAGAACACAAAAAAGGGAATTTTTCTTAATATCGCTTCCAATTCAGTGACCAGGCATCGAAAAAGAGAACTTCTTGAAATGACAACCCTGTGTAAAAATCATTAGATCGGATCGAAATTTTCACTACTTCCGCATCGCAAACTCTACATTTTCATGACTTTTTTGGATTGTCTTTTTTTACTGGGTTATTTAATTAAAAAACTATAATACTACTGAATTTATTCAAAAATTACGTTTATTTACAATTGACTAACTTTTCATGAAAATAAACTTTTAAACATTTTATACACATTTTATTTTTGGTTATTTAACTCAAAAGTGTTTGCTTGACAATTTTTTTTAATCAGCATCATCAGTTTCTCGTTTAATTGAAATTGAAAAATCTTAAAACCAAGAAGTTTTATCCGGCAAGGGGGCCACGCCCTTAAAATTCAAATTTGCACTAGAGAGCAGAAATTTGTTACACAAATAAATCTAGACCAGAGATCACTAAGAAAAATCTAAAAACTCGGAAGTTTCAATCAGCGGCGGGCACAAGCACCTTAAACTCAAATTTAAGATCAGATAGTTATTCCGTTCTACTGCGTGCTTGTCAAAATATTTACAATTAGCTTTGGTGTTATGTTTTCATTAATAATTATCACATTATCACTTGGCTTAAAAAGTGCTATAAACTTTAGCCTGATCAAATCATAAAATAAGATCAATTTTTGCAAGCAGGTTGCCTAGATATAATATGAAAACCTGACGATTTCATATTTATAAAGTGCATGGCAGATTACAGTGATATGTATTGTGCAAAGAACAACTTGGTCAAAATTTATATCTCACTACTTTTAATGGCCGAAATTTTGGATAGGAACTTAGGTTTTTTTCACATTTTGTGAGGATATTTTATTTATTCCGAATATTTACAATAAACTAGCTGAGCGCGGCAAACTTTGTCGTACACCCCCACAAGCATACACTTGCATACACAAAAATTCATTCGAGTCGATCCAGCCGTTTAGTTGCAGTATATACAAATACCGACTGCAGCGCCATCTGCCGGGCTGATTTGTGAATGTAAAGTTTAGATTCTAACGGTCTAATTCATAAATACATTATAACAAGGTAATAAGGCAATGACAGGCAAAATACGAAAATATTGTATTCATAAATGAATAATAGCTTATTAGCTGGTTATAAGTTGTTTATTTTTTTTGATTTTTTTATTGTGCCCTCTACCTTACTGTAACCACTTAATAAAGTGACACTTGAATGTTTGTTTACAAATATTTTAATAAATCTGCGCGGATTTTTGTTTGAGTTTTGATAAAAGTGGTTGAAATAAAAAAGTGGTTTACATAAATAGTAAAAACAATGTTCACAATAAATTTAATTCGCCGAATTCGTGAGTATAAAATATGTACATAGATACATAACGATAAACGATAATATAATAATATTAATTTAAGCGTTTGATAAACAATTATAAATAATATTTTCTTGATTTTTTTATCGCTTATGTGAGATTTTCTGTGGTTTCTCACTTTTATGTTTCTTGTTTATTCTTATGCATGTCTCCTGAATAATGTTCTTGGGCAAATGTATTAATTTATGTAAGCTGGTACATGTATGTATGTATGCATAATTGTACCAAAACTAAAATACATATGTACATATAAACATTGTTGAAAATTAAAGAAATCCCATCCATTCATTGGTAAAAAGAACAAGTAAGAGTGCTATATTCGGCTGTGCTGAATCTTATATACCCTTTACCAAAGTGCGTTTATGTAGTATAGAGATACATACATAAGCACAGAGATATGTACATATGTAGGTACATATTAATTTTGTGAAAAAATTCATACTTTTTGTGCAATTTTCAGGTTTTAGGCATTATGTTTAATTTGGTGTTTTTTTGCGATTTTCTTTCATATAGGCAATTTTTCTGGTTTTGGCGACTTTTTCGGTTTTTGGCGTTTTTTTAATTTTGGTGATTTTTTTGTTCTGGCGATTTTTTTGATTTTGACGATTTTTTTTTCATTTAGGCGATTTTCTTATTTTTTATATATATTATTTTTTTTTTATTTTTTTGTGGCAATTTTTTCAGTTTTGACACTTTTTTTCTCGTTTTGGCGATTTTTTCGGTTTTTGGCTTTTTTTAATTTTGGCGACTTTTTTCCTCTTTTGACAATTTGTTTGATTTTGAAAATTTTTTTCATTTAGGCGATTTTTTTATTTTTTGGCGATTTTTTTTTCATATAGGCAATTTTTGTTTTGTTTTGGCGATTTTTTCGGTTTTTGACGTTTTTTTAATTTTGGCGATTTATTTTCGTTTTGGCGATTTTTTTGATTTTGGCGATTTTTTTTCATGTAGGCGATTTTTTTTCATTTTTGGCTATTTTTTTTCATATAGGCAATTTATTCTCGTTTTGGCGATTTTTTTAGGTTTTTGACGTTTTTTTTAATTTTGGCGATTTATTTTCGTTTTGGCGATTTTTTTGATTTTGCCGATTTTTTTTCATACAAGCGATTTTTTTAATTTTTGGCGATTTTTTTTGATATAGGCATTTTTTTTGTTTTGGTGACTTTTTTCGGTTTTTGGGGTTTTTTTTAATTTTGGCGATTTATTTTCGTTTTGGCGATTTTTTTGATTTTGGCGATTTTTTTTCGTTTAGGCGATTTTTTTTTTAATTTTTGGCGATTTTTGTTTATATAAGCATTTATTTTTGTTTTGGCGATTTTTGCGGATTTTTGTCATGGTGTGAATTTTTTTTTCATTTTGACACTTTTTCTTGGTTTGGCGATTTTTTTTCGGTTTTTGGGGTTTTTTTAATTTTGGCGATTTTTTTTCGTTATGGCGATTTTTTTGATTTTGACGATTTTTTATTCATATAAGCGATTTTTTTAATTTTTGGCGATATTTTTTTTCATATAGGCAATTTTTTTTTGTTTTGGCGATTTTTTTTAGTGTTTGCCGTTTTTTTTTAATTTTGGCGATTTATTTTCGTTTTGGCGATTTTTTTTTATTTAATTTAAATTTTTTTTAATTTTAGTGTTAATTGTTGTAGCCTATATAAAAATACACTAATTTTACAAATTTCAAGTGTCAATATACATATGTACACACACACATACAATTGTATGTATATTACATGGGATTTTAAAAGTTTTCGTTACTCATTTTGGAACACCCTTTAATGTTAAGCTTTTATATATTTGTTGTTGTAGCGACCTAAGTTCTACATACACTGTCCAAATTTCAGACCCGTAGCTTTTACCGTTCCTGAGAAAATAGCCTTCTTCCTAAAACATGAAATATGTTTAATTATTAGGAAAAAAGTTAAAGTTTTCCAACCCTGGAAACGTTTTTTTATTTTGTTAAATTTTTAAATTTTTTTTAATTATAAATACCAATTTTGTTTATACCGAAGTATAAAATAAGTTAATTTAATAAAAAAGTAATGAAAACTTGTTTTCGGTAGTTATTTTCTATGGGAATATTGAGTTTGAGTTTTCCAGCTCTGAAACCGTCTGCCCGACTTTGCTGATTTTCAATAGCAAAATTTTTCGGAAAATTTGTGACACACCAGTCTAAGAACGAAGTCTCTAGCTCTTCTGGGAGCTTGGGAAAACCGATTTCACGTACAGACAGACGGACAGACGGACTGACGGACAGACGGACATCGCTTGTTCGTCTTCCCTATGCATAAGGATCCAGAATATATATACTTTATGTGTCGCTTATTAATATTATAGAAATTACAAACGGAATGACAAACCTATATATACCCTTTTACCATTTTTTGGTAAAGGGTATAAAAAGATTAGTGTATTATTACTACTAATATACATAGATGTATGCATATGAACTTGTAGCCAAACACCGAAGTATAAAGAGATGAACCGTTTATTTTTTGTTCTCCTGAAAACTTGTATTTTTTAAGATACGAGGTTGAGAAAGTAAGGCTAATATAAAAAAAAAAACATTTAATTGAAAAATACCGAGAAGTCACTTACTAAAAATTGAACTAAAGCAAACAATTATAAATTATGTATGTATGTATCTCTATACTACATAAACAGCACTTTGGTTAAGGCACAGCCGAATATAGCACTTTTACTTGTTAACGCACTAATAATCCCAAATTATTATTTTACTTATTCAGTAAAATAACATAGTGGTACAAAATTGAATGAAATAAAAAAACCTGGGGAGTGATATGTTTTTTCTTGTAGGTCTTGTCGAGTTAAAGAAGAATCCAATAGTGAAATATGGCGCACACTTCCAACATCCAGATTTACGGTTAAAAATCAGTTTTTTACCTTTGCGCACTTATAAGCCTCTAACTTTGTTGATAATGATACGATTTTCAATTTCTTATTAGATTTGGAAGAAGAAGAATTTGATATCTTTCGAATGATATAATTTATTTAAAAAAACTTGAGAAATTTGGGTGTTATTGTCCAGCAAACATAACTTTTGTAGATTTTTCAAAAATTTTTCAAATTTGGTGACGTTTTTATACATTACCCATTGAAAAAAAATGGAAGTCATTCTAGTGGAACTACATTTTCATTGCTTCCAAAAAGTCGATATTTTTAATTTGCCGAGAGTGAGCAAAATACCATGTAGAAGCTTACTTTAGTCATACAAAACCTTGTAACTCCTCCATAGTGTTGGAAAATACTCACCTGAATTAAAAAAAAAAATTTTTTTAACGAAATTTATGAACTAATTTTAGTCTAAAATTTAAAAGTTATTCGCTTCAATTTACATGAAAACACTGTTTCGGGCTTAAATTCATATAAAAAGAAACGAATTGTTAAAATAGGTAACTATTTACCATTTTTCCTAGATGGAAATATTATCATAGAACACAAAAAAGGGAATTTTTCTTAATATCGCTTCCAATTCAGTGACCAGGCATCGAAAAAGAGAACTTCTTGAAATGACAACCCTGTGTAAAAATCATTAGATCGGATCGAAATTTTCACTACTTCCGCATCGCAAACTCTACATTTTCATGACTTTTTTGGATTGTCTTTTTTTACTGGGTTATTTAATTAAAAAACTATAATACTACTGAATTTATTCAAAAATTACGTTTATTTACAATTGACTAACTTTTCATGAAAATAAACTTTTAAACATTTTATACACATTTTATTTTTGGTTATTTAACTCAAAAGTGTTTGCTTGACAATTTTTTTTAATCAGCATCATCAGTTTCTCGTTTAATTGAAATTGAAAAATCTTAAAACCAAGAAGTTTTATCCGGCAAGGGGGCCACGCCCTTAAAATTCAAATTTGCACTAGAGAGCAGAAATTTGTTACACAAATAAATCTAGACCAGAGATCACTAAGAAAAATCTAAAAACTCGGAAGTTTCAATCAGCGGCGGGCACAAGCACCTTAAACTCAAATTTAAGATCAGATAGTTATTCCGTTCTACTGCGTGCTTGTCAAAATATTTACAATTAGCTTTGGTGTTATGTTTTCATTAATAATTATCACATTATCACTTGGCTTAAAAAGTGCTATAAACTTTAGCCTGATCAAATCATAAAATAAGATCAATTTTTGCAAGCAGGTTGCCTAGATATAATATGAAAACCTGACGATTTCATATTTATAAAGTGCATGGCAGATTACAGTGATATGTATTGTGCAAAGAACAACTTGGTCAAAATTTATATCTCACTACTTTTAATGGCCGAAATTTTGGATAGGAACTTAGGTTTTTTTCACATTTTGTGAGGATATTTTATTTATTCCGAATATTTACAATAAACTAGCTGAGCGCGGCAAACTTTGTCGTACACCCCCACAAGCATACACTTGCATACACAAAAATTCATTCGAGTCGATCCAGCCGTTTAGTTGCAGTATATACAAATACCGACTGCAGCGCCATCTGCCGGGCTGATTTGTGAATGTAAAGTTTAGATTCTAACGGTCTAATTCATAAATACATTATAACAAGGTAATAAGGCAATGACAGGCAAAATACGAAAATATTGTATTCATAAATGAATAATAGCTTATTAGCTGGTTATAAGTTGTTTATTTTTTTTGATTTTTTTATTGTGCCCTCTACCTTACTGTAACCACTTAATAAAGTGACACTTGAATGTTTGTTTACAAATATTTTAATAAATCTGCGCGGATTTTTGTTTGAGTTTTGATAAAAGTGGTTGAAATAAAAAAGTGGTTTACATAAATAGTAAAAACAATGTTCACAATAAATTTAATTCGCCGAATTCGTGAGTATAAAATATGTACATAGATACATAACGATAAACGATAATATAATAATATTAATTTAAGCGTTTGATAAACAATTATAAATAATATTTTCTTGATTTTTTTATCGCTTATGTGAGATTTTCTGTGGTTTCTCACTTTTATGTTTCTTGTTTATTCTTATGCATGTCTCCTGAATAATGTTCTTGGGCAAATGTATTAATTTATGTAAGCTGGTACATGTATGTATGTATGCATAATTGTACCAAAACTAAAATACATATGTACATATAAACATTGTTGAAAATTAAAGAAATCCCATCCATTCATTGGTAAAAAGAACAAGTAAGAGTGCTATATTCGGCTGTGCTGAATCTTATATACACTTTACCAAAGTGCGTTTATGTAGTATAGAGATACATACATAAGCACAGAGATATGTACATATGTAGGTACATATTAATTTTGTGAAAAAATTCATACTTTTTGTGCAATTTTCAGGTTTTAGGCATTATGTTTAATTTGGTGTTTTTTTGCGATTTTCTTTCATATAGGCAATTTTTCTGGTTTTGGCGACTTTTTCGGTTTTTGGCGTTTTTTTAATTTTGGTGATTTTTTTGTTCTGGCGATTTTTTTGATTTTGACGATTTTATTTTCATTTAGGCGATTTTCTTATTTTTTATATATATTATTTTTTTTTTATTTTTTTGTGGCAATTTTTTCAGTTTTGACACTTTTTTTCTCGTTTTGGCGATTTTTTCGGTTTTTGGCTTTTTTTAATTTTGGCGACTTTTTTCCTCTTTTGACAATTTGTTTGATTTTGAAAATTTTTTTCATTTAGGCGATTTTTTTATTTTTTGGCGATTTTTTTTTCATATAGGCAATTTTTGTTTTGTTTTGGCGATTTTTTCGGTTTTTGACGTTTTTTTAATTTTGGCGATTTATTTTCGTTTTGGCGATTTTTTTGATTTTGGCGATTTTTTTTCATGTAGGCGATTTTTTTTCATTTTTGGCTATTTTTTTTCATATAGGCAATTTATTCTCGTTTTGGCGATTTTTTTAGGTTTTTGACGTTTTTTTTAATTTTGGCGATTTATTTTCGTTTTGGCGATTTTTTTGATTTTGCCGATTTTTTTTCATACAAGCGATTTTTTTAATTTTTGGCGATTTTTTTTGATATAGGCATTTTTTTTGTTTTGGTGACTTTTTTCGGTTTTTGGGGTTTTTTTTTAATTTTGGCGATTTATTTTCGTTTTGGCGATTTTTTTGATTTTGGCGATTTTTTTTCGTTTAGGCGATTTTTTTTTTAATTTTTGGCGATTTTTGTTTATATAAGCATTTATTTTTGTTTTGGCGATTTTTGCGGATTTTTGTCATGGTGTGAATTTTTTTTCATTTTGACACTTTTTCTTGGTTTGGCGATTTTTTTCGGTTTTTGGGGTTTTTTTAATTTTGGCGATTTTTTTTCGTTATGGCGATTTTTTTGATTTTGACGATTTTTTATTCATATAAGCGATTTTTTTAATTTTTGGCGATATTTTTTTTCATATAGGCAATTTTTTTTTGTTTTGGCGATTTTTTTTAGTGTTTGCCGTTTTTTTTTTAATTTTGGCGATTTATTTTCGTTTTGGCGATTTTTTTTAATTTAATTTAAATTTTTTTTAATTTTAGTGTTAATTGTTGTAGCCTATATAAAAATACACTAATTTTACAAATTTCAAGTGTCAATATACATATGTACACACACACATACAATTGTATGTATATTACATGGGATTTTAAAAGTTTTCGTTACTCATTTTGGAACACCCTTTAATGTTAA
This sequence comes from Tachina fera, assembly GCA_905220375.1. Lineage (NCBI taxonomy): Eukaryota > Metazoa > Arthropoda > Insecta > Diptera > Tachinidae > Tachina > Tachina fera. The sequence goes on from LR999964.1 coordinate 68,574,772, forward strand.
GCTTTTATATATTTGTTGTTGTAGCGACCTAAGTTCTACATACACTGTCCAAATTTCAGACCCGTAGCTTTTACCGTTCCTGAGAAAATAGCCTTCTTCCTAAAACATGAAATATGTTTAATTATTAGGAAAAAAGTTAAAGTTTTCCAACCCTGGAAACGTTTTTTTATTTTGTTAAATTTTTAAATTTTTTTTTAATTATAAATACCAATTTTGTTTATACCGAAGTATAAAATAAGTTAATTTAATAAAAAAGTAATGAAAACTTGTTTTCGGTAGTTATTTTCTATGGGAATATTGAGTATGAGGTTTCCAGCTCTGAAACCGTCTGCTCGATTTTGCTAAATTTCAATAGCAAAATTTTTCGGAAAATTTCTGACACACCAGTCCAAGAACGAAGTCTCTAGCTCTTCTGGGAGCTTGGGAAAACCGATTTCACGTACAGACAGACGGACAGACGGACATCACTTGTTCGTCTTCCCTATGCATAAGGATCCAGAATATATATACTTTATGTGTCTCTTATTAATATTGTAGAAATTACAAACGGAATGACAAACCTATATATACCCTTTTACCATTTTTAGGTAAAGGGTATAAAAATAGAATTATAAACATAAGGGCATATGTAAGTGCAAGCATACGTATGTTTGTATGGTACTGCATGCTTACATATGTACGTATGTATGTACAATAACATTTTAAAATTAAAACAAAATAGTGATGCATAATCGACCACTATAAAATAGGTATTTGCCTACCTCTGTACTCAGCCGAATATAAATGTGTTTAAATACAATTTTTTGTAACATATAATTATACTCTTTACCAAAAAATGGTAAAAGGGTATATATAGGTTTGTCATTCCGTTTGTAATTTCTACAATATTAATAAGCGACACATAAAGTATATATATTCTGGATCCTTATGCATAGGGAAGATGAACAAGCGATGTCCGTCTGTCCGTCTGTCCGTCTGTCTGTACGTGAAATCGGGTTTCCCAAGCTCCCAGAAGAGCTAGCGACTTCGTTCTTGGACTGGTGTGTCAGAAATTTTCCGAAAAATTTTGCTATTGAAAATCAGCAAAATCGAGCAGACGGTTTCAGAGCTGGAAAACTCAAACTCTATTTTCCCATAGAATATAACTACCGAAAACAAGTTTTTATTACTTTTTTATTAAATTAACTTATTTTATACTTCGGTATGAATAAAATTGCTATTTATAATCAAAAAAAAAAATTTAGAAACTTAACAAATTAAAAAACGTTTCCAGGGTTGGAAAACTTTAACTTTTTTCCTAATAATTAAACATATTTCATGTTTTAGGAAGAAGGCTATTTTCTCAGGAACGGTAAAAGCTACGGGTCTGAAATTTGGACAGTGTATGCAGAACTTTGGTCGCTACAACAACAAATATATAAAAGCTAAAAATTAAAGGGTGTTACAAAATGAGCGGCGAAAACTTTTAAAATCCCATGTAATACACATACAATTGTATGTATGTGTGTACATATGTATATTGACACTTGAAATTTGTAAAATTAGTGTATTTTATATAAGCTACAACAATTAAAACTAAAATTAAAAAAATTTAAATTAAAGGGTGGTCCATCAGTTAATGAAATTTTGACTATGTAATTTTGACAAATTGCTATATCTTGGAAACTGTAAGAGTTAAACTCTTGAAATTTTCAAAAACGGTCAAACTAAAAAATCCGAAAATTATAAAATCTCCAAAAATTTAAAAAAATCGCCAAAACGAAAAAAATCGCCAAAATGAAAAAAAACGCTAAAATTAAAAAATAAAACGCCAAAAATCGAAAAAAATCGCCAAAACAAAAAAAAAAATGCTTATGTGAACAAAAATCGCCAAAAATTAAAAAAAAAAATCGCATAAATGAAAAAAAATCGCCAAAATAAAAAAAAAAATCGCCAAAACGAAAATAAATCGCCAAGATTAAAAAAAACGTCATAAACCGAAATAAAATCGCCAAATCAAAAAAAAATTGCCTAAGTAAAAAAAAATTGCCAAAAATTAAAATAAATCGCTTATATGAAAAAAAATCGGCAAAATAAAAAAAATCGCCAAATCAAAAAAAAATTGCCTATATGAAAAAAATCGCCAAAAATTAAAAAAAATCGCTTATATGAAAAAAAATCAGCAAAATCAAAAAAATCGCCAAAACGAAAAAAAATCGCCAAAATTAAAAAAACGCCAAAAACCGAAAAAAATCGCCAAAACGAGAAAAAATTGTCAAAACAAAAAAATAATTCCCACAATGACAAAAATCCGCAAAAATCGCCAAAACAAAATAAATGCTTATATGAACATAAATCGTCAAAAATTAAAAAATAATCGCCTAAATAAAAAAAATCGCCAAAATCAAAAAAAATCGCCAAAACGAAAATAAATCGCCAAAATTAAAAAATTAAACGCAAAAAACCGGAAAAATTGCATATATGCCAAAAATTAAATAAATCGCTTAAATGAAAAAAAAATCGGCAAATACAAAAAATCTGCCAAAACGAAAAAAAATCGCCAAAATTAAAAAACGCCGAAAACCGAAAAAAATCGCACTAGAAAAAAAGTATGAATTGTTTCAAAAAATGAATATGTACCTACATATCTCTGTGCTTATGTATGTATCTCTATACTACATAAACGCACTTTGGTAAAGGGTATTGTTACGTAAAAAGATTCCTACAGGGTTAATGCAAAGAACTATCTAGAAGTATTTAACTAAAGCAACAAACGTACACACATATTCGCGTGCAAACACTGTAGCAAAGAACTAAATAAGCATGCGTAACACGTACACAAGCAGAAGCAACAACAAAAAGCGTCTGCTTATTAAGAAGCTTCGCATATTTACACACATACATACATGGCAATTCAAACGAAAGGCAAAGGTAAACAACCACCACGCATTGCTTAGTTAATGATGTACACACGTTTGCATATACACATGTATGTACATAGTTACCACATGAACTTAATTGGGCACTTAGTAAACAACATTTAAGATGATAATGATCGTCTGGACTATGCTTGAAACTTCTGGTGGTATTGGTGCACAGTATAAAAAGCGCGATGCAACCAATGGCAAGTCAGTCGTGAATAAGTCAGTTGTGAAGTTCAGTTGTGTTGTGAACGAACAAGTCAGTCAGTGCTAATTGGAAATTAGTAGAGTGAACATCGTTCTAAGTAAAAGACATCGTGCCGTGGATAATAACGTTAAGAAGTAAATAAGAATAGACAAGTTGTAATTGGTTTAGTCAATAATAAAAGGAAGTTCAGCTGCAAATAAGAAAATTGTGTTGTTATTTATTTTTATTTTTGAGCAATCAAAAGAACTCACACGTTTAATAAAATTTAAACGTAACAGTATATAAGATTCGGCACAGCCGAATATAGCACTCTTACTTGTTTTTTTTTGGTTTATTTATTAATAAAAAGTGAAACGCCTACTTTTTAAGTTTTTTTAATAACATTATACGTAATGTAATTACTTTTTTTTCGACTAAAACAGACTACCTAGATAATCGATTCTTCGTTGTATGCATCACTAAACATAAATTGAGAGCGAAAGTGACATGATATTGCCAACATAAAATTACAAAAGAAGCAAAATCGTTTAATAGTTAATTCACTGATATTAATCAGTTATGAATACAAATTTTTATTAGAGCTTAATAAAGCAAAATCTGTTTCATAAGTAATGTACAGATTAAAGCTAAAATAAGGAATTTTTATGAATTAGACCGTAAGCCAATAATAAGCAAACAAATACATGTATAATATAAAAGAGAGTAAAATGCAAAGCTTGTACAAATGTACGTGTAAAAAAGAGCATAACAAAGTGCTCATGATCGAAATTTTGTTTAACTCTGATCTAAACCATCCAGGGCGCCACCCGACCGGATACAAAAAAATTCATTTAAACCGGTCCAGCCGTTTAGGAGGAGTTCAGTGACATACACACGTACAGTAGAATTATATACATATATATAATGATAATAGTCCAACCGGAAACTCCTTTCTGATGCTAAAATAATTTTTGCAAATCACATGATTCGTTCTAGAGATTACCTCCTGCAAATATCTCTTTATAGTATTGGTATAAGTGTCACACTTCATTTGATGTGTATGTAGAGTTTTTTTTTTTACCTAAATCATGCTAGACAATTGGGTCAAAAAAGCCGGAAAATTCAAAATATGAAAAAAGCTTTGCCATTTAGCATGCGCTGAGCTTTTCATTCATAAATTTCATATAAGTAAAAATAATTGTTGCCACTTAAATTTGTTACAGCATAAATATTAGTTAGTGTTATAAGCAACTTGAAACCTATCACAACTTCTCTTGCAAAGAAGAAAGAGCATAAAGCAATTCAAAAAGATTTTGAAACGGAAAATAAAAGCAATATATAGTATATAGTAAATATGTATATATGTACTTATATAAATGTATGTATTAACACACAGCCACGTGCGAATTAAGCAAGTAATTTAATGGTCTTATAATCGTATTACACAGACACATACATACACGTGCATAATTTTAAATACCTGCATAATTAGCTTGAAAGTTTTTGCGTTTTCGTGAAATTAATTAAATGAAATATTGTGCAAAGAAATCTTTAACGGAAATGTAATAAAGTGAATAAATATTCGGAGCGAAAAAGGATATTATGTGTGCAATTTGTTGCTGGTTGCTTTATAAGAAATCACAAACTTTTTGTTAATTTAAAAAATACTGGACTCAAAATGGTAATTATGAAGTCTTGCTGTTTTTTTAAAAATGTCTGGAATGGAAGTTTTGCAAGTGGCATATATACAATGGTAAGCTTTAATATTTTTAATGGTAGATCTCTGTTCTGCAATAAAAGTGTCTTCGTTAATAAGACATTGGTTGAAACCAGTTATATATTGTTATCGGAAATAAGTTCTTTTCTAATACAGGAGGCTTATTACTGTGCATTGCGAATTCTACTTTGCATTATAATAGATTTTGTTATTTTAAATGCGAATAAAAAAGGACTTTGCGAACATCTTAACAAAGAATAGCAATTTATATTTATATATTTTCGGGCCGCATTGACTTTCATTGACGCATTGCAATAAATCTCAGCGAAAAATTTCAAAAAAAGTAATTGGGTTCGGAATCACCCATTTTTGGTGGAAGCTCTTCTCTTCTGTATTACCAACTTAATGATTTTAACAAGGCGTGAGACTAAAATAGTCGATTCTTGAGAAGTAATAACTTTTTTTATTTGGCAACTTGTTTATGTAATCTAGTTTATCTAAAAAAATCAATTTCCTCATTTAGCAATAATTTTTTGAAATTTAAGGTAATGTGATTTGTAAGCGAGTAATGAAATTTGGTAATCAGGAAAGTAAGTCATTATATGGCAAGTAGTTCTGATGGTAATGTGTAATTTTTTGCTAGGATAATAAACCTTCAGAGCATAATGGATATAAGAACATCTTTTGTAATAGTAGTTACTAGAGTTTTTCTTTTCCCGCACTTCCTTAGTTCCCAGGAAATCGGGATTGGTTTTTACATTTCCTGGAATTCCGGAAATTTCCGCTTGAAGCAAATAATTAGAATTTGTTTTTTTAATTTAAAACGTACATATTATCTGAAATTAACTTTAACAAGATCGAACTTACAAAAATTAAAAAAATTAAACAATTATTAACAAAAACGAATTATAACAAAAATTAAAAATTTTAAAAACCCCCGAATGTATCTAGAGAAGATGCGATATCTTCTAAACTGCTGGACCGATTTTTTTTTAAACATGGCTAAGAACCTTCTTGATCAAGTCACCTTTCAAACAGAACACGCTAAATGAAAATCGGTTTAGCCGTTTGGTCTGTACGTGGACACGGACAGACACACAGACACACACTACATTAGTTTATTCATCAGTCATCCTTCGATCCCACTTTGCTGCAAAATTAATAATAAAAAAATGCCTGGAGCAAGAACTTCATTATGTGATTTTAATGGACTTTTGTGTGCTGAATGCAAATCTGTTTCCATCACGAGAAGTGTTTTATTTCAATGAAATACTGATATTGGAATATAAAATAATAAATTAAAATCTTAAATGAAATTAAATTATGAAATTAAATACTAATATAACACTAAAAACCAGTTACCCAATAATCAATTTTGGTTGAAATAAAGTGTAAAACAACTGTTGTTCAAGCCACATATTCAATTATCAAGGGTTGAATTATGCTTGATTTACACTTTAATTCAATATCATTCTCCAGTGAAAAGGGAACTTGAACTCAATGCGAACAATTCAGTTATTAGTACAATGTAATTCAAGCCTTGAATTATACTGCGATTAAACCTTGTATTACAATTGAATTCAAATGTAGTTTAAGCTGCAAAAACTAGGCTTTTAAAATAGAAAACAAGATGCAATACCTTTGTTTTCTAATAATAATTTTCTGCACATCTGCTTTCGCTATTGTGTTCAAATTTACTTTTTTACTTATATATTTTTGATATTTTCAGCACAATTTCAGTTTAGATAATAAATAAATTACGTATTTGACAAGGTTCGAACACATATCGAGCCTTATTTTCGATTTAATCGTAAGCGACAAAAATTAAATTTTTCAGGAGATGGTTTTTTTAATATTCATATATGTTTTTGGACGTAAATTGTCTTTTACGATAAAATTTTACAGCCCGTATCTCAAAAATTATAAAAAATTTTGGCATTTCGATAATTTCAAACTATGGGTAGGTCGATGTGAAGTTTTAATTTCAATAAAAAAGTCTAGTTTCGATAACATGCCGCTTACGATAAAATCGAAAAAAGGATCGATATGTATGTTGTATGATTTTTTAAAAATATTTTCAAACTTGAAAATTACTTGAAAAAATGCTTGAATTCAACTAGGTTTCCAGTTCAATTTCAAGTGTATGAATTTTAATTTTTTGAGTGGTTATTGTGTACTATTTGGTAGATCGCTTTCTTTATTAGATTTGTCTGCCGTTTTACGATTGACTTCCCAGCAGAAATCAGTTAATATTCTTAAGGACCAGTTGCATTTAATTCCATTGTACGCAATGTCTCGGTGGAACCTTTCACAATGCTTATCAGAGACGGCACCATGAAAAAAAACTAAACAAAATGTAAATGCGAATGCAGGAAATTTACTTGTAATGACATGTTACATACGAGTTGTTGATATGAAGGAAGAAGTTCTTGTACCAGTTCTTCGTAATTTGTAACCCTTATATTTCCAATAAAATGTTGATATGCATTTTCGAAAGCTAGCCTCGCACTTCTTTTTTTATTGACCAACTTAGGTTTGAACAATGTTTTAAAGACGTCGACAAAAAATTTTCTTTCGCTTATTTATATTGAAAAAAAAAAACAAATTTTCTTATTTTGTTTTTTGCTCGTATTTTTATTTAAAACAAATTTTTTCAGAACTGTACACTCTCATATAGAGTGTGTATGCGTATGAGCTACATATATTTTTTATTACTATTTTGGTAACTCATACGGCTTTATTCAAAAAAACTACTTCATTTCTAAAAATATAAACCAAAATTACAAAACAGTACCCAGTAAAAAAAGAGACTCCAAAAAAGTCATGAAAATGTAGAGTTTACGATCTGGAAGTAGTGCAAATTTCGATCCGATCTAATGATTTTTACATAGGGTTGTCATTGCAAGAAGTTCTCTTTTTCGATGCCTGGTCACTGAATTGGAAGCGATATTAAGAAAAATTCGCTTTTTTGTGTTCTATGATAATATTTCCATCTAGGAAAAATGGTAAATAGTTACCTATTTTAACAATTCGTTTCTTTTTATACGAATTTAAGCCCGAAACAGTGATTTCATGTAAATTTAAGCAAATAACTTTTAAGTTTTAGACTAAAATTAGTTCATAAATTTCTTTAAAAAAATACATTTTCTATAAAATCTGGTGAGTATTTTCTAACACTATGGAGGAGTTACAAGGTTTTGTGTGACTAAAATAAGCTTCTACATGGTTTTTGCTCACTCTCGGAAAATTAAAAATATCGATTTTTTGGAAGCAATGAAAATGTAGTTCCACTGGAATGACTTCCATTTTTTTCACTGGGCATGGCCGAGTTTACATCTGTGTAACATGTGCACAAAAAAGCGTAACCGCTAATTACTAATAAGAAACTGTAGGATTCAGACATGTATTTATTGATTTAAACAGTTTCCAATCATGTTGGATTCTACAAAATTTTCTATTAGATATGTATGAAACTTTTTAACTTCACAAAGAAAACAGATTTGTTCTGATAACCGAATTTGTAGCCAATCGAATTTGGTTAGATTCAACAACCAACACACAATTCTGTTGTAATGAACGAATATCGCTTTTGTAAGCACCAATTTTTCATTAGCAATATGTGAATTACAATAGAAAATTTTAGTTGTGACTATTAATTGATACAACACTCAAAGAAAAGACATGTTCTATTATTAAGAATTTATTTTCTTAAATTCAAGTAAAAAAAATTTCTAAGTTTAAGTAATTTTTTCTAAGTTTAAGTAAATTTTTACAAAAATCTAGTAAAAATTACTTAATATGAGTAAAAAATAAAAAGTTCATATACTCAAAAATAGTTCATAAAAATACACAATAAATTTCTCAAATTTCAGGAAATGTTTACTGAATTAAAGGAAATATTTACTAAAAGTAAGAAAATGTTTATAAACTGAAGGAAATCTTATATTAAGAACTAGTCAATTTCATCTTAAATTAAAAAAATAAACTTTAGGAAATGAATTACTCCCGATTAGTTCATGAAATTTGACTTACTTAAAAGATGTAAAAAGGTATACTAAATTTTAGGGAAATATTTCCCAGTTTTAAGTATTTTTTCTTTGAATTATGGAATTTATTATTGATTTGCATTTAGCAAAAAATGTAAGTAAATTTTTTATATTTTCGAGCAATATTTGAACTTGAAATTTATTTTTTTTAAATAAAATAAAATTTTAAAACTCAATAATTTCAATTGCCTTGTTGGCAATTGGTTAGAGTGCTTGCCTATCAATCAGAATGTTGCTGGTTTAATACTTGTCTCCTCTCAAGGAATTTATACGTATGTATGGTGAATTATAATTAAGAATATAATATGAAGATATAATAAATAACATACTATGTGGTATAGAATTTAATTAAAAATAAAAATAAGTACCAGAATTAAAGACAAAAAAAAAATGGGAGAATTTACTAAATTTGAGATCAAAGACGAAAATATTTTTTTGCAAAGCTCCGAATTTTATTGGAAAATTTTACTTAATTTTAGGCAAATTTTACTAAAATATGAAAATATAATTCTATAAACTAGTTCATTAATTAACTAGAAATTTAGTAAATATTTTACTGGTTTCAAGTAAAAAACAGCTTTGGCGCCATACGACAACTTTTTTTTATTCAAATTTAGAAAATTTTCCTAACTTTTAGTTAATTTTTTTTTGAGTGAACAAATTGATATTTCTTAAGTAATCATTGGTAGGCATGGCTCATATACATACATACATACATACATACATACATACATACATATGGACATAAAAACAATTTGTGAAGAATAAAAAAGTATGTACATTATTATCTTAATCACAAATTATTCTTAATTTTTTGCTTATATTCTGAAGTGAAATATGCAAATGTATTATCGATGTGGTGCAATGTAATATCCCTTGCCGGTATTCGGCTTTATTACACAGATACATTTTCCTATCAAGAGACTACAAATTATTTGCACAAATAATTTCACTTCAGAACAATAGTAATAACTAGGGAAAGGATTTTCATGTAAATACATATTTTCTGTAGTTGGTCCTAGATCAACGTAAATAAAATATCTTTGCGAATCAACAAATTTGCGACAAATGGCATCAATTTGTTAATGCATATTTTTGCATATTTTATAATAAATACATATTTTTGCATATTTCATCATAAATGTATATTTTTAATACATTTTTTAATTTTTTCATGCTATAAATGTAATTTTGTTTTTTTTTACTATTTGTAAAGTAGATATATAAGAGCTGCAGTTTTTACGACTGTGTAAGAGCAAAAAAAAAAGGAGAAAACGAGAAAAATTTACGATAATTTTTTTTTGTAATATGAACCGATATTCAAAAACACCGTAGGACTCAAAGTTCAATACCTTGGCTTAAGTCAATAATATCAATACCATTGAAAATTAAAGAAAAAGCAAGAGCATTGTATAATAGCAAGGAATGTAATGATACGCCGTTTGGCCGATCTGATACCGATACTCAAGAAGAAATATCGCCGATACCGATTCCAATACGCATATTGAAATTAAACTCTTTTGAACAAATAAAAGCCAACTTTTGTTTTGTGATTCAAATTCAAGAATAATAAAAATTTATTGACAATTATATCAAAAATGAATATAATAAAAAAACATGATTGATTTAATTTTGAAAATACATATTAAGTGATTTTCAAAACAAGTAGAATAACATTATAATAAAACAAATTATTTCAATACTCCCACTATTTGTTTATAATGAATTATTTTTTTTTTAATATAAACTAACTGTCTAAATAACTCAAATCTGGACTTTGGGAGAGCTTTCGTGAGAATGTCAGCTAATTGCTCCTCAGAAGATACATAATTTAAGCAGAATAATTTCTCTTCATATTTTTCTCTTATAAAATGATAACGCACGTCAATGTGCTTTGTGCGTTTGTGAAATTCTGGATTTTTAATTAATCGTATTGCACTCTGATTATCCATACTAAATTCAGCTGACATTTTCATATCCGTTAATTCTGTTATTAAACGTTGCAACCAAATTAATTCTTTAATAGCCACATTTGCTGCAATATATTCAGATTCAGTGGTTGATAAAGCGACAGATTTTTGTCTTTCCGAGCCCCAGCTCACAACGTTTTCTCCAAACATAAATATGAAACCAGATGTTGACCGCCTAGTTTCTTTATCACCTGCATAGTCTGCATCACTATATCCAACTAATTTCAATTGATAATTTCCACTAAAATAAATGCCATAATTCGCAGTTGATTTCAAATACCTAAAAATTCGTTTAACAGCATTCACATGTGCCTCATTAGGATTTTCCATAAACCGGCTTACAACTCCCACCGCAAAACTTATATCAGGTCTTGTTGCAATTGATAAATACAGAAGACTTCCAACTGCTTCACGAAATGGAAATTGTGATGTTTTCGAATCCGTAAATTTTTCATATTCCTGGTTTACGTCCATTGGTGTTGAAATTCCTTTGCACTCTTCCATACCAAATCTTTTGAGAATTTTCTTAACATAACTTGTTTGAGTAAGAAAAATAGAATAATCAGAATAACAGCATATCTCTAAGCCAAGGAAACACTCAGCGTTGCAGAACTTTATCTCAAAATTAGATCGTAAGTAATTAATTACAGAGTCAATTTGTTCATTTGATGTTGCTGCTATTATACCATCATCTACGTACAGAGCCAAAATAAGCGATTTGTCTATATTTACAAACACACATGAGTCAGATTCTAGTTGTTCGAGCTTATATTCTTTAATAAAGGTACTAAATTTTATATTCCAGCATCGCGACGATTGCTTGAGACCGTACAAACTTTTGTGTAACTTGCAGATTTTACCACTTCCATCATTAAACCCATCAGGTTGATACATATAAATTTCTTTGTCTAAATCTCCGTGTAGAAAAGCTGTCTTAACATCAAATTGTTTTACTACCATTTTATTGATAGCTACTAGTGACAATACCACACGAATTGACGTAAATTTTACAACAGGACTAAATACTTCCTCGTAGTCAATTCCGTATTCTTGTGTGAAGCCACGTGCAACCAATCTGGCTTTAAATCTCTCTATACTACCATCCAGTCGATACTTAGTCTTAAATACCCATTTATTATCTATTACCTTTTTACCTGATGGAGCATCTTCTAACGTCCAAGTTTTATTTTGTTCTAATGATTTAAGTTCATCAGTCATTGCAAGATACCAATGAGCTCTGTTGGGAGATTTCATTGCCTGACTATAATTTTCGGGATCTCCCATCAATGACATATATCCGCTAGCATCAGATTTATCAGCAAAAGGTTTTGACTTATCCCGTAGTCGTCTTTCAATTACATCATTTTCGCTTAAATAAGAAAGTTCTCTTGAATTTTTTTTTAATCGTTTCATGTTTTGAGCCTCTTCCTCTTGAATCAAATTTTCCGATGACCCACAATTATTATTTGTGAAATTTTCGACTAATTCTGAAGATAATAATGGTTCATTTGTAGAAGCATTGTTAACTAAATTTTCACAAGCGTCTTCATAAACGTCGTTTTCAGAACTTTGAGCATCAAAATGGTTACTAACTTTTTCTTCATCATATTCACCCAATCGGAACATTATATTTTCCTTTAAAGGAAATTTGCCTTTACTACTGTTATGAGCAGATGAATCTAAGAGTAGAAATTTAACATCTATGGAGTGCTCAATTTTATTCTTACTTGGATTCCACACACGAAAGCCCTTTACATTTTCATCATAGCCGACGAATATACATTTTTGCGATTTAGCATCTAGCTTGCTTCGCTTTTCTTTTGGTATGTGGCAGTAAACTTCGCTGCCAAAAGGTTGAAAATAATTTATTTTTGTACTCTTACCCATCCAAAGATTATAAGGAGTTTTGTTGGCTATAGTGCTTTTTCCAGACCGATTAATTACATACACAGCTGTATTAACTGCTTCAGCCCAAAATTTCAATTCCATATTTCTTGCATAAATCATCGTTCTTGCTGCTTCCATTATAGTTCGCATTTCTCTTTCTGCACTGCCGTTTTGCTGAGGCGTGTAGGGAACTGTTCTGTGATGACGTATACCTCTTTGTTCAAACAGATTCTTCATTTTTTTATTAACAAATTCTGTTCCATTATCGGAACGAAAGACTTGTATACTATGACCGTATAAGTTCTCTACCATTTTTAAAAAACTATTTACTTTTTCGTGTACCTCAGATTTATGTTTCAAAAAAAAAACAAATCGATAATGAGAAAAGTCATCTTTCATTACAAGAAAATACCTAGATCCACCAATAGATTCAACTTGTATCGGTCCACAAACATCAGCATGTATAATTTGACCACATTTAGTTGATACAATTTCACGACTTTTGAATGAACTTCTGTGTTGCTTTCCTTGTAAGCAAGCTTCGCATTCAAAATAATTATCTACATAATTTATATTATTATTTTTCAAAGTTTTTCGAACTTGTTCAATATTCTGATGAGCTAATTTCTCGTGCCACAGTTGTATTGAAGAAATTTTATTTGATGCCAAAAACGCCTTGCTCGTTATTACTTTTATACAAACAACAGTTAAATTTCCATAACGTTGGCCAACAACAACAACCTTTTGATCAACCTTTCGTCTAAATTTTGTCTCTTTGCTGTCACCTTCGACAGTTAAATTTTGATCCAACGCATGATTTTGTGAAAACAAATTGGTCTCAATTTGAGGAACAAAAAGAACATCTTTTAGTATTCCATTGGTCCAATTAATACCATCAAATATTTGTATATGAATAGTTCCTATTCCATGCGCTATAATAGTACCTCTTGCTATTTTAACACTTCTTACCTCTGAATGATACGTGTGAAACCAGTCACGATTAGCTGTCATATGATGACTTGCACCAGAATCTAATAGCCAACTGTCTTTTGTAATTGTAAAATTTAATGCATCAGAGTTTAAAGCAGTAAAATTTTTGGTAAGATTCCGATCAGGGCAATTTCGTTTCCAGTGCCCTTCATCACCACATATAAAACATCGACCAGTAGGTTTGAAATTATTTACATTACCTTCAGTACGGAAATTCTCACGTTGTTTGAAATTCGTCATATTTTTAAAAGTTGTACTTCTTTTTATCCCCTTAAATGCAGTCAAAGCTTCAATTGGTTCAATTTGTCCACGAGAAATTAAACGTTCTTCTTCAGTTACCAGTCTTGTCCTTAGATTATCAAAAGTGCGTTCCGCTTTATTTGCTGACTCCCATGCGCTACTGAATGCTGCATATTCAGGCGGCAATGATAATATTAGCTTTGTAATGACCATATCATCCGACACAGTCTCCTTAAGGTCTCTTAACCGTTGAACTAGTTCCTCAAGTCTTGCAATATATGTGATCATATTCTCATCGGAATTTTTCGTAAAATTAAAAAAATGTTGATGCAGCATTAGTAAACTGGACTCGTTTTTTCTTTCAAAAACATGATGTAACTTTGTCCACATAGCCTTAGCAGATTCACAATTTGAAATATGAATAATCTGCTTACTACCTACCGAAATTCCTATAATCTGCTGGGCTTTAGCATCCTTTTTCCGCCACTGACGAATTTTTGCGTCGTCTTCTAATGGACATTCTTCGTCCCCAGTTACCAATTCGAAAACGTCTGCGGCAATCATTGTTATTTTGACATGAAACTTCCATGTTGACCATTGAGTTGCGTCGTTTAATTTTTCAATCTTGCCTTCAGTCTCCATGCTTATATATTTGTTATTTCTGCCCTTTTACGAGTATTAAAATGTATAATGTAATTTAGAAAACGTAGTCTGGGCCCATAAACTTTTGAACAAATAAAAGCCAACTTTTGTTTTGTGATTCAAATTCAAGAATAATAAAAATTTATTGACAATTATATCAAAAATGAATATAATAAAAAAACATGATTGATTTAATTTTGAAAATACATATTAAGTGATTTTCAAAACAAGTAGAATAACATTATAATAAAACAAATTATTTCAATAAACTCAAGTTAAAATTAACAAAAATAGAATAACCCCCTGTTTGTGTAAGACGTTTGAGTTAGAAATCTTGGCGTTTTTGTAATAGATTAAAGGAAACTTGTACAACTTTTCTTTAATCTATTAGAGAAACGTCAAGATTTCTAACTCAAACGGTGTACGTTAAAACAAAATTTTCATAACGGTTTTAACGAACACTTGAAGCACACGTTTTTTTTTTTTTGCAAATGAAGGCAAGTTTTTTACTTTAAAATTTCTTTCATTGTATTAATAGAAATATAGTATCCGACACTTAGAGGCTTTCGTTACTTTAACATCTCAAGTTGAATTAATTGAAGATGCGGTAAAAAATAAGTTAAAATATATGCAACAAATTGTATCAATATAGTTCTACCAAGGAAAACTTAGAAACTGAATATTTCACAAACAAAATAGCAGCATTTAAATGCGCAACAATAACTTTTTATGGAAATTTGTTCTAAAAAACCTTTTTAAAGCCTTAATTTTTATAAATAATGCCGTTAATTTTTATTACATAAAATTTTTTTCAGGAAAAATCGTCAAAGATTTAGCTTTGACAATTTAAAAAAAAAAACATTTATTCATTAATGTACGTAAATAAAAGTTCGACTGAACTTTACTCATATTTTGTATTACATATGATTTTAAAAAATATTAATTAAGAAAGCATTGAAGCTGAGCTTTTTATGTTTTTTGAGTTTTTAATTTCAAAATGTTTATTAAGAAAGCAATGAAGCTGATTTTTTAAGCTTCTAATGTTCTTAAATATTGAAAAAAAATTTGATAAATGCATACTATTTTATTAGTTTTAATTACATATTTTTAAATTTGTAATGCATATTTTATGTACATAAAAAGTGATTTTAAATGCATGAAAATCCTTTCCCTAGTAATAACACTTCGAATAATTTGCGATACATATCAAAATGTCCTTACCTTTTTTTTTGTTAAATCCAGAATTTGTGTAATTATTCTGCAAAAGATATTTCTATGTATTATCTTGTTTATACGCATTTCTTTCTACGTTGCCGTATAACTTTGTAAGTAAGTTGTAAAATGTTGCCAATTATTTTTCCTTTGTATGAAATTTAATACATATTTTGAAATATATGGCAATGTAGTACACAGATACCCAGCAAACAATTTCAAAAGAGGTAATCAGGTTTGAAATTAAGCATTTTGAGTGGAAGCTCTTCCCTACTGGATTGCCAACTTAATGATTTTAACAAAGCATGAGACTAAAATAATCGATTCTTGAGAAGTACTTACTTTTTTTGTTTGGCAACTTGTTCACGTAATCCGAATAGTTCGAATATTTGAAATTATGAAAAACCTGGTTCCGGTTTTTACAATTCAGGAAAAACCGACCAATCGGTTTTTTCGTATCATCAATTCGAATAAAATTAAAAGCTTACATATTTCCACTTTTTCCAACAGACAAATCTTTGTGAATGATTTTCTTCATAAATCGTCAAAATATTTCGCAATATTATGAAGTTTTTTGACACCAATTGCTCACACGTTCAAAAATTTCCATGTGAAATTTTATTCATGATAAGCCTGATTATCTGTGGCAATAAAGAAAAGTGCGTAAGTCATATTTTAATGCTTTGCAGGTGAGCACTTTTAAGCGATCAAGTCGGTTTTTAGAAATTTATTTCTTAAATTGGGAAATTCTCTTTAATCTTTATATTTTTTAAGCAAACATCGTTCTACACACTATAAGTAATACACTTTACTTTAAATACACGAAAGTATAACCTCAATTAAGCTATTATTCCAAATGAGATTAGAAGTCTAAAAAAGCTAAGCTGCAAGTAATTAACTCAAAATGAGCTTAACTCGATTTAAGCACTTTTTCCTTTTTGCTATAGATATTTGTATATGTAAATGAATGGACAAGGTGGATATCTATCACTATATAAAATATGAAGCAAAATGTTAACAAAACTAAAAAACACTTTTTGCAAATGGATTTTGACATCCATTGCCTCTGCTACTACCTCATAAAGTAATGTCGCTTTAATTTTATGTTTCAGTAGGTGTTGCCGGGCTCAAAAAACGATTAGAAATTTTACACCGAAAAAAAAAGACTTAAGAAACTCAACAGAACACGTTCGTCTAAGTTTTAACATAGTAAAAACTAATTTTATTGCAAAATATACAAATCGAAAAGTATTAGACTCAGCTGGTTTTTAAATTTAAAAAAAACCGGGCTATTCGACATTCCAAAAATCAACATTTTGAAAAAACCGACAACCATTTTTTGAAAAAAAGCGGGTTTTACAACCGGTTGATCACCCTAGCCAATAGTCAAAAATGGTTATTAGAAATGAACGGAATCAATTGTTACCATGATACAATAATATAAAGGTTAAACCACATTTGACGTTTAAAATTTATTATGACTGTTACCCAAATTATTTGAATACTATTTTTTAGTAAACAGAGAGGAAAACGTTGCCACATACATATAATGGTAACTTTTACTCAGAAATGCTTTTTGAAATGTGTAATTTGAGTTTAGAAATTGTAGTTTAACACATATTTTGTTTTAATGTTGGTTGTTTTAATTGGACATGAGGATAACGAAATCTGTGTGTAATAATACCTACAAAAGCAAGTGTTAGATTTATTATTTAATTTATTAGATAATAAAAAAGCCTCACGGCTAGAGATGCAACATATTTCTTAAAAAGAAACGCCGTAAATAGAAGCGATATATCGATGTTTTATTTTTTATCATTAGATGATTTAAATGTCTTGCAGTGGATAATAAACTTACAAGCTTTTTGTTTTAAAATAAGTATCTGTTGTAACTTATATATTCTAATATAATTGTTAGTACAACAGGTAATGCATGAGCGCGTGTTTCATACATATAATACACATTCGCACACACTTCGTGTGCAAACTTATTGCTCAGTTACAACACGCACAAACACACATACTGTGTTACTTGCATTTGAGGTAAACAGCTTGGAAAGCTCTTAAATTCGTTCGTATTTCTTTGCAAGGACCTCCGCGACATCAATGCTTGATGTTAGCTTGCTCTCGTCGGTGTGAAAGTACAAAAAGCTCTTTATAAGAGGTTGCACATTGTGCATATGACTTGGACGTTGCTGAATAAGAGTTAATGCTTTGTTGATAGGTACAACAACTGTTCTCCTTTTTTTTTTTGCTAGGACATGGACCATGTTGTAATTATCCCATTTCTCCTAAAAATGGACCATGTAGTCCAATAATATTCGTAAGGACGCTACAACCAGTGCAACAATTTCATAAACCAGAGAAATTTCCTTGCAGTCCATTTCCTTGCTGTTGTATCTTTTTTTGCTGCAGTTGTTGGTGCTGTTATAACTTTTTTGCTGTTTATTTTTCATAAATATATGAAATATGAAATTATATGAAATATTTTAAATTATTTTTAATTAAATAAACAAGAACGTCAAAAAATTAATGAAAAACTCGGATTTCATAAATTAGTAAGGTAGCATTAATTTCGAGAGTGAAAAATAATTGGGGCAAACGTCAGAAGGTTAATATGGCGACGAAAAGAGAGAACGGTTTTACCTTTATATTATTGTATCATGATTGTTACTATTAATAAAATATTGTGAGCATTCTATTTGTACTGTAATTATGGGTTTTTGTTTATAAATGTGAAAAAATTGTACAATTGATTAACAATTGATAGCAAATATGTAACATTGGAATACATAATTAAATATTTGTTGCTCCAACAGATTTTCAACCAATCTATTCTCTCTGTGTTAATAAATACGTGTCTGATTCAAATAGCTTTTCATTAATAATTAGTGGTTACGTTTTTTTGGACATGTAGCTCGCTCGGCCTATGTTAAAAGCAAGTATAAAAAAATTTATATTCCCACTGAGAGATGAACAAAAAAAAACAACAATCAAAATGCTACTTGATGATATTAACCGTTATTTTTGAGCGTCCTTTATTATTTTTGTATTATACTCAGCGTTGTCAAACTTAAAATTTCAAAAACCACCGAAATGTAGAAAAAACGCACCATTTAATAAAAATCGCACCAACTGTGGAATTTCTTTTTTATTCCAAATGTTTATTGAATTGATCTTACAAAAAAAGTATAATATTTTTGTATTAAAAATTTAACAATAATAAAATAGAACTTAAAACAAATAAAAATAACTAAACAACTTTATCTGTATTCATTTGTACTAGATAAAATAATTTTTAATTTTATAAATTCTATACAAAACTTTTTAAAATGAGATCAACGATAAAAAGTAAGGATTAAAAATTAATAAGCATTTATCAATTTAATAAAAAAATAAATATTTTTTTATTTATAGTGACAACATTCTTTGCTAAGCTGTTTAACATTTCATATACTAAAACGTTTCTTTTAATTTACATAATACATTTTACCTACAATATGGCCGTTTTACTTTGTAGATATGATTTGATAAATCTTAAGCACCATTACTTGTTGTTCTTGTAAAAATTTTGCACTGTTGAATGAAATACTATTGACGTCCCTTTTCGCAATGTATGATTAAGAGTTAACATGAACTTTAACTGACAGTTCTCCATACAAAACTTGCCGTTAAAGTTCGGCCGACTTCCTAAACGCAAGTTGCAATTCATATTTACAATGCATACACTTCGTAAACGCATATGTAAACTTTCTGGCAATGCCCAATGTTCCTAATCGTTTGGCAACTCATTTTAATGAGTATCAGTTGTCAAAATCGCGCATCATTTTTATTTTGTTGGCAAACATATGTATGAGTTGCATAGCGGCGTTCCTAAATGCCGATAAAATGCAAAAAATGTCTCCGCAACGCAAGGTTGCTCTTAATACATCCTTAGCATTGCATACGCATTTTATTAAATTGTGCATTGCAACTTGCGTTTAGGAAGTCGGCCTATTTTTTAAATAGGCAAATATTATCTATTGAAAATGTAATGTAGAAGGGACAAAAATTAAGAATAAAAAAATTGTATATCTTTAGTAATGGTCATTTGATCTCCCAAAACACCCCAACAATGTGTATGCTTAAAGCCCTCCCGCTAAGTGCACCAGGTAAAAGATTTGTCTTTTAGAAAATTAAATATTTTCACGGCAACCTTTATTGATCCAAGATATATTTTTTTTAATTAGCTGCACGTACATTTTAGATTTATTTGAAGATGGCCAAACGGGGTCGTCTTCAAGCTCTCTGAAATATACGATGACTTCACTTATAGACACTAATGAAAGTGATCGTGAGGCTAATGCGAAATCTCATCTTGTTGTTTCAAATACAGCTCAGTCATCAATACGAAAACTATGACAGATTGGCTGACTTCCTAAACGCAAGTTGCAATTCATATTTACAATGCATACACTTCGTAAACGCATATGTAAACTTTCTGGCAATGTCCAATGTTCCTAATCGTTTGGCAACTCATTTTAATGAGTATCAGTTGTCAAAATCGTGCATCATTTTTATTTTGTAGGCAAACATATGTATGAGTTGCATAGCGACGTTCCTAAATGCCGATAAAATGCAAAAAATGTCTACGCAGCGCAAGTTTGCTCTTAATACATGCTTAGCATTGCACACGCATTTTATTAAATTGTGAATTGCAACTTGCGTTTAGGAAGTCGGCCTTCCTGTTAGCTTTTGATTGTACATTGTGAAAAGGGCCATGAAACGTATTTTATTTTGTTGTACAAAGATTTTTTTTCTCATATTGAAACAAAAAATTGAGTTTAATTTGTTTTCGTGGCGCCAAAAATAAAAAAACGCACCGAAATTAAGAAAAAGCTCACCACGCACCAACTAAGAAAATTTTCGCACAAAAAATCTAAAAATGCACCAAAAATGATGCGAACCGCATAAATTTGACAACGTTGATTATAAGTAGTAAGTTGTATTTTTACTTTCATCAGACGACAATTAAAAACAATCGTTATTAAAAGTTTTTTTGAAGGAAAAATGCAAAGCGTAATCGTAAATTAGGCCGATATACATAAATATTCTAAAAGCCACTACACCTTCATCATCAGCGTTCTTTGTTTTTGGTACACTATGTATAGGTGTGTCATAAGTAGAAAAAAAATAAGCAAATTAACTAACATATGCATAGTTCTCTAGCAATAAGAAAAAAAAATAAATTCAGTGAAGTGCGACTTTGACCCGCGCACGAAGGGTTTCGTACGGGCACGAGATATGTAATTCAATACGAACAATATAAACTATAGTTTTGGCATTTTTTTGTTTTTGTGTTTTTTCGGTTTTAAGCGTTTTTTTTTTAGTTTGGGGGTTTTTTGAATTTATTGGCGCTTTCTGAGTTTTAGAACTTTTTTTTCACGTTTTGGCGATTTTTTTTGGTGTTTGAAGTTTTTTTAATTTTGGCGATTTTTATTATTTTGGCGTTTTTTTTTATTTTGGCGATTTCTTTTCATTTTAGCGTTTTTTTTCATATAGGTGATTTTTTTTTGGTTTTGGCGATTTTTTTAGTTTTGGCACTTTTTTTTCGTTTTGAGGATTTTTTTCGGTTTTTAGCGTTTATTTTAATTTTGGCGATTTTTTTCGTTTTGGCGATTTTTTTTAAATTTGGCGATTTTTTTAATTTTGGCGATTTTTTCACATAAACAATTATTTTGGTTTTGGCGCATTTTTCGCGTTTTGGCGATTTTTTTCGGTTTTTGGCGTTTTTTTCATATTGGCGATTTTTTTTCATTTAAACGGTTTTTTCGAATTTGGCGATTTATTTTAGTGCTAGAATTTTTTTTTTATAATTTTGTCAATTTTTTTCGATGTGGCGATTTTTTTCAAAATTTTTGGCGATTTTATAATTTTCGGATATTTTAGTTTTACCGTTTTTGAAAATTTCAAGAGTTTACCTCTTACGGTCTCCAAGATATAGCAAGTTGTCAAAATTACATAGTCAAAATTGCATTAACTGATGGACCACCCTTTAATTTAAATTTTTTAATATTTTTATGTTTATTGTTGTAGTCTATATAAAAATACACTAATTTTACACATTTTTTACAATATACACATGGTCATTCATGGGCATATTACATGAGATTTTAACATTTTTCGTCGCTCGTTTTGGAACACCCTTTAATTTCTAATTCTCATGTATTTGTTGTTGTAGTGGCCAAGGTTCTACATACTCTGCCCAAATTTCAGGACCGCAGCTCTTACGGTTCCTGAGAAAATACCGTGTCACGTACAGACGGACAGCGTAGTGAAAACAATAGGATTCCTTTTTTCACCTTTGGTGTACGGAACCCTAATAAGCAAATTAACTAAAATGTGCATAGTTCTCTAGCAATAATGAAAAAGTGCTTAAGTCATATTTTACTGTTTTGCAGGAGAGCACTTCTAAGCTTTCAGGTCGATTTTTAGAAATTTGTTTCTTTTACAGTTAAATTGGGAAACTCTCTGTTAACCTTTATTTTTTTAAAGCATCGTTCTACATACTATAAGTACTACATTTAAGTTGAAATATAGCAAAGTATAACCTAAACTAAGCTATTATTCCAAATGAGATTAGAAGTCTAAAAAAGATATGTCGCAAGTCATAGTGCTGTAACTTCTTGAAAAATCACACAAATCAATTGATATTTTGACCAGGGGTACTTTCAAATATGCAAATTATGGAGGTATCATTAACTCAAAATCAACTTATCTTGACTTAAGCACTTTTTCCTTTTTGCCAGAGAATTAAAAATGATGCTCGAATAAAAGTTATATCTGTATAGCTTGATATATGTATATATGGAAGTATATTACTGAAACAAAGTCCAGCTGACTTCAAAAATTACAAATAGTCTTAACGAAAGCACCAAAAATTTTTTAACAGCTCTGAATATAGCGTATACACTTCTCTGAATAATTGCCTAAATAAAAAAGGTAACATTTCCATAATATTTATTTATGAGTAATAATATTAAAAAAATATTACTAAAAAAATTAATGGAAAAATCTTACCTTTTGTTGTTTCTCCACTTATACCGTCCGTCATATGCGTTCTGCTAAATTTGTGCTTATAAAATAACACACTTTAATTTCTTTATGATATTAAACACGTAGAGACAATAAAATGGTTTGTAAAGTGTTTATCATATTTACATTAAGTGTGTGCACCGTGCCACAAAAACACTCATGATGATTTATTTTTTATGGTTAGAGTAAAATATAAAAGGTGTCTCAAAAGATAGACCTTATATATATTTACAGGATTGATTGAAAATAAGTAGACCATTTACAGAAACAAGATATGTCCTTGGCGGCACTTTTTTAATACAATAATGACACGATAGTTTCATAGATAGAGTCGAAAATTAATTTTATTGGCGTGAACTTTATATCTTTGATAAGATCACAGGAAAAAGTGCAAAGCGGTTAAACCAGGACTACGTACCGGCCAATTTATGTCACAGAATAACATTGTCATCCTGGGCCTTTAATTCTTTAATTTTGTTGGAATGCAGTTTAATTTTCTTGTGTAAAATCCATTGAAATGACGATGTATGCAAAATTAAAGCACTTGCGCACATCCTTTTTTAAAGTTTATAATCATCACGAACAGAGTGATTAACACATTCCACTTTCTAAACTGCACTTGATGATCTTGGTAGCCTCTATTTTGATTTTTTCCAAATTTATGCGGATCATTGTAAAGTTTTTAATCTATTTTCAAATAACTTTAATGGTGAAATTCTCTAAAATTTCAGAATATTATACGTTCTAGAGTCGTCGTAGGGCGCTGCTCACTCCTAGAAAACCTTCACAAGGGCTGAGTTCCCATGAGCCATGCTCCGTACAGATTCAATGCGCTTACTCAGTAAGGAAACTATATATAAAGTTTCCTTTAAGCCTCTCTGTGTTAAAACTTTTTTTAAATTGTAACGTTGTAACGAAGTTTTCTGCCGGGTATACTGAGCCTGAAAATGCCAAGGTCGTTTACAAGAAATAACACGACTTTTTTCCTTAATTATTATTATTATTTATTTACAATTAATATATTTAGTTTCTCTCTTAAATACCGTTCATTTAATTGTTAGTCCGTAGCGTTATACCACTGCTTCCTTTGTAGTCTCTCAGCTTCCTTATCTTCTATGCATCGGTAGTCAACTTCCTCTCACTATTGATATCCCATGTATCGCCGTATCGGGACGGTAGAAAACTTTGGCGATATTTTTATTATCTCTCCGCACGGCTACTGTGTTGTTTTGCAACTAGGCAATCGCTAACAACGTTTTATTAATACCTATTTTTCGGTGCTTTACTCTATGTGTCGCGCCTAGGAAATCGCTAACAATATTTGTTAATATCTAATTATTGGTCTTCTACTGTATTGTTTCGCGACTAGGAAATCGCTAACAATATTTGTTTATCTAGGTTCTACTGTATTGTTTCGCGAGTAGGTAATCGCTAACAATGTTTGCTAGTTGAATGCTACCTTACCATGATTCATCCTGATCAAGTGATGTCTACATCAAAATCTTCGGCTTTTTATACTATTTTTTCTCTTTATGTTATTGTTGTAATATTTGCCGAGATTTCTGCATGCATATTTTTGTTATTGTTCCTTATTTATTTTATTCAATTGTGCTTGTTGTTGTATACATGTTTTACTTTAATGGATTTGCATGTTTGTATGCAAGAAGGTTACCAAGTCTGTATCAGATGTGAAATTTATAATTTCTTGCAAAAAATATAGGTATTTTGTTGTAGTTGGCAGCCCTGTAATTAATTTACTCAGAGAGATTTCCAAAAAAAATTAAATGTTGTTGCTTAAAAGCTGCAAAACTAAGTTAAATAAAAACAAAATAAATCGAAGAGAGAAGAAATATCCCAGTAAAAAATAGGATCATCCGAAGAGTAATCTTGGACCGCTCCCTTGCGAGTAATGGATTACTCCATAAAACTCCGAACCTCATGGGATTTTTAATATACCATGTCCTCAGACACGTGTACTCCTTTTAAGCTCTTTATGGAGTACTCCCTTTGATTTTGAAAATGACGACAAAGGGAGTAATCGTTTTTATCTCCTAAAAGAGCATATTTGAGAATTTTTCAATTTCTTTTTCAACTACTCGTCTTAACTGACGCTTAGAAACTAAATAAATATACCAAATAAACCAAAAACGAACTGATACATATCTCATTGATCCATTTGGCGTATTAAGCGAGTCATAAACAACAAAACAAACAAGTAAGAGTGCTATATTCGGCTGTGCCGAATCTTATATACCCTTTACCAAAGTGCGTTTATGTAGTATAGAGATACATACATAAGCAGAGAGATATGTAGGTACAAATTAATTTTGTGAAAAAATTCATACTTTTTGTGCAATTTTTAGGTTTTAGGCATTATGTTTAATTTGATTTTTTGCGATTTTTTTCATATAGGAATTTTTTTTAGTTTTGGCGATTTTTTCGATTTTTGGCGTTTGTTTTTAATTTTGGCGATTTTTTCGTTCTGGCGATTTTTTTTATTTTGACGATTTTTTTTTCATTTAGGAGATTTTTTTATTTCTTATGTTTTATTTTTTGTGGCAATTTTTTTAGTTTTGACACTTTTTTTCTCGTTTTGACGTTTTATTTTGGTTTTTGGCGTTTTTTTAATTTTGACGATTATTTTTCATTTTAGCGATTTTTTTAATTTTTGGCGATTTTTTTCATATAGACATATTTTTTTGTTTTAGCCATTTTTTTTTGGTTTTTGGCGTTTTTTTAATTATGGCGCTTTATTTTCGTTTTGGCGATTTTTTTGATTTTGGCGATTTTTTTAATTTAGGCGATTTTTTTTTAATTTTTGCCGATTTTTGTTCATATAAGCATTTATTTTTGTTTTGGCGATTTTTGCGGGTTTTGGCGTTTTTTTGTCATTGTGCAAATTTATTTTTAGTTTTGACACTTTTTTCTCGTTTTGGCGATTTTTTTCGGTTTTTTGCGATTTTTTTTCGTTTTGGCATTTCTTTTGATTTTGCCGATTTTTTTCATATAAGCGATTTTTTTAATTTTTGGCGATTTTTTTCACATAGGCAATTTTTTTTGGCGATTTTTTTCAGTGTTTGGCGTTTTTTTAATTTTGGCGTTTTATTTTCGTTTTGGCGATTTTTTTTTTTATTTTGGCGATTTTTTTTTCATTAAGGCGATTTTTTTTAATTTTTGGCGATTTTTGTTCATATAAGCATTTTTTTTCTGGCGATTTTTGCGGTTTTTGGCGTTTTTTTGACATTGTGGAAAATTTTTTTTAGTTTTGACACGTTTTTCTCGTTTTGGCGATTTTTTTCGTTTTGGCGATTTTTTTAAATTTTTGGCGATTTTATAATTTTCGGATTTTTTAGTTTGACCGTTTTTGAAAATTTCAACAGTTTAGCTCTTACGGTTTCCAAGATATAGCAATTTGTTAAAATTACATAGTCAAAATTGCATTAACTTTTGGACCACCCTATATAAAAATACACTAATTTTACAAATTTCACGTGTCAATATGCATATGTACATACATAATACAATTCTATGTATATTACATGAGATTTTAAAAGTTTTCGTCGCTCATTTTGGAACACCCTTTAATTTTTAGCTTTTATATATATATATATATTTGTTGTTGTAGCGACCAAACTTCTACATACACTGTCCAAATTTCAGACCCGTAGCTTTTACCGTTGCTGAGAAAATAGCCTTCTTCCTAAAACATAAAATATGTTTAATTATTAGAAAAAAAGTTAAAGTTTTCCAACCCTGGAAACGTTTTTTAATTTGTTAAGTTTTTAAAATTTTTTTTGATTATAAATACCAATTTTAATCATACCGAAGTATAAAATAAGTTAATTTAATAAAAAAGTAATAAAAACTTGTTTTCGGTAGTTAATTTCTATGGGTAAATTGAGTTTGAGTTTTCCAGCTCTGAAACCGTCAGCTCTGACACACCAGTCCAAGAACGAAGTCTTTAGCTCTTCTGGGAGCTTGGGAAAACCGATTTCACGTACAGACAGACGGACAGACGGACATCGCTTGTTCGTCTTCCCTATGCATAAGGATCTAGAATATATATACTTTATGTGTCTCTTATTAATATTGTAGAAATTACAAACGGAATAACTAACCTACTTATATATGTATACCCTTTTACCATTTTTTGGTAAAGGGTATAAAAAAAGTTTTGATAGCTCGCTTATTACTCCAAATGGATGAAGAAGTCATTACCCCTATATTGCTCTATTACACACACTAATTTTACTAGCCAATGAGAACACAGGCTGAGTGACGTCAGAGTTCCATCATGCGCAGAAATGTTTTTTATTCTTGCGCGCTGGCGTAATCTTTATTTTATCATCATGCGCAGAAATGTTTTTTATTCTTGTTTGTATGTATATTTTGTTATTGACCGTTAATCCCGTTGTTTGTAAGTTATTTTGTTGGATGTGTTGTTGTTCCAATATTTGTTATTTTATGTTTTACTTCTTTACAGGGTGTGACATCAGTTTGTGTGCAAACTGTTCGTCACAACGTCTCCTAGATGAACTAGAGAATCTTAGGTTTCTAACCTGGCGGCAAGTGTAAGTCTAGTTAAATAGAGCGAGAAAATACCTTTGATCGTGAATACAATAGTTCTGATTTAACTGGCTTCTGTTTAAGCGCACTTTGGACTTAACACCCTGAAATGATAAATTTTTGTAACAGTTATTTAAAACTCCATACAAAATAGTTTTTTACACTATGACAACACCAGCAATTTGTTGTGTCTTAACACAAGCAATAACGTCGGCACAATGATGACGTCAAATTGCTTGCACGTTCATTCATATATACATACATATATGTATGTATAAATATCCTTTATTAGATCTTTTGCTAATTATAAATTGAAATTCTATTTATTTTATTTATTTAAAATATTTTTTCTTACTGATTTGTTAAAAATGAAATCAATATTTTAGTTAATTTTAATTATTATTTTTCGACCTTCATTTGTTTATATATTTATGATTTGAATCAAAACAATTCACATATTCCATTTGCAAAAAAGTTTCGTATATAAGGCAGAAATCTACATCAACTGATACCACACACAGTGGACCAAACAGAGAAGAACACTGATGATGAAGTTTTAGTGGCCTTCGAAAACGGCTAGCTGTTCCGTTTAACTATGTGTTGTTGTCAGAATATTTACAATTAACTTTGATGTTATTTGTTTATTAATAATTATCACATGTAATTTGGCTTAAAAAGCGATACGAACTTTAGCCCGTTCAAATCATAAATATAAAATCAATATTATTTCAGTTTGACAGCATGTGGTAAGAAATTATTATCGATAATTGTCAAGGCAATAATTGATAAGATTATTGCTCGTGTGGACGGCTAGTTAGTTAGGTGCACTTTTTATACCTGCACTCTTAAGACAAGTGCCCCAAATTTTCGGTAATTTTAAATTATGTTCATACAAAAAATCTATTTTAGGTGCACATTGACTTAATTGTAATTATTCTTCAAAAGCCTTTTTAAGTGCACATTTTATATCTGCAGCATTTCTATGGGAAACACTATGATTTTAAGGAAAAAATTTATAATGAAATATATGCACACAAAATCATTGCAATTGCTTCTTTATGGTCCATAATAATTTATACTTTCACTTTTTACATTTAACACAAACACAAACGATTGATATTTAACAATTTCTAAGAAATGCTTTGAGTCTGGCGACGCATAACAACAGATCTGACAATTTGTGCATATGAAAACCGTGTGAACTGACAATTTTTCGATTGACGATTTTGTCAGATGAATTTATTGCCATACAACCGTCTGGTAATAAATATTAAGATTTTCTTACAACCATGTGAACTGACAAGGAATATTGTACTGACAATTTTCGATTGCCAGTGCATTGTCAGCACATTGCCAGATCTGACAATATTGGAAGATCTGACAATGGTATGTACATAGCTTTATCTGTAAAAAAATCGTAAAAAGTTAATTGTGCAGCTGAGTCAAAATTAGTGTAATTTCAAAGATCCTCAACTTACACTCTCAGTCAGAAACAGTGCAGTAAGATTTTGAATGCTTCGCATGTCAAAAGCTAATGAATCTACCAAAAAAAAACTTTTTTGTTAATTTTGAGGCATGATCTTTTGTTGAAAAACAAAAGCTTCATCATATGAATACACACACTTCTATATCACAACATTCTTCATAACAAAATAATCAAACGTTTAATTAAATTTGCGACGTGTGTTTGCTTCAATCGTTTCTTAGTGGAGTTAATCGATTTGTCGTATTTTGAACATGGTTGATAAGCAAAAATTTCCAAAGAATTTCCTATAGGGAAATTTATTTATGAACCGATTTGTACTTAATTTTACAGTTAAATATTTAAACTTTCTTTCCTAGTCCAATATAGCACTCCTTCCCTCACAATTTATTTCTAGTTATGTTTTATTATTTTAAAAGATATTTCCATTAGTCTGCTCACCCTTTTATATCATAATTATTCATTGCCATTATAACAAAACAAAAAGCTATAAATTTGAATAATTAGTTGTTTTTGTTTCAGATTTACTTTGCCTTTTCCAGCTTAATTTTACTTATTTATGTGGTAGATGAGTGGGACTATTTGATGGGCAAGCGGCAGAAGCCCAAAGGAGAAACAATAATTGAAAAGGGAGATATAACAAAAAGTAAGAAAAAGTTTTTCCTCTTTTTTCTCGCTATTTTTAAGAAAATAATTTTAATTAGTACGAGTATCACAAACTCTTGTTTTTTTGCATTAATGTACATATGTATGTATTAATTAATTTCTCTATTTTTGTATCATTTCCACAGCTCATGTGATATTTAATATAATTGTATTAATCAGTTCTATGGGTCTAGTGGCCACATCGATAATTATGTTGTATGGCTTAAAAAAGGTAAGTTAATTAACAAATGAAATTCTTAATAAAAAAAAATCGCAAAGCATATACAATAAAATACAAAAGGAAAAAGTCCCCAAAAAAGTCCGTATAAAAAGCGTTTTTTTATATTAAATGTATACATACATACATAAATACATAATATTATGTATTTATGTGTATATTATACTGTGTGAGACTAAGACCTTTTGAATTATATATATATATATATATATATATATATATATATATATATATGTATATATATATATATATATCGTTTCAGTAAATTTCAGATATATGTATGTCTGCATTTTTTCATCAAATATAATTTTTTTCGTTATTTCGACACTTTTCTACTTTGGACTCGTTCTTGGGCATAATTTTTGTAGCGCAACCATACTGTTTATAACTTTATTTATAAAACATAATTGATTAGGAATGATTTGATGGCTTGTTTTAAAAAACTCCCTCGAAATTGATTTAGTTCTTAAACATTTTATTAGAAGATTTTTTGTTAAAAAACTACCTGTATGATGTATTTCGCCTTCTATTTATACGCTTTCTGCGTGTTTAGACTTCGAGGATGACTAAAGTACTATTTGATAGCCTGTTTGCCGATATCGAAAGAAAATTTTTTTCGCAATCTAAGCGAAAGAAAACTGATTTGAGTTTGTCTAACTTGGTTCTATGCGAACGATGACTCGAACGACAATGCGAATGAAAACGTAAGTGTTTTCATACAAAAAAGCGTTTGTCTATTTCGAACGGGTTGTCAACATTGCGAACACAAATGTCGATATCAGGCACTAGTTATTTTGTGTTCGAATGTCAATAATTTCGTGCAAAAGTATCTGAATCAAGAAATATTTGTGAAAAGATATACATACATACATATGTATATATTAACAAATAGTTTTTTTATTTGTAAAATTATAAATTAAATTAATTTTGGTTCAAGTGCAGCTTCATAAGAGGAAAAAAAAACAAAAAATTGTAAGGATCAAAATGGACAACAAAACGTAACTATTATTATACATGCATGCATATGTACGTATGTATGTAAAAATAATAAATTTATTAATAACAATTATAGTTTGAAGAAATCAACAATGCAGCAACTTCAGAAGCTTGTGGAGTTTATGGAGGATAACCCAGAGTGGATATGGCCACTGTATATCGTTTTCTTTTAAAAAGCAAATCTAAAAATTTTCAGTTGATGCTCTTTAAAGGAACCGGTGCGATATGTATTCTTATTTATGTATGTAAATGTTTAAACTTACTGACTCGTTGGCAGCTCCAAAACATTGTGGCTGTCTCGCAGTTCTCTACGATTTAAACAAACTTCATTGACATCAACGTCGTCGGAGCACTCCAAGAAAGGCACAGCTATTGATAAGTCCATTGTTTATTTTTTGGGAACAAATACAAAATTAATATTTTGCTTTATTAACAGCTGATCAATATTAGGCAGTGTTGCATTTATTTACGAACAATTAAGTAGTATTTTTTCTACTTTTAGAAAAAATCGCTGCAAAATACCTAAATTTGTGATTTGACACTACCTAAATTTCACAATACGTAAGCTTCTATAATTATTGTACGTAAGTGCATGCGAATGAAAGTGAGTGACATAGGCAAACCAAAATTGATTCGAATGTGAGTGACTAGCTTTCTTTCGCATGAGTTTTCTTT
The DNA here is from genome assembly GCA_905220375.1 of Tachina fera. Taxonomy (NCBI): domain Eukaryota; kingdom Metazoa; phylum Arthropoda; class Insecta; order Diptera; family Tachinidae; genus Tachina; species Tachina fera. Next base: position 68,606,240 of record LR999964.1, read on the forward strand.
CGATATCGACAAACTGGCTATAAATAGACATATATCAGCGAAGAGTAGAAAGTTGATGCAACAGAGGTCGCTAAACTATGTTTCTTGAAAACAACTTTGATGGTACTTATTATTCATTAATAATTATCACATGTAATTTGGCTTAGGAACTTTACCCTGTTCAATTCATAAAATATAGAAGCGAATGAAGTTCGAACAATAATAATTAAAATAAACTATGTTGTTTTTTGATGTGTAAACATCTATACGCTAGGGGGTAAACATCTTTTTCACAATACAATCACACATTTTGAGTAAGATCGTAAAGCGTTATCAAATCGGTGTGAGCTATGTATGAGTGTATTACTGTAATCATACGAACAAGAAGTACAGATAAGCTTAACAGCTGCATAGAAATACACTTAACCAAATTTTAAGGCATACCTTCAGGAGCAATTTTAATTTTATTAAAAATTGTTTGTGAAGTGTAATAGTGTTGCCAGTGGGAATAATTTTTATAAAAACTTGAAAAATATAAAATAATTAAAATATATATGTATATACTTTTAAATGAAAGAGTGTTTTAAATGTCAAATATTTGTTTAAAAAATATATAGAAGTCTTTATAAAGAATGTATAATATTTTATTATAGCATATCTTCATTACGTACTGTTGCCTTACACTGAAGCTGGTGCACGACAATTGGGTAACAATCTCCACCTCATGCCAATTATTATGGATGGAGATTTTAATACAAATTTTGCAAACCCACAGTCGCAAGCTTTATCAAAATTTATATTTCACGTTTTTCATTTGCATATAAGCAATTCTCCACAAACCCCCACAACTAATAATTTCACTACTATAGATGCAATTTTCCATAGATTTTTAAATACAATGGATTCAAAAATTGATATATCTTATTTTAGTTACCATAAGCCAATATTAAAAAAAATGCATTAATATATGTTTACATATTCTCCTGGGATCGGACTCACACTGTTTTTTTCATTGTTTTTGTAATTCTAATATTACCTGGAAATGAATTTGCATACGTTTGATTTTTTTTAATTATTTTTATTTTAAGGAGTAACATTCAGGCAATGAATGCCTACTAATCTTACTAGGTGTCACCTTATTTAGGAAAGGGATATTGATAGAGGAGACAGGTGCTAAACGAACAGATAGTAGAAAGCTTCATTCTTTTACAACTCTGCGACTCTGGTGTCAATGAGGCGTATTAAATTTTCAAAGCTGTGTTTAGTAGCCATTTTATCTAGGCGCACTGCATTGCGCCAGGTCACACAGAAAAAAGTAAGAACAAGATTCAATTAAGAAAAACAAAGATTCAGTTAAAAAAATAATTAGGTTTCAACCAATCACGAAAATTGTAGTATTAACTCATCCATATTAATTGATATTTTTTTGGTTTTTTCAATTAAAAAAATATTATATTAACTAAAACTTTTATTGAAATTATTTTAAAGGTTCAATTAAAGTTAAATTGAAATATTCTTGAAGATAAAATTAAGCATATAATTGAAATAATGTTATATATTCAATTAAAAAATTAATTGGAATATTTTCAAGGATTCAGTTAAAAAATTAGTCGAAAGGTTTAAGAGATTCAATTAAGTTATTAATTAAAATCTTAAAAAAATTAAATAATATAATAATTGCTTCAATAAAAAAACATGAATTGAAAAGATTGTTATAGTTTTTTTTTCATTTAAACTCAGCCGTGCATATTACTAACTTGCTCCGAATAAAATAAAAATATATAGTTTTTTTTTAGGGTTCCGTACACCAAAGGTGAAAAAAGGACCCTTATTGTTTTCGCTATGCTGTCCGTCTGTCCGTCACACGGTATTTTCTCAGGAACCGTAAGAACTACGGACCTGAAATTTGGACAGAGTGTGTAGAACCTTGGCCACTACAACAACAAATACATGAGAATTAGAAATTAAAGGGTGCTCCAAAACGAGCGACGAAAAATGTTAAAATCTCATGTAATATACATACAATTGTATGTACATATGTATATTGACACTTGAAATTTGTAAAATTAGTGTATTTTTATGCAGTCTACAACAATAAACATTAAAATATTAAAAAATTTAAATTAAAGGGTGGTCCATCAGTTAATGCAGTTTTGACTATGTAATTTTGACAAATTGCTATATCTTGGAGACCGTAAGAGGTAAACTCTTGAAATTTTCAAAAACGGTAAAACTAAAAAATCCGAAAATTATAAAATCGCCAAACCGAAAAAAATCGCCAAAACCTGAAAAAAATCGCCAAAACCTGAAAAAAATCGCCAAATCGAAAAAAATCGACAAAATTAAAAAAAAATCCAGTACTAAAATAAATCGCCAAATTCGACAAAATCGTTTAAATGAAAAAAATCGCCAATATGAAAAAAAACGCCAAAAACCGAAAAAAATCGCCAAAACGATAAAAATGCGCCAAAATCAAAATAATTGTTTATTTGAAAAAAAATCGCCAAAACGAAATAAATCGCCAAAATTTAAAATAAGCGCCAAAAACCGAAAAAAATCCTCAAAGCGAAAAAAAGTGTCAAAACTAAAATAAATCGTCAAAACCAAAAAAAATCACCTATATGAAAAAAACGCCAAAATTAAAAAAAATCGCCAAAATAAAAAAATCGCCAAAATAAAAAAAACGCCAAAATAATAAAAATCGCCAAAATTAAAAAAACTTCATAAACCAAAAAAAAAATCGCCAAAACGTGAAAAAAGTGCCAAAACTCAGAAAGCGCCAATAAATTTAAAAAACCCCCAAACTAAAAAAAACGCTTATATTGTTCGTATTGAATTACATATATCGTGCCCGTACGGAACCCTTCGTGCGCGGGTCAAAGTCGCACTTCACTGAATTTATTTAAATTTAATTTTTCATTTATTTGCAAAATACGAGTGTTTTGGCAGACATGAGTGCAATTTTATAGCATAGAATAAAGTTTTAAGTTTAATTTTGAAACAGTTAATTCAATGAGTAATGTTTTTTATATTTTTTTTAATGTGCAGCTGTTTATATGTACTTATATTACTTTATGTTTTTACTTTCGCTTTCGGTTTTCTATTTTCAATACTAAAAAATTTAGCAATTTAAATGATTACCAAATATTTTACATTTACATATTGTACATAAAATATTATTCCATTAGTGAGTCTTAAAATTTACACATGTTTGTATTATATAATTGTAATTTAATTTAATTTGGAATTTTCAAAAATTGTGGTCGTGGTTGGGGTATTTCGTGGTTTCTTTAATATATTAAATAACACCGCAACATGTGATCTTTAATCTATTACCAAAATGTTGTAGTCAGAGTCAAAATACGCCAACTACGACAAGGCCCAATCCGCTCAATTACTCAATTTAAAAATTTCGTGTTTTAAAGTCGATACTTTAACAAATTTTTTAGAACTAGGCATTTCATAAAAAAAAACTCTTGCACGAAACTATAGAATAGTTCCGATTCCTCGGAAAATTGCAAGTTCAAAACCAACAAAAAGTTTTAAACAGCGTATCAAACGCTTTTGTTGCATTTAAAAATGGATACTGATATCCGTCAAAATATACAAATAGGGACTTTATGTTTTCAAGTGGACCACACACAATAGCCTTGGTTGGATAGTTCGACCCTGAATCAAAAGGAGTTTCAGTTTTGCCTCAATTTCTTCTTCAGTGTCAGCTATAATTGCAAAAATTTGCTGAGAGTCTGGCACAGAAAATTTTTTCCTTATTTTTGCCCCAGATTCGGCTGATTTCACTTTTAAAGTGGGGCGGAAAGCTGTGATGAACATGCTATGTTTTCATTAGTAATTAGTTGGTTATGCTTTTTTTACGCTTGTGTGACATTTGGCACACATATGTAAACCCGGCCTATGGTATTGATACCGAAGTTCTAACGGTACACAAAATTACAATTTTATTAACTTTACCATTCCTGTTTGATGTATAAGTTTGTGCTTCTTGGAAGAAGCAAGAACACACACCCATAAAATTTAAGCCTGATATTTCATGTACTACGCCTTAGCCTATTTAGATATACAACTTATGTAGGTATTATTATCCTTTTGCAACGAAACTTGACACGAACGATAAGCACTGGCCGAAAAAAATTTGAGTTTGAAAAAGTGGGCGGGGCGATGCCCATACAATTTTTAATTTAAAAGTTGCGCTAAGGAGCTGAAATTGTATATTGAAATAGGTCTAGGTGAGAAAACAACTAAGAAGCGCTGAAAATCGGAAATTTTAGTTAGAGAGGCGGGGCTAAGCCCATAAAAACTAAAAATTAAAATTTGCGTTAATGATATCTAGGCCACCTGCTTACTTGGCAATATTTTTATCCTTGTAATACAAAAGATAATAGCGGAAAAATGATGTCAAGTAAGCAGGGTGACTAGATATAATATGAAACCCTGACGATTTCATATTTATAAAATACATGGCAGATTATAGTGATATGTATTGTGCAAGAAAGAACTTGGTCAAAATTTATATCTCACTACTTTTAATGGCCGAAATTTTGGATGGGAACATGGCCTTTTTTCACATTTATATTTTTGTGAGGATTGGTTATTTTACTTCGACCATGATATAAATATAGAAGGTACTTCCATTCTGTCTTTATTTTTAAAAATAAGTATTTTTGAAGTTTGTTTTTTGAGAGAAATAAAGAAATATTATCCCATATAGTAAACAATTTTCGTCTTCTTTTAGAATTTTTCTTTTACAAAAATGTGTAATTCTCTTAAGAAAAATTTGCGAATAATTAAAATTAAACTTATCTCATATTTTTATGTTTTCTGCTTCATATAAGTCTTTTAACTATATTTTTATTTAAATTTGGCGTTGAGAAACCAAATGTATTGATGTTTTTTATTCGTTGACAATAAATTTTCATTAAGTTTAACAAATATTGATTGATATTGCATTTTGTTTAATCTTCGTAATTCGTTTCTTGTTGATTGTAACATCTTTTTGTAAAATATTGAAGAAGATCTTTTGGCAAGTCTATTTCAAAGATAATCAAATCACCCTTATTCCAGTTGTCGCCATCGACGTCACTTTAACACAACACCAAAACATTGGTGCTCGTATTACCGTTGTGGAAAACAACTGACTCCTGTTGGCAGGCTTATGCCATTTTCTAGACCTTAGGGAATGGAAAGGTATTGTCAGTTGCGCAAAATTTTTCTCGAGAGCGAGTAAACAAGACCCAATTTTTTGGTATTGTGTTAAAGTGACGTCGATGACGACAACTGGAATAAGGGTGATTATATTATAAGCTCTTAGCCACTTTTGACGAACACCAGGAAATGAAGGGGATTAAAAAATTTTGCACTTATATTTTTACTTATGCCCTAATTCAGTAAGAAGATTTAGGACGTTTTTGTTTGAAAATACTTTTAAGTTCTTGTTTTTGAATTCTCTAAACTATTTTCTTCAAAAATGGTTGCTGTTTTTGATAATGAGAAATAAAAATATTATTATCATGTTTTTAAAACATAAAAATTAAATTAAAGTATTATACAATAATTTGACAAAAATATACATATGAAAATAGGTATGTGTTGGATATAATGTTTAGAACAAAATCATAAAGCAAATACACGAACCTTCTAGCATAGACAATAAGTAATAATTATTTTAAAGAAACGCAACTTCGGCTTTTTTTTTGTCCATAGACAAGACGATACAATCGTCGAACAAAATTTGGGCATTAATTGTTTCATTTATACATTCTGTATTTTGTAAAAACAATTTTGAAATAATTTTTTAATAAAATTTTCAAACAAACAGGAAACAGGGGGGAAATATTAAATTAATACGGTATCACGATTTCACCGGAAACTTCACAATACTCATGTTTATTTGAAATAAAAAAACTGGAATTTTTTAGAAATTCCTTAAAATTTTGTCTTCTTAACGACCAACTAAAATATCAACAGATGTAAAAGGGTTTACTTACATACATATGCAGGTTTTTTAGATTTAAAGTAAATGCCCAAAATTAAAAACCTTTTCGTCACTTTTATATTATTTTATTTATTTCTCGCAAAAACAAATGCCACATATCTACAGGCATATTTTAACTATGAGCACAATGTCTTCTTTTTTAACAACATTTTGTACAGCTAAAGAAATATCAATATTAATCGACAAATTTAAAAAACGGGCATGTCTTCAGTGACAAAAAATTTCGTGACTATAAAATTTCGTTACCAATTCAACTTGCTTCATTCCCCTCTTTATTATTTTATTATCAAAACGTAACGATTGTGTTTATTTAAAAAAAAAATACATATATACATATATACACACACACACATTTTATATAGTTAGCTGTTCGTTAGCTGAAATGGAAAATATCTTAACAGATAAGAAATATATTTACAAGTGTTGTATCAATATGTTATAAATGAAAATGATTGTAATATTTATTTATTTATTTATATAATTATGTTGTACATTTTATACTATTCATCATCATTTTGAATTTTAAGTAACGACATGTACATAGATACTTACAAGCAATTGTGTGATTTTAAAATACCCAGTGAGCATTTCCATTCATGTACAGTGTTGCCAGAAGTAGGGGAAAATCCCCACATGTACTTATTATTGATGCTAAAATAGAAGCGTAGGGAAAATCGGACAGATTTCTTATATTCTCCAAAATGTAGGGATTTTTCCGCCATGTCGCATTATTTATGGAATAAAAGCTAACATAACGTTCTTTTAATAATATTTTCTTTTTCAAAACGGTTCAAAAATTAATATACCAGGTTGTATCAAGCCTGTAACAACAAAATCTGCCTTGTATTTTATGGCAATGATAACTGACTAATAAAACTTTCTACAAATTTTATTGCAATGAAATTTGACAAGCCAAACTTACTAAAAAAGCAGCTGTTAACTTGGCACCACTTAGTACATGAATTCGCCTTGATATATGCTTTTTCTAAGATATCGTTCAATGTTGAAATATGGCTTAAATTTATTCTTTAAAACTTTATTTGAAAAGAACTATTCATATTAATTTAAAAAAAAAAACTTTATGTTGTTTTAATTGAATTTAATGAGAAAAAGGTACACATTTATGTATTATTTTTCTTAGTTTCTTATTTGTTATTTTTACCAAATCTTTAATAAGAATATATATTGTTTTATAACTAATGGTGTTCTTTTATTTTAATGACAAAAATACGTAGGGATTTTTTTAGGGGAAATTTTTTCAACGTGTAGGGAAAAATCGGATTTTTTTAAGCATGTGAGAAATTTTACGATGCGAGAAATACATTACACCCTATTATAGGTAATAGCCTTTTCACACTCACTCACATCTTTGAGGAATGCGTGGAATATGCTGAAAATTTAAAAAATCTGTTCACATTACAACATCTTTCATCTTTCATCTGTCATTATTATAATACTATTTTTGCGAGTGTGAGCAACTGAAAATTAAAAAATAAAATGGAATTTAAAAATTCAGTTGAAATTGATTTAATTGCTTCTCGTGTTCAGGAGCAGAAACAATTAATGCTAAAATATGCAGAATTAGTAGTAATTATGCTAGTGAACGATGATCACAAAAAAATACATATTTCGAGTACTTTCTTTATGTGCAAAAATTTCGAGTCCGAGTAGCTTGTAGAAATTTGCAATTACTTTTATGTGATTTATTTCGATTTGGAAAAATATATACAAGATTTTATTATATATGTACATACATATACATATATACATACATATGTATATAACAAAATCTTGGAGTTGTTACAGATCTTTCTGTGGTAGTAATATTCCAAAAGGTAGCCTGAATGCATGTACATACATACCCTGCAGGAAATGTCACTAGTAAATCCGTACTGATTCACTATTGACTTTGTCGCCAGTACTACTGACTAATTATACCCCACTCAATGCTTTTTGCTATAGACATTTAACATGTGCAAGTCATTGAAAAGCAACTACTGACATTGGAACTACTGATATATAGTTCTTTAGGGACCATATGAAGACACTGGAAACAGATAGTCACTAGTACATTTTAGTTATTCTAGTATACTCCATTGACAATGAATTTGCGTATTTTGTTCACATTTTGGTATTTTATTAAACAAATATATAAAAAATTTAACTTATAATTAAAAAACATACAATAACCGCGATTAATTCATTTATTTGTTCAGCATATCACCAGCAACTAGGGATTTTGTTTGCCATCTCTATTAAATAATTTTATGTTTCGCTGAATTAGTAACATCAATTACGAATGAATCTGCAAGTATGACAAATTTTTAACTGATGGCACAAAATCTTCCACAGGGTAAAACAATTTCCATAATTGGCACTTTCGCTTAAAATTTTAATTTAATTTTAACATTTTCTATTTTTTACAATATGGATTGTTATTTTATATCTTTTTTGCAAATTCCATTTATTTATTTTTTTTTAAATTTATTGTTCAATACATTTAAATTCGCCTTTTAATTTGATTTCTTAAACTAATTTTTATAAACACTTAAATTTTTCTTTACGTCACTTTTATTTTCAACAAACCAATAAAACAAGAAGAAGGCTAGTTGTGTGTATTTTCTACGCAGTAAGAACAATACTAATAGACGCTCTGTTGACAATGTCACCAAAATAGTCGACAAAAGTGGTGACTTGGGAACACTTAACCCCACTTTTCCTTCAGGGTATGTACATGCGTATGTAGATATACATACATACATACATATGCATCCATGTTTATAGTATGTTTGCATGTACATACATATGTATGAAGTTGTATACATTTTTTCTAGTGATGACACTAAAATAATCGAAAGATGTTGAATGGAACACAGTGAGATAGAAACATCTTCTGAAGATGTTGAAAGATGAACATTCAGCCCTCTATAATTCTTATGGGAAGATGTTATCATCTTGCCAAATTTATGAAAGATGAAAGATGTTAGTAAGTGTGAAAAGGTTGTTATGCAAAAAAATTTTTTGATTTGTTTAAATGTAATCTACTAAATATCTCGACCAAAGAAATATATGACTTAAACCACTTTCATACAGCGTTACCGTTGTGCGACTAAAGTCGAATTTTGCCCCTTTTTCGACTGCCTTGCCACTTTTTATGCACCTTAGTCTTAAATACCCTTTTAGTATCATTTAAACTATTTTTTGCCCCTTTTTGATCAAAGTTCACTTTCGGTTTTATTTTTACAATAAATGCACGCAGATTCGTACAGATTCTACCACATTCGACAAGAAGATTTTATTTCTTATGTGTCAAACTTCATATAAGAACATACAAGAAGATTAAGAAAATAATTCAACGGTAACGCTGTTTTCATAGTTAAGGGCAAAATTTTAAATTATTATGGGAAACTTCGAACAACAATCTCTTTTCAAAGGCATACATACAGAGTTACCGTTTTAAAATTTTAAAAAGTGGTACAAAAAAAGATGGCACCAAAAAGGGGATTTTAAGAAAAAAAGGGGCAACTTTAAAAACAAGAGAAATTAAAACAAATCTGCTTATTTTTAAAAACAGCAAGGATAAAAATCAGGTTTTGCATATCTAAAGACTAAAAAATACTATTTTTATGACAAAATAAAGCCACAAAATATAAAAATAATTCACATAATCTGTGCTTATAATAATAATAAATTACTTGAATATTGTGAAGATATATATGTATTTATGTATTTTTATTGCTTTCTTAGCATTGGCACTTATTTAAAAAAAAAACTAACTCAGCTTATTTACTTTAGAGAAAATGTATTTTATTTATTTATTTTATTGAAATTTTTTTTTTGTTGAAGCTTCTGTAGATCTCTCCTCCGATCACTCTCCCACGATTGTTACAATTTGTAGCCCACTAAGAAGTGACTTCCCTGTCCCATACGTAAAGATGATCAACCGTGTTAATTGGCTGGGGTTCAAAAAATACCTCAGTAGCCATTGTACGGAAAATATTAACCTAAGAACACCAGCTGATATTGAATCTAACATTGAAAATCTTAACGAAAATATTAAACAGGCTGCTGAACATGCCACTACTTCCCATCCGCAGACTGGGTTTAATAGAATTTATTCTACAGACATTGAACGTCTTTTACGTGAAAAAAGGACAGCTAGAAGGGAGTGGCAACAGCACAGATCACCCCAAAATAAAATTAGATTTAAAGAGTGCACTAGACGACTCCAAGAGCTGCTGGCATATGAAAAAACTGTATGTCTTAAAAATTATCTAGAAAATCTTGATGCCACACCTGCATCTAATTACTCCTTGTGGCGAGCTGCTAGAAAGCTTAAAACACCCGTTGAATATAGAGCACCTCTGCGCACTTCTACCGGAGGTTGGGCCAGAAGCGATACTGAAAAAGGTAACATATTTGTTGAGCATTTAAAATCCGTATTTACCCCAAACACATGTACTGGTGTTGTTGATTTACCAAATGTAGTTGCGCTACCCCCTCGACCTATAAAATTTAAGACGCGTGATGTTCAGAAACTAATTGCTGAACTCAACCCGAAGAAAGCTCCAGGTATTGATGGAATAAGTAACAATATGCTGAAAAACTTGCCCCATATAGCAATTAGAATCCTGTTATTTATTTTTAACGCCATTTTACGACTGGAGTATTATCCACAAAGCTGGAAGCTTGCGAAGGTCAAAATGATTCCAAAGCCGGGCAAAGACCTTACCAAGGCTGAGTCATACAGGCCAATAAGTCTGCTATCAACAATGTCAAAACTCTTCGAAAAGCTGCTCATGACAAAATTGTCCCCAATTTTAACTGATAGTGGGTGCATCCCAGACCATCAATTTGGTTTTAGAAGTCAGCATAGCACCATCGAACAAACTCATAGATTGGTGCAATTTATAAGAAGAACTTTTGAAGAAAAAATGTATTGTTCTGCCCTGTTTATTGACGTTTCTCAGGCCTTTGATAAAGTGTGGCATGAAGGCCTTATTTTAAAATTAAAATCATATTTACCAATAAATTTTCTGAATTTATTAGAAAGCTACATAACTACCCGAAAGTTTACGATTGTGGAAGGAGAATTCATGAGTCTGCCCCAATCTATATCATCCGGTGTGCCACAGGGGAGCATACTGGGGCCAGTTTTGTATTTGATTTATACTTGTGATATGCCTGTGAGCAGCAATATCCATACATCTACGTTTGCCGATGATACAGCCTGCCTTAGTATGCACAAAAACCCGCACGAGGCTTCCCGATATCTTCAAGAACATATTACACAGTTAGAAATCTGGTTGAACTTATGGAGAATTAAAGTCAATGAACAAAAGTGTGTCCATACAACGTTTACCCTAAGAAGAGATACTTGTTCCCCCATTCGAATCAACAATCAAAATATTCCTCAGCATTCCCAAGTGAAATACCTTGGTATACACCTTGATCGAAGGCTTACATGGAAACATCATATTGACTTTAAGCTAACTCAGATGAAACTCAAGTTATCTCAAATTCATTGGTTGATTGGCAGAAATTCAACACTTAGTCTGGACTGCAAACTTTTAATATACAAGTCGCTTTTGAAGCCAATATGGTGTTACGGAATTCAGTTATGGGGCACTGCTTCAGCTTGCAATGTAGAGAGAATTCAACGAAGACAAAACAAAATTTTAAGGTTAATAACATCTGCTCCATGGTATATTAAGAATTCAAATTTGCATCGTGATTTAAAAATGCCACTAGTGACTGAAGAAATTGCAAGATACGCAGGCAAATACTTAACAAAACTCGAGTCACATCCTAATCCGCTTGCTCGTAATATTTTGAATTTTAATGGTCACATCCGCCTAAAAAAGAGGGACACAAGGGCTCTTATACTCAACACTCTAGATGGGAATGCTTGAAAATACATTTAATTTTCCTTTTTTGATTATCACTACTTTGTATTATTTAAATTATCACTAAGTTTTGGCCGACACTGGTCGGGCTAAATAATTATATTTTAGCTTTAAGATTTGATCACTTATTGTTAGTTCATTTTTGAAGATACAATAAATAAATATATGTATTAAAAAAAAAAAAAAAAAAAAAAAAAAAAAAAAATTTAAATTTTTTAATAAATATCTGAATATTGAATTCTCAAGAAACAGGCACAAGACAATTCTGTAAATTTTTTGAACATTGCATTTTTTAATTAACGGAAAAAGGTTGATTTGAAAATTTTTAATAGTTATTAAATTCCTATTTTTTGAAACCGTATATCTGTACTTTTGAATAGGTTCATCATTTGGAATCCAGTCTTCCAAATCACTTTACTATAAACTTAAAGAAGATAACACGGTATGACAAGCTCCAACTTTCAGTCCGTTAGATAATTTATTTTCTAATAATGGCAATTTAGAAAAGGAACCGCTCAGCGGGAACAAACTAAAGATATGTATATAAAGCAAATGTATACAACTTTGGATAGAAATTTTTATCCAACCAATTTGAGAACTCTCTTACAAAAACATCAAGTCCACTTATTATATTACAAAAAAACGGAAACAATTTAATAAATACTGGGTCTAAATAAATACTTTAATACAATCAGTCTTTTAGTGCTGCGCAATTTTTTGAAGTATATAAAAGTTTAATAGTGACTTTTTTTTTAATCAGGAATAATTTCTTAGGTTCAGTATTTTCAATTATTATGAAATGAAATATTTTTAGTAATTAATGTGATTTTCTAAAGAAGTTAAGAAAAATTAAACTACACTTTTTAGCTGGGGGAAATGCGCATTTTTCTGTGCATCCATGAAGTTGATGAAGCACACATGTTTATCTTATTGGGCAGAGATTGTTATTAATATCAACTATTTAAATTTTATTTTTAATAAAATGGAATATGAGAAAGGATACTGTTTACAATTTAAGATTTACCTTTGTTAAATACATTTTAAGAATCACTATTAATTTTCTATTTTCCCGATTAAGAAATTATTCCTAATTAAAATTTACTATAGTTCAACGAAATTTGTTTAATATACTTATGTACATTGTATATATTACATACCTACACACATATGTAAATATATATGTATGTAACTATACTTTGCAGGAGATCGAACTAGCGTCCAACTGGTATTTTACAAGTACAGAAACTACCACCACTAGTTCCCAACTGTTAACTTTCCTATAACATCTTAATGCTCAAATTAACATTGAGTGTGCTTAGAAAATTTCTAGTGCCATTGGTACTAGTTTAGGACTACTTTATTACCAGTTCTTTTAGCAAAGAAAAAAGTTCTATAAATTTGGTGATTTTATTCCTTTGTTACCCAGTGACAACTGCTGGTTAAAATTCGCAATTATTTATTAAAATTCAAAAATACAAAAGGTTGATTATAATTATTTGATTATAAATATTTTTAGGTGAGCCTAAAACTTTAATAATTATATAATACTAATTTTCGTACAGTGCAAGGGTTCTGTTAGACAGTAAAAATTTATTTTGCAATGGGCTGCCTTGGAACTACTTCATATACTAGTACTCATCAGAACTAGTAATTTTATACAAAAACTTTAACCCTTTTCGCACTAGTTCTTGCTGTTCTAGTAATTATACTAGTAGCTTTTAGACAATTGATGCCTATTCTCCTGCAGAGTATTTACATACTCATACAGACATAGATATACGAATATAATCAAGCCTGGGCATATCAATTATTCGAAAGATATGCATGAACTACAAGCTTGCTTACAAGCCAATATAACATATATTAATAAAACCGATAGCAGGAAAAAGTACATCTTCATTTAGTAAAAATTATCAAAAAGAGGCTAAAATTAGAAAAAGTATCAAATTTGGGTGCATTTTGTTAAAGTAACACAATAGTATCCAAGCAGTCGAAAAAGTGGCAAATTGCTACTTTAGTAGCACTAACGGTAATGCTGCATACATATCTATAGCTATCAGCACAAATGAGTGCGCATACCGATAGGTGATAGTTCCATCAAACCAATTTGCTATAGATATTCGTATCAATACGTGTGCGTGTGTGTGTATGTATGTATGTTCTAGTATATAAAATAATCATTGTGAATAAATTTCACAAATACCTAATTTATATTATGCATCTTTTCATGAAATCTTTCCTACGAAACTTTTTCCTTTGCCAATTCAAGCACTAGAGAAGAGAGTGATATATGACGTAGCATGAATCTCTGAAGCATTTCTGACAACTTTTTTGATCTAATGGTTATTCATACCTCCTATTGACAAATGAAAAATTTTTCATACAACCAATTTCATGAAAAAATGCGTAAATGCGTGGCGGTATTCCTTAGAAAATGTCTATTAAAAAAGCAAAAACTATATAAACTTGCAAGGATTAAAACAATAGAAAAAAGCCCCCTTAAGCTGATTATATAAACAGCAAGAAAGCAATAACTCGAAAATTGGCTTAAAGCATACAAATCGTGAAAACTCGCAAAGTACGAATATATTTAAAAAATTTCCAAAAACTGAAAAAAATTAAACGAAAAACTCATTATATTTCAACTATCAAAAATAATCCATGTTCAAAAATTTCGCAAATTCGCGAATTTCTTAATCGAAAAAAAAACTTAAAAATTTATTAGAAATCGCTAAAACTGTAAGGAACGTCAAAAACTTGGAAAAATTTGCGACGATATCGAAAATTAAAAATATTTAAAAATGTCAAATAAATTCAGTGAAGTGCGACTTTGATCCGCGCACAAAGGGTTCCGTACGGGCACGAGATATGTAATTCAATACGAACAATATAACCTATAGTTTTGGCATTTTTTTCGTTTTTGGGTTTTTTCGGTTTTAAGCGTTTTTTTTAGTTTGGGGGTTTTTTGAATTTATGTGCGCTTTCTGAGTTTTGGCACTTTTTTTCACGTTTTGGCGATTTTTTTTTGGTTTTTGAAGTTTTTTTAATTTTGGCGATTTTTTTATTTTGGCGATTTTTTTTTAATTTTGGCGTTTTTTTCGTTTTGGCGATTTTTTTTAAATTTGGTGATTTTTTTTTTTAATTTTGGCGATTTTTTTTTATTTTGGCGATTTTTTTTTTCACATAAACAATTATTTTGGTTTTGGCGATTTTTTTCGGTTTTTGGCGTTTTTTTTCATATTGGCAATTTTTTTTTCATTTAAACGATTTTTTGGAATTTGGCGATTTATTTTAGTGCTAGAATTTTTTTTTATTATGTCGATTTTTTTCGATTTGGCGATTTTTTTTTAAATTTTGGCGATTTTTTTCAGGTTTTGGCGATTTTTTTAAATTTTTGGCGATTTTGTAATTTTCGGATTTTTTAGTTTTACCGTTTTTGAAAATTTCAAGAGTTTACCTCTTACGGTTTCGAAGATATAGCAAGTTGTCAAAATTACATAGTCAAAATTGCATTAACTGATGGACCACCCTTTAATTAAAATTTTTTAATATTTTAATGTTTATTGTTGTAGTCTATATAAAAATACACTAATTTTACAAATTTCAAGTGTCAATACACATCGCTCGTTTTGGAGCACCCTTAAATTTCTAATTGAATTGAGAACAATCACTTTTATTGCGAAAATAGAAAAAATTCGAGAAAAATTGTAAACAAGCAAATACCTAAAGATCTAAGGAATACCAAAATAACGAAAATTCGCGAACATCAAATGATACATAAGTATAGTAGATGGATTAAAAATTGGTAAAAAGTCAAGATTTGGCTAAAAATTCACTTTTATCACGAAAATTTACGACAAATTGCAAAATTGAAAAAAGTGCTAAAATTTTGTACGCATTTCTAATATTGTAAGGAATGCCATGGTTAGCCATTCTTCCACTAATTCGGCTTTTAGCTCAGATATATTTAAAATTGAGCTTGTTTTCACACTCACGGTTACTTCCACAAATATTTAATTGATCTTAGTTATAAGGAATGCGAAATATTTAATATGGCTATATATGGCTGGGTATAAAGAATGTGAAGAAAGTGGTGTAGGTACAACAGCTTTATTGAATTTTGTGTTAAAATAGTTTGAAAAAATTTTTTTCTAATTCAACCACTACAAACTAATATTTCTGGCAACACTTATCAAAAAATATTTAAAAAAACGTATGTGTTGGAAGTCATGGGTACGTCGATAGATATTCGTAGATATGTATGCGGGATGTAACGAAGAATGCGCATCGATACATACAAGTATGAAATAGGGCGCGCAAGGGTAAACGCCAGCTACGTCCAAACACACAAACACTGATATTTGCATTTGCGGTAAACAGCTTTGAAAGCTCTTAAATTTGTTCTTGTTTCTTGGCAAAGTAAGAGCAAGCATTGCTGCCTGTTGTGTTGTTGTTGGAATTTTGTACTCTCGTCGGTGTGAAAGCACAAAAAGCTCTTTGTAAAAGTTTGCACATTGTGCATATGGGTTGAACGTAGCTGCTATACGCAAGTATGGGTAATCGGTATCAATACGCACTGGCATAAAAAAGGTTCGATATGTTCTGTAGTATCCAACAATTTTTGTATCGATTGGCTTTCTCTGCTGTAAATATCTTTGTATGCAACTGCAAAATGTGATATATTTTGAGTCATCATATGCCAATTTGTTAAAAGCTTTCTATGTAATGGAAGCTCAAATTTAACATCACTAATTTACAACAGACCTCCGTTTTGTGGTTAGTTCTTTACTAATCATGTACACACATCAGCTACGTCCAAACACACATACACTGATATTTGCATTTGATGTAAAAAGCTTTGAAAGCTCTTAAATTTGTTCTTGTTTCCTTGCAAAGTAAGAACAAGCATTGTTATCTGTTCTGTTGTTGTTGTGGATGTTGTACTCTAGTCGGTGTAAAAGCACAAACAACTCTTTATAAAAGTTTGCACATTGTGCATATGGCGTGGACGTAGCTGATGTACATATGTATATGTAAGTATATGATTAAGATGAACTTTTTTTGTTTGTTACTTTTATTTATATTTGTTTAATTTTGCTAAAAGTCGTTTTATGACCGAACGGGTGACAAAATAATTTTGGCCGTTTTAATTAGAAATCGTGTATTATTAAGATATGCGGTTTTTTGTTTTTGTTGAATTTTTGCAAAAATGTTCGTTGGCATACTTAAGAATGTGTGCGTAAGTTCTGAAGTATGAAAGCGTGTGTATACTCTGAGCACGGTTGCCAGAAATGCAGATTTATCTGGATTTTGCAGTTTTTTACCCTCCAAAAAGATGAAATCCAGATTTGAAGATTTTTGGCATAAAAACGCAGATTTTTCAACTCCAATTATAGTGAATTTTTTTAAAATTTTTGCTATTACGGATAATACTTTTTGTTTCTTTTATGTGTGAACGACTCACAGTTTAGAGAGTTACAATTTTTGAACTTAGAAGACAGCATTAAAGCAACAGAAGAAGTAACTTTGGCAATCAATTTTGAGTCAAATGAACTTGAATAAAACAAAACTTCGAAGTCCTTTGGATATTTATGTAACAAATTAAATCACTTTTTGTATAATTTTTTATATATACGATTTCTTTTCTCATTCATTTTATATTGTTTGCACATAAGTATGAAGAATTTTTATTTGTTTCGTTTCTCCTAAATAAAGATGTGTTTTCCACACAAAAGTTTACTTTGTTAAGTCTAAAGTTTGTAAGAGAGAAGAGAAAAGAGATCTTATTCTATATCATTTTTTCTTTAATAAACCCAAGACTTTGCAAAGTAAACTTTGCGTGTGAAAAAACCGTCAAGCTTATCAGTACACTTCAACCAATGTCCCAAATCGAAGATATTATCTTGTAAAGATTTTTGCTTGAAGCTTTTAAGCTTTTTTTTGCTGCTGGTTTACAAAACAAATTTTTTATGGAAATTTGTTTGTTAAACGTTTTGTACGTAATTTTTAATAACAAATTGATAGTCGTTCTATAAACATATGAAGTTTTTTGCCTTATTTCAAAAAATTTTTGGTTGAAGTCTGCTATAAAAAAAGTTGTTTTAAAAATAGCTTTGAAGATTTTTTGAAGATATTAAAAATAAAATGCAGATTTTGAAGATTTTTTCGTGAAAAAGTGTTAAATTTTGCAGATTTTAGCCTTAAAAATTCTGGCAACACTGACTCTGAGTTGGCCTTAAAGAGATTTGTATATTTTTATTTTTTGCATTTGAAAAGAAAATTTTGTTTCGCATCTTGATTTTGATGGATGGAAGTTTTTATTCCTTAAATCCAGCTAACAAACTTCCAAAGATATTATATTTTTTAAGTACATTAGTAAAGAAATGGTAATTTGAGTTGAGAACTTTGACACATTTCATTTGATACCAATGGGAATGTCCTAATAAATATTTTGTTTATCTTTTATTTTATTTTTATCCGAAAAACTAAAAGCAAAATTGAGGCACGTAAACTTATAAATATGTATCTTTTGGCAGAAAGTAAAGTTTTTTTAAAACAAAAGGCAAAAAGTTCTTTTATAGTTGAATGCATATGAAGTATGTTTGCACCCATATCAGTATTTGGTAAGGCTTTACTTTTTTTAGTTATATATCGCACACTAAATCATAAACAGTCACAGCACAAAATAATCAGTCATTTTGATTTTTTTTTTAAATAAAGGAGTCAATTTAACAAACCTCTAACAACTGCAACGATTTCTTTTGCAAGACTAACAACTTCTTCAAGAATATAAAATACCGTTATGCTTACATACTTGCGCCATTTGTACAGTATCAACAGTTGTTTGCCACTACTCAGCATCTGATATATTTTGTGTTGTGAACTTTTATGATTTAGTGTGCGATATGTATATTTTACAAATTTTGCACCATGGAAATGTTTATGAAATTGCTTGAAATGTTTCTTTTAATATTAATGTATAACATTGTTATTTTTATAACGATGCAGTCTTAAAACAAAAATGTGAGCTTTTATTTGAAAAACGAAACAAACTTAGATCTCCTTTAATAATCTGTGAAGCGTTTCAT
Organism: Tachina fera; assembly: GCA_905220375.1. NCBI lineage: Eukaryota > Metazoa > Arthropoda > Insecta > Diptera > Tachinidae > Tachina > Tachina fera. The sequence continues at coordinate 68,625,223 of LR999964.1, forward strand.
TTTACATTGAAATTGTTTCTTGTTGATTTTAAAATCTTTTTTTTTTTGGTGTATAATATAAAACTCCAGAAAATTTTTAAATAACTTGGTATAATCCATGATATAAATGTAGAAGGTACTTCCACTCTATCTTTGTTTTTAAAAATAGGTATTTTTGAAGTTTGTTTTTTGAGAGAAATAAAGAAAAATTTTCCAATATAGTAAACAATTTATGTAAGTCTTCCCCTAGAAATTTTTTTACAAAAATGTGTAATTCTCTTAACAAAAATTTGCGAAAAATTAAAGTGATATAGATAAGTACACATTTATGAAGACTTAAAAGTGGTTATATAATAACTTATCTCCTATTTTTATGTTTTGTGCTTAATACAAATCTTTTAACTATATTTTCATCTAAATTTGGGGTTGAGAAACCCAATTTATTGATGTTTTTGATTATTTGACTATGAATTTTCATAAAGTTTAACAAATATTGATTGTAATTGCATTTTGTATAATCTACATAATTTGTTTCTTGTTGATTGTAACATCTTTTTCTAAAATATTGAAGAAGATCTTTTGGCAAGTCTATTTCACAGATATTATAAGCTCTTAGCCACTTTTAACGAACACAAGAAAATGAAGGGAATTAAAAAAATGCTGCACTCATATATTTACTTATGCCCTAGTTCAGTAAGAAGATTTAGGAGGTTTTTGTTTGAAAATACTTTTAAGTTCGTGATTTTGAATTATCTAAATTATTTTATTAAAAAATGTTTGTTGTTTTTGAAATGAATAAAAAAAAATAAAAATATTATTATCATGTTTTTAAAAAATAAATATTAAATTAACGTATTATACAATAGTTTGAAAAATATATGAAAAAATATGTGTTGGGCATAATGTTTAGAACAAAATCATAAAGCAAATACACGAATCTTCTAGCATAGACAATAAATAATCCCAGTGAAAAAAATGGAAGTCTTTCTAGCGGAACTACATTTTCATTGATTCCAAAAAATCTATATTTTTAATTTGCCTAGAGTGAGCAAAAACCATGTAGAAGCTTATTGTAGTCATACAAAATCTTGTAACTCCTCCATAGTGTTCGAAAATACTCACCAGAATTAAATAAAAATTTATTTTTTCAAAGAAATTTATGAACTAATTTTAGTCTAAAATTTAAAAGTTATTTCCTTAAATTTACATGAATACACTGCTTCGGTCTTAAATTCTCTACAAAAATAAACTAATTGTTAAAATAGGTAACTATTCGCCATATTTCCTATATGAAAATATTATCATAGAACACAAAATAGAGAATTTTTCTTAATATCGCTTCCAATTCAGTGACCAGGCATCGAAAAAGAGAACTTCTTGCAAGGACAACCCTATGTAAAAATCATTAGATCAGATAGAAATTTTCACTACTTCCAGATCGCAAACTCTACATTTTCATGACTTTTTTGGAGTCTCTTTTTTTGCTGGGATGCTTTACAGAATCACAAGTGCAACAGGAAACAGAGGGGGAAATATTAAATTAATACGATAGCACGATTTTAAAGGAAACTTCAGAATACATATAGCTGTCAGAAGGGAAATGTCAAGAAATAATGAGAAAATGGAAGTACCTTCTATATTTATATCATGGTATAATCGTAGAAACGTAATTCTGAACACAGAATGTAAAGATTTTTTGGAAAATTTTCACGTGTGCTAGAGAAAATATGGAACAATGCATTAAATGTAACAATGTGAACATTTTTACTTGTAAAGAACGGTGTAATAAAGGTAATATAAGTATGAACATATGTATATGTTCTCTACAACAGCCAACATGAAAAAAGTAACATGTAAGGTCATGTTACTTTTTCCATATTTCACTAGGACTGAACGGTTTGATCTAATCATTGACAATGCAGTGACCAACAAAAATGCATTTGGTTCCAGTAAACAGCATAAAAAAATATATAATAGATGAGCTTCGCTGAAGCCATGCATGTTGTTACTGGAAGCCAAGCATTTGTATGAGTTATATTTCCTTTGCTAAGCTAACAGACTAGGATCCTTTACAATTCGATGATGAATATACTTCGTGAGTTATCCATTTGCTATGTCTTATTGCGTCACTGTTGATTGGAGTCGTGTTTTGTCCTTAAACAAAGTAGTAAATTACACTTACAACGAAACAAAAGTTGTAAATATATATTTATCAGTTTTAAATATAATTATATATATTCGAGTCACAGCTTATTAAAGTATTGGCTACTATTCAAATTTCAGACGTTGGTTTTTTTATCTATTTTTCTTTTCAACCATAAACATTTTGTATTTGCAACTGAAAAGAATATATAGCTAATAAGCTTGGAGCGTGTCTTGGAAAACTGTTTTAAGATCCGCCATACTGAATTAAATTATTGGAACGTAATCCATTATACGCAAGATGGTTGGTTACCAGCTACAATCAAGTAGAATCGTGAGGTTCCGTTTTGATAAATGGCACTCTAATCGTCAGATTCCTAACCTCTGAAAAGCTCTGGTTTTAGTGATAACGTGTGCTAGATACTAGTGCTGGTATACTATTGATATTTTCCACTATCGATATCGTGGTACCGCATGAGGTCCTCTATACTCCTTTATATGTGTTTGTGTTTTCCTAAAAAATTTGTATCGCTTAGTGTGCAACTCCGAGCACTTGCATAGCAGGTGAGAAGTTTTATCTTCTTTACTCTGTTCTTAACAGTTGCGATAGAATTTATTATTATAAGGAAGGGCTGTCAATACCGTAAGATGTTACTCTTATTTTCCATTATTATTTGTCTTTAGCGTTTACCATGAAAGCATGGAAGCACATTTCTTTTGCAATATTACACGCAGTGATGTAAAGTTTTTTAAATTTAAAAGCAGATCAAAATTAAAAAAAAACAAATAACAAAAAAAACGTAATTTTGAGATCTAAAAACCGTAAAAGGCACAAACGTGAAAAACAAGTGAAGATGGAAAGGAGTGAAGTTTAATGATGTTTTATATTTTCTAAGATATTCTCTATTTCTGCAATAGTATCATGAAATATACCAGACAAAAAGTGTATTTTTTACACTAAAAAAATAAATACATCAAATTTTATTAAAGTAATTTTAAGAAATACAAATTTTTTATAAGCACTGCTTAGTGCTTTTTCTTAGTTTGGCACTAACGCTCATAATTTGGCGTTTTGAGTCTTCAAAAAGCAGTAAAAATAGTGCCAAAAACACCAAGTTGGCATCGCTGATTATAGGTGCTCAGTCTTTTGCATCTACATTCTGCTTTCTGACAATAATATTGGAGGATATTATGTTTAATAGTGCCAAGTGGCACAACGACATAAGACTTGGTTAGCTAGTGATCTTTGTGCAATAATCGATTCCTATCTGTCACCGAAAATGCTAATCTTACCCCGAGCATTTCTTGAGCAGAGTATAATTATATTATCAATTATCAATTATAATTGATTCTCTTTTAGCTAGCATTTCGACCAAAAATACAGTTGCACTATCAGGAAGACTTACAATAGCTGCACATCCAAAGCATTTTAGAAAAATGTAGACTCAACACCTCAGATCATTCTTGATCAACCCGTGTATACTTTGAGCCAAAAGCATCTACTATTTTTCCCTTTTTCCATTGCCTTCAAGATGAGAGAAGGACTTTGAAAGTTCTATAAAATCATATTTTATAATATTATATTTTGCGTGTGCGCGTATTCTTGACCTCCACCAGAGCCAGTTGCTGCCAATAATAATGGCCACTATAGCATTCAAGGCTTTCGAAGGACTCGTTAGTAAACAGCCTACAGTTCCGATATAGGATAATTTTTGAATTCTGTTAGTTGATCTCTACCACGGCAGTACTACTCAACATTTTGTACAATACAATTTCATTCAAATCCGCCTTTTTCAATTAGAACTTCGACTCAAAGCATAAATAAATTTTCTAATTTTTCAAAGGATTCCCAGCCCCGAACCCGTGCCTGGTTATTATAAACACTTAAACATGGCCTCATATTTGGACATTTGCAAGTTGTAACATGACTCTTTAAGAAGTTAAGGAAATGAGCTTATTGATAGCATAGAATTAATTAAAATTATATTACTTAAAAATGTCTTTCATATTGTTTGTATTGCATGGAAAAAATTAAATTTTTTCATTGAAGTTCTTCTACATAGGCTTTATATAAATTGAAATTTTTATGCAGATATTAAAGGAAAAAATGTTAAAGAAACATTTTTTTACAAACATAAATAGGATGTCCCAAGTATTTGCCTTAAATTATTTATAAATTATAACATTTCTGAAGGAAATAAATTATGTATACGAGTATTTTCTCTCAAATGGCCATATATGGTCAGCTCATTATTGGTTTCACCCATCAATCATAAAAGAAATTAGTTAGGTATGGAGTACATATATTTTGAATAAATCCTTCTGAATCCAAAACGTGTTTCACGTATTCTGAGCTATTAAGCATGAATTTTGCTCCATGTCAACTAGTTTAAGTATTAATAACTATCCCAGTGAAAAAAATGTCATTCTAGTGGAACTACATTTTTATTGCTTCCAAGAAATCAATATTTTTAATTTGCCGAGAGTGAGAAAAAAACTATGTAGAAGCTTATTTTAGTCATACAACACCTTGTAACTCCTCCAAAGTGCTAGAAAATACTCACAAGAATTAAAAAAATTTATTTTAATTTTAACTAATTTTAGTCTAAAATTTAAAAGTTATTTGCTTAAACTTACATAAAAACACTGTTTCAGGCTTAAATTCAAATAAAAAGAAACGAACTTTTAAAATAGGTAATTATTTACCATTTTTCCTAGATGAAAATATTATCATAGAACACAAAAAAGGGAATTTTTCTTAATATCGCTTCCAAAAAGAGAACTTCTTGCAATGACTATCCTATGTAAAAATCATTAGATTGGATCGAATTTTTCACTACTTCCAGATCGCAAACTCTACATTTTCATGACTCTTTGGAGTCTCTTTTTTTGCTGAGTATTGTTTTGCTGCACATGCCACTGTTTGGAGCCTTTCCTCATACAAAATCGTACAAAATAAATTTAACTCTTGTTTTGCTTCGTTTCCATAACGGTATAAGCACAATTGGCGCGAACGACAAACTTCACACAGTCCGACGAAATTGCTTGCAAGAATTCGTTCAATTCAAAATCTATGCCGTGCCTTGGACATTTCTGTAGCCCATGGATACCAAGTTATGCAAGTATTCACTACTGCAAAAATTAGTTGAACTTGATTAAAAGTCGCTTAAACTCTACATCTTTTTAAGTTGAAATTGAAAAAATGCAAATTTATATTGAGAGAATACAAATTGATAGTGAGAGAATCCAAATTGATAACGAGAAATCCAAACTGATATTGAGAGAATACAAATTGATAATCTGAATTTCAAACTAATATTGAGAAATCCAAATTGATATTGAGGAAATATTAATTGATAGTGCAAAATCCAAATTAATATTGAGATATTTAAATTGATATTGAGAGAATCCAAATAGATAATGAGATATCCAAATTGATATTGGGAAAAATCAAATTGATATTGAGAAAAAAAATTGATATTGAAAGAATTCAAATTAATGTTGAGAAACTCAAATTGATATTGAGAATTGAAATTGATAACGAGAAATCCAAATCCATATTGAAAAAATACAAATTTATATTGAGATTGGTCTTGAGAACATACAAATTGATATTAAGAAATCTAAATTGATATTGAGAGAACACAAATTGAAATCCAGAAAATCAAATTAATATCAAGAAAATCCAAAATGAAATTGAGAAAATCCAAATTCATATTCAGAATTTTTTGTTCAATATTTTTGGGAGAATGTACATACATACATAACTTAAAACGAAAAGTTTTGAATTATGTAAAATTTGCAATTGTATTTTTGCGCGTGTCTTGTAAATATTTTTGTAAATGTCTTTATTGCCATTTATATCCCAAACGGCTGCATGTATTTCGACAATTACGCATCGTTATATTCGTCTTAAGCACTCAAGTGTTCAAAAACAAAATGGCGGATTTTTTGCGTGAAATATTACGTCAGACATTTGGAAAAAACACACCTTTCGCAAAGATTTCGGAAATTTAGCTCGAGAAAATTCGCCAATATTTGCAAAAATTTTAAGTTTAGAGTCCTTAAATAAAAATAAATAAGGAAAACTAAAAACATCTTTCGCAAAAATAAAAGAAATTCGCGATAAATTGCATAGTTTTAAACTAGTCATAATTTCTCTAAAACTTTCATAAAATCTCTAAAACTCTAAGGAATACTGAACATTTGGTAAAAATGGCGAAAATGGCGAAAAGTTCCAAAAACTTGATAACGCGGCCCAATATATTTTTGCGAAAATTGTTATGAAGCAGAACACTTGCAAAAACTCGCTTTCATTGCGAACATTGCAAATTTCGCCAGAAGTTGTAAGATCGGAAACAATCCTGAAATCGCCGAAACTGTTAAAAATAAAATAAACTAAAAAACAAGACGAAAAATCGCAAGTTCGCGATAAATTTCTAAGTGCATTGAAAAAATCACTTACACTGTAAACAATAGCCGGATAAAAATTGCAATGCACGTTGTTGTTTAATTTTGAGGTTGGCGTTAAACCGTTCTTTGGCGTTGGCGTTCTTTGGACAGCAAGACATATAAAGTTGAAGCATTAATTTTCATCTCAACAATAAGTTTCTAAATACACAGCAATAAGTATACGGATATGGAGCACAAAAAGTTACTTTTTAAAAATAAGTAAAGAAAAGTGATTTATGCGGCACAAAACAATATTTTTCACTTTCAATAAAGTGATATTAAGTTCTGACCTCATTCGTGAAAATTCACAAATAAAAATTTCCTTAAAAGGGCTATTACACAGGCATACTTGTCTGCAGAACGTACGATGGAATACTATTGGTTTTGCTATTACACTGACGAACGCTGACAGCATACTTCATACTTGGTGTACGACAAACATTAGAAAATCAAAAATTTTTGAAAACCAGCATACATGTCTAACATACTCGTATACATGCTATTAGACGGTGAGTTTTGGTATGCCATCGCACATGTTTGCTGACAAGTATGCCTGTGTAATAGCCCTTTAAGACATTTGTCGGAAGCACTGTTGCCAGATAATTTTCTCCTAAAATCTGAAAATTGGGCTAAAATATCTGAAAAATTTTGTAAAATATTTTTTATATCTGATAAACCGATAACAAGTGCAATTTAAGATCATTTGCCAATTTTTTTTTATAAAACAGAGAATTTATGGAAAACATCTACAAAATTTCAATTTAATTTTTTTCTATTAATGAAATCTTTAAGAGCAATTATTTGACAATAAGGAAAACGTGCTTAAGTCATATTTTACCGTATTACAAGGGAACACTTTTAAGCTTTCAAGTTGATTTTTAGAAATTTGATTCTTTTACAGATACATTGGGAAATTCTATGTTAAACTTTATTTTTTTTAAGCAAACATCGTTCTACGCACCATAAGTACTACATTTAAGTTGAAACATAGCAAAGTATAACCTAAACTATGCTATTATTCCAAATAAGATTAGGAGTGTAAAATGCAAATAACGGACGTACCATTAACTCAAAATCAGCTTATCTCGAAAATCTATTTCTATGAATATGTTTCAGAATTGGGATTTGTTTCTCTTGAAGATTGCTCTTTAAAACAAAACCCTTTCAAAATTTAATCTCTGATATCAGTATAAAAGTTCACACAGTAGCTAATAATTTCTTCAGTTTCGTTTCTTGCGATGATCGCTCGTGAGCTGAACCATGATAGTTGCCCAAGCAACAAAACACGTGTTTCAGTTTTTATATGTCACTGTAATATAAATACAGACATATTATGTATGTACATATATACGGTCAGAACATTACTAATTAATTTTACTTGTTGAAATGACATTATATAAAGTCTGCAATTTAAGGACAAAAATCTGCAAATCTCACTATGTCAATTCTTCAGTAAAAAAAATCTGCAAAATGCCGAGATATCTGGCAACAGTGGTCGGAAGCAATAGTAAAAATACAATTCAATTATATATTTTGAGAAAATTTCATTTAAACCTTCTCTGTCGTTTTTCTACACTCCGACGTTTTGGCATATGCGTCAAACCAATAATGAGCTGACTATATAACACTTCTTACGCTGCTGGTAGCTATTGAATTGTACCAAGTTTGTCTAAAAAATATAAATAATAAATTATTGGGAAACCCTAAATACATATGTATGCGTACAACAATTTCCTGTTACACTTAATCAAAAGTTATACAAATAAAGACACATAAAGGGGAGAGGGTGAAGTGCTTTTGTTAAATCCTTAAATGTTTACTTAATTTTTTTTTTATTTTATTTTTTGTTTCAGGATAAACGGGAATTATTATTGCCATGGATTGTGCTAATGATTGGAGATGTTTGTGTAGAACTTTTTTATGCCGTTCATTTTATATGTGGCAAAAGAGCAAATTTTGATCCCATTGTCGGATTTATATTCACAATAGATTTATTTATTGTTTGCCTAAATGTAAGTGAAAGTAAATATAAATTATTAACAAAGCTATAAAAAGCTTGTTTGTCATAAATAATTGATTTATATTTTATTTACTGCAGACTTATTGTCTAGTGTGTGTCGTCTCACAATATCAGGAATATAAAGAGATATTACATCACTCAAATCAACAAATGAACGTTAGTAATCTTAATCTTGATATAATATACTACATAAATATAATCAATTGCATAGATGTAGATAAAAAAAGCTAATTTTAAAATTGATTAAAAAAAATTAAACACGACAAAATTAATTCTTCTATTTCTTATACTATAGTTTAATGTTTCAGTTGAAGACAGAGGCAATAATTCGGAAGAAACTGTTGCACTACACGAGCAGCCGGTTTTAATAAATAGTAATCAGTTGCAGCACTTCACTACACATTTATTACTCCCATCTCAACATTTTTCAACAATATCAACCATACTTGAAGAAAACGCATCGGAAACTCATCTTTAAGGAAGTGTAAACATTATTTATACATAATGCATACATAGTCGTATATAATACATACATATGTATTTAAATAGAATTGTTTTAAATTCCTGCAAATATGTATATATAAGACATTGTGTTTAAATTTAATTAAAATTTTATTTAAAATTTAATAAAAATTTTAACTGTTAAGAAAATTAAGTTAAACCTAATTTTTATTTACTTCCAAATAAGATGAATGTGTATATGTAACTGTACTGAAATGAGGGTGTATCGCTGGGACAGCTCACCAACGGTAGGGGCTAGTGTAAGTTCTAACACTTCCTATAGGTACCCTGCAGGAAATGGAACTGACACAAGACTAGGAGCTTTTGAGGGGCAGGGGTGAAATTTTTGGTGAATTTTTTTTAACGTTTATTAATTTTTTACAATTTATTTTGCTACGTAAATACACATGTATACATATTCCATATCACTTTAAAATGTATACATATATAATTATGATAAAAATTCCGCGAGAAACATGACGACAGGTTGTTGTCTATGCTGATTTTTTCGTTGTAGTCCAATTAAACTAATTGGCTGCAATTAGAAAATTCAGTGTTGCCAGTTCAATACAAAATATTGAAGGAATGATATCGCACAATTATTTCATATTATTTAACAGAAACAATATCCAAAAATTTATGTAAATCATATATTGGTTAATTGTTATACTTTTACTTTCAAAATGTACTTATATGACGTACATTTTGAAAGGGTATTTTAATTTTTATAAATGCGAAATATTTGAAGGTGGCAATACTGAACTATGTATTTATACTTAAATATGAGGTGCAGGTGGTGCTGCTGCCGTCTCCAAAATAATTAAGTAGCTGGCTACAAGGCGACAAATGCTGCTAGCAGCAACAATTTGTGGTAAATGTGTTTAATGCATAAGAAATATTGTAAGACCTACTAATAAATTTTAAAGGCAAACTTTGCCTTTTTAGCTTTTATGTAAAAAAACACGGAAAACATTTTTGGGCAACATGCTACCCCTTAACTTTTCATTGTGTGTGTCTTCTTATACCTTTCTTAAAAAAAGGAAAGACAAATAATTTTTAGCGCAGCTGTGGTATTTACTATATGTGGGCAGTGCTGCCAGAATGATGATTTTATCATATATTTGATGATTTCAGAAAATTAAGGCTCGCGAAAAATCTTTAAACTTTTGCAAAGGAAGTAGTTCAATGATTCTAGCATATCCATTTAAATATATTTTAACTAAATTCTCTATTGAGATAATTGCTTGGCAAACAGAAAGAAAGAAACAGGTCAGGAAGTATCGGAGAAGACATTCAAAATTGGATACACTGTAAGTTTATTATATTAACAGTATTTAACTAGACTTGATTGTTTTTCGTATTGTGTAATTGTAATTACTAATTCGGACCTTTTATTTGGTCAGGACAATAAAAATTTCGAACGTATCCCAAATGAGAGAAATACCAGCGACCATAGATGGCTGGAATGTTTGAGGAGATCAGTATCATTTGTATCGTATGGTTCGAGCTGTTCATACCGTGAAATGCTATGAGAGAATAACGAGAAGCCATGGCAATCACCGATAAGCAACTCATGGGCCACATTTTTCCAAACTCGAGAGCCGCCAAAAATACAGCCAACTTAAATCATGTAAACATATTATTATATTGAAAACATTAAATTCATACCACAATTATATGCAATTTACAGTTGAAGTTAAAGAAAACGATGAAATACCGTATTAAGACATGAAAATAATGAAAGACAGCAATAAATTAATAACAAACCGGTATGCCAAGAAACCCGCATCTGGAAGATTAATTAATTACCACTCTACCCAGCCAATGAACACGAAGATAAACATGGCAATGAATCTCATTACCAAAATGCTCAACATAAAAAAATAAGATATATAATGACGTAAAACAACTTCAAAATATACATCACGAACAACCTAATAAATAAATACTTAAGCAATAAAAACAAACTGGTAACACTCCTAATAAGGAAGTAGAAAAAGTCTTTTACAGTGTACCATATGTTCCTAATAGCCTTTTCACACTCACTCACACCTTTGAGGAATGCGTGGAATATGTTGAAAATTGAAAAAACCTGTTCACATTACAACATCTTTCATGTGTCATTATTATAATACTATTTTTACGAGTGTAAGAAACTAAAAATTAAAAAATAAAATGGAATTTAAGAATTCAGTAGAAATAGATTTATGCTAAGAACACAATTGGGACGAACGACGAATTTCGTCCAAGTCGACGAACTCGTCGATAAGCATTTGATGCGTAAATTCGTCGTGTGAAGCACAATAACGACGAATTTACTCACCGAATTCTTCTCTCATATTTGATAAAGTTGGTTGTTGTGTGTACAAAAACACAGAGAGAAGAAGAGAATTTTCTCTAAATTTTGTCTTTTCGTCGTTCGTCGGCGTACAAAAGAGAAATAAATCTATCTAAGAGTTCGTCACGCACGGCGAGTTTCGTTGTACGGCGGTGTTGTGTTCATTTTCATATGCACAGCTGTGTTTTATTTATTATGACCAAAGTTCGCACCGAAAAATTCGTCGTTCGTCCCAGTTGTGTTCCTAGCATTAATTGCTTCTTGTGTTGAGCAGCAGAAACAATTAATATTCAGAATAATATGCAGAATTAGTAGAAATTATGCTAGCCGGCGATGATGATGAAGAAATACGTATTTCGAGTGCTTTCTTTATGTGTAAAAATTTCGAGTCCGAGCAGCTTGTAGAAATTTGCCATTACTTCTATGTCAATTATTTCGATTTGGAAAAATATATACAAGATTTTATTATATACATATGTATGTAGTTATAGATCTTTCTGTGGGAATAATATTCCAAAAGGTAGGCCTGTACCAGTGTTCTGTAACTTGCGAGAAGTTCAAAAAATCAAACAATTATATTGGTTGTCCTGTTTTTCACAGGCTGATTCACATACAACCTGAAATAAGCTTACAAGAAACATGAGCAAGGAACTAAGTTTTTTGTTAAAATTCCTGTGTTTCACAGAATGACAACAAACTTTTCGTTTGGAAAAGTTCTCACCAAAGTTACAGAACATAGGCACTGAATGCATGTACACAAATATGTACATGCGCATGTAGATATACATACATACATACATATGTATACATGTTTATAGTATGTATGCATGTATGTATATCTGTGGCAATATAGAATAATAGCTTAAGTCGACTTAAGCAAAGTAGGGCATTTCGGAAGTTTTTACGCTTTCACTAACATATTAGAAGGCTGTAATGCATTATTCTACTTTCTTGTGATTCTTTCTTTCAATATGTAACATTTTAACCCCTGAAAATTCCAACTGGAACATAATACAGCACAAATAAGCTCAACTTTCTTAAGTCTATTTAAGCTACTATTCCATATTGCCACAGATATAGTTGTATACATTTTTTCTAGTGATGACCCTAAAATAATCGAAAGATGTTGAATGTAACAAAGTGAGAGAGGAACATCTTCTGAAGATGTTGAATAATCAGCCCTGTATAATTCTTATGGGAAGATGTCATCTTGGCAAATTGATGAAAGATGTGAATAAGTGTGAAAAGGCTATAAGTTGACTGAAAACAAAACATTAAAACATATGGTAAATGAAAAAAACACTGAGGCATCTATTTACGCGGGAAAGGACAAAATTGGACAAACTAGAAACAGACAACGTTGTATATGAGATCACTTGTCAAGGAAATGAAGTGGAAAGGTGTAACAAAGTATATGTAGGAACAACAAAGCGGAAACTTGGGACTAGAATATCCGAACATGAAGCAGATATAAATAAAGGAAAGGAGACAACAGCTCTAGCCCAACACGCGAAAGAAATGAAACATAAAATAGATTTTAAAGGAGTGAAAATACTAGACAGAGAAAATAAAACGAGCAAAATGTATACACTAGAAAGAAGACAAAGACAACACTAAACTACAATATGCCATTGCAATAACTTGACAAGTTAAGTTCTGTGATATTAGTTTTTAAGTTCGCCTTGATATTTTCTTTTATTTATTATTATTTAAATTATGCTCGTGATGTCCAGTTTTATAATTTATTTAGTAATGTAACTGAAGAATCGTGAGTACAGCATAAAAACTAATATAGCATACATATAACTATAAATAACAAACATTTTGTAATTTCTTGATAGAACTTAATAAAAAATTCTCCTGAAGACGTCGGAAAAAAGCTGACGAAAAAAGATGAAATAGATTTGTTTTATTTGCATCTTAATAACTAAGAAAACTGACCAAAAATAGCCTACGCTATAAATATATTATATATATATAAAATAAATATATTCCCTAACGAAATTGGTCACAAAATAACAAAAATTAATTGGTTACATTAATTTTTTAATTATTGTTGTATAAGTTGAGATATGATGAGTAAGTACTAGAAGGGGGTACTTGAGGTCAATGACTATTAAAAAACAAAAGAGCACCTTGAAACAAAAACATCGATACATTATACTTTAAGATCCCACTGAAAGTACCGACGATATGATAAAAAATTTAAAAAGCCAAATACATTCGGCAAAAAAGAAAACCTTTTTTAAAAAAGATTTGTTGGAATTATGAAAATATTTCCTTAGAAAAGTTTAATGATTTTTTCCAAGCTTTAATTTTCTGAGTGGTACATTAGCTGGTAGGAACTAAGATCTGGTGGGTAAATACTAGACAGAGAGATATTTGAGATCAATGACTATTGAAGCAAAACATTGTTCTTCTTAAGATAAAAACATCGGTATATTACACTTTAAAGTTTATTTTAGCAACCGCTACGAGTTCGTTCCGCAAAAAAAATATGATAATAAAAACTGTGGACTGTTTTGTTTTGCATATAAGGCGAGACTGTCTATTTTGCAGCCTGTGTCTTACATGCACAAAAATGCATCATTGTAAAACAAATACAATTAGAAATTAGATTTTTTTTATAAATATGTCAATTGTTGTTACTTCTTTTAATTGAAAAAAAAATTGGACTTGTGATGATTTTTTTCTCCAAAATACAATTTTCTTTCCGACAACTGATGATTTTCTTCGCATTGCTTCTGGCAGCCCTGTATGTAGGTCTTTAAGGACACCTAAGCTACATACTCAAGTTGAAGACATAAATCAGGCAAAATGTAAAATATATTTGAGGATTAACTTCTTAATTTTTACAATTAGTATTTGGCATAGAAAATCTTTCTCAGCGAAACAAATAAGCATTTTTAAAATAAGCGTAAAACCGGTCGTGTTATATGGCTCTGAGACTTGCAACGGACGTTAAATGCAACAAACCTCATGTACTCATCAATAAATGTCCTGCGACGTACTACATGCCGAATATTTTGACCTTCGACGATCTCCAATGTGGACTTCAGTTGGTAGGGATTTATATTTTTTTTTTGTAACCAAACTTTAATTAAAGTTGAAATAGTTTTCGTATAACTGATTGATTGCTTGTGCCTAAATTTTCGAATTCGAATGCAATCTTATATCTTATATTGAGCAATTAGTCATAACCAATCGGGAGTAAAAAAATAAGTACCATTAATAATTGCATATTTTTAGAGAAGTGAAGAGAAATATTGTAATTTTGTGCGGAACATTTTTAACTTGAATTGCTTTAATTATAACTTTTATCTGGACAAAGTTGAAATGATTGGCCACGTTACATGAATGTACATCGTTTGCAAAATGGTTTTACGGAAAATTTGTTATTTTTTAAAATCTACTTTGGAAATTGTAGTGTATTGAATAAAAGCAATACACATTAACTTTGTTTGAGTTCTATTTCATAACTGAATTTTTATTGAATTTTTCTATTTCATTATGATATATTTGTTATACAAAAGTTACTAGATATTAAAAGTATATAAGTTCCTTGTCTAGTAAAACTAAGAATAGTCTACACGCCCCTTCTGCAGCTGAATAATAAATATTGTTATAGTATATGTCTGTAATATATAATACCTTGTACTAATTAATAATAGTATAATGATTATAATTTAATAAAACAAATAATAAAAATTTTGTAATGAGAAAACGTATATAATGTATACAATTAATTATAAATGTATTACAATTAAGTTTCTTTTACTACTTTACCCTCTTGTCTTGGTCTCAATATTCTTTGTGGTGCTTGCAATTCTGTATTGCTACATATTTCTACTTCAGAAGATGTTTCTTGTGACTCTGAAATTTCATTTTGATTATTGTCAATTTCTTCATAAACATTTTGTTGAGATTCCGTATTTCTTATTTGATCTGTGTGACTTTTTATGAAAGTGGTCCTAATTGTTGCTTAGCAACTGCTTTTTGCCAACTAGGCCTTTTGACGTTTCTACAATCTCGAATAAAAACTTCCTGGCCACTTGAAAATTCGATATTCCTTTTTCCTTTATATTCACAAATATTTCTTGTTTGCGGTTGTATAATAATATCTCTTTTCAATGGAGGCTAATGGTCTACTAAACAGTTCTTAAAGTCCTACCAAAAAACAATTTAGCAGGCGATTGTTCAGTACTACAATGTTACGTATTCCGATAATCAGTACATCAAACATTTATTAAGTATAGTATCTATATTATGTTCATGCCTCCAATTAGCATAAATATATTTTTTTAGATGCTTTATAAAAATTTCAGCCTGTTCATTAGTTGCAGGATGACCAGGAGATGTAAAAATATGTTTATCCCATTTGCTTTACAAAAATTTAAAACTTTCTGATGTAAATTGCCGTCCATTATCAGTAACAATTACATCTACTAGCCCATAACGACAAAATGTTTCCCTTAATCTGCTAATCGTAAAATTACCTCTCATGTCTTTAGTTTTGAAAACCTCAATCCATTTTGAAAATGAATCAGTTATAATAAGAAAATAATAATCATTTATGGGTCCAGCAAAGTTCACTCCATAGAGTACTTGTAGGCTTCCACTTAATGAGTGGACTTTTTTGTGGATTATTTTACAGTTCCTGACATGAAATACAACTTCAAATTAGTTCCTCAATATCCTTGTCCAATCCATGCCACCATACATAAGATCTGGCTAAAATTGTTTTCTTCACAATACCCATATGAGACTTATATAGTTTTTTCAGAATTTCTGGCCTCAACTTTTCTGGAACAATTACTTTATGACCCCATAGTACACAATTATATTTTACTGATAATTCAGAACCTTTATTACAATATGGTATACATTTGTCAGTATCTAGTTCTGAAACTGAGCCATGCAAAATTGCACTACTTAATTTTGACAATATATTATCCCTTCTAGTTTCACGAGAAATATCCATGAAATTCAAACTCAATGCATTTTCAGATTCTATGAAATCTATATAAATGCATTCAGAACCAGATTCCCCAATATTAACCTGTGGTATACGGGATAAACCATCAGCCAAATTTTCATTACCTTTAATATATTTTACAAAATAATCAAATCCTGATAAAGTCAGTGCCCATCTCTGCATTCTTGCTGATTCCTTAATTGGTAATCCTTTTTTCTCTCCAAATAATGCTAACACTGGCTTATGATCTGTTTGTAATAAAAATTTGTTGCCAAGTAAATACTGTTTTAATTTACTGACACAAAAAACTATTGCTAACGCCTCTTTTTCTATAGTACTGTAATTTTTCTCGGTCTTACTTATCGATCTTGAAATAAACGCAATAGGCTTCAGACGGTCTGAAAATTCATGAGACAATATACCAGCAACTGCGTGACTACTGGTATCTGTTGAAAGAATGATGGGTAAATCAGCATCAAAGTGAACTACAATTGTATCAGAAGTTATTTCCTTTTTCACCGTTTCATACATGATATAAGGGAGACAAAATTTGCGCAAAATTATTAACGAACTTGGAATAATAATTTACTAAAATTATAAATGCTCTTAATTCCGAAACATTTTAAGGTACTGGAGCAGCAAGAATACTAGAAACTCTATCTTAAACCATCCTGGCTAATAGTGAATCCTAAATAAGAAATATTTTCTTGAAAGAAAGCACACTTCTCTACATTCAACTTTAGACCAGATGATTGCAATTTACCCAGAACTGTCCTCAATGTATTTGTATGTTGTTGTATATTCTCTCTAGTAATAGTTATCCTCACAAAAACATAAATGTGAAAAAAGGCCAAGTTCCTTTCCAAAATTTCGGCCACTAAAAGTAGTGAGATAAAAATTTTGACCAAGTTCTTGTTTGACACAATACCTATCACTGTAATATGCTGTGCATTATATAAATTTGTAATCGTAAGAGTGTCATATAATTTCTAGATAATCTGCTAACTTGACAATATTTTTTCCCGATATAAAGAAATAAACAAGTATGCATTATTCTCTTCTTTTTTATAAAGGTAAAAATATTGCCAAGTAAATGAAATCATGCGTTCAAGTTTCGATGAAAATGGACAATAATATATACATAAGTAGTATAAATCTGCTGATCCGAAGTACATGAAAGAAGAGACTTAAATTTTATTGTCATGTTAATGCCCACTTTTTTAAAGGAAAATTTATAGCCTTTCATTATTAAAACATGTATGCCCATGTTCGATTCCCGCCATAGATCCCGGGGTGTTTTCTGCAGGCAAGCTAATAGCTTAGCGGGTTGTGTTTGTTTAAAATTTTTTTTTTAAAAATCTGATTCCGACACTTAACTGTTATAATGAAAACTTATAATTTTTCTTATTGTTACAAATGCAATTATATATTTTTTTAAGCAGATATTTTTTTGGGATTCGAACCGACAACCTCCGTCATGACAAGCTTGCGCACTATCTACTCGACCACAGGGGCACCAATATTTTAAAAGAAGAAACACTAGTTAATATTAGGTTAATATCTAACTATAGTTAAGGAACTGATTCCAGAGTGGCTTGGAGGTATTATTGGAGGGAATAATTTACATTATATTTAAACTATTTGATAGGTCCTGGATTCAACTACATCAAACTAGTTCAGAGTCGTTTACTATAATATCTATCAATCGGAAACAACGAACACAAAATTTAAATGCTCATTGAGTATTTCATTTGAACGTCTCCAAAAAATAGCGTTCGTTAACCCACTAACACCCACGACACTAATACGCACTGATTCACGTCTTTATTTGATCGTTTCCAGATCCCATTACAATATTATCAGCAAAATGTGCTAAAATGTTCTTACAACCGTATGAACTGGCAATTTTTGTCTGACAAGGTTGGCAGAAAAAAGCATTTTCAGTCCATTGCAAGACTGCCAGTTGTCAGAAATCTTTCAATCGTATTAATTATAGCCAGATATTTGACATTTTATGCACATACGACGCTTATGCATCTGATGACATAAATGTAAGAAAGTTCTTTCAATAGGCAACGCTTTACGATCTTAAAATAAAAAGGAAATTGAAGAAATATAACAAAATCTCGAGCCTTATTTTCGATTAAATCGTAAGCGACAAAAATTAAATTTATCAGAAGGGTTTTTAAAATATTCAAAATTTTTTTGTACGCGAATTGTCGCTTACGATAAAATTCTGCTGCCGCATCTTAAAAGTTATATCAACAATTTTTGCATTTTGATAATTCTACATTCAATAATTCTAAATGACAAAAATTAAATAAATATACTTAATAGTAGCAAACCAAAAAAGTTTGTCTTAAGTAGAACAAAATTTAAGCAAATTAACTAACAATTGTAAGACCTGTTGTAAATTAGAGATGGTATATTTGAGCATTCATTACAAAACACCTTTCAGCAAATTGAAATACGATGAATCAAAACAATTCACATATTCCATTTGCAAAAAAGCTTCGTATATAAAGCAGAAGTTTACATCAACTGACATCACACAAAGTGGACCAAACACAAAGGAAAGCTGATGATGAAGGTTTAGTGGCCTTCGAAAACGGCTAGCTGTTCCGTTCAATTATGTGTTGTTGTCAGAATATTTACAACTAACTTTGATGTTATTTGTTCATTAATAATTATCACATGTAATTTGGCTTAAAAAGCGATACGAAGCCCTAAAAGCCCGTTCAAATCATAAATGTAGAAACAAATGAAGTTCGAAAAATAATAATTAAAATTGTTTATTTTATTTGTTTGTTAGAGACAAAAATTAAACTTATATATCGGGCCTTATTTTCAATATTATCGTAAGCGACAAAAATTAAATTTTTCAGGAGATTTTTTAAATATATTTTTATCTTAAAAGTTATCATCAATTTTCATAATTCTAAACTGTGGGTAGGCCCATACAATTTTAATCTCAATAGAAAGGTCTATTTTCGATAACATGTCGATTACGATAAAATCAAAAATAAGGGTAGATATATACGAGTATATGAGGGTCCCTTTTAACTAATTTTTTTAAATTATTCGAATAAATTTTTTATACTTTACTCGTGCGCATATTCAAACAAACGTTCGGAAGAAAATCATGAAATTTTAAACCAACAAATATAGACACGAATAATTGATAAAATAACGATGTACATACATATTTTTGTGACTATTATTTTGTTATTTAAAAAAAAATAGCGTATGACTAATGAGTATGTACAGTGGTTAACATCGAAAGTTGGACAAGGAATTGATAAAATTCCATCAATTATTTTGATTGTTGGCAAAATTGGAAAGCACTTATATGCAATATATTACGGAAAACCTTAATAATTATCCATTGAAAAATGTGGTGAATGGCAAATGGCTCCCTCTTGTCTTTATAAAAAAAGTTCGAAGGGAGTCTCAAATATATTCGAGATATACTCGTAAATTAACTATAAGAAGGAAAACACAACTCTAAAAGTATAGGGTTATCAATTTAGTGCTTTCAAAACCACCAGTTTGGCAAGGCTGTCAACTGTTAAATATTTTTCATCCGAACTGTCATTTATTTAGTGAAAGGCTTACGAATATTGATCGTTTAACAAGTGAAGAATGCGTAAAAATAGTTAAAACTTAATACACACATGTAGCATATTACGAATAGAGATATCTGCCATGAAAAGAGATATACACTGACTAAGGATCTATCGGATATCACATACAGATATCCATATCACAATCGACAACCATTCTGCAATTAAGTGCCTCAAAGATAAAAATGCCACATATTTTCTTATCCAAGAATGTCGCAAAGCCGTTGGTAGGATGCGCAGCATTCACGTATCATATTATATTGGTTGCATGGACATAGGTCTATTTCCGGCAACATAATTATGGATGAGGGGAAGCAGATATCGATAATCTCTATGAACTCGCACTTTAATCCTGATGGAGATGCTTCGACGTTGCCTTTCTGGAATAAGCTCAACACAGATGGCGGAATGAGCCCACTTGCACTATAGCAAGAACCCTTTGGCCTCGCCTAAAACCCCACAGAACTCATGAACCTCATGAACTTCACTAGAAAGTATTTGAGGTATCTATTTCCAAATTGACTGGCCACTGTGCTTTTAGAGCTAATGCTAAAATTATGGGTCTCCAGTATAATGGATACTGCTTCAGTGGCAATAATGAAGATGACGAGGAAAGCATCTTGCATCTTCTCTGCCTCCATCCCAGCTTGGAGGATTTTCATCTGCACTTACTTGGCAGATGATCCTTTAGTAGTCTATGCGAGTTATCGGAAAGGAGACTCCGACATTGTAGCCTTTATATTAGGAGCAGCGGCTGGCTCCTCCCTATGGCGTGTATATAAATTAATTTTTTGTTTTACTTAATTTTTAAAAAAATATTTTTTGGAGCTAAAAGCTCCTTCTTTATTTAATGTTCAACTTAAAACTAAACTTTTTCAAAATTATTTTCTTCAATACGATAAGCAACGTTACAATCAAACTGCACACTCAACATTTTCTCACAGGTATAGAAATTATTTTCTGTGCGCGTGTGCACTGTCATCAAAACAGAATATTTTTTATAAATATTTTAATGTTGCCAAATAGCGAGAGTATCGGGTTTCCGTCTGGCTTTGTTCTCATGAATTTTATGAATTATGAATTTTAAACGTTGAATGTATTGGGTGTTTTTTATTGAGGTATAGAACTTTAAGTTGGCATCACTTTTTTAACTGGTGGCCATTTTGTCAGCTGTCAAGTGATTAATATTTAGTATGGTTTGCCATTTCATCATGAACAGGTTGACAAAAGAACAACGCTTGCAAATCGTGCAAATTTATTTCGAAAATAATGGTTCAGTTCGCGAAGTTTACCGCAAGCTCCGTCCATTTTATGGTCGACATAATCGTCCATCAGAGCAATTAATTCGGTTAACCATGGATCGTTTTCGCACTACGTTTACTCTATGTGATAATACGCATCCGCAGAGACGTCGAACAGTGCGCACCGAAGAAACAATTGCCGCTGTAGAGCAAAGTGTTGAAGAGGACCCGAATGAATCGATTCGCCACCGGAGACCGGTATAGAGCCATGATAACCGACTATTTTGTTCTCGAATTGGATGGCATGAATGTGAATGAGTTGTGGTTCCAACAAGACGGCGCTACATGCCACACAGCGCACGTCACAATCGATTTATTGAAGGAAACATTCGATGAGCGCATAATTTCGCGGAATGGACATGTCAATTGGCCACCAAGATCGTGTGATTTGACACCATTGGATTATTTTCTTTGGGGATATGTGAAGTCGCTCGTCTACGCCAACAAACCAGAAACGTTAGGGGACTTGGAAGCCAACATTCGTGGCGTTATTGCCAACATACGGCCCCATATGCTCGAAAAAGTGGTTGAAAGTTGGACCTGTAGAATTGGCTTTATTCGAGCCAGCCGCGGCGACCACATGCCCGAAATCATATTTAAACATTAATGGCATAAAATTATCCTTCCAATAAAGCCAAATTGATGGACATTAAAACGATTTTCTTGTGTTTTATTTCAATTCGAAGTTCTATACCTCTAAAAAAACACCCTGTATTAACTTATATACATTACCCTTTCTCGACCCACTCTCTCCTCCCCATTAGCAAGTAATTTTCTCTGTTTCTGCCAATATACTATATTATACTTCATTCTACATCTGTCTTTTCGCTCTCTCTAATTTCTTTCCGAATTTACAGGTAGCAGGCTTGACCCTTATTTTCCACTCATTCTTACCAGCAATCTATTAACCTAGCCTAACCTACTGCAAAAGTAGTGGCCACTTTTCAAGCATTGCGAGATGATTATGCTTGTCATAATCGACCTACTGAATTGGAGTTGGCAAGATTACAAAACAATTTAAGGGACTGGAAGCGTAAATTCAGATATACGGTATGGCTTGTGTATCATGACAATGTTAGCACTGCCTAAATATCGTCGATTCTGCGGCATTCTCAGAAATTGTGCCTATCTGACGGCTAATTCTGACATATTATGCTTTTGGAATTGCACTTACGCTGCAATTAAAGTTGGCTGACCATTTACAATGCCGTAGATATGATGTCTGGATGCTATAGAAACAGGCTTTCACAGATGATTTCGCAGAACCCAGAAATTATTGTGGAAAAGCCATTTCATCCGCAAAAAGTGGCTGATATTTTTGTTTTGCTGTATTTTTCCCACTGTGCACTTTTTGCACATTACGAATTTATAATTTCTAAATTATTCCTTTTTGTTTTTTAGTGGTAACAAACGTTCATTTCATTTCATTTCGTTTAAACATAAAATAGACTAAACGAAAACGCTCACAATAAAAACAAATGTTTTTAACAATTTCATTTTAACACATTCTGCAATCTGAGATAAAAAAGATCTAGTTTTTTGTCTATAACTAAAAAATTTTGGTTCCCTTTATCGCAAACGTAGACATTTTTATATATAATAGCATGAAAATAAAAAAATGAGTTATTTATTAAGAAACATTTGTTAAATCAATCAATCAATCAAGTTATTAACGCTGGCAATAGAGGAATAACTTACGAACCAAAAAAAATTTTTTTTTTAAAATGTCTGTGGAAACTAAAGTTCTTGTGATTCTTGTAGTTTGTGTATTTCATATTTTCTTTCTTATAAAAGCGGATACGTTTGACGAATGTGAAGGCAAAGACTCCGACACATATGTGGCCAGCTCGGAAAGTTGTTCGGCTTATATACTTTGTGACGGTGATGATTCGGTCTTGTACGAGTGTGATGAGGGAGAGTATTTCGATGTAGAAAGTGAAGCCTGTGATGCTAAGGAAAATGTAGTTTGTCCGTTAGACAATAATGAGGTGGAGGAAGGCGAAGGTGGTGATGATGGTAATGGCGATGGCGATGGTGATGGAAATGAGACTGATAACGAAAATGTAAACGAGATCACTACCACGACAGCTCCCAGCTCAGCAACTACAACTACTACACCAGATACTACCTTGGCCACTGTGCCTGACGAAATTTCAAATATACCACCTATTATTAAGGATACATGCCCTGCCACAGACGATCCCAACCAAATTGTTTATATGTCCAGTAGTAATTCGTGTACCGACTATTATGTCTGCTATCATGGTCATGCAGTAGAAATGCAATGCACAGATCATTTGCATTTCAATACACTGACGGGTAAATGTGATTTTCCAGAAAATTCAAATTGCAAGGTAGTTTTTAAATAACGAAACCTTTATTTGCTTGTCCTTATATGCATGTAATTTTATTTCAGATTACAAATCAACCACCTTCGGCTATAAATAAGTGTCTGCCATATATCACCGATTTCTTTCCACATCCACGAAAGTGCAATTATTTCTTTTACTGCATTAAGGGATATCAAACACTACAACAATGTCCATTCTATTACGGTTGGGATATTGAAAGGCGTACGTGTGTTCATATGGCCCACGCCAAGTGCTACGACAACACTCATTAGATAATGTTTGACTAGAAAGTTGCTGTTGTTGTAATTAATTCATTTATGCAAGCACTCATCCATTTAATGGCATCATTTACAAGTCAGTGATTTTAGGGAATTTTCAGAAGTTGTTTTAATTATGGTCGCATTTTAACTAAATTAAAATTCAAAATATGTTTCTGAATATGTGAGAATTTTCCTTTTGTTTTAATTATAATAAATATCTAATGTTTTTTTTTATTGGGAATTGTTACAATTTATGTTTAAAATTTATTAACGTACTAATAATCCCAAATTATTATTTTACTTATTCAGTAAAATAATTTTTTATTAAAAATACATTGAAATTGATTATTGATGGGTTTAGCTGGATCTTATGTGTATTTAACTGTTGCTAATGCAGATCAACAATAATCAATTTAATGTATTTTTAATAAAAAATTATTTCACTGAATAAGTAAAATAATAATTTGGGATTATTAGTGCGTTAATAAATTTTAAACTTAAATTGTAACAATTCCCAATAAAAAAACATTAATTACACAGGTCAAAGATTTCGTAGTCAATTTGTATACACTAAGTACTATGTATAAATTCCTTTAAATCAGTGTTTTTGAATAGGCTCTGTATCGCGAGATTTTCAGTTATTAAGAAAAAAGAGGATGCTGCATCAGATAATCTAGGCGCATGGCAGTGTACCAGGGCAAGTTCCGGCAAATGCACGCAGTGTGTATATTTTCAGGAAGCCATTCGAGCTGTTTTTATACCCCTCATATCTTTGTTCTCCGCAATTGTAAAACTATAAAATTTAAACCATAATTAGAATAAATTTATATAGCGAAGTTTGAAAGTTTTACAATGAAAGGTTCCGGAGATATGGAGGTGCTAAAAGTGCATATTTTAAGACATACTCACTGACTCACTGACCTACTGAGTCACTCATCAATATTATGAAGCACTTTCGCTATAGCTAGAGATCGGAAATTTGGTACACAAGTAGATCTAGGTGAGCGATGAACTAGAAAAATCGGAAAACCCGAAAATTTTAACCAGAGGGGCGGGGCTACGCCCATAAAAATTAAACTTAGTGCTAGTGAGTTGAAATTTGGTATACAAGTAGAAATATGTGTGTAAAACCCAAAAACTTTTACCAAGGGTCCATTACTACGCCTATAAAATTCAGAATTAAAACACATATCTAAAGCGTTTAACTCAAGCGATTTTATTGAAATTGGGCACACATGTTACAACAATACATGGCTATAAGTTTGTTTAAAAAAAGAGGGCGTTAACATGCCCATTTAATTTAAAACTCATATTTCATGTACTTCCGGTCAACACATTTAAATGTACTATTTATGTAACTACTATTATCCGTTTGCAACGAAACTAAACAGGAAAGATAAACATCAGCCAAAGAAAATTTTGGATTAAAAAAAGTAGGCGGAAATACGCCCATAAGAATAAAAAATTCAAATTTGCGCTAGTGAGGTGAAATTTGATAAACGAATAGTTATAGATTAAAAAATTACTAGAAAAATCTGAAAACTCAAAAATTTTACCAAGGTGGGTGGGGGTGCACCCATAAGACTCACAATCTAAAATACAAATCTAAGGCCTTTAACTGGAGCGATTTTATTGAAATTGGCATACATGTTGCAATAATGCAAGGCTATAAATTTACGTAAAAAAAGTGGGCGTTAACACGCCCATACACTTTGAGCCTACTATTTTATATACATTTGAAGATACTACATATTTATAAATTTATTACTTTCCGTTTCCAACGAAACTCGACAAAAAAGATAACTATTGGCCAAAGAAAATCTGGTGATTGAAAAAATGGGTGGTAGCACGCCCATAAGAAGAAAGAATTAAAATTAGCGCTAATAAGCTGAAATTTTATAGAGAAGTACGTATAGATTAGGAACTGGTTAAAAAAATTTTAAAACCGGAACATTATAGCCAGAGGGCGTGGCTAGCTCAGAATTAAAAAAAATCCAATGCGTTTAACTCAAGCGATTCTGTTGTAATTTGTGTTACAAGTTGCAATAATACAAGGCTATAAATGTTTTTTAAACAAAATGGATTGGATCAGCATATTTAAATATAGTATTTATGTATTTATTATTAAACGTTTCCAGCGAAACTCAACAGGAGTGATAAATACTCGCCAAAGAAAATCTTGAGTTTGAAAAAGTGGGCTTGATCACGCAAATAAGAATACAAAATTTAAATTTTCGCTAATGCGGTAAAATTTGATAGACAAGTAGGTATAAGCTATAAACTAACCAAAAAAATCTTAAAGCCACGAAAATATAGCCATAGGGGCGGGGCTACGGCCATTAAGTTTAGAACTAAAACATGAATTTTAAATCGTTGGCGTAAGCAGTTTTATTGAAATTTGGCATACATGTTTTAATAATGAAAGGCTATAAATTTTCCTTTAAAAAAGTGGGCTTTAACATGACAATAAAATTTAAGTCTCTTCTTTCATGAACTTCGGATCAGCAGATTTATACTACTTATGTATATATTATTGTCCGTTTTCATCAAAACTTGACACGCATGATTGGCATTTACTAAAAAAAATTTTTCTTTTAAAAAAGTGGGCAGTAATACGCCATAAAAATAAAATAATTAAATTTGCTTTAGAAAGCTGAAATTTGATAGGCCATTAGTTTAAGCTGAGAAACTAACTAAGAAAAATCTAAAAAGCCAAATATTTAAACCAGGAGTGGTAGGGACCACGATAATATTGTACTGAAGCTTTTAACTGTAAATTTAACTTAAAACTTTCATCTTATAAAGAGGATGATGATAATTGGGCGCTGCTCATAACAAAATCTTGAGTTTAAGAAAGTGACGGAGAGTGGGTGTAGCAGCCATAGTATTTAAGGCTAGAATTTGAACTAGAGAGTTTAAATTCGATACCCCTTAAGTTAAGGGGTGAGTTGCGTACAGAAAAAACCGGTGTTGCGCAGCAACTTTGATTCCAAATGTTACGGCAGTAACACGATTCCGGGCAGAAATAACAAAACGATGTACAAATTAATGCGGCTTAATTTTATTAAAACACGATGTACGTATGTACGATTGGCGTTTGTACGTTTTATAATGTGATGTGATGTTTTATTATCTATAGAGTTTTAAATAAAATGCAAAATGTACATTCTTATACATACATAAATGAAGTAGAATAACTTACTTAATTCTGCCTCTTAACATAAATAAATTAAATATTAGAATACACGAATTCAAAATGTCCGACAAGCACCACCAAAAATTCAAAAAGACATTCGTGCCACAAAAACACGAAGAACTCAAAAACGACATCAACTCAGGGTTGACATAACTACGAAAATGAACCCAAATATGAGATCAGCACAGAGTTGATTCATTAAATATCAATCAATCTGGCATTATTAATACAATTATAGTATGACATTACAAATAGAACGTTCAGTTAAATTCAAATATAAATATACAATAATTTAAACTGCAACAACCGGAAAGCACTGGTTGTTACTTTAGGGATGTGGGGCCATGTTTATAAAAACTTAGCGCAGTGTTATACGGCACAGAACTGAAATTTGGAAAAAAAAATTACATATGTAAGCTACCAACTATAATAGTTTAAAACACAAGCTACTGTATTGAAATTTTACATGCACATTTCACTCATTCTAGCCTTTAATCTTGCAGTTTCAAAAGTACTTCGTCTAAGCAGACTTTAGAAAACTAGGCAGGTTCACTTCCACTAAAAGGTACAAAATATTTTACATATTTCTACTCTCATGATTCTTAAAAAATTAAGTACATCAGTTGGTCCTTGTAATGACACAATGATGCACATATTACACTCTAACCCATTATTGTATGTATGTCTGCTCTTTCAAACTGATGCAGTCATTACAAATAGAACTGTAACAGACCACAAATTTAAAGGTTAATAAGCTTTATTAAGAAAACCTTTCAAAAAATAATCAGATCCTCACAAAAACATAAATGTGAAAAAAGGCCAAGCTCCTTTCCGAAATTTCGGCCATCAAAAGTAGTGAGATAAAAGTTTTGACCAAGTTCTTGTTTGGCACAATACCTATCACTGAAGTATGCTATGCATTATATAAATTTGTAACCGTAAGAGTGTCGTATAATTATTAGACAATCTGCTAACTTGGCAATATATTTACCTTTCTAAAAAAGAAAAGAATAATTCATACTTGTTCATTTCTTTATATTGGGAAAAATGTAGTCAAGTTAGCAGATTATCTAGAAATAGGTATTGTGACAAACAAGAACTTGGTCAAAACTTTTATCTCACTACTTTTGATAGCCGAAATTTTAGAAATGAACTTGGCCTTTTTTCACATTTATGTTTTTGCGCGGATTTGAATTTACTTTAGAACCAATTCTTTGATTAAATAGAAGAAAATATAAAGAAGGATAGGAAACGAATTGGCCTTTAAATTACGTCTGTAGTAATTTCTCAACAGTCTTATATTTTGGGAGATATTCCGAAAGTTTTATACAAAAAAAAATATTTTTTTTTAAATTAAGAAAATCGTTTTTTAAAATACTCATTAAAATTTTAAACTGAAGAAAATTTATGATACATTGGTCGCATTCATAAGACGTAACAGTTGCGCAACCGTTGAGTGTTTGTCTTAGAAACGCATAGTTGAGTATCTCCGCTCCACTCAACAGTTAAGTAATTTTCCATGATAAAATTTTTTCGCTAACTATAGTCAATACGTTGTGCTCAGCCTGAACAGCTGGTCAAATAGAGCTATTCCTTTTATATGCTTTGTTAGGTGGCAGCCACAAATATTTTCAAGTTTTACATTACAAATGAGATGAAGTAACGAAATACATTTCTAAGAAGTAGCTGTTGGGGCCAACAGTTGCCAGCAGTTTCACAACTGTTGAGTTCAACAGTTGCGCAACCATTGAGTGCTTGCCTTAGAAACGCATAGTTGAGTATCTCCGCTCCACTCAACAGTTGAGTAATTTTCAAACATAAAATATTTTCGATACCTATAGTCAACACGTTGTGCTCAGCCTGAACAGCTGGTCAAATAGAGCTATTTCTTTTATATGCCTTGTTAGTTAATCGATTTCAAAAATTCTGAGAGAATTAAAAGGTATTGTAAAGATGCATGTAACTTCACCCAACCAAGTCCTTTGAAAAATTGCAGAGTCCTTGTGCTTTCATTACTCCTACAACACGATCTTCATATACTCTTATGGCATAGAAGCAAGAGTTGTTTTCATATCAAAACCAGGCAAGTAAGGTTATGCAACCCAAAAGCGTTCAGATGAAGAAGTTTAACCTCATTCTTAACATTGAGACAAATTGACGACACAATGTTATAGGAGAAAAACTAACACGATGTGATAAAATTTAAACAACACTCCTATATTAAAGGTAAATCTGTTAAGACAGCCCTGCAAGAAGTTGTATATCCTGTTGAAATATCTCTTGATGAAGACATTTATACCCTAGCTATATTCATTGATATAGAAGGGGCTTTAAGACATATTTTGATCTCCAGAATTATCGAACCCATAAGCTTCTTTGACTTGGATCACAGAGTAAAAACTTGGATTAATCATATGCTTAACAGTGGATAAATTGCGAGGTAAATGATATAAAATTATGAGCTATGTCACTGAGTACTACAAAGATGAATAGTACCTCCTTTGTTATGGGTCCACTAAAACTTCTATCCGAAGAATGATTTTAAGTCTGTACCTGTTATACCGAACACGTGGTGATATTAATTAAAAAGAGAACACTACGACGATGTGTGTTAGGCATAGTAACCGGTCACTGAACTATACCGACTTCAGCAGATAGTAATGCTAACGTAACAAAAATAATAGATAAGTGGCTACTAACCACAGTTTCAAAAAATTTAATACTTCTCTTTTAACACCAGAGGCACTGCGACACTGCATTATTAAAAAAAACCTGCAAAAAGCAGAGTTGTAAAATAATGAAGCTTTTCTCTGTCTCTTCCTTCACCACCTGTCTTCTCTATCACTATCCCTTTCCTAAAGAAGGTAACACCTAGCAATAGTAGTAGGCATTCATTGCCTGAGTTTTATTCTTAAAAAAATCGTTGATACACGTGTATTTTTATTATTTTTATTATTTAGCATAATTAGTTGCAAAAATTTTTAATATATCTTTATTTGATGATAGTAAAAGATAAGCAAGAATAACTAAAGATACTTAGGTAGAATAATATAATTTCGTGCTAACCTAAATAGAAAAATGAAAAAATGGAAAACAGAAAATTAATAATGATACTTATAAATGTGTTTACTAAAGGTAAATCAATTGTATACACAACAATCTTTTCTCATATTCCGTTTCATTGAAAATTTAAGTTAAATAGCTGATGTTAACAAGAATCTCTACCCAAGTAGATAGACTAGGGTGCTGATGAAGTGCGTGGCTGCACAGAAAAGTATCGGTATTTCCCCCAGCTTAAAGTCAAAGTTTAATTTTTCTTTTCTTCTTTAGAAACTCACGTTAATTAATAAAAATATTTCATTCAATAAGAATTGAAATTACTGAACTTGAGCCTAACTATGAATTATTTCTGATTTAAGATCTTTATTTTTCATGGGATGCGGTTGTTTAAAAGTCTTGACTTCCAAGTGTAGGGTACTAACATCCAGTGCTATTACATAAAGAAAATGATACCGCACAATTTTCTAAAAAGTTCTATTAAACATACTAAAAATCTGTGAACCTATTTTTAATAACAGTGGCGTTATTAAGTAAATTAGACCATGCGAGCGTTTTTGTTATATTTTTCCCCAACGTGCAACGTAAATCGAGGTATTAGTGTGCTTATGTTTCCTTATTTTTGGTTTGAAATCCCTAAATTCAGTTGTATTTGTAAATTCGAAAAAAAAAATTAATTACAAACATTCAAGCACAAATTCCATGCAAGCTCGTGCAGACTTGAAAGTCCCTCCCTAAGCAAATACATATGTACATACATATTTAAAAATTTATTAGGAAATATTCTTCTGCAACAGAGCGCATAGTGTTTAAACCCTCTCTAATGGCGCATCGCTAATGTGAGTTTATTTATAGCCTTCTGAAATTTTCTTAACATAGAAGTAATTTTTAAATAAGACTTAAAATGTCATTATTAATGTATCAGCGATGTCAGCGTTATCAATTTGTTAAGATTCTCATGAAATCTCGAAGAAACTTATGACTACACATGTTTATTTACATACATACTAGTGATATACGAATATTCGTATTCGTATTCGAATTGCTGAATATTCGGCCGTTTTAAGATATTCGTATTCGTATTCGCAAAATCCAGGCGAATACGAGTACGAATATTTTTCCAAGAAAATTAAATAAATAAATGCATAAATCCTAAACGAAACTTAAATAAAAGTATAAAAGTATTAGTTTGTACGAATCCATTAAATTTTTTATGGAAATTTGTGCTTTCCCAGCAAACATTTTGCTTCGAAAAAGCAGGTTTTTACTATTACAAAATAAAAGTAGCACTGACAAACCTGCTGATATTGCCGCTGATTTTTGTATGGAGAGTTCTCGGTTTGGAGCACTAAATTTTTGATCCCTATTAAATCGATTTTTTCCTGTAGTTTGCTCTATTACGTTCGCTGCTTTTTAACAAGCTCGTATTTGAAACCGAAGTATAATGCGCTTTATTGCCGTATTGCTTCAAAAAACATGAAAGTTTTTTACTGGGTTGAATTAACTGCCTGTTCCAGGATATCACTCACTTTCGTTCGCACGCATTTTAAACGACAAACAGCTGTTTTGCGTTCCCCTAAAAGCCTTTAGCACGACAAGTCGAAAGAAAATGAATGCGAACTATAACGTAAGCATTTCAATACAAATTTGTGCCCCAATAAAATTTTGTCCAGTCATTTGTACGAACTCAAATGTCAAAAGCAGGCACTGGTATTTTTATTGTCGACTGAGGCAAAATGAAACAAATTATTTTCTTTTACATACATATGTGAATAAAATATTTTGCTTTGCCAATGAGCAAATACAATACCGGCTTCGATGAGAATAGCTTTGTTGCGTAACCCGTCGTTTGCGGTCTCCACACGCCTGAGCTTGTAAGTAAGCAGTTTTGCGTTGAATAACGATTTATTGCTTACCACCACTTCCGCTAGTTATATTGAAAGTTGGTAAGAAACTATCGCTCTTATGTATATGAAAAAACGGTCAAGAAGTTAGCATAAATTACGCTGGGCCTTAATAGTGGGTTAAAACATTATGCGCCGGTTAATAGCAAATTGTATGGAGGAACTCGTTAGCACCTAGGGCAATGTCTGTCGTCACTTACTTTGTGCCAGTTTTTTCTTTTACATCAAGGCGTATTTATTCATCTAAGCAGTTGTTCCATATACACAGAGGTGAAAATCCTTAAGACGTCCGGCTATACAGAAAACTCTTCTAAGCGTAGCCGGTATTCGGTATATTATACATATATGCATAAATGCAATAATAATATATGTATTTACATACATATGTATTATGTATTTACATATGTCCATACCTAGAGAAGAGAGTCGTTAGGATCAGACGAAGGCTAGCTAAACAAAAAATATACTTCTACTCTACGAAGTCGCCATTGCACATACATACATATTGTAGCAGTATCTAATTTAATGTTTGCATTACTTTCAACGTCTGCACGTAAAATTAAAAGATTCTAATATTTCACTAATGTTGAAGTCGTACAAGTGACAACTATTCAAGGTCAAGTACAAATGTGCATCGACGGTAAATTTAAGAAAGAGTTTTTTATTGTTGGCACCTGAACAGCCACACATGCTCGCAATCGTGAGAATGAATTCGGTTTTTAAAACAAGCATCATATTACGGCCAGATTCCACACGAAAATATGTGCACTAATTTTAAGTAAATAATAGATTTAATTTCACTTTATTTTGTGCATACATGTTCGTATGTTTCAACATGA
Organism: Tachina fera; assembly: GCA_905220375.1. Lineage (NCBI taxonomy): Eukaryota > Metazoa > Arthropoda > Insecta > Diptera > Tachinidae > Tachina > Tachina fera. The sequence continues at coordinate 68,658,161 of LR999964.1, forward strand.
TTATGTCAATATGTAGGGTTAAGATTTATTCTCATAAGTAGTATATAAGCTATAGTAATTAAATTTTAATTTTAATCTGAAAATTACTGCGGCCTAGAGCTGCAACTAAATAAAAAAAAAGAAATTTAAATAAACCTTCATGTTTATAATATGTATGAAAAAAATTATTGCACCTGTACAAAGGCCGACAAGATAGAACACTTTTTCTGGGTCTGTTAGTATTTTTGGAAGACATAAATAAATGGGCTGTTGGCATGATTGGTGATTGATTCTTCACAAAATTTTACACAGCTTGTGGTTTTTTCGATTTTTATTTTGCATTAAAACCCTTGAGTAATTCTGAAAACTTTTTGTCATTAAAAAAAATTATTTTGCTAAGTTTCTTTATTTTAATTTATTTTTGAACGCCACTTTTTGCAGGTTAAATTAAAACAGAATTTTATTTTTTAAAGCACAATTCACACATTTGAACAATTTTTTATTCCCATTTGACGATGAATGTATAAAATTGTTGATGTGGCAATATGGATATTTGACAACGAGTATACGGCTTAGGTTAGAAACGTAAAGCCAATCGAACGATAAGTCGAAAGATAGTGGAACACTTTTATAGAAGAAAATGAGTGACTTACTTTCGTTCTCTTAAGTTTTCCTTCGACATCGTGGGGCAGACAGTAAATATTTTTTCAAATATTATTTTAAGACGGTCATTAAAATTTTGGGTAGTTTTTATTAACTTTAAAGTACGCCAAAAGACGTGTAAAGTAGTTTTTCATACCAATTTTATGTCTATAAATTTCACATATTATATTCGTATTCGTATCCCGAATATCGTTTCAAATATTCGTATTCGTATACGTATTCGCGAATATCAAAAATTGACATTCGTTACATCAGTAATACATGCATACATATAATATTCAATCGAATTTCTACAGAAGAAATAAAAGTAGCATCTTTAACAAGTTAAATTCTTATTTCTGTACTTACATACATACATACATATGTACGTATGTATGTACATATGTATATACGTACATTTATCAATTCTGGTTGCAAATTCTTTCATTTCAAGTAATTTACTAATGACATTCGCTTGTCTGAAAGTATGTCAAACGACATGTTACAGCTTTTAGGAACATGATTTTTGTATTTGTTAGAACGATAAAGAAAAATATGTGAAATGCTTTGTTTGACATAACTTTTTGCCTCTGAAAAGGGAATACGTATGTATGTGTGTATGTATACACGCACACACATATGTAAATATTTTTGATATAATAAATTTTGGGAATACCCAAAATTAGGCACCAGAACGTCAAAATATTAATAATGAAATGGCATTTCTTTTCTTTTATACAAAAGTTTTGCATTAAGAAATAAAAATTAAGTTTTCAAGTTTAATTGAGTAAAAAGACAAAATTATGAAAAAGTTTAATACATATTAGATTATCAGGGCAATTATGTAAAAAATTCTAATAGCAAATGATAGGGAAAACAAAAAACTCTAATTTGAAAAGGGAGAAATTTCTCGCGGAATTTTTTACATAACTGTATATGTTTGCATGTATTATTCTTTTATTTGATAATTGCATTTCTGCATTTTCATAATTTCAACAAACAAGTTGTACAAGGCACCATCTAGAATGAAAGATATGTCAATAAAACAAGGTATCTGTTCTAACGTCGAGCTACAGATGGCATTTATGATATTTCGGATCATTCCTTTCCATTGTCTAATATTTCCTAAATAGAAAATCAGCTCTTCTAAAACTTTGTCAATAAAATAAGGTATCTAGTCTAACGTCGAGCTACATATGGCACTTATGATATCTCGGATCCTTCCTTTGCATTGTCTAATATTTCCTCAATAGAAAACTCAAGTGTATATGATATAGTGGGCGATGCCAACATTCGTACACTTTTAGTTGAGCAAAAAACAAGAAAGGAATGGCGGACTAGTATATTTAAAAAAATATTTTTAGGTGATATCAATAATATAGCAAACAAATGTAAGCAAATTTCAGCGAGAAACAGACGCGACAAAAAAAGAAAGTCATTTTCGAGCACTTATAGAAATATACACAATTCATCGTAATTTTTTTTTTAATTTTTTGTGTGAATGCGGAAACAAAGCTGAGAGATGATCGTTTATGTGTACACGCAACGAAAAGATATGGTTGTAGAATGTTTGAGAAAACAATATTATGTTCTCAGACACAAATCTATGGTCGTTGAAAACAAGTTATTGTTATTTTAAGCATTAATTTTGTTACAGTAAGCTAAGTAATGTTTGAATTTAATAATTACATTATTATATTCATAAAAAGTGTGATATGGTTAGAGTTTAACAATATAGTTTTGTTAAAAATTTATGACTGCAACATAATTTTTATTATTATTTAAAAATAATATAATGTAAATAACAATATAATGTTATCCAAAACCATACTATTTTAAGTTTTTAAAAAAAATCTTTTACAGAAACATCAGTTCAGTGTTTTGTTTGTAAGCTATCGGTATTGCATGCATCGTGTTAAAAAAAATATATTAAGTGTAATCAAACAAAAGGGTAGATAAATAAAAACATATACATACGTACATATGTTTATATATATACATTTAATTTCCATAACATTAATTTATTTTTATTTCGAATTTAAAGCACAGCTGTTTTAAACAAAAGATCTGCCAATAAATATATGATTGAAAAAAATGTTATTATTATATTAAAAATACTGTTGTCGTATTTAAAAATATTATTATAATATAAGAACATGGTATGGTGAGTCCCAATTATATTTTAGTCACATCTTACAAGAGTGTTGTCATATTTGATAATATTATTATTAACTCAGATAATAATAGTATTAAAAGTTTGCTTTCCTATTGACAGTAATATGATTTAACTACAACCATATAATTCCATCATAGTATGTTGCTGTTTGTTTATGGTTACCTCAACCATATTTTTTCTTTGCGTGTAGATTTATGAAATATGAAAACATTTTTTTAGTTTTTTTAAATAGGTCAAAAACAAATACGGACGCGAAAAATTTTGTCCAAGACATCTAAACTCAGTAACTTGGCTAATACACAGAAAAAATATTATCAAAATGCAACTAGCAAAACAAATTTTTAATAGTTAATTTAAATTGAAATATATATTTACGACCTGCCTCACGATGTCACTAGAAATCGTTCGATCGACAACTTGTACTGAAAACAACAGTAACATTAAAAAATTTGTTATTGGTTTCAATATAAGTATTCGATCGAACGATTTCTGGTGACATCGTGGGACAGGCCGTTAGTTAATATAAAACATTAAGTTGTTGATATGACAAACACAGAAATTTTTTTCAATAAACTGAACTAACCAAATTTTATTTTATACATGGCGCAAAAACTCAAAAAATTTTTATAGTCAATTAAATTACTCAATAAATTTATTTGTTAAATTATATCATAACGGATTGCGCACATGTAGAAGAAACAGAAGAACTCGCATTTTGCGTGTATTCATTATATGGTTATCTAATAACAATTTGCTCTTTAGCTGAGTGGTAAGTACATTACTCTATTAATCAAGAGATTGCCGGTTCGACTCATCCAAACATCTTTAAAATTTAACAAAAACAAAATTCTAAAAAAAATATATAAAAAAATACGAACAAAGAAACAACACATTAGAATTTGAAAAACAAATTCATTAAAACAATTATTTTTTTCTGTTAACAACTCAATTGTTAATAACACAATAATTTTAATTGGAAATAATTGAGTTGATTTTGTTTTCTTATGTTACAAATGCGTGTTTGTATTTACAAAAATCGTTGTAGGTGCCTTTTTATACCCTTTACCAAAAAATGGTAAAAGGGTATATATAGGTTTGTCATTCCGTTTGTAATTTCTACAATATTAATAAGAGACACATAAAGTATATATATTCTGGATCCTTATGCATAGGGAAGATGAACAAGCGATGTCCGTCTGTCCGTCTGTCCGTCTGTCTGTACGGTTTTCCCAAGCTCCCAGAAGAGCTAGAGACTTCGTTCTTGGACTAATGTGTCAGAAATTTTCCGAAAAATTTTGCTATTGAAAATCAGCAAAATCGAGCAGACGGTTTCTGAGCTGGAAAACTCATACTCAATATTCCCATAGAAAATAACTACCGAAAACAAGTTTTCATTACTTTTTTATTAAATTAACTTATTTTATACTTCGGTATGAATAAAATTGGTATTTATAATTAAAAAAATTGGAAAACTTTAACTTTTTTTCTAATAATTAAACATATTTCATGTTTTAGGAAGAAGGCTATTTTCTCAGGAACGGTAAAAGCTACGGGTCTGAAATTTGGACAGTGTATGTAGAACTTTGGTCGCTACAACAACAAATATATAAAAGCTAAAAATTAAAGGGTGTTCCAAAATGAATAACGAAAAATTTTAAAATCCCATGTAATATACATACAATTGTATGTATGTGTGTACATATGTATATTGACACTTGAAATTTGTAAAATTAGTGTATTTTTATATAGGCTACAACAATTAACACTAAAATTAGAAAAATTTAAATTAAAGGGTGATCCATCAGATAATGAAATTTTGACTATGTAATTTTGACAAATTGCTATATCTTGTAAACCGTAAGAGGTAAATTCTTGAAATTTTCAAAAACGGTAAAACTAAAAAATCCAAAAATTATAAAATCGCCAAAAATTTTAAAAAATCGCCAAAACGAAAAAAATCGCCAAAATGAAAAAAAATCGCTAAAATTAAAAAAAAAACGCCAAAAACCGCAAAAATCGCCAAAACAAAAATAAATTGCTTTATGAACAAAAATCGCCAAAAATTAAAAAAAAATCGCCTAAACGAAAATAAATCGCCAAAATTAATAAAAAACGCCAAAAACCGAAATAAAATCGCCAAATCAAAAAAAAATTGCATATATGAAAAAAAACGCCAAAAATTAAAAAAAAATCGTTTATATGAAAAAAAATCGGCAAAATCAAAAAAAAATCGCCAAAACGAAAAAAAATCGCCAAAATTAAAAAAACGCCAAAAACCGAAAATAATCGCCAAAACGAGAAAAAAGTGTCAAAACAAAAAAAAAATTCCCACAATGACAAAAATCCGCAAAAATCGCCAAAATAAAAAAAAAAGCTCATATGAACAAAAATCGTCAAAAATCAAAAAAAAATCGCCAACACGAAAATAAATCGCCAAAATTATAAAACGCCAAAAATCGAAAAAAATCGCCAAAACAAAAAAAATTGCCTATATGAAAAAAATCGCCAAAAATTAAAAAAATCGCCAAAAATTAAAAAAATTGCCTAAATGAAAAAAAACGTCAAAATCAAAAAAATCGCCAGAACAAAAAAAAAATCGCCTAAATTAAAAAACGCCAAAAACCGAAAAAAAATGCCAAAACGAGAAAAAACTGTCAAAACTAAAATATTGCCAAAAAGAAATAAAAACGCCAAAAAACGAAAAAATCACCAAAATAAATTGCCTATGTGAAAAAAATCGCCAAAAAATGAAAAAATCGCCTAAATGAAAAAAAAAAAATTGTCAAAATCAAAAAAATTTCCAGAACGAAAAAAAATCGCCAAAATAAAAAAAAACCAAAAACCGAAAAAAAATCGCCAAAACGAGAAAAAGGTGTCAAAACTAAAAAAATTGCCACAAAAAAATAAAAAAAATTAAATATATATAAAAAATAAAAAAATCGCCTAAATGAAAAAAATCGTCAAAATGAAAAAAATCGCCAGAACGAAAAAAAATCTCCAATATTAAAAAAACGCCAAAAAACGAAAAAAATCGCCAAAACCAAAAAAAATTGCCTATATGAAAAAAAATCGCCAAAATTTAAAAAGCACCAAATTTAACATAATGCCAAAAACCTAAAAATTGCACTAGAAAAAAAGTATGAATTCTTTCACAAAATGAATATGTTCCTACATATCTCTGTGCTTATGTATGTATCTCTATACTACATAAACGCACTTTGGTAAAGGGTATATAAGATTCGGCACAGCCGAATATAGCACTCTTACTTGTTAAATAATATTTTAATTGTATTCACAAATAAATTATTTGTATTTACAAATGTTTTTTTCTGTGTATGAATTGAATTTTAATTGAAAAGAAATTAAACAATAAGAAATTTTTATTTACTGTTGAAAAAAAATAATAAATATTGATTTTATGCGATGGATGTGACATTAAGGTATTAGTAAATGCAAACTCAAAAAACTTCCCTTATTTGAACTCCGTTTTCCTTCTTTTGTGCTAATGAGTAAGGTTATTGTTAGTTAAGAATTTGTAAATTACAAAAGAAAAAAAATAATACCTACTACTCGTACTTTAAGTAATCTCTAAAAAAAAAGTCTCACCAAAAAAAAATATTTTTTACTGTCGCATATTTCGGTCGAAAGTTTTCAAATATTAAAACTACTTTATATTTATAAAGTATATACCTTTCAGAGTGTATTATTAAAAAAAAATTTTGAGCAAAAAAACATTTTTTGGTTCACCTTTTTTATGGAATTACCCATATGTATCTATTTGAAGTTATTTCTTATGTTTTACCTTTTATTTTTATATTATTTTATAGTATTTACTTGAACTGTTAAACCTTTTTACACCAAAGGTGAAAAGGAACCCTTTTGTGTTCGATAGGATATCCGTCTGTCTGTCTGTCCATCTGGCCGTCTGTTCGTTTGTCCGTCACACGCTATTTTCTCAGGAAGCGTGAGAGGTACGTACCTGCAATTTGTTCAGAGTATGTAGAATCTTGGCCGCTACAACAACAAATACATGAGAGTTAAAAATTAAAGGGTGTTCTAAAACCAGCAGCGAAAAATTTTAAAATCCCATGTAGTATTCATACAATTGTATATACATACCCAGCAAAAAATTTTCAAGATTTTGTAATGGGTGGAACCCTTTTAATGGATTATAATGTAATGAGTGGTACATATTTATCTAATTATTTTTTATGTATAATAATGACTGTCCTGTTATGAATAAAATAACAACTTATTTATATCATTACGTCAAAGTACTTATTGTAGTTCTTTCCAATTTATAACGAAATAAGTATATCTACAGAAAAATTGATCGTGAAAATGAGCTTCGAAGACAACAAAAAGAAAAAAATGCTCATTAACTTTTGAATAATTTTAAACAAAACGTAATCTTAAAATTTTTGCATATTTTTATGCAAAAAATAACGCATTATATTTTGAATACTTTTAGGCAAGGTTGGCAAACGGTATCGTAAGAATACCGATACCGATTCAAATACCGCTATAATTAGATACCGGTATCTATACCGATACCGAAATCCGTTTCGGTTAGCGAATACCGGTATCCAGAATACCGTTTACGTCTATACCGGTATGTACCGGTATACCGATTCCCACTAAAAATAAAATTTCAAAAATATATTTCAATTAACTTTCTTATATAAACACGTTTTTGTTTGCCTTTACACATTCTTATGCAGCTCTGTTTTTTTTATCAACCAGAAAGTACAATCATATCATAATCATCACTAGAGCGAAATACTAACAAACTTCGTGAGCTACTTAATGATTTTAGGAACGAAAAAAGTATCTCTAGAGTCTAGACATATAAATGTTTTAAAATGGTGAAAAGGGCAAAGCAAAAAAAGCTAAGATATTATACATGAAATAACGAAATTTAGTATATTTGCTGTTCCCGATACAAAAAAAGTATTCAACAATTAATATTTTTAATTAAGGATTTAATTGTATTAATTAAATTTTGAATTGTATTAATCATTTTGAGTGGAAAAACTTAATTGATATTATCAAATTGTTTATAGGTGAAAATTTAATTAATTTTTTAATTGATACTACAAATATTTTAATTAATATTACAAAATCATTCATATTACTTTTTTGTGTGTACATTAGGTAATGCGAAGATTTAATATATGCACATTAAACTGGCCGTAATGTTAATTGATATACTACATACTTATGTTCTCTGTCTTAAATGTGAGGTTTTCTGGCATAAATGCCTAGCGGGGCCTAGAGTACCCAAAACACAGTGGGGATTTTGTAAAAAAATTGGAAATAATTCTACAGTTTCTAAATTAGCTGTCCTATTGTTATAAAATCTTACACAGCATTGAGGAAGGTGTCACAGATCTAGAGTCGGAAATTTTGACTATATATCTTTAAAGGGGCCGGAGCCACAAAGCACCAAATCAGGGTTAATGAAAAATTAAAATCGATCCCAAGCTCCTGTTTTTGATCAGATAAAAAAGATTTTTTGCTAGTGAATTTTTTTTATCCCAGATCTAAAAAAAGTCTTCTAGACTTATGGGTTTTCGCTTACAGTTTTAGTAAATATTGGAGAAAAAATATTAAAATTTTTACTTTTTTACCAACCTTTGTCCACTGTTCTGCTAATGAAGAAGTCAAATGTTGTAATATTTAGAAAATGAAACTTATTATGAATAAGGCACAAAATTTGTAACATTAAAAAAACGTGTTATTTATTTCGGTATTATAAAAAAACTTTGCCAATAAAAATTTTCAGCTGAAAAGTCTTTCTTAAGTAGAAAATTATGCAATCTATACACAAAAAATAATAGCAAATATAATTTGCTTTTTAGTTCCCGGCATTTCAAAAAAAAAAATTACAAAATCCCAACTAATCTTGTCTTAAGGTGGCGTAATACATTTTTTGTTCGCAGCTGTGGAATTTGATATTTACAACAAAAGTAGGTCTAACTCAAATATTGGGTAAAATGGGTTGAAAAAATGTCTAAACTTTTATATCTGAAGTTAAAGATTGCCGTCTTGAGGTGAAGAAAATTACTTACATTAACTTTTTTAATGTTAATTGTACAAGAAACTTGTTTTGGTGAAATATTGAAATATTCGCTTCGTCTGAATTTTGCGAGTACGAATATACATATCTAAAAACGGCCGAATATTCAGGAATTTTAATACGAATATTCGCACATTACAATTCTACATGTACTTCGTGTACACAACATACATTGTATGTATTTATTTTTATTTATTATTGTTGAATAATATTTTTCTTTTAGTTTTATATAAAAAGTATTTATTACAAAATAATACAATGTGAGTAAAAACTTATGACAAACTAAAACAATTATTTCAACTTCTTGAAATATAGAAAACAAATATGCCAAAGCATACTAGATTTAATATTTACATTGAAACTAAAGTGTATTTGAGCAAAGCACATACATAGTATTTCCAACAAGTATTTTGTTTACTTGATTATTTTGTTTAAATACTTTATATGTATATGCAAAGTTCCAACTGCAGTTTTCTTATTTTACTTTTTTAATATTTTTTTTAAATAAGAGTATAAAAACGTATATAGAAACATATATGTACATAAGCTTATATGCTTTTTATGTTAATGTAAAAATACTCCCTTTTCGAAGTAATTTAATACAAAAAATACTTTCTGCTGTCTCCACTGTCTGAACTAACAAATTTAGCAGTAATATCGGTATACCGGTATTATAAATTCGGTAACGGTATGTACCGGTAATACCGATACCGAAATAAAAAAAATACCGATGCCGTTACCGATAACGAAATTTTAAAAATAGATGTACCGGTATCAATACCGATACCGTTATTAGTTTCGGTTTCCAACCTTGCTTTTAGGCAATCAGTAATCTATTACCTTTTGGATGTTTGTAGGCAAAAAGTATACGGTACCGCATACTTTTTGAACTTCTCAAAAAAATTAAAAATAATGAGTTATTCAGTCAAATTGTAAGTACTTACGACTGGAGAGTAAATGCACTTTTTTGCATTCTAGTAGACAAACTTTTTTGATGGGTATGTACTATATTGAGGTTGACACTTGAAATTTGTAAAATTATGGTATTTTTATACAGACTACAACAATTAATACTGAAATTAAAAAAATTCAAATTAAAAGGTGTTCTATCAGTTAATACAATTTTGGCCATGTAATTTTGACAACTTGCTGTATCTTGGAAACTGTAAGAGTTAAACTCTTGATATTTTCAAAAACGGTCAAACTAAAAAATCCCAAAATTATAAAATCGTCAAACCGAAAAAAATCTTCAAAAATTAAGAAAAAATTTGTAACACTAAAATAGATCACCGAATTCGCAAAGATCGCCCAAATGAAAAAAAATCACCAAAATGAAAAAAAATTGCCAAAAACCGAAAAGAATCGCCAAAACGCGAAAAGGCGCCAAAACTAAAAAAATTGTTTATATGAAAAAAAAATTGCCAAAATAAACAAAAAGCGCCAAAATGAAAGAAAACGCAAAAAAAACTGAAAAAATCGACAAAACTAAAAAAAGTGCCAAAACCAAAAAAGCGCCAAAACCCAAAAAACCCAAAAACGAAAAAAATGCCAAAACTATATTTTATATAGGTAAAAGTTCGTATTGAAATACATATCTAGTGTCCGTACGGAACCCTTCGTGCGAGGGCTGAAGTCGCACTTCAATGAATTTTTTAATAAAGCAACTTAAAATCAAAACTTTTGTGTAATAATTTTCCCACTATAAAACCGGTTTACCGGGTTTTCCTGACCTTTAAAAACCAAAACTGGATTTTTTCATAATATCAAATATTCGAACTATTCGAAAACCGGTTTCTGAAAAATGTCGATTAATCGATCACGCTAGTTTGGTAATATCACGTCAAAAACTTTTGTTTCGCCATAAGCAGGTTTATAAAACAGATTTTTTAGGCTTAAGATTCCTAATTTAGAGTAGTTATTGTCAATTGTTATTTTTGCACATTGACTATACAATAAAATCATATTATTGTTCAATCGTTTGAAACTTGTAATTTACAGATTAGTTGTAAGCGTGAACAATAATATCTAAAAGTATATACATACATATATATGTATGGCGAATGAAAATTCTTGTTCGTTTTCTCTAAAAGACTAAAAGTTTTGAAGCTTTTATTTATATTCACAATTAATGTCCTACCTGACAAGTAGATAGATATAATTATAAAACTAGTTTCGTAATATTTGGACACACTCACTTCATAATAAATAATGAACTCATTATTATAATTGCAACGATGTGTAGTAACACTTGAAGTTACATTATTTTACAATGGCAGAAATTACTTTCATTATATAAATAAATGCAAATTTACAAGAACTATAAATGCATCTGCAAACCACATGACCCTGCACTATTAGTGCTTTGAATGCAGAGTGAAAGTTTCTTTACACGAAAAATGCCGCTAAGTAAGTGCATTAAATATTTCTTTTAAATTATTTTAAGAATAATTAATGCATTTTATTCAGCAGTTGTACGAATAAGTATATTATTGTGCTCACTAGCGGTGCTGGCTAGAGCTTTAACAGTTCCTCAACTTTGCAAAACTAGACATTTTGGATATAGAATACAAGATCCAGATGATTGTCACAGCTTTTATGTATGTTTGGGAAAGTGGGGCGAATATAACCTAAATTGTGGTTTGGACAAACGTTTCAATGAAACTTTACAGAAATGTATAAAAGGCAAATGTCCACCGTGTGCTTGTTTTAAAACTTTTGATGACAATATGGAAGAAAAAGTTAATTTTACGCCATCATTACCAGCTTTTTTGCTGTCAAATAATATGCAGCAAGCTTTGATGGATCAATCTAAACATGATTTAAAAGCTTCAATAACGGCATTAAATACATCATCTACAAATCCGACAGCATTAAAAGCCTCATCAAATCCCAAACGAATTAATGATGCGGCAATGCAAAAAGTTTCAGGCAAAGAACACGATTTAACAAAAGATTTTAATAAAAGTAAGTCTTTCTTAAACTCCTCAAAATTACTTAAAGCCAAAGTAAATAGGACTACTAAGACTCTACAGGGAAGAGTAACTAATTTTGACGATCTAAATTTTCCTATTGAATATCCAAGCATTTTAGAATCTTCTATATATTCAACAACATTATCTCAAATACAACGAACTAAAACAATTTCAACTACTTCAGAGCCACCAGCTAAAAACATAGCTGATATTAAAGGAGAATTACACAGCGAATCTTCCAAAAAATATAATAATGGCTCTGCTTATATTGCTATAGAAAGTCCAACTACAACTGAAACCACCAAATCATATGAAGAAACAACTGCTGAAATGGCTTCAGAACTATCAACTGAATCCACTACGATGTTATCAGAAAAGCCTACACAGCAGTTAATGATTGTTGCACAAAATATATTTGAAGCGATTACCACGACGGATCAGCCGAATGAGTTTATAACACAATCACCACTAGAATCTGCGACAAAGCCATTAACTTTTAAGGTTTATTTTGGGGAAGCTTTTACAAAAACTCCAACAACCAAGAACAACAAGGCTACTAAAACACTATTTGGAAGAGCAACTAATATTGGCGATATAAATCTTCCTATTGAATATTCAAAACGCATTTTAGAATCTTTTACAGATTCAACAACATTATCTCAAACTGAACTTACAACAATAATTTCATCTACATCAGATACAACACAATTTATTGGTGGTATTGAAACAGTATTTGCCAGAGAATCTTCTGAAATTTATGATGGCACGTCTTATATTACGACAGAAAGCACGATTCCAAAAGAAACCACCAAATTGCACGAAGAAGCAACAACTGAATCAACAACGCTGTTATCAGAAGAGTATATGGTTGAACCTATTCTTAATACGTCGCCGGGTCTAGCATATGAGTATACCACACAATCTCCCTTAGATATTTCCACACAAGTGTTAGTACTAGGAAAAGCTTTTACAGAAACTCTAGCAGTCAAAACGAATAGAAATGCTGAGGCATTATTGAGCAAAGCTACTAATTTTGGAGTTATGAATAAGCAAGTGGGCCATCTTAGTATTTTAGACCCTTACATCGAGACAACAACATTATCTGGAATAGAATTTACCATGACAACTTCAAGTATATTAGAATTATCAAGTGAAACGACAACAAACACTCCCAAAGACCTTAACACTGATCCAACAAGCACAGCTCATTTAGGTTCAGAACTCAAGACTGAATCTACAATACAGCCTCCAGTAGAATACAATATGATTGTACTACACACTACAACAGATAATACAGATACGATAATTACGTTGCCAGCCTTAGATTCAACTCAACTGCCAACAGCATTTACTGCTCAAAATACAGAGTCATCAATTGAAAATGTAACGGTAGATATAACAGTTATTGATTCTGAATCAACATTAAAGCCTGCTATCGAAATAACAGAGTTACCCACAGCAATAACAACTGAAATTAGTTCAGAAGTGCCAATTGAATCTACAAAAATTTTTACCGAAGAAGCTTCGGCACTAACTGCAATATCAGGTACTGCACAAATAGCACAATTGTCATTGGAAAAAGCTACCGATACGACGACTTTATCAGCCCGACCAACAGAACCAACTGAATTTGTGACACACTCATATGAAGAGACGATAATAACACCACCACCAACTACAATTCAACACATAACTAAAACGATTGATATTACAATAGAAACTACAGCAACAAGTACCACAGAACTACCAAAGGACATCACTACAGCTACACTGGAGATATTAACAGAAACAACAACTCAAACATCAGATGATAATACAACTCAGAGTGATTCGACATATGTACCAACCTCCACCCCAGAATTAACCTCAGAAGCTACAACATCAGCAGCAACGGATACAACTCCCGAAACAACAAAAGGCGCAACAGTAGGAACTACAGAAGCCACAGTAGCAACAACTACAGAGGATATAACTGCAGCGCCAACAACTGCAGAAAATACGCCTGAAGGAACAGTGGAAACTACACATGCCTTGACTACAGAATCAGCTGTAACAACGACTGAATCTATTCAGGATACAACAATAACTGAATCATCCAATGTTCCTCTAACTACCACACCAATGTCAAGAACAGAGTCAGTTGCAACAACAACTGAATCTATTCAGCCAACAACAACAAGCGAACTAACTACTACTCCTCTAACTACAACAACATTGCATACGAAAAAACCAGTAGCATCTACAACTGAACCGATGCAACCAACAACAATTGCACCAACCGATGTTACTCCAACTACAAACACAATATATTCAACTGAGTCAGCTGCAACAACAACTGAATCTATGCAGCCAACAACAACAAGCGAACTAACTACTACTCCTCTAACTACAACAACAATGCATACGACAAAATCAGTAGCATCTACAACTGAACCGATGCAACCAACAACAATTGCACCAACCGATGTTCCTCCAACTACAAACACAGTATATTCAACTGAGTCAGCTGCAACAACAGCTGAATCTATACAGCCAACCACAACAATTGAACCAGCTACTGCTCCTCTAACTACAACAACAATGTTTACGACAGAATCAGCAGCATCTACAACTGAACCGATGCAACCAACAACAATTGCACCAACCGCTGTTCCTCCAACTATAAAAACATTGTATACAACTGAGTCAGCTGCAACAACAACAGAATCTATTCAACCAACGCAACCAACAACAACTGCCCTAACAACCGTTCTCCTAACCACAACAGACTCGGCTGCAACAACGAGTGAATCTATTCAGCCAACTGTAACAGCGGCTGTACCAAGCACTGACTCTATTACTACAACATTATGTACAACAGAATCAGCGGGAACAACAACAACAACTTTAACAGCCACTATTTCTCTAACTACAACAACACTGTGTACGACACAGTCAAGAGAAACAACGACTGCATCCAGTCAGTCAACGGAAACAACTACAACTGCAACAACTACTGCTCCTCTCACTACAACAATATTGTGTACGACAGAATCGACCACAACAATACCATGCAAAGCATCTACTACAACATCAACAACTACATGTACGACAACAACTATAAGTAGAACAACTTCATGTAAAGCATCTACTACAACAGCAACAACTACATGCAATACAGCAACAACAAGTGCCTATAAAACAGAAACTACTACAACAACGGCAACAACATCTTGTAAAACACCGACTACTACAACAAGACTATCAACTACGACGTCAACAACTGCATGCAAAATTGCAATTGCAGCTACAACAATAAATTCTTATTCATCAATTCCATGCAATAAACAGCAAACTACACCAACAACAAACAACATCCATAATAATAAAGATAAAGAGGAAACATCTGTTAATTCCATTTGCGCTAAGCATGACAATGTCTACTTCATCAAACATAAGAAACAATGTAACAAATATTATAGTTGTTACAAGCATAAAGCATATCTGCAGGTCTGTCCTGGCCATTTCTATTTCGATGAGAAACTGCAAATGTGCAATTATCCTGATGCAGTCGATTGTAAAATGGAGATTGCAAATAAAATCCATTTAGAACAGCCAAAACCAGATGATTGCAGAACGCTGAAGAGTGGCACTTTTATTAGAGATTGCAAAAATTGCAACAAGTATTACGTCTGTTTGAATGGACGTGCGGTGGCTCTATATTGTCCTCGCGGCCAGTATTTCGATAACGAGAGTTACGTTTGTAACTTTAAGGCGTTAGTGAAAAATTGTGCTAGTTGAAATAATTATCTAAATATATCTTTTTTTACTTTTTAAGTAAATAGCAAAATTATTAATTAAAAAAACTTAACTTCATTAAAATAAACATTGTTTAGAACTAAAATATATATAGTAAGAATTTATTTAAAAAAAGCGCTTTGAATTAAGTCAAATCCATTAGTTTAGATCAGCTACGTTCAAGCCATATGCAAAATGTGCAAACTTTTATAAAGAACGATGCTTTCACACCGACGAGAGAAGATCTCGGCGACAACAATGCCTGCTCTTATTTTGCAAAGAAACAAGAACAAATTTAAGAGCTTTCAAAGCTGTTTACCTTAAATGCAAATATCATTGAAGGTGTGTTTGAAAGTAGCTGGTTTAGACAATCTGATGAGCCTGAACACGGTACGGGTGCTGTAAGTTGTTATGAGTTTGGCCATGACAGCAGCATAAACATGTAATTTACATGCGTATACAATATATGTATGAACTAAATGAATTAAATGTTAAATGTGTAATACAGAAGCCAAGCCAAGCTTAATTACTTAGTCCTCGTCCACGTCCTCGTCGTTTTTAGGGTTCCGTACACCAAAGGTGAAAAAGGAACCCTATTGCTTTCGCTACGCTGTCCGTCTGTCCGTCACACGGTATTATCTCAGGAACCGTAAGAGCTACGGAAATTTGGACAGAGTATGTAGAACCTTGGCCGCTACAACAAAAAATACAAAAGAATTAAAAATTAAAGGGTGTTTCAAAACGAGCAACGAAAAATGTAAAAATCCCATGTAATATACATACAATTGTATGTACATATGTATATTGACACCTGAAATTTGTAAAATTAGTGTATTTTTATATAGTCTGCAACAATTAATATTAAAATATTAAAAAATTTAAATTTAAGGGTGGTCCATCACTTAATGAATTTTTTGTTTTTTTTTTTTTTGACAACTTGCTAAATCTTGGAAACCGTAAGAGGTAAACTCTTGAAATTTTCAAAAACGGTAAAACTAAAAAATCCGAAAATGATAAAACCGCCCAACCGAAAAAAATCGCCAAAACCTGAAAAAATCGCCAAAAATTTCAAAAAAATCGCCAAAACGAAAAAAATCGACAAAATTAAAAAAAAAATTTTAGCACTAAAATAAATCGCTAAATTCGAAAAAATCGCCCAAATGAAAAAAATCGCCAAAATGAGAAAAAAAACACCAAAAACCGAAAAAAACCGCCAAACGCGAAAAATGCGCCAAACCCAAAATAATTGTTTATGTGAAAAAAAAAATCGCCAAAATTAAAAAAAAAATCGCTCAAATTAAAAAAAATCGCCAAAATTAAAAAAATCGCCAAAACGGAAAAAATCACCAAAATTAAAAAAGCGCTTAAAACCGAGAGAGATAATTCTCAAAACGAGAAAAAAATTGCCAAAATGAAAGAAAAAACGCCAAAAACCGAAAAATTCGCCAAAACCAAAAAAAAATCACCTATATGAAAAAAAACGCCAAATTAAAAAAAATCGCCAAAATAAAAAAATGGCCAAAATAAAAAAAATCGCCAAAATTAAAATACTTCAAAAATCAAAAAAAAATCGCCAAAACGAGAAAAAAGTGCCAAAATTTAGAAAGCGCCAATAAATTCAAAAAACCCCAAACTAAAAAAACGCTTAAAACCCCAAAAACGAAAAAAATGCCAAAACTATAGTTTATATTGGCTAAAGTTCCTATTGAATTACATATCTCGTGTCCATACGGATCCCCTCGTGCGCGGCTCAAAGTCGCACTTCACTGAATTTATTTAAAATTCAGCTTTGTATTGCACTAATGTCAACATTATGAAATTTTAGTTTTGCAATTATTTATTAAAAAATTCTATTACACCATAAATTCCTTGAAAAATTAAAAATTTTATTTACTTTTTGTTATATTTTTCATACAACTAAAGAAAGAAAATAAAACACAACATCAAATACATTTTAATTAAAAAGTGCAAATTTGAAAACAAAAGAGAATTGCCGAGCACATGAAACTGTGTGCCACTCTCCAATCTTCTCACCTCACTCACCTATAAACTCAAGAATTGCTGCAAAAATTGCAAGTCTGGACAAGGACTTAGTGCAACTATGTAAAATGTATGGGGTGTAAACATTATGGAAATTTGTGTACTCCTAGTAAAGTTAGTTATTTCCGATATTTTTCATTGTGTGGCATTGCATTCAAAGCAAAAAACATAATGTGGTCGTATTGCACACATTTTGAAAATGCAGATTTCAACAAAAGAAATGTCAAATATATACTGCATCCGACACCTAATAAAGTGGCATTGCATTAGAGCACAACGAGCATAACTCTATTCTATTAAGCTGAACTGAGTTGATTTGAGTTTAGAAAAACTTTATTCCTGTCTCAGTCGATAAGTAGCTCTGGGTTGGGGAACATCTCTCGCGTCATCGTAATTATTTCTTAAGTGCGGTCAGGCTTGTGCTTCTTGCTTGGTCTTCGAGAGTTGCTCGTCTCAATCGCACTGTTTGACTGAACTGCCACGGATTACCATATAATCTTGCGGTATTTTGTGGAATTTCTTTAACAACCACGTTGCTACTTCCTATGTGAAGGCATACGTTGTGTACAGTCAGTCACAAAACTTTTTAAAATACTGGTAATAACATCTTGGGCATATGGTCTAGTTACTCCGGCCATATTTGTGCAACACCATATTATGCAAATTTACTTTTATAATATGTTTAATAAATAAATAAATAATAATTATTCCTGACTAGTTTTTATTTATTTTAAAGAGAAGTAACACTCAGGCAATGAAAGCCTACTACTATTAGTAGGTGTTACCTTCTTTAGGAAAGGTATCGTGATAGAGAAGACAGGTGGTGAAGGAAGAGAAAGAGGAAAGCTTTATTCTTTTATAACTCTGCTTTTTACACTTTTTATACCCTTTACCAAAAAATGGTAAAAGGGTATATATAGGTTTGTCATTCCGTTTGTAATTTCTACAATATTAATAAGAGACACATAAAGTATATATATTTTGGATCCTTATGCATAGGGAAGACGAACAAGCGATGTCCGTCTGTCCGTCTGTCGGTACGTGAAATCGGTTTTCCCAAGCTCCCAGAAGAGCTAGAGACTTCGTTCTTGGACTGGTGTGTCAGAAATTTTCCGAAAAATTTAAAATCACTAAAATCGAGCAGACGGTTTCAGAGCTGAAAAACTCAAACTCTATTTTCCCATAGAAAATAACTACCGAAAACAAGTTTTTATTACTTTTTTATTCAATTAACTTATTTTATACTTCGGTATGAATAAAGTTAGTATTTATAATTAAAAAAAAATTTTAAAATGTAACAAATTAAAAATATGTTTCCAGGGTTGGAAAACTTTAACGTTTTTCTTAACTATTAAACATATTTCATGTTTTAGGAAGAGGGCTATTTTCTCAGGAACGGTAAAAGCTACGGGTCTGAAATTTGGACAGTGTATGTAGAACTTTGGTAGCTACAACAACAAATATATAAAAGCTAAAAATTAAAGGGTGTTCCAAAATGAGTGAAGAAAACTTTTAAAATCCAATGTAATATACATACAATTGTATGTATGTATGTACATATGTATATTGACACTTGGAATTTGTAAAATTAGTGTATTTTTATATAGGCTACAACAATTAACACTAAAATTAAAATTAAAATTTAAAATAAAGGGTGGTCCATCAGTTAATGAAATTTTGACTATGTAATTTTGACAAATTGCTATATCTTGGAAACTGTAAGAGTTAAACTCTTGAAATTTTCAAAAACGGTCAAACTAAAAAATCCAAAAATTATAAAATCGCGAAAAATTTTAAAAAATCGCCAAAACGATATAAATCGCCAAAACGAGAAAAACGTGTCAAAACTAAAAATAAATTTCCACAATGACAAAAAAACGCAAACAACCGCAAAAATCGCCACAACAAAAAAATGCTTATGTGAACAAAAATCGCCAAAAATTAAAAAAAATCGCCCAAATGAAAAAAAAATCGCCAAAATCAAAAAAAAAATCGCCAAAACGAAAATAAATCGCCAAAATTAAAAAATAAAACGCCAAAAACCGAAAAATTTTCAAAACAAAAAAAAATCGCCTATATGAACAAAAATCGCAAAAAATTTAAAAAATCGCTTAAATGAAAAAAAAATCGGCGAAATCAAAAAAATCTGCCAAAACGAAAAAAAAGTGTCAAAACTAAAAAAATTGCCAAAAAGAAATAAAAAACCAAACAACGAAAAAATCACCAAAACAAAAAACAAATTGCCTATATGAAAAAAAATCGCCAAAAAATAAAAAAATCGCCTAAATGAAAAAAAAATTGTCAAAATCAAATAAATTGCCAGAACGAAAAAAAAATCGCCAAAATAAAATAAAAACGCCAAAACAAGAAAAAAGTGTCAAAACTAAAAAAATTGCCACAAAAAAATAAAAAAAATTTAATATATAAAAAATAAAAAAATCGCCTAAATGAAAAAAATCGTCAAAATCAAAAAAATCGCCAGAACGAAAAGAAATCGTCAAAATTAAAAAAACGCCAAAAACCGAAAAAATCGACAAAACCAAAAAATTGCCTATATGAAAAAAATCGCCAAAATTTAAAAAGCACCAAATTAAACATAATGTCAAAAACCTAAAAATTGCACTAGAAAAAAAGTATGAATTTTTTCACAAAATGAATATGTACCTACATATCTCTGTGCTTATGTATGTATCTCTATACTACATAAACGCACTTTGGTAAAGGGTATATAAGATTCGGCACAGCCGAATATAGCACTCTTACTTGTTTTTAACTCTGGTGATAAATAAGGCACATTAATTTTTTTTGATGCTGTGTTTAGTAGCCATTATATTGCTTATTTTACTTCGCCGGTGATTCTGCTACATAACAAAGGAGGGCGCTCTGATACATTAGGATTATTATCTGATATATTAGGATTAGTATCTGCTGAAGTCGGTATAGTTCAGTGACCAGTGAGTATGCCTTCATCACTTGAACTTTCCTACAACAAGTGATACAAGGGCATACTAATGCACATCAGAAAAATTAAAGACCACGTTGAAGTAATCATACAAAGTAGAATAAGAACTACACTTATCGTATACCTTTTGCTTATTAATATTAATGTATCCAAGCAAACACGTAAGCCAATGAACAGGAAATACACAAACAACAAATATAATATATCCATACCACCTAGATACGGGTACCTAGATACACACAAAAACCAACAGAACAAATTGCGGTACGAACCTTTGACGTTGTCGAAAGCTAGTATTACTTAGGGGCTGTTGAATATGCTGGTAATTTTAGAATATTACGAAAGTTCTTTTGGAAGTTTTATATTAAGTATAAAAAGGGCGATACTATACGAATTATATGGAATTTGGTATCTGTGTTACAATCAGCAATTTCCAGACAACTTATAATTGCTGCTTTCAAAGGTACATATTTATGGCCTATTTCTCACCTGCGAAAGAAAACGTTCGACTTACAATTTGTATTGAAAACAACAATAAAATATGAAAATTTGTTTTTGTTTTCAATATAAATTGTAAGTCGAACGTTTTCTTTCGCAGGTGGGAAATAGGCCACTAATTAGATCTAACATCCTTTGTAATGTTTTAGATACGGAAGTTTTTCTTGAAGCAAGTCTGAGAGAGGGAAAAGAAGAAAGAAGAGGAGTATAGACTTGATTGCACAGAAATGTTACTTCAATTGTCTCTTGTTTTTTCATTCGCTGCATTAAAACAATAGGAACATTTAACAAGGAACTGTCTATTAAAAAATGTGCAATTTTAAAAGAAAATTGAAGAGAACTGCTTTCCCAAAAACTGACGTGTCTAAAGCCTACACGTACACGACATGTAAAAATCCACAAGCGCATGTGGATATGACGTCGCTAGAGTCTTCAGCATGTTGGTTGCATTTTTTTAATTAGTTGTAGTTCTACATGTCGTTCAATATTGATATATTTTGTTCCAAAATCTAAATATGACAAATTTAGCCGAGAGACAGCACATGTGTAGTGATGTGAATTTCTCCAGTTACATGTATTGCTAGTACACAACATGTAGCCAATGTGGCTTCATGGTGATGTCAAAATTACATGCGCATTTGGATTTTTACATGCCGTGTACTGTAGGCTTAAAACATGACATTATATATTTGCATCTGCTTTTAAACAAAAAAAAGCTGACGTCTGATACTTTGTCAGATCAAAGCAGAAGGTAATATAATTGAAATGTTTTCATTTGATATTGCAGCTTGACTTCTCCATATGCAAACTTTTAAAGCTTTTACAAGAAATATAGATATCGTCATCTAAAATCCAAAAGGCCCTGAGTACACTTTTTGCTTTTTTACAGGAGAAGCAAACAACTTTATAAATTAATGACTATTTAATTGTTATGTGCCGAATTTCGGTATTATCATTAAAAAATCAATGCGGATTTGGTTTATTAAGAAAAAAGTTATAAAATAATGGTAGTTTTTTAGTAATGGTGCTTACGGCTTTTTGGAATCGATTTTTCTGAAACCAAAAAGCCGTAAGTACATTAATGTTTTTAGTAAAAGTTATAATTAGGTTAAAAAAAATAATGGTTTCAACCGTAATTAAAGAGATATTTAGTGAAACTATGTTTTTCATTGTATTCTTTGTATTTTTAATATAAAAGATAAAAAATTCATTTGCAAATTTGTTTGTGTTCTATGTCATTAAGCTTTTCCTCTCTCATATTTTGTATTTCCATCCTGTGGATATCATATTGATCTTGAGATGTGTTCTTCGATTGGTAAGATATACGGGTGTCACAAATATCATTTCTTGATTTGAATATAGAAAGTTTTTTTGTTCTATTAGGGTCATGAATTTTGGAAAATATACAGGAGTTACAACATTCTCTTTGTTAGACTTGCAGTAATTCGGAATATCGTTTAGCCACTTTTTCAGAAAACTTAAATGTTCTTTGTATATCATACCTTAAGTGGTAGCTTCTCTACGTTTTGATATAAATTCCGTCTGTTCCTCTGGCGAAATATTAGTGCCATGTAAATCGTTGAAGTTTACCCAATTTCTTAAAATTTTCTCATTAATTCCTAACGTAGACACAAACATTTGAAAACACACCAGCATACGTTTAGAATAACGTTTTAGATAATACTTCTTCGAAATTGATCTTCTGCAGCTTTCTACGCGAACACACTTTACGTTTGTGCGTTCAAGACATTTTCCAGAAACTATTAAATATTTCCTTGCAATCGTCTTCGGAAAACATAGCACAATGTCGCAATGGACTTTTCGCACACAATTTTGAAGTACATCCATCTTTAAGTTGTCTTGATGATTTTTCACAAATATTTCCTTTTGTTAGGCCCGTGTATTGTTTTCCTTTCATTGTGTTTGTTTTATTTTCACACTTTTTATTAATTTTTTCAACTTTGTTAGTGGAACCATATGCACTATTAGTACTCATTTTATTATTTTTTGGTAAGGAACAAATATTCTCAGCGTTCTTGTTACTATCTTGCAAAAATATTAATTTCAAAAACGGTAACTGAACGTAAAACAAATGCCAACTTAGTTCAAATGTATTTTATTTTTTTGATTTAAGTTGTAGTTACGGCCTTTTGGTTTATAGATTTGTTAACATTGCAGTTGCGGCCTTTTGAATTTCATGAATAAAATCGGTATTTTTGAACATGTGAAAGTAAAATTTTAAGGAAAAATGTATTTTTGGTTAATCACATCATAATCAATCAAAAAGTCTATTTTGAATTTTTTTGGTTGTTACGGCCTTTTGGATTTTAGGTGGCGATATGTATTTTGCAGTGAAAAATTTACATATTTGATGTAAAGTATATTGCAAAAGAATACCGAAATCGATATCATTTGGTATCAAAATTTATTGGTTTAAATTTTTGAAGAAGAACTCTCTATCATTTTATTACCAACCATTTTTGTTTTGATAACACACTATTTTTATTTTGTTAGCAGTCGTTCTTATTTTCATACCATACCCGTAGAGTTTCTACACGGGTCAAAAATTCCCGGAAAATAACAGGTTTTTTGTAGAAAATCCCGGAAATTTTCATCCGAGAATTTTCGGGAAATTCAATTTCACTTCTTTGAAGTTAACTTTTCATTTTATTTTTTTCACATATTTTATTTTTTATTTTGTTACATAAAAAATTGTATTTTAATAACATACTTACATACATACATACAAATGCAACAGTTGCACCAATCAGTTGTATGAATATATTATTGTAAAACATGAGATTACGTAGCACAAAGCGTAAAGCGGCCCATTCATTATACAATATTGCATATGTTGTTGTATATATCATTGTCGTTTTGACCTATACTATGCAATAAATGGTACAATATTTCCAAAAAAATATTTCCCAATTTTCTCGGCAGTGAAATAGGTAACAAGATTGAACAATATTTCCACCACATTACACAATTCTCCTGATTGTACAATAAAAATCAAAAGTCTTTTCATATTTGCCAATATATTGTGCCACCTCCGAATATGACATAAACATTAGCGATATTATTGCACAATAGGGAAATTGCACAATTATATTGCAAGTAGGTGGGCCGCTTTAAACAAAGACTTTAATGTGCAGCAAATCCAGCACTAAGGAATAAAATATCATAAAATATGTGACACATGTGGCGTATACTTAACTAATTTATTTAGAAATATTACGCATACGACAAAACCAGAGAAAAGCAGAGTCTGAAAATAGACAGCGTTTAAAAACATCTCATTTGTAAATTTTCTTTTGCTTCTACTCATACTTCTGCTTCTGAAAATTCAAAGAGTCGCACGTAGAATAAACGAAGATCTTCATCGAATGACATGTTCAAAAAGTTTTTCTGTTGCTTTAAATAAATTCAAGAGTTAAAGGATTAGATATGTTGTGTGTGTGTTTTTTTATTTTGCAGTTTTAACTGCAGTTTGGCTTGCTGGAAGCTATGTTTTTGTTGTTTGTTTTACATACAGGAAAAAAAATTCATACACACACAAGGCACATTCAAACACATACACACAAACATTTCTGCTTCGTTAACTTCGTATTTATTTAAAGCAGCAGTTAGTCAAACCGAAAACTGTACGAACGTGTCGACAGCTGGAGCTCTCCGTTGTGTACAGAGAAGCTAATTTAGAGCGTTTCGCTTTAGATTTAGTGCATTTTAACTATGCCAGGCGCGCTTTTTAGGGTTCCGTACACCAAAGGTGAAAAGGACCCCTATTGTTTTCGCTACGCTGTCCGTCACACGCTATTTTCTCAGACAGAGTATGTAGAACCTTGGCCACTACAACAACAAATACATGAGAATTAAAAATTAAAGGGTGTTCCAAATCGAGCAACGAAAAATGTTAAAATCCCATGTATTATACTTACAATTGTATGTACATATTAGTGATTCAGGAATATTCGTATTCGAATTGTCGAATATTTGGTCATTTTCAGCTGAATACAAATACGAATATTTTTCCAAGGAAACTAAATAAATAAATTCATAAATCCTAAACGAAATTTGAATAAATGACTAAAAATTTTATTTTGTACAAATGAATTAATTTTTTATAGAAATTTGTGCTTTGTATAATTTTTAAATATTATTCAATGACGATCATTAAAATTTTTGGTACTTTATATTAACTTTAAAGTACACCAACAAGAGTGTGAAGTCCTTTTTCATAGCAATTTTTTAATATTTCATATTGCATATAATATTCGTGTTCGTATTCGCGAATATCGTTGCAAATATTAGTATTCGTATTCGGTAATATTAAAAGTTGATATTCGTTACATCACTAGTACATATCAGTGATGGGAAATGTGGCCACTTTTGCCACTATTAGATGTTAGCTGGCACTGTGGCACTCTCGCTCGTTTTCTGCACTTTTTGTCCGTTCATAACCGCCAAAAAAGTTTAAGCGGCATATTTTTTCATTTAGTTTTTTTAACGATTATGTGCGATCGTAACTAATAGATTTTTGTCAAAAAATTAAGCTGGAAAATTATGTTGCTAAACTTTTTTGGAGGTTACGGCTCGCATTAAGGTGGAAACATTTCTTACTACAATAATAAGTATTCTTGTACTATGTTAAGTATTGAAAACTTAGTAGGACTTGGGGCTGACAACTGTTCGGTTATGATAAGAAAAAAAAGTAATGAATGATTGTGACGATTTATTAAAAGAAATAAATTATTTTCCTTGTAACAGTTGATGTCTTAAATATATTATAAGTTTCCTCAAAACCTTGGTTGTCTTATAATATTTCTTTACATTATCAAATGTTTAGTCAAAATGCAATGATAAAACTTATGTTCTTAAAATAATAAATGAAAATAATGTCGAAATGCAATCTGAAGATGTAGCTACTCTTACATCGTAATTTTTATGAAATTTTTTTAACAAAAAATGTATTGATGATCTCTATGTATGTACTAGTGATGTAACGAATGTCAATTTTTAATATTCGCGAATACGAATACGAATACGAATATTTCAAAAGATATTCGCGAATACAAATACGAATACGAATACGAATATTATATGCAATATGAAATATAAAAAAAATTGTTATGAAAAAGGACATCACACTCTTGTTGGCGTACTTTAAATATAATAAAAAGTACCCAAAATTTTAATGATCGTCATTGAATAATATTTGAAAATGATGCAAAGCACAAATTTCTAAAAAAAAATTAATGTATTTGTACAAAGTAAGATTTTTAGTAATTTATTTAAATTTCGTTTAGGATTTATGCATTTATTTATTTAATTTCTTTGGAAAAATATTCGTATTTGTCTGAATTTAGCGAATACGAATTCATTCTAATTCACTTGAAAATGGCCAAATATTCGACAATTCGAATACGAACACGAATATTCGTGCATCACTAGTATGTACAATAAGCAACCCTGTCGGAAATTTGGCTAAATTTAAACTAACTTTAAGCTAACTATTTCGCAACTAGTACTGACTGACACTTGGATTACTTCGCAATGTAATCAACTGACTATTTTAACACTGCGTTGTCCTAGGCGGTAGCCAATTGGCTCACTCTGCATTACTTTCAGGTAACTTAAAGTTGATTTTTTTAAACCACCTGGTAAAAAAAATTTAAAAAAAATTTTCTGGTGTTTCAACATGTATCATCACAATATGTGTACTCAACGCGCTACCACTCAGCTAACCTATCATATAAAATAACTCTCATTAAATTCGATTACGTACTCAACTTAAGAGTTAATTTTGGGTTTGTTCTAGATGACAATTCAGTTAGCTTTTAGTCAGTGTAAGAAAAGTTAACTATAAGTTAACTATTTATGTAGTCAACCACACATTCTCTGACAGGAAGTGTATTCTTTAGAATCGTATTTTGTTCAATTATGTAAAAGACTAGCTGAGCCTAGCGTTGCTTTAAGAGATCTCTTCCAAAATCATATTTAATATTTTGTGAGTATAGGAGGTTTAGCGCCTGTGGACCCTATCTTATTTGAAAAATTTTTTAAAATCAGACGTAATTTGGGAACGTTTTTTTTTGTGAATTCTCTAGGTATACACAATAATGTATCATTCAAGCACCATACACGAACATCAAGTGTCAACATTTAAATCACCATTTAAGCAATTTTGGCACTATTTAGAAACAGATTTGGCACGAAATCAAGATTTCCAATTCACATCACTAGTACAAATGTATATTGACATTTGAAATTTGTAAAATTAGTGTATTTTTATATAAGAGGCAAATTCTTGAAAATTTCAAAAACAGTAAAACTAAAAAAACCGAAAATTATAAAATCGCCAAACAAAAAAAATTGCCAATAACCAAAAAAATCGCTTAAACGAAAAAAGCACCAAATTAAAAAAATTTCTAACACTAAAATAAATCGGCAAGCCCGAAAAAATCGACTAAATGAAAAAAAATCGACAAAATGAAAACAATCGCCAAAATGAAAAAAAATCACCAAATTGAAAAAACAGAAAAAATTGCCAAGAACGCGAAAAACGTTCCAAAACTAAAAAAATCGCCAAAATAAAAAATCGCCAAAATGAAAAAGCGCCCAAAACAGAAAAAATCTACCAAACGGGAAAAAAGTGCCAAAAACAGAAAAAACGCAAAAACGCCAAAAACTAAATACCGCTCAAAACCGAAAAAACCCAAAAACGATATAAATCCAAAACTATTTATTATATATGTAGGCTGAAGTTCGTATTGAATTACATATCTAGTGTCCGTACGGAACCCTTCGTGCGCGGGTCAAAGTCGCTCTTCACTGAATTTATTTCGTCTTAGCGAATTTTGAATAAAGTGAATAACATAATTTCAGTTCGATATTTTTTACTTTTTTTTTTAAATATATCAATTTTCTAGTATTCAAAACTCTGATAAAAAAAATTTTAAATTGGTGAAAGATTCAGCTGTCGCAAATAAAATTCCCTTGACTATAGTTAGAATTCAAAACACATTTTAATACTGTAAATGGCAAATATTTTTTTAAATTTTACAGCTAAAAATATGTAATAGTATAATGTCCTAAAAAAATTACGTAACTTAGACCGGGTTTACATCTGTGTGCCAAATGCCACACAAGCGTAAAAAAAGCGTAACCAAGTAATTACTAATGAAAAACTATTTGATTCAGACATGCATTTATTAAGTTAAACAGTTTCATACATAATTAATAGACAATTTTATAGAATCCAAAATTATTGCAAACTGATTAAATCAATAAATATATTTCTGAATCAAACAGTTTTTCATTAGTAATTAGTTGGTTACGTTTTTTGACACACAAGAAATGCCAGATATAAACTCAGCCTTGGACCGGGTTTAAATCTGTATGCCATGTACCACTATTTACTAATGAAAAGCTGTTTGATTCAGACACGTATTTATTAAGTTAAACAGTCTTATATATAACTAATAGACAATTTTATAGAATCCAACATAATTGGAAACAGTTTAATAAATCAATAAATAAATGTCTGAATAAAACAGTTTTTCATTAGTAATTAGTAACGCTTTTTTGGGCACATGTCACACAAGAAATGAAAGATGTAAACTTAAAAACTTTTACTGAATAGCAAACTCGATAAATTTTCGTTATTATTATTTTAGCGATGCGATTATCCTACAGAATCGCACTACAGATAGATTGCATTGTCGCTCGAATAGTGTGCAGTCTTGTTGTTATGGTGGCTTTCGAAATTGCATTCGAAGTTTCAAAAATATCAAAAGTATTTGATGTTTACAGGTTGCGTTGATAGTTGCATTGTAGGTTGCAGTGTCTGTGTCAAAATATGCAGCATGTGATACAAATGTGTTGCTTAAGTACATTTCAAAGTGTGTACCTATCATTTGAATTTTCAGTAGCAGAAGTATGAGCAAAAGGTTGTAATTGGGTAGTCAAATAATAAAAAGTCGAATAGCAAAATTTTATGACTTTTGCTTTTCGACTGCAGCTTCTTTAACACTAAAAATACATAAAAGGCAACGTTCGACTCTAATTTTTTTTTTGTTTTTTTTGCAGTGAGTAAAACCAAAACAATGAAAACGATGGCACCATTCAGTTTTATATTTTTACACCATGAACACAAGTTCTACTTTATTTTGAATATACTCAGCTTAAAAAAAAACGCTGTGAACAAAATTAAATTGGTTTGAACAAAAATGTCTCATAAAGCATTTCCTGAAATGATTTGCTCCCCAAAAAGCACTCGGAAAATTAAAATCCAAACGCTTGAAATTTAACTGGAAACAAAGTTGAATTCAAATATTTTTTCATATTTTTCATATATTCAAGTTTGAAAATATTTTGAAATAAAAAATCAAACAACATAATTTTAATAAAATTTAAATTGTGGTAAAAAATATCAAAAATATATAAAAAAATGTTTTTTTTAAACAAAAGGAGCTCAAAGTCGTGAAAACAATAGTGAAGGTAAATATGCAGAAAGTAATTATAAGAAAACTTGTCGATTGCGTTATTCTTTCTATTTTAAAAGCATTGTTTTTGAAGCTTAAAATATACTTGAAGTCAATTGTAGTACAAGGTTGAATTACAACATAATTCAAGTTCCCATTTCAATAGATAATGCTATTGAAATAAAGTGTAAATCAAGTATAATTCAACCCGTGACAATTGAATGTGTGACTTGAATAGCAATTGTTTTACTCTTGATTTCAAGCGAAATTGCTTATTGGGTCATAATAAAAGATATTTTATTAACTATAACTTTTATTTTTGATTGCAATCAAAAGACAGATTGTTTTTTTAGATTAAAAGTATATTTTTTATTATTAACGTATATATTATTTATTAACGGATCCCTCAAATCAAAAAAATACGTTTCAACTTTTGTTTTGTACGAAAGTGGTACACCAAAGCCATCAGATAAGGGAAAAGTTTATTGGTTTGTTGGCAAACTTTGTTGTTGAAAAGGATTTTTTTTAGTGTTGTTGCTCACGTAAAAATTATTACAACAATATGAAAAGTTGTTGTGTTTGCCAGAGGGAAGAGACTTAGGATTGGTAAAGTATTGATTAGTTCCAAAACATAAATTTGGTTAGGAAATGCTCAAAAGAATTACTTCACATTTTATAGAGTTATATATTTTAGACTTAAGTATAACATTCAACTTTAAGTAAAAGTTCAAGATTGCCTTAAAATAATATCATTGAGAAATGTAACTGCTGTGAAGAAGCTTTTATATTTTATTTATCTAATTCAAATTTATATTGAAACATTTGACATAAATAACTCAGTGAAAAAAATGGAAGTCATTCTAGTGGAACTACATTTTCATTGCTTCCAAAGAATCGATATTTTTAATTTGCCGAGAGTGAGAAAAAAACCATATAGAAGCTTATTTTAGTCATACAAAACCTCGTAACTCCTTCATAGTGTTAGAAAATACTCACCAGAATTAAAAAAAATATATTTTTTTAAAGAAATTTATGAATTAATTTTAGTCTAAAATTTAAAAGTTATTTGCTTAAATTTATATTAAAACACTGTTTTGGGGTTAAATTCGTATAAAAAGAAACGAATTGTTAAAATAGGCAACTATTTACCATTTTTCCTAGATGAAAA
Organism: Tachina fera; assembly: GCA_905220375.1. Taxonomy (NCBI): domain Eukaryota; kingdom Metazoa; phylum Arthropoda; class Insecta; order Diptera; family Tachinidae; genus Tachina; species Tachina fera. The sequence continues at coordinate 68,688,937 of LR999964.1, forward strand.
TATTATCATAGAACACAAAAAAGGGAATTTTTCTTAATATCGCTTCCAATTCAGTGACCAGGCATCGAAAAAGAGAACTTCTTGCAATGACAACCCTATGAAAAAATCATTAGATCGGATCGAAATATTCACTACTTCCAGATCGCAAACTCTACATTTCCATGACTTTTTTGGAGTCTCCTTTTTTACTGGGAAATAGCGCTTTTTTATATAAGTTCTTACAGATTAGTTTTTTCTTAGTAAAATAATTGATTTTGTACATTTTAGGAGAGCAGTGAGTACTACATAGTGGTTTATTCAGTTGAATAATATTTCACCTATTAATCGAAATAATTAAATCAAGCAAAAATTTTAAATTAAAATAAAATTTATTGTATTAATGTATGCAGTAGTGATGAGCAAATATTCGTATTCGAATTCCTGAATATAAGCCTATTTTTAGATATTCGTATTCGTATTTGCCCAATTCAGACATGTGATTATTGTGGTTGGTTCGGGCACAGTTGTCAGACCACAATACTACATTTTTATTTACCGGAGGGATCCTTGGTATGTATTTGATGGTTGATTTCCCGATATTTTCTTAGAGTTTTTGTGTAGGTCTCCAATTCTGGCAGTATCTTGGTCACATTTGGCTACCAATTGTTCCAAATCTATTTGCTCATAATTGCCTATATTTCTTACATATTTTATTTTATGGTCGCACTATGCAAATATGTTTGTCAATTTTGTTTGTTCAAACCATGGTATAAATATAGAAAGTACTTCCATGCTCTCATTGTTTCTTGATATTGATCATGACAAGTGTAAGGATTATGAAGTTTCCGGCAAAATCGTGCTACCGTATTAATTTAATATTAATATTTACGATCTGTTTCCTGTTTGTTTGAAAATTTTATTCAAAAATGATTTCAAGATTCTAAAAATATGAGAGCATAATTTTTTTAAATCCTTTAATTTTCTGGTGTTCATTAACATTCACAAAGACCCTGTAAGATTTTATTTATTTATTTTTATATTATATGTCCATGGAATTATTTCCTTACAGACAATTAATGATATTATTAACTGATATTAAATTATCATTTAACAACATTAATGGCCTATTTCCCACCTGCGAAAGAAAACGTTTGACTCGCAATTTATATTGAAAACAACAGTAAAATATGAAAATTTGTTTTTGTTTTCAATATAAATTTTAAGTCGAACGTTTTCTTTCGCAGGTGGGAAATAGGCCATAAGTAAATTACAAAAGAAAAAAATCGGATCGGTTCTTAAACCAATTTTTTTAGTTTCCCATCTGTTAAGTATAATTTTTACCGGTAAGTATATTGGTATGTTTGTAAGCAGTGACACTACCAGTGTTGTTAGGAAATTTTTTCTAAAAATCGTCAAAATTTAAGAATAAAATCGTCAGAATCGTCAAATTTTTCCACAAAAATCGTCGAAAAATCGTCATACAAGAATTATACGTTTTATTAAACAAATTATATCATAGTAGAAATAAAACACTATTTGATCAGCCCTGTTCTGTAAACCGAATCCGAATAGCTTTTTTGGTTTTCAAAAAATTAATAATGGTCCTGCAGACGTGCTTAAAATCATACACGATAATTTGCTTTCGGATAAGATATTTCGGAATCTATATGTCATGATTCACACACTTCAGGTTTAGCTGATCAGTTTTAGTCCAATTTTCTTTTGAACCTGCATTTGCGTTCATACACACCGTCAAGTCAAGTCATCAATTCTCATCAATTTGCGTTGTAGTAAAGTATTACGAATGACAAAACAAAACGAAAAAGCAAACTTGACTGGTACGGTCAAGTCTGTAGCTCTTTTTATTCTCTTCACCGCTCTTTCCTAAAAGCTCAAGACTTGGCGAGCCAAACCTGACGTGTGTGAATCAGGACTATAATAAGAAAATTTAAAAAAATAAAAATAAAATATTTTAATTGTCGGAAATAGTTTTTTCAAATCGTGCGGTTTCAAATCGATCGGTTTACAGAACAAAAAACAATTCATCGACTTTATTGTCAAAAAAAAAATCTTAATAAAAGTAGTTTCAAAACAAACTATACATACATTTTAGAATTGTGGTTTTTGGCAAAAATTTTTAATGTCAATATTGTAACATTCCGAAGAGTTACACTTCAAATAATCTTTTAAAAACATAATGATTTCAAGGGGGTTTGATTCCAGTAGATTTTAGATCTTGGTTTTAGTAAGATCAATATTACTTACTATTCTTTCAACACTTTAGACACAAGATTTGGAAAACTTTTTAGTCAAGAAAGAATTTCAGAGTCAGATGCTGTAATTAAATTAAAATTTTTGATTGTGTTATCGAAATAAAATCCTTTTCACCTAATTCAGACGAAGAGTTTTATGACGTCTATTTTACGACGTTACTTTTAGTTTGTGAGCAAACGGTGTAGAGAAGAAAGAGGGGGTAGCAAAAATGACTCGATTTCTGTTTTCCATGGTTTTTTTCATATTTCTCTTTACATGGCTGTTGTTGTTATTGTTGTTACGTTTTAATGTTACTCTTCTCTCTTATTGTTATTTTTTGTTGGTACTATTCAGTGTTGCCAAAATGTTGTAGGCATTTCCCACCATATAGCCCCTGAAAACCCGTTAAAAACCGCTAGCTGAATAAAAATAAACGCTAATATAACCGCTGAATTTTCTATAACCAACATGTCTTTTTTATGGTTTATTGGCAAAAAAAAAAGAATAAGATAAATTTTATAAAATATGCGTACATGTGCATAGATATGTATATGTTTGTGGCAATCTCATATTTCCCCAATATTTGTAAGCAAAACTAAGCCTACTCTTTAAGTAGGTATTTTATTTCCTGCAGAGTTTCCATACACGAACATCGAACCAGGAAAAATTAGAATCCAAGGGACTATTCCATGTATTAATATTAATGTTTAAGCTGATTCAGTATCTATCTTTGCGATACACCCTAATTATTCTACACGTGTGGAATAATATCTTGACGTTTTGCTTGAAGTATTTGTAAAATATTGTTCAAATTTCCTGGTTATCTGACTATCTGTTTAATTTCAAAATAAAATGTTAATAAAAAAGTCTCTAATCAAAAACAAATTATTCAGAAAAAGTTATTGTTTTGAGAGATTTTGGTTGATATTATGTTTTCCTCATACTCACTAGTCCAATCACCCAGTTTTCGGTTTGTTTTCCGATACTACACGAACAAAATATGACAATTTTTTATTTGCAAAAAAATGTGGCGTTAGTTTTGTTTTCGCTGTACGTGTTAATATGAAAAAAACTCAACATAAATACCAAGATACGTGTCGCGTAGCTGCGTTAAAAATGCTTTATTTTGATTTAATATCTTTCCTTATAAGTTTCAGAAAAACGCTGAAAATCCGTCAACTAAGAAATTCTTCCGCTAAAATTCCCGCTGGTGGTTTCTTAAATAGACTTGCCGCTAATGACAACCAAATACAGTCATATATAGCGGGAAAACCACCGTTTTGGCAACACTGATACTATTCTAGCTCTTTGGCTATATGGGTGGAGAGAAGTAAAATTAGACGTCCAAAAAATAACATCGTATGAATGCAAGGAATTTTTGGTAGCAACTTCAAAAGGGATTTAAGAAAAATAGACGTGCTAAATTTCACCGTATGAACTAGCACTTTCCTGCAAGGCTTTGTTAGCACATATATGTTACTAAATACTTATTTAAACAAATCGAGGAATATTTGAACTACAATCGTCAATCATCATATTGGGAAATTTGTTATAAAAAATCGTCAAAATGACGTAAGATGGTCATATATAATAACACTGGATACTACATAAAATAAAACTATAATGTCATCCTTCTATATTGTTATCGTTGATAATTTTTCTTTAAGCCGTGTTGAGTTTTTTATGTTATATGTGGGTGAAATTATGATTTTTAGAAAACGTCCTATGCATTTTTATAATTGATAACAAGGTAATTTTAGGCATACCTTTGCTATGCTCCCAACATTGAATGCAAGATGTGCTTAAGAGATACATTTGTCAAAAGTTTTAAGAACTATGTGTTTTTAGGAACTCCAAAAGTTTTTTTAATCGATTTTCTCGTCTCATTAACTTTTCTGTATTCAAAAAGCCCGTTAAAGAAAATGTATACATTTTTAGCGGGAAATTTCAAAATAATTGTTTTAAAAGTAAAATATAATATGCCAACCTGCTTGAAGTCTCAATGAAAAGTTTTTTAAAGCTTTATAAAACTTTTCCATTAAAAATTTAATATGTATTTATTACACTTTAATATCAATGTTACGCTTTAAATTCTTTCTAATTTATAAGGTAACAACATCATGTTTCAAAACCTTCAAGGTGCAACATTATTGTGATATTTATTGTTTTCTATAAACAGTTTTGTAAATAATGGTGGCATGTAGATTCAGCTTGATTATTTATTGCATAATGTATTTGTTTGACAACTAACAGGAGGTCCAAAAATAAATTACCCTTTTCACTGCCAAGACTTATATATAAATGATTTATGTATATCCATCAATGCTTACACATGCTTTGTTTATACACAAGAATATTTGAGCCATCATAAGTCGGAAAACAGCTAAAAAGTTTAAAGTTAAAAAGAAATTTCGCATATTTTTCTATGTCCCTGGAGTTGCAAGTTGTTTGGAAAATTTTTCAGATTAGTGTGAAAGATTTATTTTTATTTTATTTGTATACATACATACATACATGCATATATGGCTTTTTCCCAGATGGGCTATATTTCAGGTTATTTGGCTTATTGATGCCATATTGGTGATATTATCTAAGTGGCATTAAATTTATTTTTTTTTGTTATTTTATTTTAAAGGATGTTTAAAAATTTTATGAAATTCCAGAAATTCCACACAAAATTTAAACTTTTAAGACCAACTCTTTTGGTAATTCCAAACATCTTAAACTTATTTTTTAGCGAAAAAAATAATAAATAAATGTAGTAAGTGTAAAATTTTTCCAAAGGACCGTAAACATTTTAACATGTATGAATATTGTATATTTTTAGAGCAGCCTTAATTTTAAGGTACGGTCACACTTGTCAAATATTTGCCCAAAAAAGTTTGGATCCATACACTTTTTTATCAAATTAAACAGTTTCGAACACATTTATTAGACAATGTCATAGAATCCAACATTATTGGCTTCTCTTTAAGCTTACAAACTTTTGTCTGAATTGAAAGATTTTTCATTATGATTTAGTGGTACACTTTTTTGGGCAAGTGTTTGACAAGTGTGACCGTAGCTTTATACTTCTGTTCAAAAAGCTTTGCGTCAGCAAAGTTGTTACGGTAACAAGAAATAAATGTAGTAGGTGTAATTTTATAAACTCTCATTAACACATTCATTTCATAAATAATAACATGCGTAAGCTGCAGACATACCCTATAGGAACTCAAACCAATTTGTAAGTACCTTCAAACTGGTTTTCTAATAACCACAACTGGTTGATTAAGTGACTTTTTTCCTCGTCGCCGATTCACAATTTTAACATAGGCATGTCATAGGCGGTAGTCAACTGGCCATCTCTTCATGACTTTTAAATCGACTACTAACTACAGGGTGGCCCAGAAAGACCGAAGTGGTGTGAATTCCTTATAACTTTTTATTTAAGACATATTTTTTTAATTTTTTGTTTTTTAAATACAGTAAATTTATAGGGAATATTTTTAGATTAGTTATTAAAAATTGTATCCCGCAAGTGGTGGTCATTTTCTGCTTCGCACAAATGTGCTCTTTCCATTTCCATTATTCATAACTTATTTATGAGTGACGAAGCCCATTTCCAATTAAATGGGTTTGTTAACAAGCAAAACTTTAGGATATGGGCTAAGGAAAACCCGAGAGTACTTCATCAACGACAATTACACCCAGTTAAGTGTACTGTTTGGTGCGGTGTTTCTTCAGAAAGGATCATTGGTCCATATTTTTTGGAAAATGAAAGAGATGTCGCCATTTCCATCAATGGTGATCGATATCGGGCCATATTGGAAAATTTTGTAAGGCCAGCCGTGGAATACCATCCGCAAATATGGTTCCAACAGGATGGAGCCACAGCGCACACTCCGAGGGCCACAATGGCTATTTTACGCGACATCTTTGGGGAAAGAATAAATTCGCGTAGAAGCAATTTTAATTGGCCTCCGCGTTCCCCGGATTTAACCGCTCCAGACTGTTTCCTTTGGAGTTATTTAAAAGGGAAAGTTTATGTTAATAAGCCTAGGACTATTGAGGAATTAAAAACCAATATTCCAGACGAAATTAACAACATAACACCGGAAGTTTTGCGAAAGGTCATGGAAAATGTGTTGAAAAGAGATCATTTGTGCGAAGCAGAAAATGGCCTCCACTTGCGGGATATCATTTTTAATAACTAATCTAAAAATATTCCCTATAAATTTACTGTATTTAAAAAACAAAAAATTAAAAAAATATGTCTTAAATAAAAAGTTATAAGGAATTTACACCACTTCGGTCTTTCTGGGCCACCCTGTACTTATTTTTCAACTAATTTGTAGTTAATTAATATTATAGTAAAAAAAAGATACAGATATGTATATTTATATTACATATATTATATATATATACATACATACATATATTTGTATATTTATATTGTATATCTATGTAGATATATAAACACATATACATACATGTGTATGTACATATATGTATACAAATATTTATTATTATTTTATTCACTAAAAATAAAAATACGAACCGCTCATAGAAAATATTATACATATTAAGTATTGAAATTATTTAGTTTTTTTCAGCACAAACATTTTTTTTTTATTTTCTTTTCATTTGCTTATTTTGCTTTTATTTATTTCTTATGTGTGCTTCTATTCAATATGTTTGGTTGATATCTGCATGATATTTAAACCAATTTGTAGTCACTTGCAAAATAATTCATTTATAAGTTAGTGTTTTTTGTCAATTGATTATTTTATTTACTACAGGGTAAGAACACTACTTACATACCACATGTTGGTTTGTACATACATACATATGTAAATATTTTTGGAAGCGTTTTGTTAATAAAACAACTAGTTAGTGTTTTTTTTTTGTTATAATTTAAGTTCAAAATTTTTTAAGGCACTAATAATCCAAAATTATTATTTTACTCATTAAGTAAAATATTTTTTTTTATTAAAAATATATTTAAATTCCTTACTGAGCGGTCTATCTGTATCCTGTGCGTATTTTACTGTTCACCTGGGAACCTTTACACAAAACTTTCTTAGAACATCCAGAGCTAATATATCAAACTTTCATTAAAACAAATGAGAGGTTCAAGCATATCAAAGTTGAAACAAGAACTCAAAAATTAAATTGCTTTTTTATTTTCTTGCTTTACTATTGCCAGCGTTGTCAACTCGGTGCTTTTCGCACCGTTTTTAGTGCTTTTTGAAAATTTCGACGCGAAAAATGTTCAAGTTAGTGCTCAGTCCTTTTTTAAATTAATTTCGGTGCTTTTTGTTTCGAGTCGGTGGCACTAAACCAAAAATTCGAAGAAAAATTTCCTCACCTATTTTTCTTTCTAGGAAATCTATATATATAAAAAAATAAGCTCTGAACTTAAATGGAGCATTTAAAAAATTCTACTAAGATTGTGCAAGGCTTTGTTGAAGGAATAAGCGCCATGTTACTCTCAAACTTTAACATTTAAAGCACAATTATTATAAAAAATGTTTTGCCACACAACAAAGAAAACAGAATAGAAGCATTTACACAAGTATAGTGCAACATCGAAATTTTGTCTAGTCTAGGAAAAATATTGAGTACACTATCGAGTTTTCAGTTGATATGAACTCGTTTGAAGCATTATCAAAAGTTGCATTCCCATCAAACTTCTGTCACTTTCATAATTAAACGCAGAAGTTGATCGCGTTTTTTTCTTCTTTGACTTTATTTAAGTCTAAAATACGTAACAGATTGTCCTTACACTTGCTTCACGCTTTGGTTATTTATAACAAGGAATGGTAACTATATTTCCCAATGTCCAGTCTTTTTTATTTTGGTTACATTTTTTCTAAAATATTAATAAGTACATACATATGAATATTTTTTTTAACTTGATAAACTTACAAATCACTTTTTTTAATTATTAAGTTTGTTATTTATATTGGGTTTGCTGCACAACACTTTTAAAACCTTTTTTATTTCGATCATGATTTATTATCTTTTTCGCATAGTTCAGTCTCAGCCGAAATAATGTTTTCACAGCATAATATAATAAAATCCAAATTTTATTTAAAAATTTTTTAACTACTAAGGCCATCGAGTTCAAAATGTAATCAGCTATTAACCTGAGAAACAATTATCTATTATTTCTAATTTGATTGAATTCGAAAAATACGTTTATTTCCTGACGAAAAATTATTGAAATTAATTTTTTTTATAATAAATACAAAAGGCTTCGTCAAACTGATTTGAGAATTCACTGATTCTTATAAAATTCAAATGTGTATCGGATGCCTCAAATTTATAGTTTTAAAAATCTAATGCAAAGTCAACCGGTTATTATATTTTTTATATGCATACTTGTGTATAACAATTTATTTTAATATATTATAATAATTACAAGTTTAGTGCTTTTTTACTTAAATTACGCGCTTTTTTAGTGGTTTCAGTGCTTTTTCAAATTTAAAAGTTGACACCGCTGACTATTGCTATTGGCTGAATTTTCTCAGCTCTAATTGTAGTTGTAAGAAGTACATATCGCTCATTTACTTCAATAGTGGCATAACTCAAAAAATGGGTTTTTGGAGTTAATAATGCAGAAAGATTCGGCATTTCGTATTTTATCTTGTGTAAAAATTTCATGCAAATAGCTTGTACCATCACCTCCTGAGAGAAGATTTTTTTTTCATTTCTCCATTGAGTTGTATGCAAATTGAAAACTTAAAACGCGTTTTCTGCAAAACTGGTTTTTTTGAGTTGTGCCACTATTGAAGCAAATGAGCGATATGTTTTTTTAATATTTTTTAAATACATTTATTAATTTATTGTATCTTCAAATATGAACTAACAATAAGTATTCAAATCTTAAGTCTAAAATATAAGTATTGGGACCATCCACTGTCGGACATAAACTTAGTTGATAGTAATAAATAATACATAAGTAGTGATAATCAAAAAAAAAAAAAACAAGAAGAAAATATATTTTCAAGCAATCCCATCTGGATTGTTGAGTATAAGAGCCCTTGTGTCCCAGTAAAACTCAATTTGTTACGAGCAAGCGGATTTGGATGTGACTCGATTTTCTATAAATATTTGCCTGTCTATTTTGCAATTTCTTCAATCACTAGTGGCATATTCAAATCACGATGTATATTTGAGCTTCTGATGTACCATGGAGCCGATGTTATCAAACGTAATATTTTGTTTTGCCTTAGTTGGATTCTCTCGACATTAGAAGCTGAAGCAGTGCCCCATAACTGAATTCCATAGCATCATATTGGCTTCAAAAGCGACTTGTTTAGTAAAAGTTTGCAGTCTAGGCTGAGTGTTGAATTTCTACCAGTCAGCCAATATATCTGAGTTAGTTTAAGTTTCATTTGTGTTAACTTTGAGTCAATATGGTGTTTCCATGTAAGACGTCAATCAAGGTGTATACCAAGGTATTTTACATGTGAATGTTGAGGAACAACTTGATTGTTGATTCGAATTGGGGAATAAGTATCTCTTCGAAGGGTAAATGTTACCTAAACACACTTTTGCTCGTTTACCTGAATTGTCCATACCATAGCTTCAGTTATGTTATATGTTCTTGTATATATCGGGAAGCCTCGTGAGGGTTTTCGTACATACTTAGGCAGACTGTATCATGGATAGACGTAGATGTATGGATATTACTGCTCAAAGGCATATCACAAGTATAAATCAAATACAAAACTGACCCCAGCATGCTCCCCTGTAGCACACCGGATGATATAGATTCGGGCACACTCATGAATTCTTCTTCCACAACCGTGAACTTCCGGGTAGTAATGTAACTTTCTAATAGATTCACCAAATTTATTGGTAGATACGATTTTAATTTTAAAATTAGACCTTCATGCCACACTTTATCAAATGCCTGCGAAACGTCAATAAACAGTGCAGAACAGTAATTCTTTTCTTCAAATGTTCTTCTTATACATTGAACCAATCTATGCGTTTGTTCAATGGTACTATGCTGTCTTCTAAAACCAAACTGATGGTCTGGGATGCACCCACTACCAATTAGAATTGGGGACAACTTTGATATGAGGAGTTTTTCGAAAAGTTTTGACATTGTTGATAGCAGACTTATTGGCCTGCATGATTCTGCCTTGGTAAGATCTTTGCTAGGCTTTGGAATCATTTTAACTTTGGCAAGCTTCCAGCTGTGGGGATAATACTCTAGTCGTAAAATGGTATTAAAAATTAATAACATGATTCTAATTGCAATACGACGCAATTTTATTAGCATCTGGTTACTAATTCCATCAATACCCAGAGCTTTCTTCGGGTTGAGTTCAGCAATTAGTTTTTGTACATCACACATCTTAAATTTTATGGGTCGAGGGGGTAGCGCAACAACACTCTGAAAATCAACAATACCAGCACATGTGTTTGCTGCAAATACGGATTTTAAATGCTTTGCAAACAAGTTACCTTTTTCAGTATCACTCCTGGCCCAAACTCCGGTAGAAGTGCGCAGAGGTCATTTAAACTCAACGGGTGTTTTAATTATTTTCGCAGCGCAGAGTAATTGGATGGGCCGACTTCCTAAACGCAAGTTGCAATCCATATTTACAATGCATACATATTTACACATTCATATTTACAACGCATATGTAAACGTTCTGGCAACGTCCAATGTTCCTAATCGTTCGGCAACTCATTTTAATGAATATCAGTGGTCAAAATCGCGCATCATTTTTATTTTGTAGGCAAACATATGTACGAATTGCATAGCGACGTTCCTAAATGCCGATAAAATGCAAAAAATGTCTCCGCAAGGCAAGGTTGCTCTTAATACATGCTTAGCATTGCACACGCATTTTATTAAATTATGCATTGCAACTTGCGTTTAGGAAGTCGGCCAAGCTGGTGTGACATCGAGATTTTTCAGATAGTTTTTAAGAGATGCAGTTTTTTCATATGTGAGCAGCTCTTGGAGTCTTTTAGTGCACTCTTTTAATCTAATTTTGTTTTGGGGTGATCTGTGCTGTTGCCATTCTCTTCTATCTCTTCTTTTTTCACATACGAGATGTTTAATATCTGTAGAATATATTCTATTAGACCCAGTCTGCGGATGGGAGGAAGTGGCATGTTCAGCAGCCTGCTTAATATTTTCGCTAATAGCATAGACAGACGACAGCGATAATTTGCATTAACTGTCTTAATTCAAATTAACTTGTGAATTATCCCCATCCTAATGCGCATTAGACTTACCGTAAATGCAGTAAATGAAATTGAATTAATACTGAATTTAGTTACTTCAATATGGTAATACCGTCAAAAGTCAATCAAAATTAAATTAATTTTCAATTTTCAAAATTAAAATGGATTCAAAATCAGGAAATATAAGTTATTTTAATTATTTTTAGAAAAAGAAAAAGAAATATTAAAAGTTCGACACAAATTTATTCCATTTTAAGATTTCCAAGGAAAATTATCGAAGTATGTGTGTACGAAAGGCATGTACAAATTTAGTTAGTTGTTTAATTAATTCAAATATTGTCGTCTGTCAGGGTAAATTTTTAATTTGCTTTTAATGCAAATTAACGATGTCGTCTGTCTACGCTATAAGATTAGCAATATTAGATTCAATATCATCATGAGTTCTTAGCTTAATGTTTTCAGTGCAATGACTACTAAGATATTTTTTGAATCGCAGTCAATTAACACGAGTGACCATTTTCACATATAGGTGAGGTAGAGCACTTCTCAGTGGGCTACAGATTGTAACGATCGTAGGAGAGTGATCGGAGGATGGATCTAGGGAAGCTTCAACGTGTATTAATTCCCTAGAAATATTTTTCATGACGCCAAAATCTATAACATCCGGAATTTTATGTATGTCATTAGGCCAGTAAGTGGGCTCCCCACTCGAAATGACGTCTAAGCCTTTTTGAAATTGTATTGAACAACGCTCGGCCTCTAGGTGTGATAAGAGGCGAACCCCAGAAAGTATGTTTTGTATTATAGTCGCCAGCTGCTACGAAACAAGGGCCAAAAGATTTGTAGAAATCCTCGTATTGATCTCCAGTAATTGCGAATCTAGGAGGGGAGTAAATTGAAGATATGACAAAATTTGTGCAAAAATTTTCGACACAAATATTCGTTGCTTGTAGATGTTCTTCACAAATGTTGTCAAGAATATAATGCTTGAGTCTTGACTTTATTAAAATTACTGATCCCCCGCAAGCTCTTCCTCTTGGGTTCTTTGAATCATATAAAAATTAGCCATTAATTTTGAATAGACTTCTTGAAGTCAAATGAAACTCAGAAACCAACATTATATCAATATTTTTTTCCGTGAGGAAGTGCTCAAGTTCATTTTTATGTTATCAAATGCCGTTTGCGTTCCAGAAACATATCTTTAACGTGTTCATGGCTTTTTAACTAATGCTTAAAGCAGTGTAGACTGCATTCGTAGCATTTCTTGCATCATGCTAATAATATTTGTTGTAAAATTATTTATAGTCAGCACCAGATTCTCAATAGTAGCTTCAAGGCGACTAAAGTTAAAGCTTGAGTTTGCATTCATTGAATTATTTTGAGGTGGAATATTTTGTGTGGGAATAGAGCTAGTCTTAACTGCATCGGCATACGATATACGGGAAGTGACAGGTTGGCTCATTTGAGCAAAAGTGGCGGAGGAAGCGTTTGCTATTTGTGCTGGAGCTAATTTAGGTTTTTGTCCCATAGTCTGTTTAACGAAAGAATATAAAGCACATCCTCTGTAGTTAGCGGTGTGACTAACTCCACAATTACTAAATTTTTTTCTGTTATATCTTTAGGTTTAGTACAACCAGCAGTACCGTGCAATTCACCGCAGATAACACAAACTGAAGGTAACTTGCAGTATGTTTTTGTGTGACCATATTCTTGACAATTATGGCACTGTACGGGTCCAGAATGCTTGTGTGGTTCTTCAACTGTTATTTTTCGGTATAAGAGATATTTTAAATTGTAAATTGGATGAGTCTTGCTTTTTTTCAATTTTATATCGTTTGGCTCAAGTTCGACGCGAAATAGAGGTTGAGGAATCTTCTCCCTATTTATTATGTTAGATACATTTTTTACCTTAAATCCCTGGAGGACGAGTGCATCTTTTATTTCTTCGGGAGCAACATAGAAATCGATGCCCTTCAATACGATCTGCAGGCCTTTAGCACTTTTAAGCTGATATGTGTAGAACTTTTTTCAAATTCAGTAATAATTTTGCGAAAATCTTTTTCTTCATAAATTTGAATTTTAGTTTCATCAATGTTACCACGTTTTATTATTTAATTTATTATCTCTCTAAGATCACCCAATGATATTGAATCGAACATTGCAAATCTTAACGAGAATATTAAACAAGCTTCTGAACATGCCACTACATCTCATCCGCATACTGTGTACAATAAAATTTATTCTACAGACGTTGAACATCTCGTACGTGAAAAAAGGAGAGCTAGAAGGGAATGGCAACAGCACAGATCGCCTCAACACAAAATCAGATTTAAAGAGTGCACTAAAAGACTCCAAGAGTTGCTTGCATCTGAAAAAACTGCATCTTTTAAAAATTATCTGGAAGGGCTTGATGTCACACCAGCATCTAATTACTCTTTGTGGCGCGCTGCTAAAAAGCTTAAAACACCCGTTGAGTTTAAGCCACCTCTGCGCACATCTAAAGGAGGTTGGGCAAGAAGCGATACTGAAAAAGGTAACATTTTTGTTGAGCATTTAGAATCCGTTTTTACACCAAATACATGTACCGGTGTTGCTGATTTGCCGAGTGTAGTTGCTCTACCCCCTCGACCCTTAAAATTTACGATGTGTGATGTACAAAAACTAATTGCCGAGCTCAACCCGAAAAAAGCTCCCGGTATGGATGGAATTAGTAACCAGATGCTGATTAAGTTACCTCGTACTGCAATTAGAATCCTGTTATTCATTTTTAATGCCATTTTACGACTGGAGTATTATCCAGACTGCTGGAAGCTTGCCAAGGTTAAAATGATTCCAAAGCCAGGTAAAGATCTTTCCAAGGCTGAGTCATATAGGCCAATAAGTTTACTGTCAACAATGTCAAAGCTTTTTGAAAAGCTCCTCATGGCAAAATTGTCTTCAATTTCAACTGATAATGGGTGCATCCCGGACCATCAATTTGGTTTTAGAAGCCAGCATAGCACCATTGAGCAAACGCATAAATTGGTTCAATTTATCAGAAAAACATTTGAGGAAAAGAAATATTGTTCTGCCCTGTTTATTGACGTTTCTCAGGCATTTGATAAAGTGTGGCATGAAGGCCTGATTTTGAAATTGAAGACATACTTACCAATAAACATTCTAAATCTTTTGGAAAGTTACATTCTCGCACGAAAATTTACAGTGGTGGAAGGACACTTTATGAGTATGCCTGAAACTATCTCATCCGGTGTGCCACAGGGGAGTATACTGGGGCCATTTTTATATTTGATTTATACTTGTGATATGCCTGTGAGCAGTAGTATCCACACTTCTACATTTGCCGACGATACCGCCTGCCTTAGTATGCACGAAAACCCTGAAGAGGCATCCCGAAAACTCCAGGAACACATTAGCCAGATGGAACTATGGTTAAACTTATGGAGAATTAAGGTAAATGAACAAAAGTGTGTCCATATAACATTTACTTTACGAAGAGATACTTGTTCCCCCATTCGGATTAATAATCAAGTTGTTCCTCAACATTCACATGTGAAATATCTTGGTATACACCTCGATCGACGGCTTACATGGAAACATCACATTGACTATAAGTTAACTCAAATGAAACTAAAATTAACTCAGGTACATTGGCTGATTGGCAGAAATTCAACACTCAGCCTAGACTGCAAACTTTTAATATACAAGTCGCTTTTAAAGCCAATATGGTGTTACGGTATCCAGTTATGGGGCACTGCTTCTGCCTCCAATGTAGAGAGAATTCAACGAAGACAAAACAAAATTTTAAGGTTAATAACATCTGCTCCATGGTACATTAAGAATTCAAATATACATCGTGATTTAAATATGCCACTAGTGACTGAAGAAATTGCAAAATACGCAGGCAAATATCTAACGAAACTCGAGTCACATCCTAATCCGCTTGCTCGTAATATTTTGAACTTTACTGGACACATCCGCTTAAAAAAGAGAGATACAAGGGCTCTAATACTAAACACTCCGAATGAAGTTGCTTGAAATTTTTTATTTTTTTTTTTGCTTATCACTACTTATGTATTATTTACAACTATCACTTAGTTAGGTCTGGCATTGGTCGGGCCTATTAATTATATGTTAGATTTAAGATTTGAATACTTATTGTTAGTTCATATATGAAGATACAATAAATAAAAAAACATGCATAAAAAAAAAAAAAAAAAAAAAAAAAAATTATCTCTCAAATAGATTTGTGGCGGCTTGGATGTTTTATTCGTGGATACATCGGTTTTGATGGTTAATAGAAGATGAGCACAAGCCCGAAGCGGATGATATCGCCGAGTTAAATGTAGAAGTACTAGGCAACGGTAATGTTAACGAATCACTAGTTGGCATTGTACAAAGCAAAGTTGATCGCTGACAAAAAAGTGACTTTGCCGTTAAAAAAATTTATTATCAGGTTTCTTATTTATTTTGTTTTCATTAAGAGCTTCAGAACTTGCATTAAATCTATCATCAGACGTTTTTTTATATTTTCATTAAGAGCTTCAGAACTCACAGTAAAATAGGCATTGCTGCTACTAGAACTCATTTCACAGTTATTTGTTTTTGAGGTACTCATATATAGAGTATTCCTCAAGGGCACTTTGTTTGTTGGCGGTTTTTTTGTTTTTGTTATTTATGACAATGTAAAAAAATATATGCAACGCAAATAAAGCTTATTTATCAATAATAATATGTATTCCGAATATTTTTTCGTATAATTTTTTTTTGTTTAGTGTGAAATAAAAACTCCGCTAAATCAACTGTTCACTATTGGTCGCATTCATAAGACGTAGCTGTTGAGCTCAACTGTTGTGAAACTGTTGGCAGCTGTTGACCCCAACAGTTACTTCTTAGAAACGGATTGATGGATGTACTGCAAAATGAACAGCTGCTGAACGTAAGCAATTGAAAACGAACGAAAGAGCAACAAATAAACTAACTTAGATTGGCTAAATTAATTAGTTTAGCTAAAGTGTATGTATAACACAGAATATTAAATGAAGTCAGCAGCCCAGGAATCTTCAATTTTTACAATAAAATTTGCTCCCTAAAATAAATATTCTGTGTTTGAACAACACTGCAATAAAAAGAAAGTATATATATATAGTATTTTTATTTTAACGCTGAGCCGACATGTGCTCAAAAAACGTTTAAACGCAATAGTGAATTAAATATACAATATATAATACAAATAGACAGCATGATATACATACATATGTATGTTTGATGAAATTAGTAATTTAATTTAATTCCTTTATTTCGTTCCTTTATCGCATTTTAAATGCAAAATTTAACAAATATTTGCAGCCGCCATCTAACAAAGCGGCGTTGCATTATATTATAAACGGCATAAGTCTTTTCGATCAGCTGTTCAGGCTGAGCACAACATGTTGACTATAGTTAGCGAAAAAATTTTATGATGGAAAAAATGGCAGCAATTACTCAACTGTTGAGTGGAGCGAAACTACTCAACTATGCGTTTCTAAGACAAACACTCAACGGTTGCGCAACTGTTACGTCTTATGAATGCGACCATTAATGTACAACGAGAACTGAGTACATATGTAAAGAAAGTAAATGTAAAGAACAACAACAGCTGTTAAAGCATAGAGTATTGCTACACAAGTATTTTTGACCAGGTGCAGTCAAGCTAATTATTAACTAACAAACCCATAAGGTGTGCCAAGATTCGTAGGAATCGGCTGAATATATGTACATAAAATATAAAACATTAACTCGTGTGGAATACCTAAATTTATAAATGCAAGATCATAGCATCTTAAAAGCTTTAAGGCCCAACTATAATATGAATAAGTGATCTTAAGCAACTGTGCGGTTACATATATAACGTATGTGGCAAACTATAATGTACTTATGGAACTTTTCGTCAAGTTTAATGTCATTTGCTTAAGCTAAATGCCAAACTGAACGCACATTCCGTACGGAAAACACTGTTTGTGCATTTTTTAAACTCAAGCAAACATCATCAGAAAATTGGTTTTATATATTTTATTTTTTCTTATTTTAAACTCAGAAAAGAAAGCAAAACTTTTATTTTCATTCTTTGTTTTACAATACACATTACACGCATACACATAAGTTTATTTATGTATGTTCATTGTTGTACTTTTTAGTAGGCAAAACAAATAAAACAAGTAATAAATTGGTGGATATAATTATATGTGCATTTTTAATAGATTAGGACATTCCAACAAGTTAATTTGATTGAATTGCATTCAATTAGTAGTTATAAGAAGAAACAAAATTTAAACAAAAAATTGTGAATAATACCTATGTATATGTGCAGCTGTGGCTAAAGAATAGTTAAGTGCATGTAAGTAAATTGTGGTCACCTAAAAGTCACATCTGAATTGCTTAAGTATTTGACAGACTTATCCATGATACAATTATACTAGGTACATGCAGAACTACAACAAAATTGCAACACCAAAAAACACATGTATTTTGTTGGTATAAACAAATCCCAAATTGTCGGAAACAACTGTCTTTTGTTTATAAAAATAACAATTACAGGGTAACTAAAGTACAATTGCAGACGCGGCATTCCTGCATGATTATAGTTATTCAGTGTTGCCAATATGGGTGTAGTTAGACAGTGTGTAATTTCTGCTCACATGTGTAGGCGATGTAATTGAATTCTTGTATAATATGTGTGTAATTCTACTTTGGGTTCTATTTTTATTTATTATTGTTTTAATTTTAACCTACACAAAAGATGTGTAGTGTAATTTTCTTCAATGTGTAATTGGAGACACAGCCATGTGTAAATTCATTGGCAACACTGTAATCATTTTGTTTACACACATGCATTAACATTTTTGCAGCTTGTAAACAAAGTTTGACAACTAGGTGCAATGTATACAGTGACAGGCTGGGCTTGTGCATGTTCCTAGTATAATTGTATCATGGACTTATCGTTCAATTCTGGCATTATCTTAAGCCAGCTTATTCATATTATAGTTGGGCCTTTAGATATGTGGCAAGATTTTTATTGTATGTTAAAGTAGAGAAAAATAGGTTAACATATTTGTTTTTGGCATTTGCAGATGTATACACTGTTAATTTGCCTCTTTTATTTTGTTAATTGCCCAAACTAAACAAATTTCAAACCATAAAATTTTTATACCTATTCATATATATGTATGTCCGTCAGAAGAGAAAATTACAGCAGATAATATATAACTAAAAGTACGGAAAAGCAATTAAAAATGTGAGAAATTTATTGGAATTTTAATATTGTGCCTTTTGTTTTACCCCTTCAGCTTTTTCAACACTTCTCATACACACTCTAACAAGTCTGCCTCCACGCAAAGAAAAAGCATGGTTGAGGTAACCATAATCAAACAGCAACATAATATGACAACACTATTGTTAGATCTGACTAAAATATAATTGAGGCCTACCATACCATGTTCTAATATTATAATATTGTTAAATACAACCGCAGTGCTATTTTATATAATAATAATATTTTGTTTTTTAATCATATATTTATTGGTAGACCTTTTGTTGCGCATTAAATCTGTAATAAAAATAAATTAATTTTAACATTTATTAACGCACTAATAATACCAAATGATTATTTTACTTATTCAGTAAAATAATTGTTTATTAAAAATAACTCTAGTTGTTCTAGGAAGCTTTGGGTAAATGTTCCCTGATGATCTGCATTAGCAACAGTGAAATGCACATAGGATCCAGCTAAATCCCTCAATAAATAATTTCAATGTAATTTTAATAAAAAATTATTTTACTGAATAAGTAAAATAATAATTTGGTATAATTAGAGCGTTAATAAATGTTAAACTTAAATTGTAACAATTCCCAATAAAAACAAACAGTAAATAAATTAATGTTGTTGAAATAAAATGTATATATGTACATATGTACATGTATCCTTACATCTGTGTCTATACACGAAATACAGACACGTCTGTATAAAGAGATATACATATGTATGTATGTATATATATTTTTGTTGATGTACCCTTTTGTTTATACTTTATTTATTTAACAGTACGCGCGCACTACCGATAGCTTAGAAACGAAACACTGAACTGACCGAAGATGTTTCTGAGAAAGATTTGTTTAAAAACATAATATAGTATAGTTTTGGATAACATTGTATTCTTATTTACATAATATTATTTTTACATAATAACATAAATTATGTTGTAGTCAAACTCTAACCATATCAAACTTTTCATGAATATAATAATTTAATCATTAAATTTAAAAGTTAATTAGCTTGTCGTAACAAAATTAATGCTTAAAACAACAATAACTAGTTTTCAACGACCGCACATTTGTTTCAGAGAACATATGTATATTGTTTCTCAACCATTCCACAACCATACATTTTCTGTGCGTGTCTAACGGCAGGAGAAGATCGTAAAATTTAAAGCCTGTTCAATGATATCGCAAAAAATCTAACCAAGCAATTGCCAGTCACTCGAATTTGAGTTTGTTTGGATTCAGCGAGGTCAACAATGTTCGTTAGCAAGCCATTACGTTTGTATGTTGAAGTACCTTACGTAGTAATGAATCAAAATTTTGTCAGATAGGAATTTTCATTATCGGCTCTGTTCTGTAAACCGAATCCAAGCAAATATCCCGTTTTCAAAACGAAATAAGAGTTTTGGTGTTCTCTAAATCAAATTCACATAGTTTTACTCGTTTTTAAATCGAGTAAACATACCTGCTTGAAAGTAGATCGAATATGCTATTATTCCAATAAATCACTAAAGAAACATCAAAAAACAATCAACATTAAAAGTTTACGGTCTTTAATCTTAAATTATAACCAAATTACAATCAGTTTCATACATTTAAATGTAAAAACATTTGTTTTAAGCACACTCCAACGTTTACTCCAAGAATGAAGGAAAATTATTTGTATGAATAAAAGAACGGGCATTTTAAAAGCTTATTTTTATTTAAAATGTGATTTCTTATATTAAAAACTGACTTTGACATTCAAATATTTTACTCAACACTTCATTTCTAATATCACCAAATCGGGTAATTTGTAGAACGCCAAATAAACATTTACTCGTTTTTCAAAACTTATCGTTTTTAAAAACAATTCTGTTTACAGAAAAGATCCGTATATTTAAAATTTAAATTGCTTAAAATTTTTAAAATATACTACTCACCTGCAAAAGCATAAATATTTACAACCATTTTGAACAATCAAAAAGCATTCAACAAAATAGTCGCGTAACAACAGCTTGTTATTATTGTTTTATTTTACTTCGTCATTGGTTCTGTTGGAAATGTGAGTGTACTTTATATAATGAATATAAAACAATAAACAAATTAAAGTGTTCAATAATATTTTTAACACCCGACCACGGTGTAATTATACAGGTGACTGCGTAAGGCTTTGTTATACAAAAATACGGCAACCATAGCTGTGTAAAGAACCGAAGAACGTGAAAATCACAAAAATAATTGTACCAAAACCAAAACAAAATGAAGTTTTTGACATTCGTTAGCTACAAAGCACATAGAGCAAGAAATTATCAGCTGAAGTAGCGCTGCCACCTTGCCCCCTACCAAAAATGGGATGTTATAAGTTTGTAGCAAGGCATATTAGCTTGATATGCCTTGGTTTGTAGTGTGTGTCGGTGTGTCTGTGAATCTGTGTGTCTGTTTGAGTCCACGTACAGACCAAACGGCTGGACCAGTTTTGATTTATTTTTCTCTGCTTGAAAGTTGACTTGAAGGAGAGTGTTCTTAGATATGTTTGAAGAAATCGGTCTAGCCGTTTACAAGATATCACATCTTTATTAGATGAATTCGGGGATTTTTAAAATTTAAATTTTTTTTTATACCCTTTACCAAAAAATGGTAAAAGGGTATATATAGGTTTGTCATTCCGTTTGTAATTTCTACAATAATAATAAGAGACATATAAAGTATATATATTCTGGATCCTTATGCATAGGGAAGACGAACAAGCGATGTCCGTCTGTCCGTCTGTCTGTACGTGAAATCGGTTTTCCCAAGCTCCCAGAACAGCTAGAGACTTCGTTCTTGGACTGGTGTGTCAGAAATTTTCCGAAAAATTTTTCTATTGAAAATCAGCAAAATCGAGCAGACGGTTTCAGAGCTGGAAAACTCATACTCAATATTCCCATAGAAAATAACTACCGAAAACAAGTTTTTATTACTTTTTTATTAAATTAACTTATTATTATACTTCGGATGAATAAAATTGGTATTTATAATTATAAAAAAAATTTAGAATTTAACAAATTAAAAAAAACGTCTCCAGGGTTGGACAACTTTAACTTTTTTTCTAATAATTAAACATATTTCATGTTTTAGGAAGAAGGCTATTTTCTCAGGAACGGTAAAAGCTACGGGTCTGAAATTTGGACAGTGTATGTAGAACTTTGGTAAAAATTAAAGGGTGTTCCAAAATGAGCGACGAAAACTTTTAAAATCCCATGTAATATACATGCAATTGTATTATGTATGTACATATGCATATTGACACTTGAAATTTGTAAAATTAGTGTATTTTTATATATGCTACAACAATTAACACTGAAATTAAAAAAATTTTAAGTAAAGGGTGGTCCATCAGTTAATGCAATTTTGACTATGTAATTTTAACAAATTGCTATATCTTGAAAACCGTAAAAGCTAAACTGTTCAAATTTTCAAAAACGGTAAAACTAAAAAATCCAAAAATTATAAAATCGCAAAAAACATAAAAAAAATCGCCAAAACGAAAAAAATCGCCAAAATGAAAAAAAACGCTAAAATTAAAAAAAAACGCTAAAAACCGAAAAAAATCGCCAAAACGAGAAAAACGTGTCAAAACTAAAAATAAATTTCCACAATGACAAAAAAACGCAAAAAACCGCAAAAATCGCCGAAACAAAAAAATTGATTATATGAACAAAAATCGCCAAAAACTAAAAAAAAATCGCTAACATGAAAAAAAATCGCCAAAATAAAAAAAATCGCCAAAACGAAAATAAAACGCCAAAATTAAAAAAAAACGCCAAACACTGAAAAAATCGCCAAAACAAAAAAAAATTGCCTATGTGAAAAAAAATCGCCAAAAATTAAAAAAATCGCTTATATGAAAAAAAGTCGCTTATATGAAAAAAAATCGACAAAATCAAAAGAAATGCCAAAACGAAAAAAAAAATCGCCAAAATTAAAAAAAACGCAAATAACCGAAAAAAATCGCCAAAACGAGAAAAAAGTGTCAAAACAAAAAAAAAATTCCCACAATGAAAAAAAATTCGCAAAAATCGCCAAAACAAAAAAAAATCGCAAAAAACCGAAAAAAATCGCCAAAACGAGAAAAAAGTGTCAAAACTAAAAATAAATTTCTACAATGACAATAAAAACGCCAAAAACCGCGAAAATCGCCAAAACAAAAATAAATGCTTATATGAACATAAATCGCCAAAAATTAAAAAAAAATCGCCTAAATTAAAAAAAATAGCCAAAATTAAAAAATCGCCAAAACGAAAATAAGTCGCCATAATTAAAATAAACGCCAAAAACCAAAAAATGGCCAAAACAAAAAAAAAATTGCCTATATGAAAATAATCGCCAAAAATTAAAAAAATCGTTAAAATGAAAAAAAATCGTCAAAATTAAAAAAAATGCCAAAAACCAAAAAAATCGTCAAAACGAGAAAAAAAGTGTCAAAACTAAAAAAATTGCCACAAAAAAATAAAACATAGAAAATAAAAAAATCGCCTAAATGAAAAAAAATCGTCAAAATCAAAAAAAAAATCGCCAGAACGAAAAAATCGCCAAAATTGAAAAAAAAAACGCCAAAATTAAAAAAAAACGCCGAAAACCGAAAAAATCGCCAAAACCAAAAAAATTGCCTATATGAAAAAAATCGCAAAAAAGCACCAAATTAAACATAATGCCTAAAACCTAAAAATTGTACAAAAAGTATGAATTTTTTCACAAAATTAATATGTACCTACATATCTCTGTGCTTATGTATGTATCTCTACACTACATAAACGCATTTTGGTAAAGGGTATATAAGATTCGGCACAGCCGAATATAGCACTCCTACTTGTTATTATGCATATTGTTACGTTTAAATTTTATTAAACGTGTGAGTTCTTTTGATTGCTCAAAAATGAAAATACATAAGAACACGATTTTTATTATTTCCTACTGAACTTTCTTTTATTCTTGACTAAGCAAATTACAACTTGTCTTTTCTTATTTACTTCTTAACGTTATTATCCACCGCACGAGCTGTTTTAGTTTCAACGATGTTGACTCCACTAATTTCTAATTAGCACTGACTCAATCGCACACAAGGCACCACTTGTTATACTACATAAACCGGATCTAGAATCTTCGACTGATAGATGGCGTAGTAACATGCATGCATGTATGTACTTGGTAAAACCAAATGGAAGATACTATTACCGCACAACGATGTGGCTGTTTAGGCGTATTGGTAGCTAGATGATTAAACAGTATTGTAGCACAGTCGGGAAAATTCATGTTGCCGTTTTTAGATGTTTGTAGGTGATTCGATTGGCCTTTAGTTTTTTTGAGTTTTCAAAATAACGACTTGTATGTTGGAGATTCGGTGTGCTACTGGTAGTACAGGGTGGTTACCATAAGTGCTCGGACTTTTATTTTTATACGTGTACGTCTGTAGCTACCCAGTAAAAAAAATGGAAGTCATTCTAGCGGAAGTACATTTTCATTGCTTCCAAAAAATCGATATTTTTAATTTGCCGAGAGTGAGCAAAAAACCATGTAGAAGTTTATTTTAGTCACACAAAACCTTGTAACTCCTCCATAGTGTTAGAAAATACTCACCAGAATTTAAAAAAAATTATTTTTTTAAAGAAATTTATGAATTATTTTTAGTCTAAAATTTAAAAGTTATTGGCTTAAATTTCGGGCTTAAATTCGTATAAAAAGAAACGAATTGTTTAAATAGGTAACTAACTACCCAGCTAAAAAAATTATATATGGTCCATATATTTTTAATATATGAATGTATATAAATATATATGAATATGTATGAATTCATGTATGGAAATATATGGAATTATACATGGCAAAACTATTATATATGAACTAATATATGGACTAATATATGAAATGTATTATAATATATGAACTCATATATGGAAATTTAATTATGAAGATCTTCATATGTGGATCCATATATAAATATAAGATTTTATATATGGAGCCATATAAGAATGCGTGCATACATGATATCTCACATAAGATCGTTTTTGCAATCACAAAAGCTTGGAATTTTATCACTGCTAAATTGGAAATCCATTAGAAAATACATACGGCATGCAAAGTTTATATGCGTACCCTCAACGTTTAAAATAGAAAAACTTTTTGTTAAAAAAACCATTCTTGTATGATTTTATACATTGTGGACCCATTTAATATATCAAATAATCAAAAGGATAATCCAGTCATTAATTTTATAGAAAATAACAAAATTCTCTAGATAAGAAACAAAGTTCATATTACTGTATTGAAAACTATTGTTAGAGGGATTATTTTTTCTTTTATAATTAATTGAATTAGTTTTTAATCTGATTTCTTAAGCTAAATGTTATGTACGAATATGATTTATGTGTTTTTTTAAATAATTGATTCACCTTCTGATGAATGAAATGACTTAGTTCGTTTTGAATTATTTGTCCAAACAAATGTTTCATTAAATACAACCTTTCTCTCAAGTCTAAAAAAATTTAATTTTAATAATTTAATTTATTGCACAGCAGTGCGCTTTTGTGAGTCAAGAGTGTATGAATATGAACTTTGCATACTGTGGAGGCAATTGTATGAAAATGTATGAATATATATAATCATATATGCCCATATACCCTCATTTTTCGGATCCGAACCATATATGGGATATCATATATGCTCAACTGCGCTTTGTCCAATGCCAAATAGTAGTGATTTATTAACATTACAATTGCCTACCCAGCTAAAAAAATATGTATGGAGCATATATGATATCCCATATATGGTTCGGATCCGAAAAATGAGGGTATATGGGCATATATGATTATATATATTCATACATTTTCATACATGTATGTGCAAAATTCATATTCATACAATCTTGATTCAAAAAAGGCACTGCTGTGCAATAAATGAAATTATTAAAATTAAATTTTTTTAGACTTGAGAGAAAGGTTGTATTTAATGAAACATTTGTTTGGACAAATAATTCAAAACGAACTAAAAGTCATTTCATTCATCAAAAGGTGAATCAATTATTTAAAAGACATATAAATCATATTCGTACATAACATTCAGCTTAAGAAATCAAATTATTAACTATTAAAATTAAAAACTAATGCAATTAATTATAAAAGAAAAAATAATCCGTCTAACAATAGTTTTCAATACAGTAATATGAACTTTGTTTCTTATATAGAGAATTTTGTTATTTTCTATAAAAGTAATGACTGGATTATCCTTTTGATTATTTGATATATTAAATAGGGCCACAATGTATAAAATCATACAAGAAAAAGTTTTTCTTTTTTAAACGTTGAGGGTATGCATATGTATAAACTTTGCATACCGTATGTATTTTTTAATGGATTTCCAATCCAGCAGTGATAAAATTCCAAGCTTTTTTGATTGCAAAAACGATCTTATGTGAGATATCATGTATGTATACATTCTTATATGGCTCCATATATAAAATCTTATATTTATATAAGGATCCACATATGAAGAGCTTCATAATTAAATTTTCATATATGAGCTCATATATTATAACACATTTCATATATTAGTCCATATATTAGTTCATATATAATAGTTTTGCCATGTATAATCCCATATATTTCCATACATGAATTCATACATATTCATATATAGTTATATACATTCATATATTAAAAATATATGGACCATATATAATTTTTTTAGCTGGGTAGTACTTCTTCATATAAGTCAGTAATATCATCCCCTTCAGGCTCGTATTCGTCACTTAATAAAGTTATCACTACAGATAACAGTATTTCAAAACCCAAGGTGCAAGTCGGTATGGACAGATATATAACCGTGGTAAAGCGTGGGCGAAGCCCAAATTCTTCAAAAATTTCATCCGCTCCAAAAATGTCTAGGGATAACAGCGCATCCTCAATTAATCGCCAAAACCGTTTTAAAATTTTGCAAGATGAAAACGACAAACCCGAGGCATCGTCGAATAAAACATTCAAGCCGCCACCAATCTACTTAAGGGAGAAAAATTCAAATGCCCTTATTAAAAAATTAATTTCGGTCGTTGGTGAAAATAAATTCCACATTGTCCCAATAAAACGTGGCAACATCGATGAAACGAAAATTCAAATTTATGACGAAAAGGATTTCCGCAAAATGGTTTCTGAATTTGAAACAAATAAAACAAGCTTCTACACATACCAGCTTAAGAGCGCTAAAGGCCTGCAGATCGTATTGAAGGGCATTGATTCTTATGTTGTCCCTGAAGAAATTAAAGATGCACTAGTCCTCCAGGGATTTAAGGTAAAGAATGTATCAAACATATTTAACAAAGAAAAAGTACCCCAACCCCTATTTCGTGTTGAACTGGAGCCAAATGATATACAGTTGAAAAAAAACGAGACTCATCCTATTTATAGCCTTAAATACCTTTTATACAGAAAAATCACAGTTGAAGAGCCACATAAGCGTGCAGGTCCCGTGCAGTGTCATAATTGCCAAGAATATGGCCATACAAAAGCTTACTGCAATTTACCTACAGTGTGTGTTATCTGCGGTGAATTGCACGGTACTGCAAGTTGTACCAAACCAAAAGATCAAGCGGGAAAAAAATGCAGTAATTGTGGAGGTAATCACACCGCTAACTACAGAGGATGTCCTGTGTACTCTTTCGTCAAGCAGGCTATGGTGCAAAAACCTAAATTAGCTCCAGCTCAACCATTAAACGCGTACTCCGCCACTTTTGCTCAAGTGAGCCAACCAGTTACTTCACGTGTATCGTATGCCGATGCTGCTAAGGCTAGTTCTATCCCCACACAAAATATTTCACCGCCAAATAATTCAACGAATGAAAATTCAAGCTTTAACTTTAGTCACCTTGAAGCTACTATTGAGAATCTGGTGCTGACTATAAATAGTTTTACAACAAATATGATTAGCATGATGCAAGATATGCTGAGAATGCAGAATACTCTGCTTCAAGCATTAGTTAACAAGCCATGAACACGTTAAAGATAAGTTTCTGGAACGCAAACGGCATTTGCCAACATAAAAATGAACTTGAGCACTTCCTCACGGAAAAAATATTGATATAATGTTGGTTTCTGAGACTCATTTGACTTCTAGAAGCCTCTTTAAAATGAATGGCTACACTTTATATGACACAAAGGACCCTAGAGGCAGAGCATGCGGTGGATCAGCAATTCTAATAAAGTCAAGACTCAAGCACTATATTCTTGACAACATTTGTGAAGAACATCTACAAGCAACAAATATCTGCATTGAAAATTTTTGTACAAATTTCGTGATATCTTCAATTTACTCTCCTCCCAGATTTTCAATCACTGAGGACCAATACGAGAAGTTCTACAAATCTCTTGGACCTTGTTTCGTTGCAGCTGGCGACTACAATGCTAAGCATACGTTCTGGGGTTCGCGTCTTATTACGCCTAGAGGTAGGGCGTTGTTCAACACAATTTCAAAAATGGGTTTGGATGTTATTTCAAGTGGGGAGCCTACTTACTGGCCTACTGACGTGAGAAAAATTCCGGATGTTATAGATTTCGGCGTCATAAAAAGTATTTCTAGGGAAGCGCTTTACCTCACCCATCTGTCAAGATGATAAACCGTGTTAATTGGCTGGGATTCAAAAAATATCTTAGTAGTCATTGCACGGAAAATATTACGCTAAGAACACCCAATGATATTGAATCGAACATTGCAAATCTTAACGAGAATATTAAACAAGCTTCTGAACATGCCACTACCTCCCATCCGCATACTGGGTTCAATAAAATTTATTCTACAGACGTTGAACATCTCGTACGTGAAAAAAGAAGAGCTAGAAGGGAATGGCAACAGCACAGATCACCTCAACACAAAATCAGATTTAAAGAGTGCACTAAACGACTCCAAGAGTTGCTTGTATCTGAAAAAACTGCATCTTTTAAAAATTATCTGGAAGGTATTGATGTCACACCAGCATCTAATTACTCATTGTGGCGCGCTGCTAAAAATCTTAAAACACCCGTTGAGCTTAAGCCACCTCTGCGCACATCTACCGGAGGTTGGGCAAGAAGCGATACTGAAAAAGGTAACATATTTGCTGAGCATTTAAAATCCGTATTTACACCAAATACATGTACCGGTGTTGCTGATTTGCCGAGTGTAGTTGCTCTACCCCCACGACCCTTAAAATTTACGATGTGTGATGTACAAAAACTAATTGCCGAACTCAACCCGAAAAAAGCTCCCGGTATGGATGGAATTAGTAACCAGATGCTGATTAAGTTACCTCGTACTGCAATTAGAATCCTGTTATTCATTTTTAATGCCATTTTACGACTGGAGTATTATCCAGACTGCTGGAAGCTTGCCAAGGTTAAAATGATTCCAAAGCCAGGTAAAGATCTTTCCAAGGCTGAGTCATATAGGCCAATAAGTTTACTGTCAACAATGTCAAAGCTTTTTGAAAAGCTACTCATGACAAAATTGTCTTCAATTTTAACTGATAATGGGTGCATCCCGGACCATCAATTTGGTTTTAGAAGCCAGCATAGCATCATTGAGCAAACGCATAGATTGGTTCAATTTATCAGAAAAACATTTGAGGAAAAGAAGTATTTTTCTGCCGTGTTTATTGATGTTTCTCAGGCATTTGATAAAGTGTGGCATGAAGGCCTGATTTTGAAATTGAAGACATATTTACCAATAAACATTCTAAATCTTTTGGAAAGTTACTTTGTTGCACGAAAATTTACAGTTGTGGAAGGACACTTTATGAGTATGCCTGAAACTATCTCATCCGGTGTGCCACAGGGGAGTATACTGGGGCCATTTTTATATTTGATTTATACTTGTGATATGCCTGTGAGCAGTAGTATCCACACTTCTACATTTGCCGACGATACCGCCTGCCTTAGTATGCACGAAAACCCTGATGAGGCATCCCGAAAACTCCAGGAACACATTAGCCAGATGGAACTATGGTTAAACTTATGGAGAATTAAGGTAAATGAACAAAAGTGTGTCCATATAACATTTACTTTACGAAGAGATACTTGTTCCCCCATTCGGATTAATAATCAAGTTGTTCCTCAACATTCACATGTGAAATATCTTGGTATACACCTCGATCGACGGCTTACATGGAAACATCACATTGACTATAAGTTAACTCAAATGAAACTAAAATTAACTCAGGTACATTGGCTGATTGGCAGAAATTCAACACTCAGCCTAGACTGCAAACTTTTAATATACAAGTCGCTTTTAAAGCCAGTATGGTGTTACGGTATCCAGTTATGGGGCACTGCTTCTGCCTCCAATGTAGAGAGAATTCAACGAAGACAAAACAAAATTTTAAGGTTAATAACATCTGCTCCATGGTACATTAAGAATTCAAATATACATCGTGATTTAAATATGCCACTAGTGACTGAAGAAATTGCAAAATACGCAGGCAAATATCTAACGAAACTCGAGTCACATCCTAATCCGCTTGCTCGTAATATTTTGAACTTTACTGGACACATCCGCTTAAAAAAGAGAGATACAAGTACTCTAATACTAAACACTCCGAATGAAGTTGCTTGAAATTTTTTATTTTTTTTTTGCTTATCACTACTTATGTATTATTTACAACTATCACTTAGTTAGGTCTGGCATTGGTCGGGCCTATTAATTATATGTTAGATTTAAGATTTGAATACTTATTGTTAGTTCATATATGAAGATACAATAAATAAAAAACATGCATAAAAAAAAAAAAAAAAAAATATATGCTCCATACATATTTTTTTAGCTGGGTATTTAC
This sequence comes from Tachina fera, assembly GCA_905220375.1. Taxonomy (NCBI): domain Eukaryota; kingdom Metazoa; phylum Arthropoda; class Insecta; order Diptera; family Tachinidae; genus Tachina; species Tachina fera. Next base: position 68,719,469 of record LR999964.1, read on the forward strand.
AATTTTATCTGGATAAAAATATTATCATAGAACACAAAAAAGGGAATTTTTCTTAATATCGCTTCCAATTCAGTGACCAGGCATAGAAAAGGAGAACTTCTTGCAATGACAACCCTATGTAAAAATCATTAGATCGGATCGAAATTTTCACTACTTCCGCATCGTAAAATCTACATTTTCATGACTTTTTTGGAGTCTCTTTTTTTCCTGGGTATGTACGCAACTATTGTTGTTGCTATAGTGCTTGCACGTGAACGTGTGTATGCTTAGTACTTTAGTTAAATACTTCTAGATAGTTCTTTGCATTAACCCTGCAGGAATATTTTTACGTAACAATATTTTATGACTATTGTGTACAAATAAAAAAATAATTTGTATCCTTACTTATGGCCCATTCGGGCTGACACGAAATTAAGTTATTTTAAGCTCAAATTACGAACAAAATGAAAACTGTTTATGCAGGTACTGAATGATATTTGAGTTAATTTCGCAAACATATTATTCACTGCGGCAGGCGTTGAAGTTGTTTTTTCAGTTGAATAAATTCTTTGTTACACTTATACACATATTTCTTTAAAAAATGTTCATAAATTTAATAGATTTCATTGTTTTTTTAATTTAATATTGAATGTCAAAATTGTTATTTCTTTTAATTGTTGTTTCTCATAGTTGTAAATTTACTCATGTTTGAAAATAAAAGTACTTTTAGTATAAAAACAGAGTTGTATATTGTAATTTCTTGTTAATTTCATCGAAATTAAGTAAAATAACTTAATTTGGAAAATGTCAAAATATATGGGAAATTAATTAATTTCAAGTTGTTTTCGACCGAAATAACGAAACTGCTTAATTTGGAGTCAGCCTGAATGGGCTATTAACATTATTCGAGTAAAAGTGAAAGTGAGTTTGTTTTAAATTGATTTGTTTGCTTGCTACGCTTTCACGACCAAACCGCTTAGCCTGTTTTGAAAGTTTTTTGACCAATAGAAAGCTGCACTACCAGAGTCAAATATAGGATATTTCTTATACGGTTCGGAAACAATTTTTTATTTGGTACAGACTTTTTCCGAAAAACAAAATTTTAGGCTGTTAGGGTAAAACCGATTTTTATGTATTTTTTTTATTAGATCAGCGCGAGCGGAGCCCGGGTAAAAGCTAGTGAACAATAAACTTTATTGGCTTCTTTGGAGACAAATTTCAACAGTCTAAAGCAAAATATCGATTAATTTTGACATTTGACTAGGTATGGCTGGTAGTATTTTCGACACATAAAAAAGATAAGATTTAGCCATTAATGACGTATTATAATTTAAAGGAACAAGCCATGCTAAGTTTTTAAGAACTGAAAATATTTCACCAACTCAGCTATTGAAAATATTTAAAATCCTCCTGGGACCTAAAACCCTAAGCACTTTCATGAAAGATGCCTTAAATGTTTAAAGAATTTTTGTTTATCAACTTTTCAGTTCAATAAGTCATATTGAGGTCAGTTTTCTTATTTGTTATTTTTTTTATAGATTTTCAGATTGTTCTTAGTACATATTTGCAAAGAATTCAATTAACAGGCTTGTATTAATTTCCGCTTACACATGGTTGCACATTTCGACACAAAAGTTTTTATGAAATATAAAACACATTAACTTTATGCCACCGTCAATGGCAATTGACTTCCTATTAAAAACTCTTCAATGTGTGTTAAAATGATTTTATAAACTTTTATTGACAATGCTAAATTGACATTGAATGCATGACTTCGGCTTATAATAGTTTATTAAACTAAAAGGTTTTGTCATTTCAACACAATAAGGGACATTAAAGAATTTATGGATAAAATAAATCGCTCAACATGTCTGGTTGGAAAGCTATTAACCGCTCCTTTCTTTTATACTTACATTTTATACTTTGTGTGTTTTAATTTAAATTTAATTGATAATAATAATATATATAATATTTATTTAAAAAAATGTGACTGTGTATACAATATGATATATGTATCATATAAAGTGTATAAAATAAATAAATTTATATTTTTGCAATTATCTATGTATATAATAAAAAAGAAATTGGCTAATTGACGGAAATTGGCAAAAAGCTGCAACAGCAGGATGAGAAAGTCTAAAAATGTTTTAAACTCTTCAAAACTGGTAAAAACCACACAAAATGCCGCTTTTATTGCGAAGTTTTCAAAAATTCGCGAAAATTGGCAAAATTTTAAACAAGCCATAATATGAATTAAAAATCGCTAAAACTGTAAAGAATGCAGAAAATTCAGTAAAAATCGCGAAAATTACGTAAATTTGCAAAAATTTATTAACAGCGGGATGATAACAAAATTTAATACTTTTTTAAATCGGCAAAACTGCCAAGAAGCTGAAGACATGTAAAAAGTCGCTTTTATCGCAAATTTTGCCAAAAAAATTCGAGAAGTTGCATAATTTTGAAACATTCATAATATTGATTAAAGATCGACAAAAATGTACGGAATGCAAAAAATTCAATAAAAATCGCGAAAATTACGAAAATTCGCAAAAACTTGCTATCAGCGGGATGATGGCCAATTCATTTATTTTTTTAAAATCGGCAAAACTCTTAGGAAGCTGAAAGCATGCAAAGAGTTTCTTTTATTCCGAAGTTTGCAAAAATTCGCGAGAAGTTGCAAAATCGGAAGGAAGCTTATGTTTTACTCACCCGAATCCACCATTAATATTTCTGCAGTATAATTTTTAACATTTAAATTTTCGTTTTAATCAATTGTACCATAGGTTTAATATGCAGTAAATTGCCGATTTTAAGAGAAAAAGCTTAAATAGGCTTTTCAACAAATAACATATATGACAGCATATATGGAAAATTTGTTACAAAGTAAAAATATGGTGTCTACACGATATGCTAAAATCTTGAACAAACGTTTGTTGGCAACTTTAACAAATGCCTTTCATATGTAGTTAAGCACACGATATGTTGGCACTGGTAACAAACTTTTCACCATAAATATGCTGATTTAACATATCGTCTAGACTTAGAAGAATTACAAGTTTTCAGGAAAGCAAAAAAGAAACGGTTCAACTCTTCATACTGCGGTGTTTGGATAAAAGTTCATATGCAATTATTAATGGATTGATTACATTATGTATGTATATTAGTAGTAATAATATACTAATCGTTTTTAGTTTAAGCATGAGGGGCATTTATTGAGCTACGAGCTTGGTGCATTAAGAGTAATTTTAATTCTTGATACTTGATGAATAAGTTACTCGTTTGTTGCACTTATAGCAAAACTATCCAATGAAAACAATATTTAATATCCCACTTGACATGAGATTCGATAAAAACGAATGTCCAATATTTGTTAGCAAATCTAAAAAATCTAATGTTCGCTAGAGCTTCGAACTTCGAGGCTCTCTATTCTTTTTTTAATAGACCTATAAAATATTTTTAGTATTGTACCTTCATACCAAGTAAACTATCGTGTTTTATTCAATAATCTTTGGTGTTGTTGGTTTAATGTTTTATACTTATGACTGTTCTTTAGCCATAAATTTTATTTCTAAAAATGAATTTACTAAGAATAAATTCAGTAAAGTGTAACTCTGTTTGGCGCACGAAGGATTCCGTACGGACACTAGTTGGAATGCTACATGAATTTCAGCCTATATAAAATATAGTTTGGCCTTTTTTTCGATCTTGGGGTTATTCGCTTTTTTTAAACGTTTCTTAATAGGTTTTTTTAGTTTTGGAATTTTTTAATTTGGTGCTTTATTTTAGTTTTGGTGTTTTTTTAATTTTGGCGAATTATTTCAGTGCGAAATTTTTTTCGTTTTGGTGATTTTTTCGTGTTTTGACGTTTTCTTTAATCTTGCGCTTTTTTTAGTGTTGGTGCTTTTTTCGTTTTGGCAATTTTTTTAGGTTTTTGGCGTTTAATAATTTGGTTTTTTTCTCGTTTTAACCGATTTCGTAAGGTTTTTGGTGTTTTTTTTGGCGATTTTTTTTATTTTGGTGATTATTTTTCATTTTGGCGATTTTTTTTAATTTTTGGAAATTATTTTAGTGCTAGAATTTTTTTAATTTATTGCTTTTTTCGTTGAGGCGATTTTTTTCGGGGTTTTGGCGATTTTTTTAATATTGGCGATTTTACAATTTTGGGACTTTTTTGTTTTACCGTTTTTGAAAATTTCAAAACTTTGCCTCTTACGGTTACCAAAATAAAGCAAGTTGTCAAAATTAGATATACCTGTAGCTCGTTTCTGTATTTCTCGCATCGGAAAATTTCCCACATGAAACGAGGGAATCGTAACAAAAACAGTGTAAATTGAAACACAAAATGGCTTTTCTCGCATAAGTGTTTCTGTATATTTACTTTGCGAGAACTATCTGTCATTTGAATAAATATCCAGCAATTATTGGAAGCATGTGAGAAAAAGTGTTTCTGTAACAATATTTTGTGAAAAGTTTCTCGCAAGAACTCTCAAAACAACTCGCATTTTAATTTGGTGCGAGAACATCCAATTTTGTACAAAAACATATGAATTTTTCAATTTGCGTGTGAAAATATGAAAGATAAACTAATTGAAAAGATATGCAACGAATTGTTATACTAAAATTATTATTAACGAGTCGATATGATTATGTTTAATTATAATATTTTTTCTGTAATTTTCTTATGTAGAGATATTTGATAGAAAAAACGTATATCAAGCATTTAAAATTCATACATTATATTAATTTTCATTATTTTATTTTATTTTTCCTGTAAAATTTCTTTTTGTTGTTATTTAAATAATATGTTTGTGACATTTTGTTGTCATTTGACACTCGATTACTGGAAATATTCCAGTAAAAACAGAATCAGTATTGCCTGTTCTCGCATTCAAATACAGAAACACTTTTTTCTCGCATATCGAGAAACGATGGAATTTTGTGTTGCACATTTCATATGAGAAATTTTGCGATGCGAGAAATACAGAAACGAGCTACTGATTTATGTACATTAAGCATTTTTTTCATGAAATTAGTTGCATGAAAATTTTTTGTTTTTCAATAGGAGGCCTGGAAGAGAAATTTATATCAAAAGCGTTGCCAAAAATGCATCAGAAATTCATTCTACGTCCTTTTTTATATAACATTTTCTCTTATATCACTAAAATTAGCAAATAGAAAAAGTTGTGTGCAACAATATTCATGAAATTTCATGAAAAAATGCTTAATGTAAATCAGGTAATAGTCAAACTTACATAAGCTGATAGAACACACTGTAATTATAATTTTTATAAATTTTAGTGTTAATTGTTGTAGTCTGTATAAAAATACTGTAATTTTACAAATTTCAAGTATAAATATACATACATATGTACATACAATGGTATATATGTATATTACATGCGATTTTAAAATTTTTAGTTTCTCGTTTTGGAACACCCGTTACTTTTCACCTTTCATGGGTTTTTTATTGCAGCGACCAAAGTTCTCAATACTCTGTCTGAATTCCAGGTCCGTAGCTCTTACGGTCCCCGAGCAAATAACTGAATACATAATTACTTTTATATACCATGAAAAGTGTAAGTTTCTCAACCCTGGAATCATCCTTTTTGGGTTTTCTGATATCTTACACCAATCTCTTTCTTTTAGTAATATAAGATATGTTTAATTTGTAGAAAAAAAGGCAAAATTTGATTTCGTAGACTACTTTTGAATAAGAGAAAAAGTTAAAGTTTTCCAAACCTGGAAACGTCTTTTTAATTTTTTTGAATTTTTTTTAAATTTATTTTAATTTTTTTCTAAATTAGAAATACCAATTTTATTGGTATTGGTAACTGAAGTATAAAATAACTTTATTTAACCCTCCGACGGTTGAGTCATCCATATTTTCTGTGCAGGACCTGGATTGTTACAGGAATGTCAATAGGCCTTTGTTTTCCGCTGCCGTTCATACGTAGAACGGCATAGGCGATATGACGGTCTGTTCGTTCTAGACGCAAACGACGGTGCAGCTCCTTCTGCCGTTCTTGATAATATATAAAAAGAACAAAATTATGTAGTTATTCTGCTTTTGAACACTAGAATTGTTTTTTCTTAGCTTTACATCAAATGCTTCCATTGCGTTCCGTATCCTTGGATTTGCGGTTATGCGGCTGTTCAGCGCTCGTTTCTCTACGTTTGGTAGTGCCACTTGTTTTGTCAGCATCAGTAGGAATGACTGTAGTCTGTCACTTCATTTTATTGGCTTCATCTCGTTGTATGAAATAAATGCAGCTAATGCAGCAATGTCCACCATATTATAAAACATGGACAATGGCCAGCGGTTTCTTAAGCGCTTGCATGTATATGTGCAAAGCATCTGGTCCATTGTATCAACGCCCGATTTATTGGCGTTGTAATCCAAAACAGCTAACGACTGCTTCTTTTCAGTTTGCATGTCCACATCGCAAGTATAATGTTGTGTCGACAGCAAAATTACCGCTTTGTTCTTCTTGGGCACATATGAACATAGTGCTATATGGCTTTCGTTGAAGCCGAAAAATGTGCTGTTGATAGGACACGTATGATTTTTTTGGAATTCCCGAGGCACACATGCCTTATTCGAGCACACTGTTCCAACATATGCGGTTTTCTTCCTGATCAAAGTACGCGCCAAATCCAAAGTTGTGGAAAATTTTTTGACATAAATTGTGCGGCCTGTATTCAAATATCGCTCCGAAAGTTGTCCTTGATTCACCTCTCGTGCCTGGTCAGAGCAATTTCCCAGAGCAAATCATTCCTTTGACAGGATAAAATGATTTTGAGTCGCACAACCACCATATCTTTATACCGTACTTGGCAGGCTTCGATGGAATGTATTGTGTGAAGCGAGTGCGGCCGGGCCTCTGTATGGGAATAAAGCGTTCACTTCCTGCCTCTCCGATTTGATTTTCGTAATATGATGTACGCCATGTCTTCGGTGATGAACGAGCGGAATATGGTAAAGGGATCATATGCGGTTCCTACTGGTACCGGTTTCCTCCTTGTGTAGTCGACCACGTTATGAGAACGTTATGTTTCAAGGAAAGGCAAAATAAAATAATCCAAAAAGTAACTAAAGTTGAAGGAACATGTTTGTGATGTGTTCAAACAATAAAACCAGCCAAGAGACAGTGCATTTATTAACGATTTCTTGAAATTTCAGTACAAGGTCCCAGCGGACCTTTTCACACGCTCCCATACTAAACACATTTAAATTTCAATAGAAACTAAACTATTGGTCGGATCGCTTTAAAATTTTTTTCTCGATAAAATTTCCTTGGAGTACATGTGGGGGTCTGGTATACTTCTCATGTACCATCAAGGAGTAATTTCAGTTTGAAAATGAAGAAGGTCCCCAGAGACCTTCTCACCCGCCGGACGGTTAATAAAAAATTAATAAAAACTAGTTTTCACTAGTTGTTTTGTATGGCAAAATAAAGTTTGAGTTTTCCAGCTCTGAAACCGTCTGCTCGATTTTAGTGATTTTCAATACCAATTTTATTCGGACCATTTCTGACACACCAGTCTAAGAAAGCTTTTCTGGGAGCTTCGGAAAACCGGTTTCACGTACAGACAGACGGGCATCGATTGTTCGTCTTCCCTATGCATAAGGATCCAGAATATAAATACTTTATCTGTCGTTTATTAATATTGTAGAAATTACACACGGAATGACTAACCTATATATACCCTTTTACCATTTTTTGGTAAAGGGTATAAAAAGACAAACAATATTATTAGTTGGGAGCAGTGTTGTTACACAATTTTTTCTAGAAATTTTAAAATTTTAAAAATAAAATCATCAAAATGGTCACAATTTTACAAGATTTGCCCTTTTATTAAACAACTAATATATCATATTAGAAATAAAATTATGATTCTGCTACACAATACTGACGAAGAAGGGCGCTCTGATGTTACATTAGCAATAGTATCCGCTGAAGCCGGTGTAGTTTAACACCAGTGTATATGCCTTCATCACTTGAACTTTCCTACAACAACTGATACAAATGCAAATCAAAAAAATGAGTGTTATTGTTACTTAATGACTGTCGGAGACCCGGCTCGAATCCAGGACCTTCGGTTTTATAGTCAATGTGCTAACTACTTCAGCCAACGCCACCCATTTTATTGATAGCATTATGTTAAATGAAAAACTGGCAGGAAGTAAGCATAAGTTTCAAAATTTAACATGGCACAGTGTCGACTTTTGCAAAATAAATGGTAACTTCGTCCACACTAAGAGGAGGACAGAGGCTTTATAACACATGTGTATATTGACAGACTTCTGGCTTAAGCTGGACCGCAGTTACAGTGAGTCATATTTGATCACCTCGGAGGCATGTAACTTTTTTCAAAATTATCAAAATTAATCAGAAATAATTTTAAGTCAGGCTTAAGTTCAGTAATTTCAATTCTTATTGTGCTAACCTAAATAGAAAAATTAAAAATTGGAAAAAACAGAAAATTAATAGTGATACTTATAAATGTGTTTACCAAAGGTAAATCAATTGTATACACAACAATCGTTTCTCATATTCCGTTTCATTGTACATTTAAGTTAAATAGCTGATGTTAATAAGAATCTCTACCCAAGTAGATAGACTAGGGTGCTGATGAAGTGCGTGGCTGCACAGAAAAGTATCGGTATTTCCCCCAGCTTAAAGTCTAAGTTTAATTTTTCTTCTCTTCTTTAGATACTCACATTAATTAATAAAAATATTTCATTCAATAAGAATTGAAATTACTGAACTTAAGCCTGACTTAAAATTATTTCTGATTAAAAATCACTAAAAGTTCAATTAAAAAATTTACAAATGTTTCACTTAATTATCAAAATTCTTAAGAAATAATTTCCTTAGATGGGTTTTCTGTCTGTATCTGTCATAACTTTTTGACTTAAGAAAAAAAATTTGTTTACCCTGACTTTCTTTTAGTATTTCACCTATAACTTTTTAGCTTATTGCTGGATTTTAAATTCTATTTCTATTATTCTATTCTAAATCAGAAATAGGACTAAAACTTACTAATATCTACATTCGTGAAATCGATAAAAGGCTAATAAATCAAAATTTTAAAAGGCATGTTTTTTAATCTTGAACTTGGCCTGATAGATACAAAATCCATCGCTGTCACCACACAATTATTCTTTATTAATATTTAACGCGAACTTGTGAATCTGATCCCACTTCTGATTTGTCAAAGGATGTCCAAATTTATATGTAATTCATTTTTTTTATTGTTTAATGAATAAAAGTTGAAAAATATAAAGTACATTGATACAGAACAAAAAGTATGCGTTTTATGTCTTCTCGATTTGACTGTTCAACAACGACTAACTATTTTGACGTTGACATTTTAAAATAATTTTATTTTCCTAAATTGGAAGTTTTGAAATTCATATGAATGTGTTTACTACGCCTGAAGAAATTATTACTATGGCGGTATTCGATGTTTGATGCAAATCATGATACAATAATATAAAGGTAAAACCATTCTCTCTTTTTGTCGCCATATTAACCTTCTGACGTATATCCCGATTAATTTTTAGTCTCAAAAATAATGCTACCGTATTCATTTGTAAAATCCGAGTTTTTTTAATACTTTTTGACTGTTATGCTTTTTTAATTAAAAAAATGTTTTATAATAAAAATATTGAAAAATTCATCACTTTTGTATTAAAAGTTATTAAATAGATATTAACATACATTTGGTTATGAGGTTGGTTTTTGTTCGCACAAATAGAAAAAACACTGCTGTTAATTATTGTTTGGTTTTACTTCATAAACATTTTATTTTTAAATTAAAATTGATATTATTATTTATTATAAAATAGAATAAAACACTTAATGTAAAAATTTACGTGTTGCCGGCAAAAGTGTTGTAAAGAAAAGAGAAAGGAAAAAATGGTTGATCAATCAGATTTGTTGAAAATGTTAGTAATGTTAGTAATCGGTACTGCAGCATGGTAGTCGGTAACACGTAGTGATGCCACAATATTCTCCCCCGCTGGGGCGGTCCTATCTGAACCTCAGGGGAATTACGACCCTTCGACCACTTGAAGTGGTTTTGGCTGGTGCTGCTGCGGTTGCCGAAAAAACAGGGCCACTGGAACATGTTGCGTTGGTGACAATATCATCAGAGGCTTGTTGTTGCTTACTTATGCTGTCAGGTACGTTTTGTTGTTGCATACTTATGCTGTCAGGTACATTTTGTTGTTGCATGGTGCTATGTTGTGGAGCAGATGACTCTGGAGTTGGTACTTTATTGTGTACATCTTGACTAGAAAAAAATGAGTCGTTACGGACGAAAACATGAGAAGTCTCTTGCAATTTTTTTGATACAAAAGTCTGTGGCGTTGTGTGGTGCGAGGTATCAGTAGGTTTAATGTTTTGCATTGTTGTTCGAAACTCGGAGACAAAATCGCTGGTGGAATCAGGAATTTTGATTTGTTGAAAGAATTCGCCAGGGATTGTTAGTGTAGTGCCATACACTAACTCTGCAGGGGATGCGTTTAGATCGGGTTTAAAAACGACTCTTAACCCGAGCAAAATCGTCGGCAGGTGGAGTACCCACTTTGTTGGGTTGTGACACAATATCGCTGCTTTGAAAGTGCGGTGCCATCTTTCAATGATACCATTCGACTGTGGATGGTACGCCGTCGTGCGGAGGTGTGTCGTGCCTATGGTTTTCATCAGCTCTGCAAATATGCATGATTCAAACTGGCGACCACGATCGGACGTAATTTTTGCCGGAACGCCAAATCTTGAAATCCAGTGTGCTAGAAGTGCTCTGACTATTGATTCTGTCGACATGTCGGGCATTGGCACTGCTTCCGGCCAGCGTGTGAATCTATCAATAATCGTGAGGCAATATCGTTGTCCCTCACAGAGTGGCAGTGGGCCAACGACGTCAATATTTATGTGGGCAAAACGTTCTTTAGGTGGGGTATATTTTACCGTAGCGGACGACGTATGCCGTTGCACTTTTGATTTTTGGCACTGTACACATTCTCGCACGAAAGATGCAGCATCCTTGCGCATACTTGGCCAGCAAAATCTGTGCGTGAGTAGTTTGGTCGTCGCTCGCACGCCTGGATGCGCTAGGTTGTGGACTGTCGAGAGCACTTGTTGACGAAAATCTTTAGTAATATACGGGCGAATGTGTGATGTCGATGTATCACAGACGAGCTGGTCGTTACTCCCTGGTATGGGGAAATATTTTAATACCAGTGAGTTGTTTTGCAAAACTTTGCCCTGGAGCGTTTGCTGAAGTTCGTCATCGTTGCGTTGAGCGGCTGCAATGCGGGAATAATCTACGACGCTGTTTATTGTTTCGATGCGGGAAAGAGCATCCGCAGTAGCGTTTTCCACACCGGGCGTATGACGAATATCAGTTGTAAACTGGCTGATAAAATCTAGCTGTCGAATCCTGCGTGGCGATGCTTTTTCTAATTTCTGTTTAAATGCAAAAATTAGCGGTCGGTGGTCAGTGACGATATAGCAAGCTCGGCCCTCTATTAAATAACGAAAATGACATATAGCTTGGTAAGCCGCTGTCAACTCCCTGTCGTATGTAGAATATTTCTGCTGAGTGCTTGTAAGTTTTTTTGAGTAGAATGCCAAGGGTTGGAGGCTATTCCCGATATTTTGGTGCAAAGCTGCTCCAACAGCTGTGTCGGATGCGTCCAAATATAGCGCTAGCTCTGCATCAGCAGCAGGGTGTTCCAGAACAGCTGCATTAACCAGTTCGACTTTACATCGTTCGAAGGCGGCTTCAGTTGTTGCGTCCCACTTTACTATTGTTCGATCATTTTTCTTGTTGCCTACAATAAGATTTTGCAGTTTCATCTGGTAAGCTATGGCGTGTGGCAGGAATTTCCTATAAAAATTTATCATGGCGATGAATCTCTTTAGATCCTGTGCAACTTTTGGTTTAGGAAATTCCTTTATAGCTGCCACTTTTTCCGGTAAGGGTCGAATACCATCTGCATCTACAAGATGTCCTAGGAATTTGATTTCACTTCTGCCAAATTCGCATTTCTTTAGGTTTATAGCGAGGTTGTTGTCTTGTAGGCGGCGGAACACTTCGGCGAGGTCGTGGCGATGTTGTTCGAACGATGAGGATGCAACACAAATGTCGTCGATGTAAGGGAAAACGTAGTCTAAACCCCTTAGCACTTCATCTATGAGTCTCTGAAACGTTTGCGCGGCGTTACATAGGCAGAACGTCATGAAGCAAAATTCGTATAGTCCGAATGGGGTGCTAATGGCTGTCTTCGGGACGTCGTCGGGGTGAATAGGTACCTGGTGGAAGGCCTTTTGGAGGTAAATTTTTGAAAAATATTTCTTACCTCTCAAATTAGTGGTGAAATCTGTCAAGTATGGCAGTGGGTACCCATCCGGCAAAGTCTGAGCGTTGAGGGCGCGGTAATCGCCACACGGCCTCCATGTGCCGTCGTTTTTTTGACCATATGCAAGGGGCTGGACCAGTTGCTGCTAGATGGTTGACATATGCCCGTTTTTAGCAGGAATTCGAATTCAGCTTTGGCGGCTGCTAGTTTTTCCGGCGACAGTCTGCGGGGGCGACAAAAGACGGGTTGTCCTGTTGTCTCGATTTTGTGTACGATTGATGATTTCGTCTTTGATCCGTATGGTGAAAGTTTCGTGATGTTGGGGAATTTTTCTAAAATGTCTGCGAAAATGTTTTTTGTATCGGAAGCTTTAATTGTTGCCGCTTCATGATGAATTGCTGATGCTAGGTGGGTTACATTGCCTGTGGTGTTGTCGATTAGACGATTGCGGCGGAGGTCGATTAGTAAATCAAAAAATTTTATAAAATCGGAGCCAATGATGGGAGATGTTACGTCCGCAACTACAAATGACCAACTGAAGTTTCGGTGTAAACCAAGATCCAATTTAATGCGCTTTTCACCAGTTACTTTAATCGGGGACCCGTTGGCAGCATATAAAAGGACGGCAGTTGGACGGACATCAGTCGGCTTGGAGGTAATCGGCAAGACGGAAACGTCAGCGCCACTATCGACTAGAAATTGTTTATTGGAGAGCTTGTCTTTTATTTTGAGGAGAAAAATTTTGCGTTTGGCAGGGGATGCTTCGCGTACATCCGCTACCCGATTAGGCAGTCAATTACTAGTGGACGACGCGTCCGACACTAACGCGTTAACCTGGCGTTTCTTATGCCGACAGGGGCTGCGACATTTTTGAGCAAGACGTCCAAATTTTTTATGATACCAGCACTCTAGGCCTGTTGTGTTGGTATTGTACGTTGGGCGACTCTTTGAACGGTGACGTTGAATAGCTGGGCCACGAGAACGTGAGCGCGTAGAAAAATTTTCAAATTTTTTGCTTAGCTCTACCACGGCTGCACGCAATTCATTAACTTCAGCCGATGGCTGCGTTTGGACACGATTAATTTGATGAGGTGTCATGGCGTCGACAACTGAGTCAGCGTGTTCAAATCACGTCGGGGTCACCAATTTGGTTATGAGGTTGGTTTTGTTCGCACAAATAGAAAAAACACTGCTGTTAATTATTGTTTGGTTTTACTTCATAACCATTTTATTTTTAAATTAAAATTGATATTATTATTTATTATAAAATAGAATAAAACACTTAATGTAAAAATTTACGTGTTGCCGGCAAAAGTGTTGTAAAGAAAAGAGAAAGGAAAAAATGGTTGATCAATCAGATTTGTTGAAAATGTTAGTAATGTTAGTAATCGGTACTGCAGCATGGTAGTCGGTAACACGTAGTGATGTCACATACATATATCATAAATAATTGTAATTTGTGTAAAAAAATAAATGTTAAGCAAGGAGCTCCGTGTAACACAATTGCAGTAATGCCAAGCATTTCAGCAAAGGCACGAATGTCAAGTATTTTCAATTTCCTTCAATTCCATATATGTAGCAGAAATGGATAGAAACATGCAATATAGATGATGGTTTGCTGCCAAAAAAAAAATCCTTTGATTTGTTCTGTTCACTTCCGTGAAGAGCATATTAATGTAAAAAAAAAGGAAAATTAGAATCCAAGGGACTTTTCCATCTTATAATATTAATGTTCAATATTTTCTGCGATAGACCCCAATTATTCTATACGTGTAGTATAATATCAGGAAATTTTAAAATAGCGTTAATAAAATAAACTCTGTGGCTCAATTCAAATTTGCCTGAAGTTTAATTTCGAAGGAAAATTTAATTAAAAAAGTCTAATCAAAAACAAATTGTTCAGAAAAAGTTATTGTTTTCAGACATTTTGGTTGATATTATGTTTTCCTCATACTCACTGGTCCAATCAAGCAGTTTTCGGTTTGTTTTCCGTTTCTTTAAAGATTTGTTTACTATTATTTTTAATACGAAAAGAACGAATAAATTGGTTTGTAATATAATTTTAATCTCTTATTAAATTTTATTCACTAAAAATGAGAGATTTGTTCACTTTTATACTCGTATGTATATACATGTTTTTATTTTTAACCTCTTAACGTTTCACATTATACTACACGACCACAATATGTCAATTTTTTATTTGCAAAAATGTGACGTTAGTTTCTTTTCTCTGTGCGTGTTTATATCAAAAAAAAACTCTACATAAATACCAGGGTACGTGTCGCAGAGCTGCGTTAAATGACAACAAAATACAGTCATATATAGCGGGAAAACCGTAGTTTTGGCAACACTCTCTGTAACTGAAAATAAATGAATATGCATCTGCTTTGGAATGTGCATGTATGTATGTTAATGTTATGCAAGGTTAGGAAGGGTGGAGCTAAAACATACCTCCAATCGTATACCAAGTTGGTTCCATTCTGAACCAATAGTGTGCAAACTCGAAAGTATTTTCGTTCCCTTTGAATGCAGAACTATGTAGTACACGATACCGGTAAACCTGTAGTCTTAAAAAACAATACTTTTCAAAACTTCAGAAGAAGACGGATATATATGTATGTATTTTCAAAATAGATGTACAGATTTTTTGCTTAACAGTTTTCGGTAATTTTAACCAATATTATGTTATTCTGCTTTTAGCAAGTTTTTTGCTGATGTTCGCGTTTCTTTTGCCGAATTTTTTACGTTTTCAAACATCGATGTTTTTAAGAATGATGTTGCATCCCTAGACGTAAGGCTTTTTTATTATCAGGTTAATTAAATAAAAAATCAAACATTTGCTTACTTTTGTAGGTCACGCTAATTTCGTTATCCTTATGTCCAATTGATACAACGTTTAAAAAAATATGTATTAAAGTATAATTTCTAAAATCAAATTACACATTTCAAAGCATTCCTAAATAAAAGTTACTATTAAAAAATTAATGTGGCAACGTTTTCCTCTGTGTTTACACAAAAACAGTATTCAAATAATTTGGGTAAAAGTCATAATTAATTTTAAACGTCAAATGTGGTTTTACCTTTATATTATTGTATCATGGATGCAAATGGTATTGCGTCAGTGTAAATGCAAAATATCGCATCTTTTCTTTAAAATCAAAAAACGAAATACAAACACAATCCAAAGAAAAGCTACGATATTTTGCATTTATGGCCCTGGCCGCACAACCTCTTTCGAATGCGGAAACTTCCGCTATACGAATATGACTATTGCCGCAATAATATTTTGCTTCCCAGCAATACGATTTCGTTAGCAATTCACTGTTTGATTTTGATTAATTTATTTGCTTAAATCCTTTTTTGCTTTTAACCTTTTACGTATGTATACGAGTCAATTCTTTTCATCTTTCAAAATTAAATTATTAAAAACGATATTTCTTCGCACATATTTTAGGATCTGTCGACATTAAACTGTTGAAAGTAAATGTTCGACGACGCAGAAGTGAGGCGCTTATCAATGTACTTACATATATGTATATGTATATAATAAAATAACTATTAAAAAAGTTTTAAAGCACCCAAGCAGAAATTGTGACTTTGCCCAAAAACTATGTACCACCACAACACTGTAAATACAAAATTACGGCTCTTCCAAAATTTTTGTACCACCCAGTACTGCAAACACAAAAATATGACTTAACGTTTACAAATACGGCGTTCTTAGTATTTCTATACCTCTACGACACTGTATATACAAAAATTCGACGCTAGTTCCCCAACTACCCCGTTTACAATAATTCTTTACCGCTTCAACACCGTAAATACAAAAATTTGACTTTAGTTCCCCAAATACCCCGTTTACAATAATTCAACACCGTAAATACAAAAATTTCACTTAAGTTGGGAAATTTCCATTGTGACGACCTTGTGCCTAAATTTATATTTAGAGTATTATGACAACCAGCGTTGCCGGTTTGGTTACTTTTAACCAAAATCGGTTACTTTTTTTTTGCAATGTGTACTTGTGTACTTTTTTCCATTTTTGGTTACTTTTTTGTAACACAAAAATAACCATTTTTATATGCTACTTAAATTTGCATATCATGCAATATCACATTTTTAAATGATTTTCATGACTAAAGAACTAATATGGATGTGGTTTCAAAATTTAGTACAATTGCTCAGATTTTTCCATTGGAAATAAAAAGTATTGATGTGGATATATTTTGAAACAAAGTTACCAAACATACAAATGAATTGATTGCAACAAAACTAATGCAGGGAGCTGGATGTTAAAACCAACTCTATAATGCATATTTATTATACTACTTATAATAAATATGCATTATTATACTATTAATACTTTATCTATTCATTCATGTATTAGGACAACGAATGTAATAAAATAACATTTTTTTATTGCAAAGAACTTTTCGATTTAATCGTAAGAGAGAGATTTAATCGTAAGAGACAAAAATTAGAGTTTTCAGGAGAAGTTTTTTATAATATTCAAATTTGTTTTACATACGTAAATTGTCGCTTAAGATAAAATTTTACGGCACGTATCTTAAAAGCTATCAACATTTTGGCATTTTGGTAATTCTAAGCTATTGGTAGGCCAATAAAATTTTAATTCCAATAAAAAAGTCTATTTTCGATTACATGTCGCTTACGGTAAAATCGAAAATAAGGCTCAATAAAATTAAGAAATCTCGAATCTAAATGTAATAATTAATAATAATAATAATAATAATATATCGGTGGCAATATGGAATAATTGCTTGAGCAAATTAAGCTTTATTACGGTTTATTACGCACCAGTTTAAGGTCCGAAAAACGTCCGAAAAACAATAGATTAAGAGGACTTAAGCGATTATTCCATACTATCACAGATATATGTATTTTTCAACTGAAGTACAAATATAGTCAGTATATAAAAAGTATATTTTCGATTACATGTCGCTTACGGTAAAATCGAAAATAAGGCTTAATAAAATTAAAAAATCTCGAATCTAAATGTAATAATTAATAATAATAATAATATATCGGCGGCAATATGGAATAATTGCTTGAGCAAATTAAGCTTTATTACGGTTTATTACGCACCAGTTTAAGGTCCGAAAAACGTCCGAAAAACAATAGATTAAGAGGACTTAAGCGATTATTCCATACTATCACAGATATATGTATTTTTCAACTGAAGTACAAATATAGTCAGTATATAAAAAGTATATTTTCGATTACATGTCGCTTACGGTAAAATCGAAAATAAGGCTTAATAAAATTAAAAAATCTCGAATCTAAATGTAATAATTAATAATAATAATAATATATCGGCGGCAATATGGAATAATTGCTTGAGCAAATTAAGCTTTATTACGGTTTATTACGCACCAGTTTAAGGTCCGAAAAACGTCCGAGAAACAATAGATTAAGAGGACTTAAGCGATTATTTCATACTATCTCAGATATATGTATTTTTCAGCTGAAGTACAAATATAGTCAGTATATTAAATACAAACAAATGTTGGTTACTCTTTTTCGCCTTTGGTTACTTTTTTATCATATTTTGGTTACAAAAATATTTTGGTTGTGGTAACGCTGGTGACAACATTGAAAACAAGACTCGAAGGACGGTCATTCGGCGTTATCATTTTAATATTATGAGTACATTAAAATGTTGGTAAACGAATGTTGTACTGATGTTAGTTGTACCTGCAGACAATCGTATCAACGTCGTGCTGATTGTCTTTTTCTGCCTGGGCAATTGTATTGCATCGAAATAAAAAGCTAACGCATAAACTTTTAGAGGTCTCTTAATTGCATACAATTAGAGTTAAAAATCACAAAACATTGTCCTTTTCGAAATTTACAAAAAATTACCTTTATTTATCTTATGGTTATGGCTGCGTATGTGTTAGGATATCCTGCCGTAATTGACAATTTGAAAGATATGAGTCGGTTTTAGCTTAACAAAATTTATTTGTGAAAAGCAAAGTTAAATTTAAAAAAAAAAATAAAAATTTAAATTAAAATAAGCATTCACTGCAATGAGCAAAACTTGTTTATCAAAATTTTAAATCCTTTTAAATGTGCCTGAACATATTTAAGGAGTATATAAATTTTAAAACATTTTCCACATGTTGAAAATACTACAAATAAACATAAAATGAAATAAAGTTAAATATATTTCAAATGAATATTATATACATTTTCATTCAATGGCACTAATACGATTTTAAGTTGAAATGTTTATTATTTTTAATTTATTCAAAATGTAGTCCATTAAATATCTCGAAACAAAAGATATGTCACTTTCATAATTATGTGCACAAATACAATAGTTAGTACGAGTACGTTTCCATTATAAACAAAACAAGTTGTTTTACATTATGTTCTAACTGGCGTATTCTGAAAAAATTATTTTGGTTACCAAAAAGTTTACACAACAAATTTATCGAAATTGTATCGAAATTTGTTTATTAAACGTTTCGTAAACCTAAATTATATTTTTCTGAATAAGGCCTTAAGTGTTTTGTTAGTTAATATTTTAAATTTTATTAATTTATTTAATTTTTATTAATTTATTTATTATTATATTTCGACGTTTTGGAACAAAATAAGTTACTATTTCAGGTGTTTTACTCATATGAAAACTGTGTATGACAACTTATAGCAAAACAAATTTTTTACTTAAAACAAGTGCTTTGGGTCAAAACATTTGAATGGAAGCGTACTATCAATGTATTATTCATACAATAAATGCGCTCAAGGTACGGTTCCAGTTGTCAAGTTTCAATTCAGACAGTTTTTCAAGTTAAAAAGTAGCCAATAATGTTAGTTGTATTAGTTGTGTTCGAAACTGTTTAATTTGATAAACAAGTGTCTGGATCAAAACTTTTTTCATTAGTGTTTGTTGGTCACGCTTTTTTGGGCAAATATTTGACAAGTGTAACCGTAGCCTTATACTTTCTATTAAACTTTAATTTCGTGGTTTTCTTGAATAGACGCAATGTATAAAAAAATCACATAGAACAAGTATTTATGTGGTCTTCATAAAAACGACGTAAGTCTAAAAATTAAGCTTTTCAGATTCGAAACTGCTGACACAATATAAAAATTTTCTTAATTTGTTTTAAGTCGTTCAGCTTTTCCGGAATTAGCGCAAAATAAATAAAATCCCAAGAGAACAAATATTTTTGGCGCTTTCGTACGACGTAAGTCGAAAAATTATGTTATCCATATTCGAAAAAACTAATTTTCCATTTCCAACACAAAATTCTCTGAATCAAATATTTACTTTAACAATTTAAGTCCTACAAAGAAATTTCTAAATTCAAATGCAAAATTTTGTAATAATTTCTTTGAAAAAAACCCTGATTTATTCCAATCAACATTCTCATTCAAAAAAATTTTTTAATGAAAATAAAAAGCAAATAAAACAAATAAAAGTTCTGTACAGTATGCAATTTCTATATTGCAAACGACATCTTCTTCTAACAATTTTGTTACAAATGTTACTTTATATTAATTGTATGAACTAGAATTTGGAGTATACTGTTTTTTGTTTTGCTCAAAACGTAATTGGAACAAACTATTCGTATTTACTGGAACAGTAAAAAAAATTTACTGAAACTAAATTTTATTTCAAACAAACCTTTGCTTTAAAAACATTCTGAGAATATTTTTTTCTGTGAAAATATTACAGTTTATTTTTTATTTATTTTAATAAGTAAGATTTTCTGATACTTACTTTTTTCGATTTTTTCGGTTATTTTAAAAAGAGAAAAACTAACGTCCCTTTTCACAATGTATGGTTAAGGGTTAACTTGAACTTTAACTGACAGTTCTTCATATAAAACTTGCCGTTAAACTCCCTGTTATCTTTTAACCATACATTGTGAAAAGGTACGTAAATGTAATAAGGTTAGCTTGGACTGAAGCTCTCAGCTAAATCAAGAAATTTTTCGACATGTCAAAGTTCTTGAAGCTGTTATGAAAAACCAAATGCTTGAACTATCCAAAAAAATTAGTTATACGTACTGCGAATGAGTATTGTTCCCCTGTCCCTCAACAGTCTGATAATCTTATGGCTCGACTATGGATGTCAACTAGAGCCCTGCGTAAACATTCTTAAAATGTAAATACTTCTTGATTTTAAAATTTACAAGTGATATCGCGAACAATTTTTTGTTCCTAACAAGCACTCCAAATACCTCAAGAAGAAGTGGTTACAATTTTCCGGGGATGTGCCGGGGAACTCCTGAGATTTTGAAGATTTTTAGCCTTAGTTTAGTTTTTAGCTTAAGTTTTGGAATTTCCAATATGGTTCATGTCTTCACTAAACGGTTCGTGACATGGATGAGTGGTTCGTGGCAGTGATAGTTAGATAGGTGTCTCTGCTAAAATAAAGGAGCATACACACAACTTATGTGTGTGACAAATTCTTTCGTCACGAACTATTTGCTTATTTACTTCTACACCTACAATAAGTGAAACAAATGCCTTAGTATAGTCAGTGTTGTTCAGTGCTTCTTTTTGAAGACTTCACTAAAGTAAAGCATTTGAAAAATCCCTCATGTCTTGAAAGTTATTTTGAATGGTCTTATGCAAGGCTCTGATGGCAACCAAACTTAAAATACCGTGTTGAATGGCAACGCAAAGGAAAATTTAATTAGTATTATGTATGGCAACTTTCTGCAGTTGTCAAAAAACTAGCAAAAATACGGTTATTACAGATTTGCAACAGGAAAAAATATAAAAAAGCTTTGAAATTTTCAAAATATGTGTATGTATGTGAGAAAAAATATTGATAAGTAACGGCCCTTTTCACAATGTACAGTTAAAAGCTAACAGGGAATTTCACTGCGAGTTTTGTATAAAGAACTTGAGGTTCAAGTTGACGTTAACTTCTAATCACACGTTGTGAAAAGGGACATAAAAGTATTTAAAAAATCACTGGTTTCGAATATTAAAAATTTGTCTGTTGAAAACAACTTATGTCCGCAAAAGTTGTTTTATTTGAACAAAGCTTGTGCTAGTGAAAATCAATCAAATACCAAGAGCCCAGTTAATAATATACGAGTAAAAAAAAGTATGTCCTAAGAGTCCAAACACAATGTTTGCAGTGCGCTGCGATTTCTCGTTGCGGGAGAGAAAAATAAACATAATATAACGGAAGACGGCGACGGCAATACTTGTCATTGTTTGTTTAAATTTTTATTGCTTTTTTTGTGCATAAATTTTTATGACTAAAAACAAAATATGATTAACATTTTATACATTCTCAGATATACTTGATATAATTTTAAACCTTTATAATCTATGACAAAAAAATCAAAATCATGTTTTTACAATAATCTTGTGAACACAACCAATTATTCAAAAACTACGGCAAAGTCAACAAGAGAAAGAGTGTCAAAAATTTAGAGAATAAGAAAGTCCGCAATAAAATTAAAATAGATTTTAATTTTAATTAAAATAGATTTTAATTTTATTCCCATTCGCACTACGGTTTTATACTTCAAAATCGTGTGGTAAACCGCACCGCAATAAATAACACTGTGCAACACCAAAATTATTCAGGGGCCCTCATGTACCACTTATGTTTTCTTGGAGTCCATAGAGAACGAAAATACCTTTGTTTTTTTTGTATCACTTCGGAAAGTTATTTTATAACGGCAAATATGGAGATAATTTTCAAGAAGAATTTCAAATTGAGAGAGTCATACCATCTTTGTTTCCAATGTATTTCTATTAATTATTCTTCTGTTTAAAGGGGCTGATATTAACTTTCAAACAAGACATATTTTTTGTAAATCGATCAATAAATGGCGAAGTTATAGTGGTTGAAGTGTGAAAAGAAAAACACATTTAAAAAAAATTTCCTCAGGCTCTAAGTTGGCTATGCGAAAAAAAAATTTTTTTTTAGTTTTTCACACTTCAACCACTATAACTTCGTTATTTATTGGCCGATTTACAAAAAATATGTCTTGTTTGAAAGATAATATCAGCTACTTTAAACAAAAGAATAATTAATAGAAATAGATTGGGAAACAAAGAAGGTATGTCTCTCACAATTTGAAATGCTAAAAAAAACAGTTTTTCTCAATATTTACCGTTATAAAATCACTTTCAGAAGTGATCTAAAAAAATAAAAGGTATTTTCGTTTCCTATGGACTCCAAGAAAACAGAATTGGTACATGAGATCCCTTGAATAATTTTTTGGCCTTTGAAAATAGACGGTGGATAAAGTAGTTGATATAAATAAGATAAAGAAAAAGAAAATACGATAATTTCGTTTATTTTCAGACATAGCTTGCACGAAAAATTATTCCATACGATAAACGTATTCAATATTTATAACCAGCTTAAGGCGTAAGCATATACCATAAATGGCGGCACAGCAACGGCGTCGAAACAGACCACTTGTTAGTATGGATTTCGTAATAATGCAACTCTGAGCAGATGAAAAGTATTATCGTTTAGAAAAATTTGTTTAAATGGTCAAGTATTATGGGAGGTCAAATTTTTATCGCATTATTTACAATTCTTTTGACATTTAGCATTCCCAATATCACACTTGCACATATTATTTGAATTTTTGACCTGTATTAATACAAAGTATAATAGTCTGAGTGACCCTTCACTGTTTTGCCGGAGAGCACTTTTAAGCGTTCAAGTCTATTTTCAGAATTTTTATTTCTTTTGCCTTTGAATTGGGAAATTCTCTGTTAACCTTTATTTTTTTATATACATCGTTCTACACACTATAAGTAATGCATTTAAGTTGAGATATACAAAAGCGTAACCTTAATAAAACTATTATTTCAAATGAGATTAGAAGTCTAAAAAAGATAAGTCGCAAGTCATAGTACTATAACTTCCTGAAAATTCAGACAAATCAATTGAAATTTTGACCAGGAGTACCTTCGAGTATGCCATTAACTTAAAGTCAGCTTATCTCGACTTAAGCACTTTTTCCTTTTTGCCACAGATATGTTAGGTTATGCTTTTTGATTTGAAAAAAAAACAATCTGTTGTAGTTAAATACGTATATCCAGTGAATACTGTACACAATATATATGAGAGCTACAACTTAAAGCTTAATTTGTCACTTTGACACCTTCAACATGTTATTACTTTTATTTGAATTACATTACATGAATTATCAATAAACATTCTCTCTTCCGTTTTAGCTATTAATGAAGTAAGACGTCTTTTCTTTTATACGGTTTTTTCTATCCACCAACATCACAATAAAAGTTCCGAAAATTGTTTAAACCATTCGTATTAATGACTCAACATCGACGTAAATGGACTTATGCGCTTATTCATGAAACTTCAGATTTATCTTAATAAGAGAATTAAACCTTTGAACGCGGTCCGTCAGTTTTATTATGGGTTCATGTTAAAGACTTAAAGTTACAACCCCATGTTACTTTAGCTATTTCCTTGTATTGATTTTGTGAAACTGTCCTATCTACTGGTATTATTATTTTTTGTGCCACTTCAATTTCCTGTGCAGTTTTTACGACTTTGTTCTATTATGTTAAAATTGTAAACTAAGTGACAAGCTATAAAAATAACTTACAGTACTTCAACTTTGCAGAATAACGTCACTTTTTAAAGTTAAACATCCGTGTAATTCAATTTTGATGACAAGATTTACCAGTAAATCAAGTAATTTTTGTTTTAAGTAAATTTAAAAAGTTCAATATTTCTTGTTTATTTTTTTTATTTTTTGCTATAAAAGGAGGACTTTTAACGTCTTTGTGTTTGGCTGATTTAGAGTTTTATTTCCTTTCATCAATCTTGTCTTTTTAAGAACATAAATCGTCAACAGATTCTGCTTGTAACAGTATACGATGTTCACTTTTCTTCTTGGGTATTTTACGACTAGTTTTAGCACGTCTATTAATGACACCATCTTCCTCATCCATCATGCGTAGTATGGTTGTCTAAATAAATGAAAAAGAAAGAAAAAAATTGGCAGATGCAATTAAATTTCCATTAAATTACTGTTTGTTAAATAATAATAATAAGAGTAACCAGAATAATGACTGAGTCTTACTTTGCTTCTAAATGCCCATAAAAGAAAACATTAAATGCTAAACTCTGAAATGTGTACTATTTTATTTGTTATTTTAATATATTGTTTTTTTCCTTACGAATAAGAGACATTATGCTTTATTTGTTGTCAGCATGTAATTAAAAATATTCCTAAGTGAAAAATAATTAAATCTGTTATAGCTTAAATTATATAATCCTTTCAATCGTTTACTGCTGCTGCAGTGTTAACGATAACGGGATGAAAAGTTCATTCAATTTAATCACTCTGTTCTATTTTATAATCTAATCACAGTACATAATAATAATATAAACTAATTTAATTATTATTGTTCAAACTTCATTTGTTTCTATATTTTATGAATTAAACAGGCTAAATATTGTATCGCTTTTTAAGCCAAATTTAATTATTAATTAAATTAATTAATTAATTATTAATTATTAATGAAGAAATAACATTCAAGTTAGTTGTAAATATTCTTACTAACACATAGTTGAATGGAACAACTAACTGTTTTCGAAGGCCCATAAACCTTCATCATCAGCGTTCTGCTGTGTTTGGTCCATATGAACTTTAGTCTGTTCAATTCATAAGAATATAGAAACAAATGAAGTTTGAACAATAAAAATTAAATTAACTTAAATTAATAGTCATGGTCTTGTGGCAAATTTTAAATAAAATATAATAGTAACAAACCAAAAAAGTTTGGCTTAAGTAGAATAAAAAATAAGCAAATTAACTAACATCTGCATAATTAGTAAAGAACAAACCACAATGGTAAGACTGTTGTAAATTTAGAGATGGTAAATTTGAGCTTTTATTACAAAAAACGTTTCAGCAAATTGAAATACGATGAATCAAAACAATTCACATATTCCATTTGCAAGAAAGTTTCGTATATAAGGCAGAAATCTACATCAACTGATACCACACACAGTGGACAAAACACAGAAGGACGCTGATGATGAAGGTTTAGTGGCCTTCGAAAACAGCTAGTTGTTTCGTTCAACTATGTTATTTGTTCATTAATAATTATCACATGTAATTTGTCTTAAAAAGCGATAGCAACTTTAGCCCTTTCAAAATCATAAATATAGAAACAAATGAAGTTCGAACAGTAATAATTAAAAATTAACAAAAATATTTTTAATCATTCTCTCTACCCTACTTTGAAAAAGTATATAGCCTTTGTATCCTTACATATGCATATTATGTTCATCAAAGTCGGTTGGGTAGTTTAGGAGAGTCAGAAGTTGTCCCTCTACCACCGCTTTCTTTATTCCTAACTTCAAAAGTGTATAAAGCGCATGTGCAACTATGAATTTTCTTTAAAATCAGTTGGATAGTTTCAGAGAGGCAGAAATTGTACCTTGGTTCTACTTTTTGTAATCCTATGTGTTCTTTTAGACGTACATCTATCTATGTTTTAAATTTCATCAAAATTTTTTTAACTGATTCAACAACACATACTGAATAATGTAATTTGTTGAAAAAGGTTTTACTTACGGTGATTGTAGTTTTGTAATTCTCAATACGCCATTGAGAGTTTGCCTATAAAAATTGGGCTGATATTGTTTGCCATTATTGTTCACAATTAAATAAAAATCCTACCAAACATTTTCTAATTTTCTTGTTCACAATATGTTTTAGTGACGATGCATGAATAGTTCATAACTTTATGATGTCTTTTAGTAATAATGCAAAGGTAGTACATTATTTGCCATAAACTCTAGTCTTCAATAGTTATCAAATAATTACTTTAATTATTAAATTAGTGCAGTGCAAGAATCAAAGTTAATGATCATTCTAGAGTTTTTGCCGTAAATTTGGGGGCGAATTTAACAATACCAAACAAAACAGAAATAAATTTTTTTAACGTTATCATTTATGTGTTTATTTCTCTTAAAATATAAACTAATATGAACAAAAACTAAATATACAAACTACTTAAAGCAGTCAGTGCTTTTTCCCTTATAAACTAACTTTTAAAACTAATGGAATTACTTAACGAATGATTGCACTGCAGTTTGAGGTCAGTGTAAAAAATAAAAACAACTTTTACACACACAAGCATTACATTATAATATGGCAAGCAAATAAATCGAAACTTCAAAAAGAAAATAAATAAAAATAAATGGGAAATTTGTATATGAATTCAAGCAAATACAAAAATAAACTTAATTAAATAAAACAATAAATTAAATAATAAATCGTATGAGCCATTGGCAAAATTCCGGTTACTTCTACAGATATTACTTTATCATAGAGATTTAAAAATCAATATTCAGTACTGTAACTGAATCTGTCAAATAAGATCGACTTGATATACAGTTTTTCATGTACTCGAAATTGTTGTACGTTTAGTACAAAATATATGTACATGGACATTTTCACAGAAAGAGGATCGAAAATTATTATGTATTAAAAAATTTTAAAGTTTTGATAATATAATGAGCCCAATCATGAATATTCCCTCGGAACTTATTTCTCACGGGAAATAATTTTCTCGAGAAAACATTCCGTCAATCATAAATTCCTTGGGAACAAAAAAGAATAATACCTGGCATCACCGTATTACGAAGCTCGTTGTTTTGATTATTTGTTGACATTTTGTTTCTCCTTTTTTATTTGAGTGAGAGAGTAAACAAAATTACTTAAATTCAACAACTTGGAAAAATATGTAAAAAAAGTTTATAAGTGATTTATTTGTGCATTATTTGTGTTTTTTACATAAAAGATCTATAAAATACAAGTTTATGAATGTATATAAATTACGTTTTAATTGTGTATTAAATATGTTTTTATGTAAATGCCCTTCTGGGAAAGATTTTTAGTGAAAAAAAGCAAGTTTTTCCCGGAGAAGTTTTTTATTTCCGCATTTGGTAAAAAAAGGGGGGAAAATTCATAATTGGAGAAAAGAGAAAAGTTGTTGTTCATGATTGGACTGAATATATTTTCAGTTTGTCTTGTTTGTTATGAAAAACTAGACTTGATCTTAGCTACTTTTTAACGCCATTTTTCTTTGGTAATAATAGTTTAACTGCGTAATTCATATAAAATATTTTAGGTTTATTTGACAAATTTCCCATAGAAATATGTCAAACAAGCGCTTAAGAAACATGAAATATTTTTTTGGAATTATATACGGCATAGGTGCCCTTAATTATGAAAGTGGTATAAGTCATATATTTCTTTGGTCGAGATATTTACTAAATTACGTTTTAATAAATCAAAATATATTTTTATATTACGCAAAATTTACATTTAGAGTTCTACCAGTGTCGATTAATATAAATTTATTTAACATTTACTAAATATTTATTGATATTTTTTGAGATTAATTTAATATTTCGAAGCTAAAATGCATGTGACTTAGACCACTTTCATAATTAAGGGCACATATTTATATTATGATTGTGCAAATTATGCTGGTTAATAAAAAAATATTGGATTTTATTATGGGCCAACTGAGATAGACATACATATATTAAGTACCGTAAAAAAACGACGCATGATATTTTTAAAAAATTTTTTTTTGTGTTTTTGAAAGAGCTTGGTGCTTTTATAACTTTTTTTAATTTTTAAGTTAAATTATAAATTTATTAATAAAATAAATCTAAAAAAATTTAATTTAAATAACAAGTACAATGGTAAGACTGTTGTAAATTAGAGATGGTAAAATTTGAGCTTTCATTACAAAAAGCTTTAAGCAAATTGAAATAACATAAATCAAAACAATTCACATATTCCATTTGCATAAAAGTTACGTATATAAAGCGAAATCTAGATCAACTGATACCACACACAGTGGACCAAACACAAAAGAACGCTGATGATGAAGGTTTAGTGGTCTTCGAAAACAGCTACTTGTTCCGTTCAACTACACAGAAAAAAAACTAATTTTCCATTTCAAACACAAAATTCTCGGAATCAAATACTAATTTTTTCAATTTAGGTCCTACAAAGAAATTTGTAAATTCAAATGCAAAATTTTTTAATAACTTGTTTGGAATCAATCAATCAACAGATTGTCTGATTCAACAAAACTTTTTAATGAAAATAACAAGTAAATAACTGTTGTGTACAGTATGCAATTTCTATATTGGAACAGAAATGTTCTCTTAACAATTTTGTTAAAAGTTTAAAACTATATGTATACATATAGTAAGTTATAGTTTTAAATATATGGGATAAAGTTCGTATAGTATTACTTAAGTATATTGTGTCCGTACGGAACCCTTATTGCGCGGTCAAAGTTGCACTTTGCTGAATTTGTTTGTTGTTAGGGGCTGTCCCTAACGATGTAGGGGGTAGGGGGAGTTCGATTTTCAGAAAAAATTACTAATTTCGTACAAAAATACGTATGTTTTTCTCATTTATTTATCTATGTATATTTTCTGTATGGAAAAGAACTTCATACTCTTCTCCGCGTACATTAAATTTTAAAGAAAACAAATAAATTGCAGTTAAACTGATTACATGGTTCTCAATTTCTCATCTCTTTCCATTTACATTTTTAAATATTCTTAATATACTCGTATACTGCAACACATATTTTAATATTCAATCCATAGAAGGAAATGGTATTTACAGAAGTTTAGAAAAACATTTCTTGAAATTCTCATGGACAAAAAAGTGCCCTTTCCTAAAATAATTTCTTCCATATATGTACATGACAATATCAAATTATTAAGTTTTACAAATTTTTTTGGTCAACCTAAGGCTACAATCTTTAAGTTTTGAGATATGTGTTAATGGAAACTTGCATACATAGACGTATAGGATATGATTTTAATTTTTTATACAACCGAACAGGAACAAATATTTAGAAAACAACAGTGATATGAGTCTAGGAACTAGATTGTGTGCTCCTCTAATTTTAAGGTATTTTTTAAATAGGCAAATATTATCTATTGAAAATCTAAAGTTGTAGAAGGGACAAAAATTAAGAATAAAAAAATTACATATCTTTAGCAATAATCATTTGATCTCCCAAAAAAACCCAGCAATGTCTATGCTTAAAGCCCTCCCGCTAAGTGCACCCTGTAAAAGATTTTCTCTTTTAGAAAATTAAATATTTTCACGGCAATCCAAGATATAATTTTTTTTTTAATTCACTGTACGTACATTTTAGATTTACTTGAAGATGGCCAAAGGGAGTCGTCTTCAAGCTCTCTGAAATATACGACGACTTCACTAATAGACACTAATGAAAGTGATCGTGAGGCTAATGCTAATTCTTATCGTGTTGTTTGAAATACAGCTCAGTCATCAATACAAAAACTATGTCAGATTATTTGGCAAAAAAATGGATAGCAAAAAATATAAATAAAAATCTTTTTTTAATTATTTATTACAAACTAATATTTGTGTGCAATTCCTTTAAATTTCGTTTTTGATTTATGAATTTCTTTATATTTTTTTCAAATAGTTTTGCCAATGTTTGGAGTGCGTTCATGAGTAAGCTTATTTAATTTTTGTCTACGTAATGTGCTAGTCTGTCTAACAAATGAATTTAAAACAATTAATTAAATTAAAAATTTTTAAATAAAAACTTTTTCATAGTTTTGTGGGGTGAAGGGGGTCAAAAATCAAAAATATTTTTATTAATTAATGTGAGTTTCCAAAGAAGAGAAGAAAAATTAAACTTAGACTTTAAGCTGGGGGAAATACCGATAATTTTCTGTGCAGCCACGCACTTCATCAGCACCCTAGTCTATCTACTTGGGTAGAAATTCTTATTAACATCAGCTATTTAACTTAAATTTACAATGAAACGGAATATGAGAAACGATTGTTGTGTATACAGTTGATTTACCTTTGGTAAACACATTTATAAGTATCACTATTAATTTTCTGTTTTTTCCATTTTTTCATTTTTCTATTTTAGGTTAGCACGAAATTATATTACTCTACCTCAGTATGTTTAACTATTTTTATCTTATCAGAAAAGTATTGGTATTCCCCCAGCTTAAAGTCTAAGTTTAATTTTTCTTCTCTTCTTTAGAAACTCACATTAATTAATAAAAATATTTCATTCAATAAGAATTGAAATTACTGAACTTGAGCCTAACTATGAATTACTGTAGTGATTAAAATTCACTACAGTTGAATTAAAAAATCTAAAAATTTTTCACTTTTAAAATAATCAAAAAACACCAAAATTTTTGTTATTTATAGCATGAAAAAACTTAAAAATTTAATATTATGTATGTATTTATTTTAATATATGCACATAACAAATCTATGCCATTTTGCCGCAAATTTGTTGATTCGCAAATATATTTAATTTACGTTGAAATATTTACGACAAACGACAGAAAACATCTATTTGAACTTCCTATCCCTAATAATAATGTACAAAAGTTTTATTCGATTGTTAGATTAATTAAAAATCCTGATTGCAAACCCAAGTGTTTAGTCGAATAATTATAAAACTGACACAAATAAATTCTTTATTCATAATACCTTAGAGAAAATGAAATGCTATACTAATAAAATTTTACATTTCGCACTCGTTACGGAACATTGATACATGTTCAATAAAATAAGTAAAGTAATCAAAATTTCATTGAACTAACAATAAAACACGTAGCAAAACCACAAATGCAAACATTGCAAAATTGCCACCCACTTACCTGATCCGAACAGTCCATTGGTGCAACAGAAATATCACGCACAGCACGAAATTTACCACAATTATTAATATGCTCGTTTTCAAGTCTAAAATAGTTCCAAATGAAACGACGAAACACTTCCAAAGGGCTCAATATTGTAACCATAACATCACCTTCCATATATCCAGCTTCAATCAAACTCATCGATACTGTCCAAGCGAAACGCAATATTAAATCTTCTATTATACCAAAATAGTAAAACCACTGTAATTGAAAAGGTATTAAGTAAAGAAGAAAAATTAACAAAATTTTTTAATTTAAAATTGAGTAAATATTTTGGAGTAGCACCAGAATAAACGATTATGAGTTCAAGGTTAAACCAGCAAAAATCATTTTTTCTCTAAACATAAACATAATTTTTCTTAAAACACGAAACTTTTAAAGTGGTGACAAAATTCATTTGAAGAAAGAAAAATTACACAAAAAATAATGGTCTTATCAAAAATTTTTTTTATTAAAGTTGTTGCCGACTTTGGCCAAACTCATTGCGGAAGTATGGTTAGATGTTAAATGTTTGCTAGAAAAACAAAAAAGATCAAATAAGAGGGGAGGGAAAAAATACAAGAAAAACAAAGTTAAATTTAGTATGCATAATATTGAAGCAAACAAGCATTCTTGAATGGAAACTTTGGGTTTTTTTCAAACTCAATATTTTTTTAAGTTGTTTTTGAAACAAAATTTTTTTTATTTAAATTAAAGAAACAAAAACCATTTGAAAAGAAAGAATTTTTTAAATAAGCAACTAGTGGCGTTTTTTTATGAAACTTCCTTGGCCTTCTGTAGGTTAATAATACTATTTAATATCATGATTTAAAAAAATTATACGGCCTTTAACTCTTCAGTACTCTCTCCCAATAAACTTTAATTTCCTAACCGTTCCTCTTCACGAGCCACCGAAAGCGACATAATATGAACATGACGCTGGCAGAGCAACTGTTAAGAATTCATCAACTTTGTTGCGATGCCCATGTTCAATCATATCAAAGTGCTTTGCGGCAATAGAGATGGAATATTTACCAATTTGTTCTGTCTCTTTTCTTATTGCAAATGGTTTCAGACGGCGAATCTCATGGTGAAGATTGTTGCTCAACCATATGTTCGGGCATCGATGTCAGAGCAAGGACGAAACATGGACATGAGCGGGCTCCATTAGGCATTTGCGACGTCCGACATGATGCTCATACCAAGTTCATGGCTAGTGGAGACTCCTAGTTAGGAACATGAAATTTCTTTAATTTTGTATACCCTTTACCAAAAAATGGTAAAAGGGTATATATAGGTTTCTCATTCCGTTTGTAATTTCTACAATATTATAAAGCGACACATAAAGTATATATATTCTGGATCCTTATGCATAGGAAAGACGAACAAGCGATGTCCGTCTGTCTGTACGTGAAATCGGTTTTCCGAAGCTCCCAGAACAGCTAGAGACTTCGTTCTTAGACTCGAGTGTCAGAAATTTCCCGAAAAAATTTTCCTATTGAAAATCAGCAAAATCAAACAGACGGTTTCAGAGCTGGAAAACTCAAACTCTATATTCCAATACAAAATAACTACCGACAACTAGTTTTTATTAATTTTTTATTACATTAACCTATTTTATACTTCGGTATGAATAAAATTAGTATTTCTATTTAAAAAAAAAAAATTTTAAAATTAACAAACTAAAAAGATTAAAAAATTAAAGGGTTGGAAAACTTTAATATATTTTCTTATAATTAAACATATTTTATGTTTTAGGAAAAAGGCTATTTTCTTAGGAACCGTAACAGCTACGGATCTGAAATTTGGACAGAGTGTGTAGAACTTTGGTCGCTACAACAACAAAAATATGAAAGTTAAAAATTAAAGGGTGTTACAAGACGACCATCGAAAAATATTAAAATCCCATGTCATATAAATATATACAATTGTATGTACATATGTATGTATATAGACACTTGAAATTTGTAAAATTACTGTATTTTTATACAGACTACAACAATTAACACTAAAATTTATAAAAATTAAAATTACAGGATGTTCTATTAGTTCATGTAATTTTGACTATGTAATTTTGACAACTTTCTGTATCTTGGTAACCGTAGGAGGTAAAGTCTTGAAATTTTCAAAAACGGTAAAACAAAAAAAACCTAAAATTATAAAATCGCCAAACCGAAAAAATCCCTAAAACCCGAAAAAATCGCCTAAACGAAAAAAGCACTATATTAAAAAAATTCTAGCACTCAAATAAATTGCAAAAATTAAAAATTTGCTAAATTGAAAAATATCTCCGAAATGAAAACAAATCGACAAAATACAAAAAACCCCAAAAACTTTAAAAAATCGCTCAAACGAGAAAAAAGCACCAAATCAAAAAAAAAAAGACAAAACGAAAAAATCACCAAATTAAAAAAATTCTAGCAATAAAACATATTGCAAAAATGAAAAAATCGCTAAAATGAAAAAAATCGCCAAAATGAAAAAATCGTCAAAATGAAAAAAAAAATCGTCAAAATAAAACCCACGCCAAAAAACTTAAAAAAATCGCTAAATCAAGAAAAAAGCACCAAAACTAAAAAACACAAAATTAAAAAAATCGACAAAACGAAACAATTCCCCAAAATTAAAAAAAATCGTCAAAATCAAAAAAACTCGACAAAATAAAAAAAAGTCAAAAACCTTAAAATATCGCTAAAACGAGAAAAAAGCACCAAAACTAAAGAAACGCCAAATAAAAAAACGCCAAAGAAGAACGCCGAAGCTAAAAAACCTATTAAAAAACGCTTAAAACCGAAAAACCCCAAAAAAAAATTAAAAATAAAACGCCAAAACTATATTTTATATAGGCTAAAGCTCATATAGTACGGCACGCTTCGTGCGCAAGTCAAAGTCGCACTTAACTAAATGTATTTTTAGTAAATGGAAATGGAAATAAAATGTATTGCTAAAGTGCAGTCCTAACTATAAAATTAATTCAAGAACATATTCCGTTTCATTTCCCTGAAACCGTTCCTTTTTGCTGAAAAAATTCTGTAGGAATAAACGTTTACATAATACCACTATATATCCTTTTCCAATCGGATATTTAAATTGAGGAAATTAAAAATTTTGCAAAATCAAAGATTATTAAATAAAACAAGTTGCATAGTTTACTTGGTATGGAGGTAGAATACTAAAACTATTTTCGAGGTTCGAAGCTTTAGCGAACATTAGATCGAATCTCATGTCATGTGGGATATTAAATATTGTTTTCATTGGATAGTTTTGATATAACGGTATTATTTGTTTGTTTAGCTATAAGTGCAACAAACGAGTAACTTATTGATTGATTGAATTAAAATTACTCTTAATGCACCAAACTCGTATCTCAATAAATGCGTTTCATAATTAAACTTAATACTAATATATATAGATGTAATCAATTCCTTAATAATTGCATATGAACTTTTGCCCAAACACCGAAGTATAAAGAGATGAATCGTTTCTTTTTTGTTCTCCTGAAAACTTGTATTTTTTAGAGAGTAAGGCATCGATATTCAACTTATTGCTAACATCAAAAAAACATATTTAATCGAAAAATACCGAGAAGTCACTTATTAAATATGTACATACATATCTTTGTTCTTATACTACATAAACGCACTTTGGTAAAGGGTATATAAGATTCGGCATAGCCGAATATAGCACTCTTACTTGTTTTTGTTCCCTTCGAAAAGGGGAACAGTGTTGTCCTTATATTTAGAGAAAAAAAGAGCCAAACAAATTACTGTCACTACCCAGCAAAAAATTTTCAAAATTTCGTAATGCGTAGAACTCTTTTAATGGCTTACAAAGTAATGAGTGATACATATTTATCTAATTATTTTGTATGTATAATAATGACTGTCCTGTAATGAATAAAATAACAACTTATTGTTGTACTTTCTAGTTAATAACGAAATATATCCATAGAAAAATTTATTGATCGTGAAAATGAGCTTCGAAGACAACAAAAAGAAATAAATGCTCACTAACTTTTGAATAATTTTAAACAGAAAGTAATCTACTAAACTTTGCATATTTGTGAGCAAAAAATAACGCATTAAATTTTGAATACTTTTACGCAATCAGTAATCTATTAACTTTTGAATATTTGTAGGCAAAAATTATAGGGTACCGCATACTTTTTGAACTTCTCAAACAAAACAATAGGTTATTCAGTCAAATTGTAAGTACTTGCGACTGGGGAGAACATACACTTTTTTGCATTCTAGTCGGCAAACTTTTTTGCTGGGTAGGATCACCCGGTGGTCTAAATTAGACCTTTTGAACGTTTGTAAATATGTGTCTACATGTGCGTACAAAACAAAAATCAACCAGATTGTTTTATTTTAATGCAAATTTAAAACGCTTTTTTTACCACTTTTATCCCAATGATTTTGAAAAAAAAATATATTGTGCATATCTATAAAAAAATACCTTTTAAACCATGTATATTTTAACAATGTTCGTGGACGATAAGATATTTAAAAGTGTGCGACAAAAAAATTTATGCCGTATTTATATATAAGATACCTAAAAAAAAGTGGCAAACATTGGCTCTCAGCATTAAAGGCCAAGTCACATAGAATCCGTCATACGTTAAACTTCGCCCTTTTCAACTGACAGCTATTTTGGAATATAAGGTTTCTTGTGAGCTATGTCACATTCAGTACGTTTTCGTCAACGCAAGGTACAAAGAATGGACAACTTTTAGGGCACGTTGAGTAGTTTTACAGCTATTAGTTGGTTTTGTTTGATATTTTTTTGACTTAGGTTTTTGTGTTTTATGGCGGCAAGAATAAAACAAGACAAAAGAAATAAATAAAAAAAACTTAAGTTTTATTAATGACATGGAGAACAAACCCATTGAAGCCACAGAATTGTTTCCGTCAACAAAGTATTCATTGTGCCAGCTTCCTCTGTCGGTGCGTTAATGTCAGTTGAAAAAGGCGACGTATAACGTACAAAGGATTCTATGTGACTCAACCTAATGAGAGACAGTCAGTGTGAATCAGCTAAGTTTGAAGTAGACATCGTTGAAATTAAAGACAACAATTAATAAGTAATTAAGTAAAGATAGTTTGTATTTGATCGTTGGGCAATTCTAAACGCAAGTACATGAATAAAGACATTGTTGTGTGTTGCTTATTTTTATTTTTGAGCAATCAAAAACGTTAATTGGTAAATGTAACAATACGTACATATGGGATTTTAATAAAATTACCTACAAAAAATTTTACACAATTGTATTTAATATTTAAGAAATTTATTATTCGATATATTGTCATAATTATATTTTAATTTGAAATTCATTTGCCGGAGGGTCAGCTTGGTCTATATGCATTTCATTATTGCTGTAACAAATCATCAGTAGACTTCAACCACACATTTTGAATAGTCACAAACCTCTTATCTTAAGATATTGTATTGTATTTAATATGATAATACAATCGATACAAATATACACGAGGTTGTGTGAGCTAAGCAAATGTTTTTTGCTTTTTCGGTAAAATATTTTAAATGTAACTTTTGCGTTTTTTGAATTTATATAAGGATATGTATTTACTTTATTTCGGCTATGAATATGCGCCATTGTCTTTATGTGACATTCGAAAATGGTTACGAAACAAAAGAGAGGCAGTGCAAACATTTGAAAAATGACAATAAAATAAATGTGTAATGGATGTACATACATATGTATGTATTTCTTAGGAAATGAAAATTCTGATAAAATGGCCAGAAGGGGCGCTAGTACACCCATGGTCGGACTAGAACCGTTTGTCGTACTTGGATTGCATGAAATCCGGGAAGATATATTTTGATGGAGATCAACAGTAATAATGAACACCTCTGGCTCAATCTCCATGGATTGAGCCATGCAAGGCTAATGATTGTAACGTATAACCAAAATCGTTTCATAGATCTCATGTTCCTAGTTAGAAACAATCTAAAAATGCTCACAGGCTTCCTCACAGGCCATTGCAGAATTAGACTTTGTATTGAGAGTAACAGCCTGTGCAGATTATATGATTGCGACGATGAAAGTCCATAGCATATTCTAAAGGACTGTGAAGCGTTATACCACAGAAGATATATCCAATTGCACAAGCACCTATTGGAGGATTGGGAATTGCCAACACTAGATCCACATCAGGAGGGTAGGTCTAGATAAAGTGCTCTAGCACCTGGCAAGGGATACAATAGATCTACTTTGGTTGCAGTGTCCTGTGTTTCCCGTTTAACTTAATTCATTCATTCATTCATTCATGTATTTCTTACAACTTTACTTTTGTCTAAGTGTTTCACACACACATTTGTACATACATGTGTACATGTATGCATAAATTCTTCATAGCAACAAAAATATTTATCCAGGACCAAATTAAACACCATTCCATCCGCTCCTCTGTATAGAGCAACCTCCTAATTTATTATATATAATTATTTTTAGTAAATGTTGGTTAGTTAGGCAGAAAGTCATTTGCCAATATCAATTATTGTTCTCGAAACTATATAATGTGAGTCTTTGGTTTATTTATTACAATACATACACATGTATGTATATCATAAATTTATGTTCTTACAATTTAAAATGTTAGATGGTCTGTTGGTTTTATTGAGCAGAGAAAAAAATTATGATTAATGTCAAACATTACTTAATTTTTTTGTTGTCGGTCATTTTAAAAATGTATGATGTACAAAATGTTCTTTATAAATGTACTGTGCATTAGATACATAGAAAGGTCCCAAATCATTATTATTATTATTTTTTGTTTAATCGAGTTTTTTGTATATAACGATAGAACAACAAAAATATGCAAAATTTTCGATTTCAAAAAATAATGAGTTAAGGCCTTTCTATATTAAGGTACCGATATGTACATATGTCTTCACAATAAAATTCTTGAAAGGAACAAAGAAATGTAGCTAATAGAAAAATGAGCTAATTCATGGCACGACCATAAACAGACAAAATGACTAAATAAAGTAATAAATATTAATTTACAAAATTCCTTGCCTAAAGAATAAAATGCATTAATTTCAAAAGAGGTCAAATGGTTTTCAAATACATAAATAGAAATTAATACATACGCAAAATGTGATTTATGCCCTTAAAATATATGCATATTTAAAACTCCAAGTTTAGCGTCTGTTCATATTTAAATACAGGATGTCCGCCGGGATGGTATGCTAATTTGTTTTGCCACCATTTTGGTAAATATTAGTCATGAGAGTCATGACTAATATTGGCAGTCGTAATGTAGACACGTGGCAAATTTATTATGAAAAAATATTCGAGAAACCAACAAGTTTTAATCGTTAAAATAGCTCGCCTATGAGAACCCCGATTTTCATGAAAAAATCATAATGAGTGACGAGGCACATTTTCATTTGAATGGATATGTGAATAAACAGAATAGTCGATTCTGGGCAATGGAAAACTCTCAAATTATTTATCGGTCACTTTTTCATTCATTAAAAGTGACAGTCTGGTGTGCAATGCACTGGATCTTACAACTGCATGCTTTGGGATTGGTTAACATGGCGGTGCCACATCGCATACACTCAGGATTACAATGGAAGTAGTAGTATACCTTAATACCTTTATAAACATAAAATACATAATACAAGTATATACCAAACAGACGACACAATCGCCCGTATTCTAAATGTAAATAATGTTATTAAGAATCAAAAAAAATTATCTAAACGTCATTAAAAATTCATTAAAACAAAGCTACACAGCAAACATACATACATACATACATATGTAACCATAATTAAATAATAAATGTATTTAAAAAAACATATACAAAATCCTTTAATGAAGCTAATTCTATTTATTGAACTCTCTTCCTTAAATTATTATGGCTTTAATACAATAACAAATAAGAGAGAGAGAGAAATTGTAAGATCAAAAGAAATACTATAGTAGTTTCCCTATCGGAAATTCCGTTAACTTTAAACTAACTTTAAGCCAACTATTTCACAACTACACCATCATGATACAATTACACTAGGTACATGCAGAACTACAACAAAATTACAACACCAAAAAACACATGTATTTTGTTGGTATAAACAAACCCCAAATTGTCGGAAACAACTGTCTTTTGTTTATAAAAATAATAATTACAGGGTAACTAAAAAACAATTGCAGACGCGGCATTCCTGCATGATTATAGTTATTCAGTGTTGCTAATATGGGTGTAGTTAGACAGTGTGTAATTTCTACTCACATGTGTAGGCGATGTAATTAAATTCTTGTATAATATGTGTGTAATTCTACTTTGGGTTCTATTTTTATTTATTATTGTTTTAATTTTAACCTACACAAAAGATGTGTAGTGTAATTTTCTTCAATGTGTAATTGGAGACACAGCCATGTGTAAATTCATTGGCAACACTGTAATCATTTTATTTACACACATACATTAACATTTTTGCAGCTTGTAAAAAAAGTTTGACAACTAGGTGCAATGTATACAGTGACAGGCTGGGCTTGTGCATGTACCTAGTATAATTGTATCATGTACACCATTTTTCATTTAAATTGAGAATATTCCAAATGAAATTAAGAACTTCGGTGTGAAATTGAGAAAATTCCAAATGAAAATGGGAAATTCAATTTGAAATTCAGAAAATTCCAATTATAAATAAGAATTTCAATTTGAAATTGAGAAATTTCCAATTTAAAATTGAGAAAATTCCAAATGAAATTGAGAGTTTCTATTTGAAATTGAGAAAAATTCACTTGAAATTGAATTTCAATTTGTAATTGAGAAAATTCCTGTTGAAATTGAGAATTTCAATATGAAGTTGAGAAAATTCCACAAGAAAATGCCAAATGAAATTGAGAAATTTTAATTTGAAATGAGAAAATTCCAAATAAAAATGATATTTTCCAAAAAAAAACGACTAAAGTTTTTAATTGCCACACAACATGATACGCGGTGAAGTAAATTGACTTATTCCGTGTCGTCACTTATTTCACCAAAAATGTATAGCTGGGGTATTGGTGAATTGCC
This sequence comes from Tachina fera, assembly GCA_905220375.1. Classification (NCBI taxonomy): domain Eukaryota; kingdom Metazoa; phylum Arthropoda; class Insecta; order Diptera; family Tachinidae; genus Tachina; species Tachina fera. Next base: position 68,759,598 of record LR999964.1, read on the forward strand.
CTAAATGTAGAAGTGAAATACAAGGTACTTACTTTCCTTGGGTGACATAATATGTGTTTCAAGATATTCATATATATGATAGATGAACATATAATGTGATTTATATTATTTTTAAATCATATATGTACATATGTACATATACTTATTAAAAAGATCTCCAATAATTAATTTTGAATTTTCTCAATTTCAAATTAAAATTTCTCATTTTCATTTCGCATTTTCTCATTTTCATTTCGGATTTTCTCAATTTCAATTTGAAATTCTCAATTTCAAATTGAAATTCTCAATTTCAAATTGAAATTCTCAATTTCAAATTGAAATTCTCAATTTCAAATTGAAATTCTCAATTTCAAATTGAAATTCTCAATTTCAACAGGAATTTTCTCAATTTCAACTGGAATTTTCTCAATTTCAAGAAGAAATTCTCAATTTCATTTGGAATTTTCCCAATTTTAAATTGAAAATTTCATTTACATTTGGAATTTTCTCAATATCAAATTGAAATTCCCATTTTCATTTGAAATCGTCTCAATTTCAAATTGAAATTTTCATTTGGAATTTTCTCAATTTCAATTGGAATTTTCTCAATATTATCTTGAATTTTCTCAATTTTAATGAAAAATGGTGTAGTACTGACTGCCGCTTGGACTACTTTTCAATGTAATCAACTGAATATTTTAACATTGCGATGTCCTAGGCGATAGTCAATTGTCTAACTCTGCATTACTTTTCAACTAACTTAAAGTTTAATTTTTTAAGTCACCTGGTAGTCAGTAAATTTAAAAAAAAAACTGCCTGGTGTTCGAACATGTATCATTACACCACAGAAAAAAGTAAAAACAAGATTAAATTAAAAAAAACAAAGATTCAGTTAAAAAATTAATTAGTTTTCAACCAATCACGGAAATTGTAGTATTAACACATCAATTTTAATTGAAAATTTTTTTGGTTTTTTCAATTAAAAATATATTACATTAACTAAAAATTTAATTGATGGTTTTCTAAAGATTCAATTAAAATTTAATTGAAAATTTTTGAACATTTAATTAAAAAATTAATTGAACTACTTTTTAGGATTCAATTAAATAACTAATTAAAATTTTTTAAAGATTCAGTTAAAAGAGTAATTGAAATATAAAAAATCTAAGAGTATAAAAATATAAAAAATCGTAAAAATATATAAAAAATGTTATGTACACATGTATATATGTATCTGTATGTACAAAAAACCTAACTGATGCATCGCATGGCTTTCGAAGTTTAAATGAAGGAAAAAAGTACAATGGCCGTATCCGGTGTTTAATAGTCTTGCGTAAGTGTAAATGCAGAATACTAATACCGCCAATGTACTAACTTTGCCTTCAACATTTGGTCTATAAGCTTGCATTTTTTATCATTATTGTCTTGTTATTTCTCAAAAAAAGGGAACAAAAAGAATTTTTTTTTTTTATTTTGATATTTAATTTTTATTCAACTTATGTCAAAATTACTACGAATCAAAAAAAAAATTAAGCTGAGTAGTTTTTTCTCCCATATAAAATATCAAAACCAATTAAAAGATTAATTGAGTATTTTAATTGAAAATATTTCGTCAAAACAATGTGGCATACTACAAAAAACAGCTCGATTTTCATACATAAAAACAAAAGTTACACTATTTACATACAATTAATAAAAATTGTTACCCATTTCAGAGTATTCTGACTTAAGCTATGTTGAGAGCACTTTTTTGTTAGAGCAGCAAAGTCAATTAAAATAAACATATATTCAATTAACATTTTAATCAAAAGTATTATTTTTTCTAAGCAATCAGTTAATTAAAAAAAATTCAACAATAATTTTTTCTGTGACGTTGTGTAGTCAACGCCCAGTCAACTATCCAGATCCATCAGGTGTCGCAGGGCCGGTCTTTGGACCAGATCATCCCCCTATTATATTATATCCAACTAAGGTACCATCTAAAATAATAACAGCAAATTTTTAGTATAAAATTGCAATGAGTTTCAAAGTAGCTGAAAATAAACTTGTTGGCTCTCACCAAATCCGATTACGTACTCAGCTTAAGAATTAATTTTGGTTTTGTTCTGGATGACATTGCAATTAGCTTTTAGTTAGTCTAAGAAAAGTTAAAGTGTTTGTGTACAACCACACATTCTGCGAGAGGGTTGTACACAAACACAAATACACATGTTTTGTTTCCTTTTTTTATTGCCCAGTCAGCATTTCATGAAATTAATGATCATATTCGCGTCACTTTCGACTCCTCCGCACGATTAAAATAAGCATTTATGCGCTCGTTTTCGAGTCGCAAATGACTGTTCATTCGGAAGAAAATGGTACCTTAGCCGCGACTATTCTAAAAGAGTATTTTATGACTCACATTTCTGATCAATTTCGACTCATTTTCGAGACATTTGCATTTTTTTGTTCACAAATGTAATAAACTTTATATATTATTAATTTTACTGCATGAGCTTGCTGTTTGTTTTTTAAACAAATTTCTTTCTAAGTATTTCTGGGAATCATTTTCGAGTATTGTTTTAAGCAGCGCATAATTGATTGATCAGTTTTTGATCACCTAAAGTAGTCGAAAAAGAAACAATCTTCCACATGCTGACTGAATAGATTCTGCACATCTGTGTCTTTTAATTATAAAGATAATAACGTGGTACGTATATAGTTTCAAAACATTTGATGCTACAAATCAACTACACCAGTTCTGAAGACGGTTTCCTTTTAAGTCGTACAAATATTGCAGATATATAGCCAGTCCTGGATACATGCAACGTAAGAAAAACTTTTTTGCAATTTAAAAAAAATATATATATTATGTACAGAAATATTTGTAGCTTGTGTACAGATTTTGTAATTTTACGAATTTCGTTAAGTTACAAACATTATTGCGCACTATTGCTTTCGTTTATTTTATTAAACTTAGAAAAATTAAAACATTTTTATAAAATTAAAAATTTTGTAAAGTAAAAAAAAATTTTGTTTGCAGTACAAAATTATTCTGAAATCTACGAAAAGTTTTTTATACACAGGAATAAGAAATTTTTGTATTTCACAAGAATAAATTCAGATGTTTCCCTTTGTTATTTTTGGCTTCCGTACACCAAAGGTGAAAAGGAGTTTTCTCAAGGACCATAAGAGCTACAGAGCTGAAAAATTTAAAATTTTGGCCAATACAACAACCAATATGTGACAGTTAAAAATTAAAGGGTGTTCCAAAACGAGCAACGAAAAATGCTTTAACCGTTATAATATAATATACAGATTATTATAAACATGCACTTTAAATTTTCAAAGTTAGTGTATTTTAATGCAGACTATACCAATTAACACTGAAATTTAAAAAATCAATTCAAAACTTATTCAGTTCAGTTAATGTTATTTTGACAACTTGCTGTATCTTGACGAAAAGTCTTGAATTTTTCAAAAACGTTAAAACTAACAAGTTCCAAAATTAAAATGTCACCAAACCGACAAATATCGCCAATGGGGAAGGCGTTGGCTCAAGTGATTAGCACATTGACTACAGAACCGAAGGTCCTGTGTTCGAGCCCGGTATACAACACTCATTAAATAACAATACCACGCATTTTTCTGATGTGCATTAGTGTCCGCTTGTATCAGTTGTTGTAGGAAAGTTCAAGTGATGAAGGCATAGTCACTGCTCACTGAACTATACCAACTTCAGCAGATACTAATCCTAATGTAAAATTAGAGCACCCCCCTTCGTTGTGTACAGAATCATCGGCGAAGTAAAATAACCAATATAATGGCTACTAAACACAACTTTAATAAAATTTAATATGGCACATTTAATACCAGAGGCGCTGCAACACTGCGTTATTAAGAACGCGCAAAAACCAGAGTTGTAAAAGAATGAAGCTTTCCTCTATCTCTTCCTTCACCATCTGTCTTCTCTATCACTAACCCTTTCTTAAAAGAAAGTAACACCAAGTAAGGCTGATTATACATCTGGCATTTGATGGGTGCCATGTGCCCAAAAAAGCTTAACCACTAATTACTAATGAAAAAAATGTTTGATTCAGACATGTATTTATAAAGTTATACAGTTTCATACATAACAAATAGACAATTTTATAGAATCCAACATGATTGGACACTGTTTAAATCAGTAAATACATGTCTGAATCAACCAGTTTTTCATTATTAATTAGTGGTTACGCTTTTTTGGGCACGTGTCACACAGATATAAACCTGTACCTGGATTCTGTAACTTTTTGCGAACTGAAACTCGTAATATTTATCGGCATACTTAGTTATTCGTTGGCGGTAACGATAAAGTGATTCTGTAATTTTTTTTTTTTTGATAGTCTCCAGCTTTATCTTACTCATCATTTAATTCAATATTATGTGGTATGTCAGTATAGAAAATGTAAAAATAAACAAAAAGCAAAAAGAATGATAAAGAAAAATTCAATGAATTTGATCTTGTGACTTTATTTTATTTTCCTCCAACCGACAGCAAATATCGTTAAAATATGTTACTGAATAGCAAAGTCGATAAATTTTCGTTATATATATTATAGCGATACGATTATCGTAACAAAAGTTACTGAACCAAGTACTGGCCTAATATTATTAGACATTCATTGTCTGAGTGTTACTTCTCGTAAAAAAAGATGAAAAAAACTGCAAAAAAGCAAAAGCGCAAAAACTAAAATAAATCGCCACAACCGAATAAAACTCCAAAACTACAAAAAATCCAGAAAGCAAGAGCGCAAAAACTAAAAAATCGCCAAAACCACACTTGTCAAAAATTTTCCCTAAAAAACCAACAAATAATAATGAAGAAAGTGTTGATCCAGACACTTATTTATCAAATTAAAGAGTTTCTAACACAACTAAGAGACAACCCAGCTAAGAAAATTATATATGGTCCATATATTTTTAATATATGAATGTATATAACTATATATGAATATGTATGAAAAAAAAACTTTTTGTTAAAAAAAACCATTCTTGTATGATTTTATACATTGTGGTCCCATTTAATGTATCAAATAATCAAAAGGATAATTCAGTCATTAATTTTATAGAAAATAACAAAACTTTCTAGATAAGAAACAAAGTTCATATTACTGTATTGAAAACTATTGTTAGAGGGATTATTTTTTCTTTTATAATTAATTGCATTAGTTTTTAATCTGATTTCTTAAGCTAAATGTTATGTACGAATATGATTTATGTGATTTTTTAAATAATTGATTCACCTTTTGATGAATGAAATGACTTTTAGTTCGTTTTGAATTATTTGTCCAAACAAATGTTACATTAAAAACAACCTCTCTCTCAAGTCTAAAAAAAATTAATGTTAGTAATTTAATTTATTGCACAGCAGAGCGCTTTTGTGAATCAAGAGTGTATGAATATGAACTTTGCATACTGTGGAGGGAATTTACACATACATGTATGAAAATGTATGAATATATATAATCATATATGCTCGTATACCCTCATTTTTCGGATCCGAACCATATATGGGATATCATATAGGCTCCATACATATTTTTTTAGCTGGGAATGTAATAGAATTTAACAATATTGGCTACTCTTTAACTTGACAAACTTTTCTCTGAATTGAAAGATTTTTCATTAGCATTTAGTGGTTACGCTTTTTTTGGCAAGTGTTTGACAAGTGTACCGTACCTTAATTCATAAAAAATATTTTAGGTTTATTACATGTTTATTTAACAAATTTTCCATAGATATATGTCAAAAAAGCGATTAATAAACCTGAAATATTTTTTATGGATATGACAGTTTATATATAATTGTAATAAAAAATTTGTGTTCGTCTTAAGCATTAAATACATTCACCGCAGCAAGCTACCGACTGCCGAATGACAAGGATAGAATACACATGTTTATATGAGAGTGATTCTTTCGAAGACAGCAAGGCAACATGGCGGCAGGTTGTTGTCTATACTGATTTTGTCGTTGTAGCCCAATAAAACTAATTTCTATTTCTTTGGCTGCAATGAGAAAATTCAGTGTTGCCACTACAATACAAAATATTAAATGAACGATATCGCACAATTATTTCATATTTTTCAACAGAAATATTATCCAAAAATTTATATAAATTGATATGAATTGGTAAATTTTTAAACTTTTACGTCATATAAGTTCATTTTAAAAGAGTATTTTAATTTTTATAAATGCGAAATATTTGAAGGTGGCAACACTGAACTAAGTATTTATACTTAAATATGAGGTACAAATGGTGCTGCAGCCGGCTCCAAAATAATTATGTATCTAGCAACGAGGCGACAAATGTTACTAGCGGCATTTGAAGTCGTGTGTTCGTGTAGTCGCTGTGGTGAATGTGTTTGATGCATTAAGCGACAGTTTGATTTGTGAGTTTCAGTGTAAAATTCGTATATAATGTATGAGAAATACAGAAGAATGTAACAATTCCCCAAAAACCATATACCATCACCATATACCTACAATCACTTTGCCAAGAACTACTTGCAGCAATGTTTTCTTTATCGTGTCATAGAAAGTCAAATTTCGCTAGAAAGGGTGTGTTTGAAGATCAAAAAGGTGCTACTAAGGATATTATAAAACCTTTATGTGTGTTTTTCAAAAAACAATTTTAAAAATCAAAAATTTTAAGCAGGAATAATTAAACAAAATTTATAATGGGCTTTATTGCGAGTATCGTACTAGAACGATTTTGTACTACATTAAACAAAAAATGTTGCAATTTTCTTTAGTCGTAGTCGAAGTCGTAATACGTAATACTCGCAATTAAGCCCAATAATTTAAAAAAATTATTCCTGTTTAAAATACACTCTAGCTCAAGTAAATTTAAAATGTATCACATAAATAAAATGTTCTAAACTTATTTATAATATTCGTACCGCTAAGAATTCTCATAATATTCACAAAATTAATAAATTTTATTTTAGGAAAAATATTGTAGAATATTACGAAAATGTGTACCGTTTACGCAGATTATTTAACAAAATTATTTTTAAAATGTGCGAAAAAAAATTAATTGCTCTTTTTGCAGGTTTTTCGTATTTGAACCACAATATACATATTTGTTGTTCATGATTTACTAACTTCTTTTCTGGTATATAAATTCACAAAAAAAAATTTTGTATTCAAAATTTTCTTATTTACAGATAATAAAAATAAAACTTTTAAAAAAAATTAAACCGACTTCAAAAATAAGCACTAAAAAGCTAAAAATAATATTGGTCTAGTTAAATGAAATATTTTCACATATGTTACCAATAGTGTTGTTTGAAATTGGTGGCAGCAATATTGGTAACTAAGCACATACATACATACACACATACATACATATGTATATGTATGTACCCTGTCGGAAATTTGCCTAACTTTAAACTAACTTTAAGCTAACTATTTCGCAAGTAGTACTGACTACACTTGGATTACTTCGCAATGTAATCAACTGACTACTTTAACATTGCGATGTTCTAGGCGGTAGTCAATTGGCTCACTCTGCATTACTTTCAGCAAACTTAAAGTTGACTTTTTTAACCCCTGACTTGTAGTCAGTAAATTAAAAAAAAAAATTTCTGGGGTTCGAACATGTATCATCAAAATTTGTGTACTCAACGCGCTACCACTCAGCTAAGCTACCATCTAAAATAACAACAGCAAAATGTTAACATAAAACTGAAATGAGTTTCAAAGTAGCTGAGAATAAGTTTGTTGGCGCTCACCAAGTTCGACTACGTACTCAACTTAAGAATTACTTTTGGGTTTGTTCTGGATGACATTGCAGTTAGCTTTTAGTCAGTCTAAGAAAAGTTAACTATAAGTTAACTATTTTTGTTGTCAACTACACATTCTACGATAGGGTACATAAAAAGTTCTTGCAATTTTTTACCGGTCATGTTCGTATATGTATGTTTAGTACCTGTATTAGTGGAACCAACTTCAAACAAAACTATAGGTAATATATGTAAAAATATTTCATTTAACTAGATCAATATTATTTTTAGCTTTTTAGTGCTTATTTTTGAAGTCGGTTTAATTTTTTTTTAAGTTTTATTTTTAGCTTTTTAGTGAAATATAGTATTAAATTTTATAGGGCGTGGATACGCCCACTTTTCTTTAACAAGATTGTGTAATTTTAAGAGTTCAAGGTGTGTGCCAAGTTTCGTAAATATTGGTTAAGTACAAGCATGTGAAATATTATACTAAAATTTAATAGGCGTGTCCCGCCCACTTTTTTGAACGCTATATTGTGCTTTTATTTAAGCTTAAGCTGTGTGTCAAGTTTCATAAAAATCGGTGAAATAGAACCAAGTGAAGTGTTATAATACATTTTAATGGGCCCCGTCCACTTTTTCAACTTTAAAATTGTGTAATTTCAAGAACCAAAGATGTTTGCTAGGTTTCGAAGCCATCAAATAAGTAGAAGATCATAAAATCAAGTTTAAAAAATTGTGGGTGTGTTTCTGCCCACTTTTTTAGAATTGTACCAATGGGAAGCTATACCCTCTCAGACAAAAAAAAAGTTTTACAATCGGTCTAAAATGCACCGAGTTATGAACCTAGACACCTAACCAAAAAACAAAAAATAGAGACGAATTGTTAACCTTCTTCTTTTTTTGAAGTCGGTTAAAAACAGAAGCCACTGTTCGATATTTCGAGAAACCGCTGAAAACAAGCCAAAGTACGGCAAGCGAGAAAATCTTTACTCAGCGAAGCCAATGTTCGATACACCTAGAGGAGAAAATCTTTAAATCTCTAAAGTAAAAAACTAAAATTGAGAAACTTATGAAAAACAAATAAATAAAAATGCACAGTACCCATCAACAAGCAAATTCCATAATAGTTAAATATTCTGATATTTCCCCATTGTGCAATCATCTAGCAACATATCATTATAACATCTCATTACATATGTGTATGCTTTATTTTTAGAAATGAACCACTTATTTCTACATTATTCATCTTACTACAGTGTGAACCATAAATTCTTTCTTAAAACTGTATATAATTTTTTTTTCAAATTGCTTTTCTTTTTTCAGATTTCTCTGCTCTATACACGTACTAATAACAAAATAATCGCTACTTGTCTTGTAAATAAAAACAATTTGTAAAAAAGTTGCCAAATTTTATCTGTGTCATTATCATAAAAAAGTGTGTAAAACATAAACATTCGTACATACATAAGTAAGTGTCATTGAAAACTAACTAACAAGTGTAAATACTTGTTTATTAAACAAATGTTTTTCTCGCAATCACACACTGACACGCACTTACCGTGGATGAGTAGACAGTTTCTTCCCTTAAAAATTTATTATCGCCTGCCTTAGCATCGAATAAGCCCCAATCAAACTTAATGTCCCATGTGTACGCATAACACGATGATACAATGGCTGCTATAATCCAGCAATAGAACCAGGGATTGTCTTTAGATGTCTCGTACTGAACTGAAATTAAAAGAAAATTTAAATATATTTTAGTTAAAAACGGTTTGTTATGCCAAAAAAAAAAATTGCTGCTAATAATATGAGCAGCACGAAATTTATACAAGTCTATGTATGTATGTATGTAGATATGTATGTATGTATGTATATTATTGTTATTATTTTTGAATTTTAATAAATTGAAAGAGTCAAATGTCCCACTATGTCGACAAGAAATTATCTGTCGCTTAGTTATATTGAAAACAAAAATAAAATAAGAAAATTTGTTTTTGTTTTCAATATAACTAAGCGACCGATAATGGTCGCATTCATAAGACGTAACAGTTGCGCAACCGTTGAGTGTTTGTCTTAGAAACGCATAGTTGAGCAGTTCCGCTCCACTCAACAGTTGAGTAATTGCTGCCATTTTTTCCATCATAAAATTTTTTCGCTACCTATAGTCAACATCATGATACAATTATACTAGGTACATGCAGAACTACAACAAAATTGCAACACCAAAAAAACTCATGTATTTTGTTGGTATAAACAAACCCCAAATTGTCGGAAACAACTGTCTTTTGTTTATAAAAATAACAATTACAGGGTAACTAAAGTACAATTGCAGACGCGGCATTCCTGCATGATTATAGTTATTCAGTGTTGCCAATATGGGTGTAGTTAGACAGTGTGTAATTTCTACTCACATGTGTAGGCGATGTAATTGAATTGGGTTCTATTTTTATTTATTATTGTTTTAATTATAACCTACACAAAAGATGTGTAGTGTAATTTTCTTCAATGTGTAATTCGAGACACAGCCATGTGTAAATTCATTGGCAACACTGTAATCATTTTGTTAACACACATACATTAACATTTTTGCAGCTTGTAAACAAAGTTTGACAACTAGGTGCAATGTATACAGTGACAGGCTGGGCTTGTGCATGTACCTAGTATAATTGTATCATGGTCAACATGTTGTGCTCGGCCTGAACAGCTGATCGAAAAGACTTATGCCGTTATAATATATTGCAACGCCGCTTTGTTAGATGGCGGCTGCAAATATTTGTTAAATTTTGAATTTAAAATACGATAAAGGAACGAAATAAACTAATTAATTTAGCCAATCTAAGTTAGTTTATTTGTTGCTCTTTCGTTCGTTTTCAATTGCTTACGTTCATCAACTGTTCATTTTGCAGTACATCCATCAATCCGTTTCTAAGAAGTAACTGTTGGGGCCAACAGTTTCACAACAGTTGAGCTCAACAGCTACGTCTTATGAATGCGACCAATTTCTTGTCGACATCGTGGGCCAGGCCGTAAAACAAAATGTCCATAGAAAACGTACATTTCAGCCAAACGTTATTTTCTTTTTGGATAAGGGTGTTAGTAATTTTATTATTGTTATTTTTGAAGTCGATCCAATTTTTTTTAGGTTTTATCGTAAAATTTTTAGTGCCAATTTAATTTTTTTTAAGGGCGTGATAACGCCCAAATTTGCACACATTAGTGTCCGCTAAGTTTTATAAACTCTAAATCGCGTCACTTTCAGAGCTCAGGGCATGGCCAAATTTTGAAATTTTTCAGGTTTTGCAATATCACTTCTTCGAAATTATATCTAAGATAACTAAAATCATTTAAGTTAATTTTAATTAATATTTCTCGAACTTAATTTGTTTCTATATTTATGATTTGAACGGGCTAAAGTTCGTATCGCTTTTTAAGCCAAATTACATGTGATAATTATTAATGAACAAATAACATCAAAGTTAGTTGTAAATATTCTGACAACACATAGTTGAACGGAACAGCCAGCCGTTTTCGAAGGCCACTAAACCTTCATCATCAGCGTTCTTCTGTGTTGGTACACTGTGTGTGGTGTCAGGTGATGTAAATTTCTGCCTCACATGTAATTTTGCTTAAAAAGCGATACGAACCTTAGCCCGCTCAAATCATAGATATAGAAACAAATTAATGTAGAAAAATAATAATTAAAATTAACTAAAATTAATAGCCATGAGCCTGTGGCAAAAATTAAATAAATATAATTAATAGTACACAGAAAAAAGTAAAAACAAGATTCAATTAAAAAAAAACAAAGATTCAGTTAAAAAATTAATTAGTTTTCAACCAATCACGGAAATTGTAGTATTAACTCATCCATTTTAATTGAATTTTTTTTGGTTTTTTCAATTAAAAAAATATTACATTAACTAAAAATTTAATTGATGGCTTTCTAAAGATTCAATTAAAATTTAATTGAAATATTTTTGAAGATTCAATTAAAAAATTAATTGAAATACTTTTTAGGATTCAATTAAATAACTTATTAACATTTTTTAAAGATTCAGTTAAAATATTAATTGAAATATAAAAAATCTAAGACTATAAAAATATCAAAAATTTTAAAAATATGTATGTATGTATATATCTCCATATAAAAAATTTACAAAAATGGAAACATTTGTGTATTGTACCAAAAACCTAACTGATGCATCGCATGGCTTTTGAAGTTTGAATGGAGAAAAAAAGTACAATGTCCGTATCCGGTCTTGCATAAGTGTTAATGCAGAATATTTTATGATTGGATTTTAAAGAAAGGCTTCGATGATTTCCATATCTACTTACGCAAGACGTTTTGCACCGAACCCCTAATACCGCCAATGTACTAACTAACTTTACCATCCACATTTGGTCTATAAGCTTAAATTTTTTATCATAATTGTCTTGTTATTTCTCAACAAAAGGGAACAAAATGAATTTCTGTTTATTTTATTTTCATATTTAATTTTTTATTCAACTTATGTCAAAATTACTAAGAATCCAAAAAAAATTAAGCTGAGTAGTTTTTTTTCCCATATAAAATATAAAAACCAATTAAAAGATTAATTGAGTATTTTAATTGAAAATATATTTTCAAAACAATGTGGCATACTGCAAAAAACAGCTCGATTTTCATATTTAAAAATAAAAGTTACATTATTTACATACAGTTAACATGTAAAAATTTTTACCCATTTCAGAGTATTCTGAGTTAAGCTCTGTTGATAGCACTTTTTTGTTAGAGCAGCAAACTCAATTAAAATAAACATATATTCAATTAAAATTTTAATCAAAAGTATTATTTTTTCTAAGCAATCACTTAATTAAAAAAAATTCAACAATAATTTTTTCTGTGTAACAAACCAAAAAAGTTTGTCTTAAGTAGAACAAAAATAAGCAAATTAACTAACATGTGCATAATTAGTAAAGAATAAACGACAATGGTAAGTCTGTTGTAAATTAAAGATGGTAAAATTTGAGCTTTCATAACAAAAAGCTTTAAGCAAATTGAAATACGATGAATCAAACAATTCACATATTCCATTTGCAAGAAAGTTTCGTATATAAGGCAGAAATCTACATCAAATGATACAACACACAGTGGACAAAACACAGAAGAACGCTGATGATGAAGGTGTAGTGGCCTTCGAAAACAGCTGGCTGTTCCGTTCAACTATGTGTTGTTAGAATATTTACAACTAACTTTGATGTTATTTGTTCATTAATAATTATCACATGTAATTAGGCTTAAAAAGCGATACGAACTTTAGCCCGTTAAAATAAAATCATTTAATACAGAATCGGAATCCAAATAATCGAAATCGTTAGTTTTTATTTTAATTTTATTTGTCGGACTTTGTAGCATCATATAAATTGTCGAATAGTTTTGCGATTCAAATGCATTTATCTATAATGGTTGCTCAATAAGCTATGTAGTTTTTTTGGTTTTTAGTTGTGAAATTTCAATTTGCCATTTACATTATTAATTAAAATACGTTTTTAATTCTAACCACATTCAAGGGAATTTTATTTACGAAAGCTGAATCATTAAACAATTTAAAAAATGTTATCAAAGTTTGGGATACTAGAAAATTTATAAAAAATATTTAGAATTATTGAACTGAAATGATGTTATTGACTTTAGTCAAAACGTGCTTATGTAGCGCGTTTTTTATTAAACGCGCTAAGACAAAAAAGCGCGTTTGGGATAGTTAAAACGCGGTAAATCTAGCGCGAAACGCGCTAAATTGGCATCGCTGTGCACTACAGTCGTTAAGCAGCTCTGGGTCGAAGAACAGTTCTCCCATCATTGTAATTATTTCATAAGTGCGGTCTGGCTTGTGTGTGTTGTTTGACCTTTGAGAGTTTTTCGTCTTGCTCGTACTGGTTAACTGATCTGACACGTATTACCGTACAAGATTATACGGTAATCCGTGACAGATCAGTCAACCAGTGCGAGTGAGATGCAAAATTCTCGAAGGCCAAAAAACAACAGTGGCCTGGTTGCATTTAAGAAATAATTTCCAACGACGCGTGATGTTGACTCACCCAGAGCTGCTTTTCGACTATTATGCAAATATACTCTTTATGAGGTAGTTTACACGAGAACAATTTTTAAGCAGCACAATTTTTGTTCTTTTCCCAATTACACGAGACTAATTAATCCGGAATAAAATTTATACGTATACACAGCTTTGTGTGTTAGTGTTTTTCGTTTTCATTTAATATTTGCTGTTTTTAAGTTGTGTGTGTATTGGTTTTATGCTGCTAATGCGGGGTTGAAGCTGGTTGAAAAGTTATGACAACCACAAAACCACTCTCTTTGCCTCTCTCACCTACAAACTGGCATGTTATGCCAGCACAATTATGCCCGTGTAAATCTGCGCTATAATATGTATAAATAAATAAATAACAAGTAAGAGTGCTATATTCGGCTGTGCCGAATCTTATATACCCTTTACCAAAGTGCGTTTATGTAGTATAGAGATATATACATAAGCACAGAGATATGTAGGTACATATTCATTTTGTGAAAAAATTCATACTTTTTTTTAGTGCAATTTTTAGGTTTTTGGCATTGTGTTTAAATTGGTGCTTTTTAAATTTTTTTTTTCATATAGGCAATTTTTTGGTTTTGGCGATTTTTTTCCGTTTTTGGCGTTTTTTTAATTTTGGCGATTTTTTTCGTTCTGGAGATTTTTTTGATTTTGACGATTTTTTTCATTTAGGCGATTTTTTTATTTTTTATATATTTAATTTTTTTATTTTTTGACGCAATTTTTTTAGTTTTGACACTTTTTTCTCTTTTGGCGATTTTTTCGGTTTTTGGCGTTTTTTAATTTTGGCGTTTTTTTGTTTTGGCAGATTTTTTTGATTTTGTCGATGTTTTTTTTGTCATTTAAGCGATTTTTTTAGTTTTTGGCGATTTTTTTCATATAGGCAATTTTTTTGTTTTGGCGATTTTTTTCGGTTTTTGGCGTTTTATTTTGGCGATTTTTCTTCATTTGGGCGATTTTTTTAATTTTTGACGATTTTTGGTCATATAACCATTTTTTTTTTGTTTACGCGATTTTTGCGGATTTTTGTCATTGTGGGAATTTTTTTTGTTTTGAAACTTTTTTCTCGATTTGGCGACTTTTTTCGTTTTTTTGTCGTTTTTTTAATTTTGGCGATTTTATTTCGTTTTGGCGATTTTTTTTATTTTGCCGATTTTTTTTTTTGATATGAGCGATTTTTTTTAATTTTTGGCGATTTTTTTTCAAATAGGCAATATTTTTTTGATTTGGCGATTTTTTTCGGTTTTTGGCGTTTTTTTTAATTTTGGCGATTTATTTTAGTTTTGGCGATTATTTTGCATTTAGGCGATTTTTTTTCTAAATTTTGGCGATTTTTGTTCACATAAGCATTTTTTTCTTGCTTTGGCGCTTTTTTCGGTTTTTAGCGTTTTTTTTAATTTTAGCGTTTTTTTTTCATTTTGGCGATTTTTTTCGTTTTGGCGATTTTTTTAAATTTTTGGCGATTTTAAATTTTCGGATTTTTTAGTTTGATCGTTTTAGAAAATTTCAAGAGTTTAACTCTTACAGTTTCCAAGATATAGCAATTTGTCAAAATTGCATAGTCAAAATTTCATTAACTGATGGACCACCCTTTAAATTAAATTTTTTTAATTTTAGTGTTAATTGTTGTAGCCTATATAAAAATACAATAATTTTAAAAATTTCAAGTATCAATGTACATATGTACATGCAATTGTATGTATATTACATGAGATTTTAAAAGTTTTCGTCACTCATTTTGGAACACCCTTTAATTTTTAGCTTTTATATATTTGTTGTTGTAGCGACCAAAGTTCTACATACACTGTCCAAATTTCAGACCAGTACCTTTTACCGTTCCTGAGAAAATAGCCTTCTTCCTAAAACATGAAATAAGTTTAATTATTAGGAAAAAAGTTAAAGTTTTCCAACCCTGGAAACGTTTTTTTATTTTGTTAAATTTAAAAAATTTTTTTTTTAATTATAAATACCAATTTTATTCATACCGAAGTATAAAATAAGTTAATTTAATAAAAAAGTAATAAAAACTTGTTTTCGGTAGTTATTTTCTATGGGAAAATAGAGTTTGAGTTTTCCAGCTCTGAAACCGTCTGCCCGATTTTGCTGATTTTCAATAGCAAAATTTTTCGGAAAATTTCTGGCACTCGAGTCTAAGAACGAAGTCTCTAGCTGTTCTAGGAGCTTCGGAAAACCGATTTCACGTACAGACAGACGGACAGACAGACATCGCTTGTTCGTCTTCCCTATGCATAAGGATCCAGAATATATATACTTTATGTGTCGCTTATTAATATTGTAGAAATTACAAACGGAATGACAAACCTATATATATCCTTTTACCATTTTTTGGTAAAGGGTATAAAAAATAAACATTAATACACTACACACAGGGTGTTCACAATTAAAAAACAGTAAGTGTATTGATACACAAATACACGATACAGATTTTTGTGAATTAAGCAAATATTTTAAAAGATTGTGTATTGAAAATGTAAAAAAATAATAAAATTATCACGAATGTCCTCCTTAATGCCTCTCACGCTAGTATCTTCAAACTTATAAAAATCTTTGTAATTTATAGAGAATACTGAATTATTAATATGAATAATATAACAAATATGCTCTAGGGTACCTCATCAAAAGTTAAATTGAAACACTTCTTAACTCCAGAGCTGAAATCTGTACGATTCTGCACTACCAAAATGCATGACTCTTTATTCTTGTTCTGTTTACTTTTCTTCTTCTTTGTAGTAAAATGTAATTAGTTAATTAAGTTACAAATAAGCCCATTATACTCGTATTTGATGTAACAAAAGAATTCAGTACATACATATGTACATACGTACAATTTATTTCACAATTGACACACAAAAAGAACGAAAGTACGTTATAATATTTTGGCAATCATTTCCATTAGCCCTCCCCAAATTAACGTACATAAATAATATTTGTTTACATATGTATGTAGATGCATAAACATGCAAACATACATACATACCCAGTTAGCCTTTTCAATCTCAGAAGAGTTTCAGAGAAAGCCAAAGAGTAACTTTTTGACTGCACACTAGTGGCCTGCGTAAGCAGTCTTGAAAAGTAAATACGTCATGTTTTTTAAATGTATTCTCGTGGCATGTATTATACTAAGCCAATAATAAATGCTGTCGTACTATAAACGAAGCACGATGGATGTATTGGTGTACGTGTATAAGACTGTTAGCAAACGATGTCGCCAAGACGTCTTGTTTATAACAAACAATGCAAAGAAGTACTGTTGATACATGTATGTTTGCTATTTTCCATATTGTACGTTTGGTTGTGTGTGTAAGATTTAGATGGTAAGCTATTATGTTTGTGTTTAAGGGACGTTTTTTAAAGCAAGCGCACCCAACTCATGTAAATGCATGTGTGCGTTTTTATGTGCGCAGAAAAATAAGAGAGCATACACAAATTATGTAGGTATTTACATGCTTGATGTTTTCATACGCGCCAATGAGAGCAAAAAGCACAAGCACCACAAATTCTTCAGTCACGAACTATTTTCTTCTTTACTCTTATACCTGCAATAAGTTAAACAAATTTGTTGATCACGTTGTTTAGGGTTTGTTTCAGAAGATTTCACTGTAGTAAAGCATTTGAAATTGCCCTCATATCTTAAAAGTTCTTATAAGACGTCTTGTGCAGGTCTTTACTGCACAATACATATCCCTACCAGTGATGGGAATTGTAAATCTTGATTTCATGCCAACTCTGTGTTTAAATAGTGCCAAAATCACTTGAGTAGTGCCAAACTACTTTCTATAAACATAACATACATATTATTACCTTAAGATACCTTACGATAAATATTCACTCTTATTCCAGTTGTCGACATCGACGTCACTTACTTGGTCTTAAGAACAATTTTATACTACTGACAATCTATTTCCATTTCCTAAGGTCTAGAAAATAGCATAAACCTACCAACAGGACCCAGTTGCTTTCGACAACGGGTAAAAATGCCCCAGTTTTTTGGTATTGTGTTAAAATGACGACGATGTCGACAACTGGAAAGACGGTAATTAATTAAAAATTTTTCATTTGAACTACTTTTGACGTCTCCGATAACCCTTTAAAACTCACTCCCAAATAAGCTCGGGAACTTTTAAATCTGCAAAGTCTGATATGGATCTGTAGTCAGTTTTAATTTTTTTAGCGTATTTCGTTTCGTTTGGAAACATTTGTGTAGCAAAAGGAACAATATTATTTCTCTATCCACTTAGAACATTTTCTGGTACAAACTTTGCCTACCAATTCAAATAATAATCCTCGATGTTATACTTAGTTGAAAAATATGACACAAAATAAATTTAAAAAGTCTTTGGGCCTAATTTTGTAAAACGCAACGCATGGCGTTGATAAATTTTTTGTGTATTTTGTTCTTGTAATTTAAATTTTTTCCATATGAAATTTGACAACGCTTGGCGTTGCGTTTTACAAAATTAGGCGCTTTATTTTATCTTTGAATTCTGCAACTTTATGCTGGGAATTAATAGTTCAATTTTGGCGCCAAAATAAATTTCTTCCATTGGAAGATGGTGAAAATTTCGATATATATTGCCTACTAAAAATTTTCAAAAATTGTCGGCACACGAAATAAAAAAAGAAATCCTCCTTAATATTAAATGTATTCTCACATCTTCACAATACATTTTAGCATTAATATCAATTATTATTTTAAGGACATGCGATAAAAATAAAAACAAATTTTTCTTACATCAACCGTGAAACTATTTAATATAAATTAGGTTAAATCATTGCATTAGGACTGATAAGTTGGTAATGTAAAGGAATATTTCGTGGGTTGACACTGTTCAAGGACTCTATTTACAACAGCTCGACAAGGCAACCAACGGTTTTGAGAATACTTAAGAATTTCATGAACTTCAGAGTTGAAACATTTCTGTTGCAAACAAATTTATTTATTCCATTTAGCAAAGATTTGTAATGAACAAAAAGTGCCAAAAGAGAAGCGAGAGTGCCACAGTGCCAACCAACATCCAATAGTGCCAAAAATGACACAATTGTGCCACATTTCCCATCACTGATCCATACTCCATAGACTATGAGCAGTGTTGCCAAAATGGCGGTTTTACCGCTATATATGACTGTATTTTGTTGTCATTAGTCCTGATTCACACACATCAGGTTTACCTGATCAGTTTATGTTCAATTTTCTTTTGAACCTGCATTTGCGTTTATACACACCGTCAAGTCAAGTCATCAAGTCTCATCAATTTGCGTTGTAGTAGAGTATTACGAATGACAAAACAAAACGAAAAAGCAAACTTGACTAGTACGGTCAAGTCTGTACCCCTTTTCATTCTCTTCACCGCTCTCTCCCAAAAGCTCAAGACTTGACGAGTCAAACCTGACGTGTGTGAATCAGGACTTAGCGGCAAGTCTATTTAAAAAACCACCAGCGGGAATTTTAGCGGACAAATTTCCTAGTTGACGGATTTTCAGCGTTTTTCTGAAACTTATAAAGAAATGTATTGAATCAAAATAAAGTATTTTTAACGCAGCTCTGCGACACGTACCCTGGTATTTATGTAGAGTTTTTTTCGATATAAGCTCGCACAGAGAAAAGAAACTAATGTCACTTTTTTTGCAAATAAAAAATTGACATATTGTGGTCGTGTAGTATAATGTGAAACGTCAAGAGGTTAAAAATAAAAACATGTACATATATACATACGAGTATAAAAGTGAACAAATCTCATTTTTAGTGAATAAAATTTAACTAGAGATTAAAATTATATTACAAACCAATTTAATCATTATTTTCATATTAAAAATAATAGTAAACAAATCTTTAAACAAACGGAAAACACACCCAAAAACTCGGTGATTGGACCAGTGAGTATGAGGGAAACATAATATCAACCAAAATGTCTCAAAACAATAACTTTTTCTGAATAAGCAAACGGCAAGATATTATACTACACGTGTAGAATAATTGGGGTCTATCGCAGAAAATATTGAAAAGATACTGATTCAGCTTAAACATTAATATTATAAAATGGAAAAGTCCCTTGGATTCTACTTTTTCCTGCTTCGATGTTCGTGTATGGAAACTCTGCAGGAAATAAAATACCTACTTAAAGAGTAGGCTGAGTTTTGCTTACAAATAATGGGAAAATATGAGATTCCAACATACATACATACATACATATGTATGTATATCTATGAATATGTATCATATTTTATAAAATTTATCTTATTCTCTTTTTTTATCAATAAACCATACAAAAGACATATTATGTTGGTTATAAAAAATTCAGCGGTTATATTAGCGTTTATTTTTATTCAGCTAGCGGTTTTTAGCGGGGTTTCAGGGGCTATATGGTGGGAAATGCCTACAACATTTTGGCAACACTGACTATGAGTATGATAGCACACTCGCATCAACAAGCATGCTTACAACCAGGCATACATATCTATAGCCATCAGCACAAATAAGTGCTCATATCGATAGGAGCTAGTTCGATCAAACCAATGTGCTGTAGATATTCGTATCAATACGTGTGCGCACAAGCATGTAATGTTGACTTTGACTATGTGAACAATGTTACCAAATATGTATGTTCTCATATATAAAAAAATCAATGTGTATAAATTTGAGAAATAACTAATTTATATTATTTATATTATGCATTTTTTCATGAAATCTTTTTTACGAAACTTTTTCCTTTGCCAATTCAAGCGCTAGAGAAGAGAGTGATATAAAAAATGACGTAGCATGAATATCTGAAGCATTTTGGACAACTTTTTTTATTTACTTGTGTTCTTCGGGCCTCCTATTGATAAATGAAAATATTTTCATAGAGCCAATTTCATGAAAAAATTCGTAAATGCGTGGCTGTATTCTTTAGAAAATTTCTACTAAGAAAAGCAAAAATTATATAAACTCGCAAGGATTAAAATAATAGAAAAAATTCCCTAAAACTGATTATATAAACCGCAAAAAAAAACAATAACTCGAAAATTGCCTTACAGCATATAAATCGCGAAAACTTGCAAAATGCGAAAATATTTAAAAAATTTCCAACAACTTAGAAAAATTTAAACGAAAAAACTCAGTAAATTTCAACTATCAAAAATAATCCATGTACAAAAAGTTGCGAACGCTAAAATTGTACGGAATGTCAAAAATTTGAAAAAATTGCGACGATGTCGAAAATTCGTAAAAACTTGGTAACATCAGAAAGATATCAAAGTCTGATACTGATTCAAAATCTTTAAAACTGCCAAAAAAAAATCAAATAATTGGAAACAAAAAGCCCTAAAAGAACTTGCAAATACCTAAAGATCTAAGGAATGCCGAAATAAAGAAAATTCGCTAACATCAAATAGATACATTCATGGATTAAAAATTGGTAAAATATCTTGCCTTATGATTTGGCTAAAAAGTCACTTTTATCACGAAAATTGACGATAAATGCAAAATTGCAAACAAGCGCTAAAATTTTTTAAAAATTGCTAAAATTGCAAGAAATGTCATGGTTAGCCATTCTTCCACTAATTCGGCTTTTTGCTCAAATATATTTAAAATGGAGCGTGTTTTCACAGTCGCGGTTACTTCTGTATATATCTAATAGGGTTTAGGTATAAGAAATGCGAAGAAAGTGATATATGTATGTAGGTAAAACAGCTTTATTGAATTTTGTGTTAAAATAGTTTGAAAAAAATTTTGGTACTTTAGCAATTACATACTACTATTTCTGGCAACAGTTATCAAAAAATATTTAAAAAGTCGAATGTGTTGCAAGTCATGGGTATGTCGATAGATATGTCTATATATCCGGAATATAACGAAGAATGCTCATCGATACATACAAGTATGAAATAAAGTGCGCAGGGGTATACGCAAGTATGACAATCAGTGTGACCATATTAGCTTATTTTGAGCTAAATTTAGCTTAATTGTTTTTGATTTAGCTGTAAAATTTTCATTTAGCTCTTAGCTTAATTTTTAGCTTTTTTTTCAAAACTCATTTAGCTTTTTTAGCATTTTCTTAAGTATCAGTTGCATATTCACAAAAAATATCCTAAATACTTAAGTTTTAAAAATTATAAGAAAGTATCTGGCAGTACTGAAAAATAAGAGTAGCAAATTTCATATTGTTTTTTTTTTTTTTTTTTTTTTTAATACATTTATTTATTTATTGTATCTTCAATTATGAACTAACAATAAGTATTCAAATCTAAAATATAAGTATTAGGCCCGACCACTGTCGGACATAAACTTAGTGATAGTTATAAATAATACATAAGTAGTGATAATAAAAAAATATTTTCAAGCAATCCCATCTGGAGTGTTGAGTAAAAGAGCCCTTATGTCCTTCTTTTTCAAGCGAATGTGGCCAGTAAAATTCAAGATGTTACGAGCAAGCGGATTAGGATGTGACTCGAGTTTTTTTAAATATTTGCCTGCGTATTTTGCTATTTCTTCAATCACTAGTGGCATATTCAAATCACGATGTATATTTGAGTTTTTTATGTACCATGGAGCCGATGTTATCAAACGTAAAATTTTATTTTGCCTTCGTTGGATTCTCTCGACGTTAGAAGCTGAAGCAGTGCCCCATAACTGAATTCCGTAGCACCATATTGGCTTCAAGAGCGACTTGTATAATAAAAGTTTGCAGTCAAGGCTGAGTGTTGAGTTTCTACCAATCAGCCAATATATCTGAGTTAGTTTAAGTTTCATTTGTACTAGCTTTGAGTCAATATGGTGTTTCCATGTAAGTCGTCGATCAAGGTGTATTCCAAGGTATTTTACATGTGAATGCTGAGGAACAACTTGATTGTTGATTCGAATTGGGGAACAAGTATCTCTTCGCAGGGTAAATGTTACCTGAACACACTTTTGCTCGTTTACCTTAATTCTCCATAATTTTAACCATAGTTCCAGTTGTGTTATATGTTCTTGTAGATATCGGGAAGCCTCATGAGGATTTTCGTGCATACTTAGGCAGGCTGTATCATCGGCAAACGTAGATGTATGGATATTGCTGCTCAAAGGCATATCACAAGTATAAATTAAATACAAAACTGGCCCCAGTATGCTCCCCTGTGGCACACCGGATGATATAGTTTCGGGCACACTCATGAATTCTCCTTCCACAACCGTGAACTTCCGGGAAGTAATGTAACTTTCTAATAAATTCACCAAATTTATTGGTAGATATGATTTTAATTTTAAAATTAGGCCTTCATGCCACACTTTATCAAATGCCTGCGAAACGTCAATAAACAGTGCAGAACAGTACTTCTTTTCTTCAAATGTTCTTCTTATACATTGAACCAATCTATGCGTTTGTTCAATGGTGCTATGCTGACTTCTAAAACCAAACTGATGGTCTGGGATACACCCACTACCAATTAGAATTGGGGACAATTTTGACATGAGCAGTTTTTCGAAAAGTTTTGACATTGTTGATAGCAGACTTATTGGCCTGTATGATTCTGCCTTGGTAAGATCTTTGCCCGGCTTTGGAATCATTTTAACTTTGGCAAGCTTCCAGCTGTGGGGGTAATACTCCAGTCGTAAAATGGCATTAAAAATGAATAACATGATTCTAATTACAATACGAGGCAATTTTATTAGCATTTGGTTACTAATTCCATCATTACCCGGTGCTTTCTTCGGGTTGAGTTCAGCAATTAGTTTTTGTACATTACACATTTTAAATTGTATGGGTCGAGGGGGTAGCGCAACTACACTCGGGAAATCAACAACACCAGTACATGTGTTTGGGGTAAATACGGATTTTAAATGCTTTGCAAACAAGTTACCTTTTTCAATATCACTCCTGGCCCAAACTCCGGTAGAAGTGCGCAGAGGTGGTTTAAACTCAACCGGTGTTTTAATTTTTTTCGCAGCGCGCCACAAGGAGTAATTAGATGCTGGTGTTACGTCGAGATTTTCCAGATAGTTTTTAAGAGATGCAGTTTTTTCATATGCAAGCAGTTCTTGGAGTCTTTTAGTGCACTCTTTTAATTTAATTTTATTTTGGGGTGATCTGTGCTGTTGCCAATCTCTTCTAGCACTTCTTTTTGCACATACGAGATGTTCAATATCTGTAGAATATATTCTGTTAAACCCAGTCTGCGGATGGGAGGAAGTTGCATGTTCAGCTGCCTGCTTAATATTTTCGTTAAGATTAGCAATATTAGATTCAATATCATCATGAGTTCTTAGCTTAATGTTTTCAGTGCAATGACTACTAAGATATTTTTTGAATCGCAGCCAATTAACACGACTGACCATTTTCACATATGGGTGAGGTAGAGCACTTCTCAGTGGGCTACAGATTGTAACGATCGTGGGAGAGTGATCGGACGATAGATCTAGGGAAGCTTCGACGTGAATTAATTCCCTAGAAATATTTTTCATGACGCCAAAATCTATAATATCCGGAATTTTATGTATGTCAGTAGGCCAGTAAGTGGGTTCCCCACTCGAAATGACGTCCAAGCCCATTTTTGAAACTGTGTTGAACAACGCTCGTCCTCTAGGTGTGATATGACGCGAACCCCAGAAAGTATGTTTTGCATTATAGTCTCCAGCTGCTACGAAACAAGGGCCAAGAGATTTGTAGAAATCCTCGTATTGATCCTCAGTAATTGCGAATCTAGGAGGGGAGTAAATTGATGATATGACAAAATTTGTGCAAAAGTTTTCGATACAAATATTCGTTGCTTGTAGATGTTCTTCACAAATGTTGTCAAGAATATAATGCTTGAGTCTTGACTTTATTAAAATTGCTGATCCCCCGCAAGCTCTTCCTCTTGGGTCCTTTGAATCATATAAAATGTAGCCATTAATTTTGAATAGGCTTCTTGAAGTCAAGTGAGTCTCAGAAACCAACATTATATCAATATTTTTTTCCGTGAGGAAGTGCTCAAGTTCATTTTTATGTTGGCGAATGCCGTTTGCGTTCCAGAAACATATTTTTAACGTGTTCATGGCTTGTTAACTAATGCTTGAAGCAGTGAGGACTGCATTCGTAGCATTTCTTGCATCATGCTAGTCATATTTGTTGTAAAATTATTTATAGTTAGCAATAGATTCTCAATAGTAGCTTCAAGGCGACTAAAATTAAAGCTTGAGTTTGCATTCGTTGAATTATTTTGAGGCGGAATATTTTGTGTGGGAATATGACTAGTCTTAGCTGCATCGGCATACGATACACGTGAAGTGACAGGTTGGCTCATTTGAGTAAAAGTGGCGGAGTAAGCGTTTGCTGTTTGTGTTGGAGCTAATTTAGGTTTTTGCCCCATAGTCTGCTTAACGAAAGAATATACAGGACATCCTCTGTAGTTAGCGGTGTGATTACCTCCACAATTACTACATTTTTTTTCTGCTAGATCTTTAGGCTTAGTACAACCAGCAGTACCGTGCAATTCACCGCAGATAACACAAACTGAAGGTAACTTGCAGTAAGTTTTGGTGTGACCATATTGACAATTATGGCACTGTACGGGTCCAGAACGCTTGTGTGGTTCTTCAACTGTTATTTTTCGATATAAGAGATATTTCAAGTTATAAATTGGATGAGTCTCGCTTTTTTTCAATTTTATATCGTTTGGCTCAAGTTCGACGCGAAATAGAGGTTGAGGAATCTTCTCCCTATTTATTATGTTAGATACATTTTTTACCTTAAATCCCTGGAGGACGAGTGCATCTTTTATTTCTTCGGGAGCAACATAGGAATCGATGCCCTTCAATACGATCTGCAGGCCTTTAGCACTTTTAAGCTGATATGTGTAGAAACTTTTCTTACCTTTTTCAAATTCAGTAATCAGTTTGCGAAAATCTTTTTCTTCATAAATTTGAATTTTGGTTTCATCAATGTTCTCACCAATGACTGAAATTAAATTTTTTATAAGAGCGTTTGAATTTTTTTCTCTCAAATAGATTGGTGGCGGCTTGGATGTTTTGTTCGTAGATACATCGGGTTCGTTGTTGTCAACTTGTAATATTTCAAAACGATTTTGGCGGTTAATAGAGGATACGCTGTTATCCCTAGACATTTTTGGAGCAGATGAAATTTTCGAAGACTTTGGGCTTCGTCCGCGCTTTACCACTGTAATATATCTGTCCATTCCCACTTGGACCTTGGGTTTTGGGCTGCTATTAACTTCAGTAAAAACTTGGTTAAGTGATGACCACGAGCCCGAAGCGGATGATATCGCTGAGTTAAATGTAGAAGTACTAGGCAACGGTAATGTTAACGAATCACTAGTTGGCATTGGACAAAGCGAAGTTGATCGCTGACGAAAAAGTGGCCTCGCCGTTAAATAAAGTCTACTATCAGATTTCTTATTTAATTTGTTATCATTAAGAGCTTCAGAGCTCTCAGTAAGTCTTATATCAGATTTTTTATTTTTATTATTTTCATTAAGAGCTTCAGAACTCACAGTAAAATAGGCATTTCTGCCATTAGAACTCACTTCACAGTTATTTGTTTTTGAGGTACTCATATAGAGTATTCCTCAAGGGCACTTTTGTTTGTATGTTTGTTTGTTTTTTTTATTACGGTTTTTTTGTTTTTGTTAATTATGACTATGTAAAAAGTATTAGCAATGCAAATAAAGCTAACAATAACAATATGTATTCCGAATATTTTTTCGTACAATTTTTTTTTGTTTAGTATGAAATAAAAACTCCGCTAAATCGACTGTTCACTATGAATGTACAACGAGAACATATTGTAGCACGCAAAGTTTATTTGAATTTAGTTTTGCCTTTAAATAATGCGGAAATTGAAGGTTTATTCAGTGGCAAATTTACTTAAAATAAATTTTAAAAATTGATTTACTTAAAATATCATTATAAGTATATTGCATTCGGCTTGAAAAATTAAATTTGTAAATATTATCAAAGCTTTAAAAGATCTAGTAACAAAAACGGATAAAAGTATTTACAAAAGTGATGGTTTTTTGTTCGAAACAGAAAAGGATTAATTTAATGAATTGTTTCAAGTGTACTTCTTATTGTTATTGTTTTTTATATGGGAATATTATTCATATATGTATTTGAGTTAAAAAATCTTAAAACTGACTTGTTTGTGATACATTTTTCGTATATACACATGTGAGTATTATTGCTTTTAAATTTTTGAAAACTATGGGGGTAAGTAATTTTCAGCTTATTTTGAGAAGTTTTTCATAATATCGACAAGAAACTTTCTATCGATTATTTACATTGGAAACAAAAACAAATTTTCTTATTCTATCGTTGTTTTCAATACAATTTGTGGATCGAAAGATTCATCGTTTCTTGTTGACATCGTGAGCCAGGCCCGCTTGTTTTATTTTTTCTTTAAAAACAAAATATCATAATTAATAAATATTTGAATTAAAAAATTATTCAATATAATAATCAGTAAAAAACTACTTCAAAGTGATCAAAAAAGAAATAAAAAATTTAGCTTTATTTTCTGACTTAAAATTGGAATTTTTAGCTTATTTAGCTTTTTTTCAAACGTGATTTAGCTTAATATTATTTTAAAATCTGGTCACACTGATGACAATGAATGGGTATGTTCGATATGTGCTGGAGTATCCAAAAGACTCTATTGTGAATCGTATGCAGAGCACTTTCAATCGCAAACGAGCTCATGGGGTCTACTATGTAATTCGAAACGAAATAAAATGCTTTCGAATTTGTATACTTGTAACATGTAAATTGGAAAGCATTGTTTTCGTTTCGAATTACAGAGTAGACCCCCATATTTTAATCGTGGAATATGCTTCGCACGGGAGAAACTGTTACCGAAGACGATTCGTGTACAAGAGAAACAGAAGCCGCTTTTATAAGAAGAAGATGCAATCATTTGAGATTTATCTAGAGATTATCTTACAACTCTTTTTTGAAGAACATTGTGAATCGTATGACAACCCTCAACTTCAATGTTACATGAGCCATTTAGATAGTTGTAAAAGATTCGATAACGATTTGTGGAATAGTAAAAACTATTCAGACTTTTTATTTTGTGAGTTAAATATAAAAATTAAGCCCCATATGCAAAAAATAACGTGTGCTTGAAGTGTACGTTAAAACAAAATGTCCATACAAAACCCGGTTTTAACGTACACTTGAAGCACACGTTAATTTTTTTTGCATATGGGTGTAATAAATGTTTTAATACTGTTAAATAAAACTTTACATGGAAAATGTATGATTACTATGTTGAAATTTCCTTTTTAAACGTCTATCGCTCCTATCATTGGCGTGCACAAAATGGTGCTGCAAGAACTTTGAATGCCACAGATCTATGAAAAAAGCAATTAATTACAAGAATTGGATTATATTCAAAACTGTTTACGTACCTCCAATAATTTAAAAAATATTTGCGGCCATATGTACAAGCAAAAACTGGCATGTCGTTAGCATAAGTTGCAAAATTTAACATGATCTGAAAAAGTTTTGCCATTAAACTTCACATTAAAAATCACGAAAGGACTTAGTAGCGGGTTAAATCTACGACGTATTACTATCACTTTTAATGTCAAATTGTATAGAGGAATTATTTAACACCTAATTCAATTGCGTCACTTATGCTAACTTCATGCCAGTTTTTGCTTATATATATGGCCGTTGAGGTACAATACCAAACACAATAAGGGTTTTCATGAGACTGTTCAAAAGTCTCGCAAACTGTGCAATTGTGCATTTTTACACTCTCGTAAATAAAATGTCAAAAATTTTATAGAAATTTATTTACACAAACCTGTTAAGTTTGCCCAATAATTTTGACTCGTAAACTTAAGCTGTGCAATTGTGCACTTTGTTAACATCAACTTCTTGCTTTTTTGGACTTCTTTAGGTACTTTTAGACACACACACAAATTTTTTTATTTTTATAAATACTTTTTTTAATTAAAAACTGCTTTAAATTTTATTATTTTATTTTTATTTAATTAATTTTTTGACGTTTGTTTCCAATTTACATTAGTTGTTTGCACAAAAGGCTAAAAGGGGCTTCATGAAACAAGTCTCGCAAGTTTGCCCAATTGCACAAATGGCAATTTTAAGAGTTCTCATGAAAACCCTTATTAACTTTATACTTTACTTTAATAAATGTTTAATTTTTATAAAAACAGAAAAACACTTGGAACAACCCGCCAGATTATTATTGAAAACTTAAAGAAAGCATCAGCGCAGAAGTGAAGAAAAAACATCAATCTATAACAATAAACTCGAAAATAAAAAAGAAACAGGCATATTTTAGATAAATGTATCGTCTTGTAAACATTGGCAGATTTATAAGGTAGAGTTAAATACAAAGTGTACAATATCACTCTCCAAATAATCATCAAGAGATTCGTTGAGGAGTTGTATATTAAACACTATCAACTTTTAAACAGCTCTTGGCCAGCTGGGTACATACATCCATACATACATACATACATACAAATATATTGTTAAGTTAGTTTTAGTAACAACATTGGAATGATAATAATGGGCGTCAAAATACTTACAGTTTGTGGTTTGATATTTGTAGGAGAAAATCACAACAAAAAATGATGTAGCATATTTAGCGGCATTTACCAAATGAGGAAACGATTCTTTTGTGTCACGGAAACGACGCATACATTGAGCGAAACGAAAATAGGCGGGTAAAATGGCGACTATGGGACGCACAATTGATACATCCTCAATACAATATTGGCCTCCTCCTACAAGCGTACCAAATGACAAAAAAAAAAAGAAATCAAACAGCATGGAATTAAAACTTAATACATACTAAAAGTATTGGTGAATGTTGAGCAATAGATATGCTTGCTATTAAATGTTTTGCTTACTTACCTACACCCATTTTATGCCACGAGGGATTTTGGCCAAAATAACACATGACAAATGGTATGTCCAAGAAGGCAGGCACTATACTGTTCAACTGATCAGCCAGCCAAAAATCAGCAAAATTTACAAAGCACAACGGTGCCATAAACACTCTACTCAACACTTTGATGGACCAGTAGCGTGCCTCATGGTAAAAAGTCTTCGTGGGATTTAGTAGAAATAATATCATTAACGTATGCAGTAGAATGGGTGCAGCATATTGCGGTATGCCCAAAGGATCAGAGTAAATATAGAAAAGTACTGCAATAGCCCAAAGAACTCCAAAAACAGAAGCAATTTCCATGATATTTTGTTCTGATAAATGATTTCTGGGATCTAATTCAAAAATTAAGACATGATTAACACCCGACGAACGCCAACCATAAACATTGACACCCCACAAGAAGAGACACTCTATGATCAAGAAAGGTCCGCGAAACATGTGTATGCCTACACGCCAATCATCGCCAAAGCCATAAAATATGGCCGACAATATTACAGTTGTTAGCAGGACCACAAATGCTCCCGAGAACAAACCAACCTTGAAGGTGGTCCAGGGACTTTGCTGTTCACCCAACGGAGGTACTCGCAGCCTCTTCATGGCCTTCTGACGATCACCTCCCTCAATATCGTGCGTAAATGCTGTCTCTGTTTCCTGTATAAGTCGATCGATGTCTTTGTTAGTGTAAAAGTGTGCCATTTCTACATGCTCTTTGCGCCAAGTGACCCCAAAGTCCACACTCAATAGCTTGTCGTGCTTTTTTAGAATTTTTCGAAAGCCAGTAAAATTGAGATTCTGATAATTTTGCAGCAAAATTAAGCCCAGATAAAATTCACTAAATGCTAATTTGAGATCTTGTAACTTTCTAGCAGGTACATTCTTTCTGCCCAAAGGAGTTTTAGACTTCCAAGCAGGTTGTTTTTTTACATGGCCCATTTCTAGGGTCTCCGCTAATTCACTACGTAGATTACCATATTTTCTAGTGGCCTCAGCCATTTTTTCCGAATAGAAAGTATTGATTTTGGCCAATTCTTTGTCGCAGTAGTGAAAGAATTGT
The DNA here is from genome assembly GCA_905220375.1 of Tachina fera. Lineage (NCBI taxonomy): Eukaryota > Metazoa > Arthropoda > Insecta > Diptera > Tachinidae > Tachina > Tachina fera. Next base: position 68,790,361 of record LR999964.1, read on the forward strand.
TCATCAAACTTGGCAAAATAGCGACTTAATACTTCGGGATCAACTAGTTCCGCAGAGGGGGCCTGCTCTACGGCGGCATAAAGCATGGCTTTCATTTCCTGAAATTAAAAGAAGTCATAAAAATTAAGCAATAAATTCATACATGATATAATCTAATACATAAATAAGTATATCCCAGAATGGTAATGGAGAAAGAGTCCAACTCTCCCTTACCAACCTGCTTCGATATCAAATGATTTTTGTTCGTTATGTCGCACTTGATAGGTGGTGGTGGTGGTGGCCAGGCTGCTAGTTTATGTTGGTCACTACGTTATCTTGTTCTTATATTTATTTATGTATTAAATGGAGCGAAAACAATTGAAAAATATATCACTCTACAATGTACATTTATCAAATACTTCTTGTCACATAATGAATCAAAATCAATCCAACCATCTTCGCGGCATGGCACATACATATTTATTTTCATACACAATTCAATTAAACAGTAAAAAATCAAATCACGTAAACGAGAGAGAATGCAATATAAAGAAATTTTTGTATTTTAGTATAAATCATCACTCGATTACGTTATTGTATCATCGTAAGGCGGAGGGGATGCATTTCGCATCTACATCTGAAGCCCCAGGCACATAGAATCCGTCATACTTTAAACTTCCCATTTTTCAACTTACAGTTAAGTTGAAATACCTGGTTTCTGTTATATTCAGTTCGTGTCCGTCAACGCAAAGTGTAAAACTTGGGCAACTCTTAACTTTTGGCGTACGATGAGTTTAACAGATATTGGTTGGTTTTTTTTTGTATGTTCTGATTTAAGTTTTTGTGTTTTGGGGCAGCAACTAAACGAAATAAATAAATAAATTCAGAGAAGTGCGACTTTGACCCGCGCACGAAAGGTTCCGTACGGGCACGAGATATGTAATTCAATACGAACAATATAAACTATAGTTTTGGCATTTTTTTCGTTTTTGGGTTTTTTCGGTTTTAAGCGTTTTTTTAGTATGGGGGTTCCTTGAATTTATTGGCGCTTTCTGAGTTTTGGCACTTTTTTCACGTTTTGGCGATTTTTCTTTTGGTTTTTGAAGCTTTTTTAATTTTGGCGATTTTTTTATTTTGGGGTTTTTTTTATTTTGGCGATTTTTTTATTTTGGCGATTTTTTTTCTATAGGTTATTTTTTTTGGTTCTGGCAATGTTTTTTAGTTTAGCCACTTTTTTTTCGTTTTGAGGATTTTTTCGGTTTTTGGCGTTTATTTTAAATTTTGGCAATTTTTTTCGTTTTGGTAATTTTTTTTAAATTTGGCGATTTTTTTTTCACATCAACCATTATTTTGGTTTTGGCGCATTTTTCGCCTTTTTGGCGATTTTTTTCGGTTATTGGCGTTTTTTTTTCATATTGGCGATTTTATTTCATTTAAACGATTTTTTCGAATTTGGCATTTTATTTTAGTGCTAGAATTTTTTATTTAATTTTGTCGATTTTTTTCGATTTGGCGATTTTTTTTAAATTTTTGGCGATTTTTTTCAGGTTTTGGCGATTTTTTTCGGCTTGGCGATTTTATAATTTTCGGATTTTTTAGTTTTACCGTTTTTGAAAATTTCAAGAGTTTAACTCTTACGGTTTCCAAGATATAGCAATTTGTCAAAATTACATAGTCAAAATTGCATTAACTGATGGACCACCCTTTAATTTAAATTTTTTAATATTTTAATGTTAATTGTTGTAGTCTATATAAAAATACACTAATTTTACAAATTTCAAATGTCAATATACATATGTACATACAATTGTATGTATATTACATGAGATTTTAACAGTTTTCATCGCTCGTTTTGGAGCACCCTTTCATTTCTAATTCTCATGTATTTATTGTTGTAGTGGCCAAGGTTCTACATACTCTGTCCAAATTTCAGGTCCGTAGCTCTTACGGTTCCTGAGAAAATACCGTGTGACGGACAGACGGACAGCGTAGCGAAAACAATTGGGTTCCTTTTTTCACCTTTGGTGTACGGAACCCTAAAAAAGGTTAGTTTAATAAATAACATAGTGCAACACGAAACAAAATAACCATATACGGATACAACCACGTCATAAAAGACGGGGAAAAAGATTTGCGTCTCCCAGGTTTGCCACCAAACTCTCTGCGTCATTTTTGCAATTTCTCATGCTCATATCTTGCAAACCGTTCTGAAATTGGATTTACTTTATGAACCAAAGTTGTGGCTCTTGTCATAAAGAACAAAAACTATCAATATCAAAAATCAAAAAAACTTCATCTTCAAGATCAAAATCGCAAGAAAAAAATATTTTTAAATCGATTTTTTTTTAACTTTTTCCCTTCTTCAGGTCCATAGGTAGCAAAGCGTTCAAAATTCAAGGAAACAATCAACCACAAAATTTTACCTAAGATCTCAATAAAGAACTTCTTAGAATATATGAACTTCCTAGGAATGATTCTTAAAACCGTTTAGGTAGCGCCCCAAATCTTTGGGGCCCATAAAAAGTGCATGACTTTACTGTCTATACGATATGCAACTTTGAGACGGACATAGAATTATTAAAATTTAAAATATGGATGGAGTTGCGTAAAAAGAGCCAAAATAATATAGTACATAGCTTTAAGTGAGAGTTCAAAATCTTTATGTTATGAACAAATACAACATTTTAGCCAAACAATGTTTATTTAAAGTAGGCAGTCCTACGGTTTGATGTCTAATCGATTGAACTTTAAATAATTTTTAACTCTCAGTTGATTAAAAAGTATGTACTTCTCAATTAATTTTTGTGCTACGAGTATAAACCTTTTTGATAAGTATAAACGACCAAACTATAAATTTAAAAGTTGGTTTCCAACATTTTAAATGATATTTGAAGTGATATTTCTATGCGTTTATATGTGCAAATATTCCCAAATGGGTAAATACGTATGTATGTAGATGCAATTTGATGGAAACATATCAATAGTGTCGAATAAAAAAATTGTGCGAGATTGGCCCTTCTTAGGAAAAACCATAGATTTTATTAGTAGCGATACTATGGGAAAATATTAATTTCGTTTTATTTTTAAGTCCTACTTTTTTAATAAACTGTCCAGGTTTTTTCCCTCCGTTGTCCTCTTTTTATAAATTAAGATATAACAACCCACCTTCACATTGGAACTTCCAAAAATCCCCTCTTACTGGATCTAAATATCTAGCTATAGTTGTTTAGGCTAGAGGAAAACCACTGTTGTGCCAAAAAAAATCGCTAAAATTAAAATAAGTGGCCAAATAAAAATTTCTAAGACTAAAGTAAATCGCCAAAAACCGAAGATATTTAAATAAAATTACCAAAATGAAAAAAAACGTCTAAATCAATAAAGTCGCCAGACTGAAAAAAAATTGTTAAAACGAGAAAAAAGCGCCAAAACTAAAAAAAATTGCCAGAACCGAAAAAACGCAAAAACTAAAATAAACGCTCAAAACCGAAAAAAACTCAAAAACGAAATAAAATACGAAAACTATACATAATATAGGCTAGAGTTCCTTTTGTATTACATATCTAGTGTCCGTACGGAACCCTTCATGCGCGACTGAAGGTCTCACTTTACTGAATTTATTTATATTACATTTATCAATTTACAGGTCATTACTGCATTCATTAATGTTGTGTGGCTTAGTACAGGTAATGTTTGTATTATTTGTAGTTAATGTATCGTATAATTTAAATGTTCAGCATTTACGAAATAAAATAAAATATACGATATATTAATTAACACAAAAATTTTCAGGATTAATTTATATATTGTGTTTTTCGTAATATTTGCATTCATGACTTGTAAATTGAGAAATGTAATATAAAAACAATTTTTTTTTTGGTGTTCGAAGACAAAAATACATAATACAAATACATAATTTTTATCTAAACATCATAAAAAACCTCTATTTGGTTGTGCAGTGTAATATGTCAGTCAGTAAGTAACGTTACTCTTTTATATACATATATACATATGTATATATATCTATAAATATGCTTTAAAAGAAAGTTTCAATTATATTTTGTTCTTAAATTTTCAAGTTCATAAACGTCAACAATCTGACAAACGTCATCGCTCGTGGTTTTAATTAGTTGATGTTAAATAATGAAAATACGGAACTTAGGCCCGATTAAGAATAAAATTAAATTCATAATTTTAAACGGTATGCAGATATTTTAAAATAGATTTCAGTACATTTTAAACAGAAAACAATCATTCGAAAATTACACCGACTATCACTAGCGCTGAACTTTTTTAATAGTCAAGTTCATGTGCGGTCGCGTGATTGAAACAACAAATCGCTCCATCTCAAATATCTTCTCATGAGTTTATAAATACAGAGCATATCTGCCATAAAAAATAATTTTGGTTTGTATGGAAATTTGTTGAGTCAATTTTTTGTAAACCAATATTATTTATTTCTGAATAAGGCCTTATACATACTATGTACTCGTATGTATGTATTACGTTTTCAATTTAATGAATATCACTAGTACTTTATGTACAAAATATTTGTATTGCAAAATGTATCACATGTTCACTTTTTTTGTACATACACTATTATTTTTTAATAAATCGCATCAATGACATCACTTCTCTTGGACTAAAAAGTTTTCTCTTTTATTTTAAAAACTTCTGCCAAAAGAAACACCTGTAAAACTTTGTTTGTAAACAAATAAAACGTGTGCTGGCTTTGTTTTGTTTATACATTACGAAGATGAAGCACAAAAGCAACAAAAATAAACACAAACCTGCGCATTAAACTCACGAAAAATTTCCCTTTAAAGCTTTTTCAACATGTGTTTTTGTTTTTTTTTTTTGGAAATACATACATCTGTGACATCACACATTTTCTTTTAAATATTTTTAGTATCTATATATTATTTTCACTTTCGTTCCTTGGGTTTTAATATTCACACAATTATTTTCTTTTTACCTCATAATTTATGTACTGCTTTCTCCATTCTGGAGTTATATGAGCCGATAAATGTTCAGCAAATTTCATGATTTGAACGAAATTTATAAAACTTAGCACATTTTTTTATAAAATATTTATAAATTTTAAGAATTACTTTCTGTTGTTGATACCAACGCGTTACTTTCACTCGCGATAAGAAAAATATATTTCCCAAAACAATGAGAGTTTTCAATAGACTGAAACAGACACCTTCATGAGAAGTAAAATAAAATTGCGAAAATACATAATATATAATTTTTTTAAAGCTTTAAGCTTTATAGGGAAATAGTTAGCTGTTGAGCTCGCAGCTTTCTTTTTAAATAAAAACAAAGGAAAATAGTTTGAATCTAAAGTTAACGGTAAAAAGTAGATTATTAAATCAGTCATTAGTGGCGCTCAGCATGCCTATCGTAAATGCAGGTCTGTTGAGAGTGCGCCTCATGACGTGGTTGCTGTTATAGAGAAAGGACTGCAGCACAAGGATTCACACTGGCTGCATTCTTAGACATTGAGGTAGCCTTTAACAACATTAGTATAGAGCAGTGATGTCAAAAATAAAACTATAGTTGTATACGTGAAAAAAGTTGTCTCATTCATCTCTGAAGTACAGGGTGGCCCAGAAAGACCGAAGTGGTGTGAAATCCTAATAACTTTTTATTTAAGACATATGTTTTAGTTTTTTGTTTTTTAAATACATTAAATTTATAGGGAATATTTTAAGGTTAGTTATTAAAAATTATATCCCGCAAGTGGTGGCCATTTTCTGCTTCGCACAAATGTGCTCTTTTCAACACATTTTCCATGACCTTTCGCAAAACTTCCGGTGTTATGTTGTTAATTTCGTCTGGAATATTGGTTTTTAATTCCTCAATAGTCCTAGGCTTATTAACATAAACTTTCCCTTTTAAATAACTCCAAAGGAAACAGTCTGGAGCGGTTAAATCCGGGGAACGCGAAGGCCAATTAAAATTGCTTCTACGCGAATTTATTCTTTCCCCAAAGATATCGCGTAAAATAGCCATTGTGGCCCTCGGAGTGTGCGCTGTGGCTCCATCCTGTTGGAACCATATTTGTGGATGGTATTCCACGGCTGGCCTTACAAAATTTTCCAACATGGCCCGATATCGATCACCATTGATGGAAATGGCGACACCTCGCTCATTTTCAAAAAAAATATGGGCCAATGATCCTTTCTGAAGAAACACCGCATCAAACAGTATACTTAACAGGGTGTAATTGTCGTTGATGAAGTACTCTCGGGTTTTCAATATCCCATATCCTAAAGTTTTGTTTGTTAACGAGCTCATTTAATTGGAAATGGGCTTCGTCACTCAAAACTAAGTTATGAATAATGGAAATGGAAAGAACACATTTGTGCGAAGCAGAAAATGTCCACCACTTGCGGGATATCATTTTTAATAACTAATCTAAAAATATTCCCTATAAATTTACTGCATTTAAAAAACAAAAAATTAAAAAAATATGTCTTAAATAAAAAGTTATAAGGAATTCACACCACTTCGATCTTTCTGGGCCACCCTGTACATAGAAAAAAATTTATTTTGAAAGAAATGCAGTTTAGCAAAGCAGTCAAAAATAAATAAAAAGGAGCCTACGGGATAGAAAATTAAAAAATATTAAGTAAAAAAATTGGGGGCGACACATATTTTCTGAGCTATGGGACTCTGAACTTTTCATAGGAAACTGTGAACAATTTCCAAAAATTAATTTTTAAATAGCTAGTCTGATAGAAACTTGAAAAATAAGAAAAAATTATTAAACAAAAAATTGGCTATGACCCATATTCCCCGAGTTATTGGTCTTTTAAGTTTTGATATTAAATGCAGTTTAGTGAAACTGCTTCGCAAAAAATCGAAATGTATAATTAATGCATATTAATTTATTTTCTTAAAAGTTTTGTAACATAAAACACAATGAATGTCGCGAAAATCATTGGCGATCATAGCATATTTTTCGCATATCGCGTTTTTTCTTTCACTGTACCTATAAGGACTTTAATACACCCGCCGCGCATGTGTTATCGTCGCTGTCTCATTGACGACTAAATGAAAGAGAATAAGAATGTGTGTGATTTTAGTTTTCACAATTGTGCTATGAAAGTGATATCAATGGTATAGAGGCTGTTAGGGAGTCGCTGGAGATTCTTAGAATTCACAACTTTCTAGTGGAGTGGATAATTGTCATGCTTAATAGCAGAATGGGAAGAGAAAGCCTGAGGAGATTAGTAACAAGAGGTACACCACAGGGAGGAGTTTTGTCACCTCTGTTGTGGTTTTTGGCAATGAACGCAATTCTTAGGCGTTTTGACAGGAGTGGACGGAAGATAGTTGCATATGCGGATGACGTTGTTTTACTGGTAACGGATAATTTTCTTCCCACTATCAGTGAAATCATGCAGTCGGCATTGGGTGATTTATCCTTCTGTACAAGCAGTAAAGTACTAGGAGTCAACCCAGAGAAAACAGAGCTAATCCTCTTTACCAGTAGATACAAAGTAGAAAGCCTTGTTCTGCCTCGGGTTGGGAAGGGTGGAGCTGAGACTAGTAGAGGGAGATAAACACCTGGGTGTTCTCCTAGATTGCAAGATTTCTTGGAAAAATAATACGCAGGAAAGGCTAAAGCAAGGGCTCAATGCCTACTACGCATGCCTGATCTCCATAAAAAGGAACTGGGGTCTGCAACCAAAGCGCTAAAAGCTTTGAAGGGACACAATGTCAAATCGAAACTTGTTAGTGACTTTAGGAAAGCCCTCAACTTTCTTATAAATATGTATAGTGTCGACTATGTTGGGTTCCTGACCACAGCAGTGTTGAGGGAAATGAAATTGCCGATGAGCTAGCAAGAATAAGGTCGGCGTTAGATTAGGAAATGTCGGACAGCGATAGGTCATTACTATAAAGAACTCAGTAACTGGGTATAAAGCAGGACAAACAGTTCATAGCGAAGTAAGAAAAATTGTAGAGTCTCCAGTTTTTGGCCAAAATTTGAATCAGGAAGATCTAAACTAGTACTTGACATGAATAGGAAGGTGATGCGAATCATGATAGGCACTGCTCGGACAGAGCGAGAACCAGAATTTGGGAGCCTCGCACTCCAGATTTTTGTAGGAGGTGCGGGTGTGAAGAGGAACCAGAAACCATTGAACATATTATCTTTCACTGCCCGAAGCTGCAACGTCATAGGTTTAGATGTTTGAGCAGACGTTTCCATGAAAGCATTACTGAAGTGTAAGCTAGAGGACAATAGGGGCTTCATCATGTTAATTGAGTGGCTTAATGATGGATAAAAGGGTCACTTCTGGCTGCAAACAGAAGGCTAAATATTATTTTTTGGTTAACAGAAGGGCATACCAATAGACCTAATTGGATCTCCGAGTAAAGATGCGGAAAAGCACCACCCTTCCTAACCTAACCTAAAATATGTATATTATTGGCCTGTTTCACAATAACGACACGAAATTTTCGACTTACAATTTATATTGAAAACAAAAACAAATTTTCATATTTTATTGTTGCTTTCAATATAAATTGTCAGTCGAAAGTTTCGTTTCAATTTTCTTTCGTTATTGTGAAACAAGCCATATGTTTCATGTTTGTTAAAATCGATACATATTTCGTTATATTAAATCCATATCTAATGCACTTGTTCCTCTAAAGGGAATGAACTCAAAACTTGAAAATTTTCATTAGATGCTCTTATATAAAAGAGAAGGGTAAACCTGAATTTTTTGGTGAAAGGCCAGATAAAATTATGTAACATTTTTACACTGGATAGACACGATCTGTTTGTTGGAAGAAGTGAAAATTACAGACTTTTGAACATTTTCGTTACCAGTATGTTGATATACTAGGTCTGTCTGCGTACTTTTCCAGTAGCAAATACTCAGTCAACTTTTTTGGGAGAGTAAGACCAATTTTACTCTGTCGACTGAAAATATCTTAAAAAGTACGCAGACAGTATCCAGTGAAATCTTGCAAGAAAACAGCTGATCGGTGTGTAAACAATTGAAATAACAAAGCAAAAGAATTTAGCCAGAAAAATTGCATTATTGGAATCATTGGTTCTGCTTTTACGTCACGGTCGCACTGTATATTTGGACGTTTCTAGCATGAAATAAAATGTTTTGTTTATTATAATTTATTATAAACGTTAAAAATCAACACAATTCTAACTATTTACCTCTGCCATTGTTAAATTTCAATTTTCATTTTCATTTCACAAAAATTATTTCATTCAAAAAGTAAATACAAACAGCTGTTCAAACTAGTTGCAAAATCTTGCAAGCGGAAATTTCTCCAGCAACATTTTGCAAATTCTCTAACTTCCAACTGTCAAAAAATTCTCTTTTTGGCTCTGTCGCTGCAAGAGATTTGGAATACGCAGACAACATTTTGCAAGATTTTGTAACATTTTGCGCAAAATGATGCAAAATATGTGTACGCAGACAGACCTACTGTTTGTTTGAAAAAAACTAAAAAGAATTTTCGTTCGTTAACTTGTATGGAAAACAGAAACAAATGTTTGTGTTTATTTTAAGTAAATTTTTTATAAAAACTTTAAAAGCATATCATTAATCAATAATGTCGTGCACTAAAAGAAATCAATCATAAATGTCAAAGGAGTTAAATTGAAACACAAACACACAAAAATCCTAAACAAATACATACATACACACATACATGCACTCCTGTGCCATTGACTACCCTAAATTTAGGGCCTAAAATGACTTTTGTTACTCCTCAGGCCACATACAGGGTGTCCGAAATTGAGACATCAAATCTATCTATTTATATAATTAATAGGAAAACATGTTTTTTGTAATCCTTTTTACGCTGGTACTACTGCACCGATTTTAAAAAGATTTATATGGTTTTAAAGGGTTTTCAGTACAGATATGCAGAATCTATATTTTCTTGAAATCGGTTTAGCATTTTGGGAGCTATAAGCGTTTAAAATTGCTACTACTACATGCACACATATTACACACACGCATTTATTAGCTTACAAGTAAACAAGAAACAAAACATGAGCTTGTGTGCAGCGTGACCGTTTGACCGACTAAAGTAGCAAATTGCCACTTTTTCGACTACCTTGCATCTTTTTCGAGTGCTTTTGCCACTTTTTGTCTCCCTTTTTTAGAGTGAATTATATAAAAATACGTTAAAAATAAAAGGTTTAGTGTAGTTTTCTCGTTTTATTTTAATTTTGCCCCTTTTTTGATAAATCCCCTTTTTGGTGCCACTTTTTGAAAAATGTCATCGGTCACCCTGCTTGTGTGTGTGTTTGTAGTATTTCTCTTGATTTTAAATTTTTTTCTCTTATTTGTTATTGTATGAAACAGTGTTGGGATATGCTTATTCTTAAATTGTACCATGAAAATGGTAAAATTGTACCAAACTAACTTCAATTGTACCAAATTGTAGCCATCTGCTAACTAAGCATACACAATAAGAATTCATAACAATTTTTCATTTATTGAAAACAAAAACATAAAGAAATTAACTAATAGTAGGTACAGACTTTGCAAAGTGTTTCCGCAAACACGTTTATATTACATGCTGCATACTTTGACACAGACACTGCAACCTACAATGCGACTTATAAACATAAAATCATTTTGATATTTTTGAAACTTCGAATGCAATTTCGAACGCAACTATAAACAAGACTAGACACTGTGCGACCGACAATGCAACATGCCTAGTTGCATAAACACGTTCCTAAGTCTGTACCTACCATAAAGAACTGGGACAAGTGCTACCAAAACAAATGAAAAATATTAGCATAAGCTACCAATGTTGCAAATTTTGGTACTGTGTTAAGCCGGAACACCACTATCGGCACAATATAACGATTTTTGCCGGGTCACCGCAACAGAATCGTAAGTAATAAACCAAAACGGCTTTATTTTTTCAATTAATTGTGAAATAAGTCTAATGACTTTATTACCAATGCAGTGTGGTGCAATTATGTCCTTATATTTCAATTAGTTCAGAAATAACGCCAATTTAGCTAAGTTCTTATGGCTTTATTTCAGTAAGCCGACCAAAATCGGTATATTGTGCCGACAGTGGGATCTCAGCTTTAGGGACCTATGTTAGGAGAAATTATTATTACTGTAATGCAAAGCACAAATTTTTTCAAATTGTACCACTGAAGTATACAGTGTACCCGGGTGTCAATGCAAATGTAATTGTACCAAATTTGGTACAATTGTACCACAAAATCCCAACAGTGGTATGAGAGCCATAATACTTAAAGGAAGAGAGTTCAATAAATTGAATTAGCTTAGTTAAAGAGATTTCGTTTGTGTTTTTAATTTCATGTATTATTTAATTATGCATTTGTATGTAAGTATGGGGGTGGCTGTGTTTTAATTAATTTTTTATGACGTTTAGATAAATTTTCTTTGAATCTTAATAAAATTATTTACATTTAGATTCTAGAATACGGACGATTCGGTCGTCCGTTCGTATACCTAGTTAATTTTAATCTTCGGCAGGCTCCCAATCTCTTACTAACACTATGAATGCCGTTTTTCAATAAACTGTTGTCAATTGTTGATATTTACTCGATAATATTGATCTGAAGCTTTTGAACTGTCGTGAAATTATTACTGTACAATTTTGATTTCAAAAAACCCCACACAAAATATCTGAAGGTGTCAAATTGCACGATCTTGGTGGCCAATTTACTGTTCCTTACGCGAAATACTGCTGTTTTCGTACTTTTCTTTCAAAAGATCCATTGTTTCTTTTGCTGTGTGGCAAGTGGCACTAATTTTTTTTTTTTTTTGCTTTGTGACAAGTGGCATAAATTTTCCTCCACAAAAAGCTTCGAGTCATCTTCTTGTAGCGATTTTCATTGACCGTAACGCTTCTGCTCACAACTGCTATATTCTCGGTTGAACGATCACTACACTGGTAATTCTATTTCCTTTATCATGAACGTATCCATGTGGAGCAGTTTCTCTAAAGAATTTTGTTCTAAATTTTCTAATTACATCTTGAAAACTTTTGCTATTTTCAAAAAATGTTTTATAATAAAAATTACAAGTGGAAAAAATGGCAGCAAAATAAATATGATACCTCAATTTTGAACACCCTTTATTTGGTATTTTATGGGAAAAAAGTTTTACTACCATCGATAGTTCAAAAGTACATCGAAAATATTTTGAAAGCAACATGCAAAGGTATTTATTTATTATACCCTTTACCAAAAAATGGTAAAAGGGTATATATAGGTTTGTCATTCCGTTTGTAATTTCTACAATATTAATAAGAGACACATAAAGTATATATATTCTGGATCCTTATGCATAGGGAAGACGAACAAGCGATGTCCGTCTGTCCGTTTGTCCGTCTGTCTGTACGTGAAATCGGTTTTCCCAAGCTCCCAGAAGAGCTAGAGACTTCGTTCTTGGACTGGTGTGTCAGAAATTTTCCGAAAAATTTTGCTATGGAAATTCAGCAAAATCGAGCAGACGGTTTCAGAGCTGGAAACCTCATACTCAATATTCCCATAGAAAATAACTACCGAAAACAAGTTTTCATTACTTTTTTATTAAATTAACTTATTTTATACTTCGGTATGAATAAAATTGGTATTTATAATTAAAAAAAAATTTAAAAATTTAACAAAATAAAAAAAGTTTCCAGGGTTGGAAAACTTTAACTTTTTTCCTAATAATTAAACATATTTCATGTTTTAGGAAGAAGGCTATTTTCTCAGGAATGGTAAAAGCTACGGGTCTGAAATTTGGACAGTGTATGTAGAACTTTGGTCGCTACAACAACAAATATATAAAAGCTAAAAATTAAAGGGTGTTCCAAAATGAGTGACGAAAACTTTTAAAATCCCATGTAATATACATACAATTGTATTATGTATGTACATAAGCATATTGACACTTGAAATTTGTAAAATTAGAGTATTTTTATATATGCTACAACAATTAACACTAAAATTAAAAAAAATTTAAATTAAAGGGTGGTCCATTAGTTAATGCAATTTTGACTATGTAAGAGCTAAACTGTTGAAATTTTCAAAAACGGTAAAACTAAAAAATCCAAAAATTATAAAATCGCCAAAAATTAAAAAAAAATGCACAAAACGAAAAAAATCGCCAAAATAAAAAAACGCTAAAATTAAAAAAAAACGCCAAAAACCGCAAATTTTGCCAAAATAAACAAAAAATGGTTATATGAACAAAAATCGCCAAAAATTAAAAAAAAAATCGCCTAAATGAAAAAAATCGCCAAAATAAAAAAAATCGCCAAAACGAAAATAAATCGCCAAAATTAAAAAAAACGCCAAACACTAAAAAAATCGCCAAATCAAAAAAAAATTGCCTATATGAAAAAAAATCGCCAAAAATTAAAAAAAATGCTTCATATAAAAAATCGTCAAAATCAAAAAAATCGCCATAACGAAAAAAAATCGCCAAAATTAAAAAAACGCCAAAAACCGAAAAAATCGCCAAAACGAGAAAAATTGTCAAAATGAAAAAAATTCACACCATGACAAAAATCCGCAATAATCGCTAAAACAAAAAAAATGCTTATACATATAAACAAAAAGCGCCAAAAATTAAAAAAAAATTGCCTAAACGAAAAAAATAGCCAAAATTAAAAAAATCGTTAAAGCGAAAATAAATCGCCAAAATTAAAAAAAACCCCAAAAACCGAAAAAAATCACCAAAACAAAAAAATGCCTATATCAAAAAAAATCGCCAAAAATTAAAAAAATCGCTTGTATGAAAAAAATTCGGCAAAATCAAAAAAATCGCCAAAACGAAAATAAATCGCCAAAATTAAAAAAAAAACGTCAAAACAAAACGCCTATATGAAAAAAAATCGCCAAAAATGAAAAAAATCGCCTACATGAAAAAAAATCGCCAAAATCAAAAAAATCGCCAAAACGAAAATAAATCGCCAAAATTAAAAAAAAACGCCATGAACCGAAAAAAATCGCCAAAACAAAAAAAAAATTGCCTATATGAAAAAAATCACCAAAATTAAAAAAAAACGCTAAACACTGAAAAAAATAGCCAAAACAAAAAAAAATTGCCTATATCTCCAAAATTAAAAAACGTCAAAAACCGAAAAAATCGCCAAAACAAAAATTGCCTATATGAAAAAAAATCGCCAAAAAATAAAAAAATCGCCTAAATGAAAAAATTTTCAAAATCAAACAAATTGTCACAAGAGGAAAAAAGTCGCCAAAATTAAAAAAAAAAGCCAAAAACCGAAAAAATCGCCAAAACGAGAAAAAAAGTGTCAAAACTAAAAAAATTGCCACAAAAAAATAAAAAAAAAAAATTTAAAAAAAATAAGAAAATCGCCTAAATGAAAAAAAAAATCGTCAAAATCAAAAAAATCGCCAGAACAAAAAAATCACCAAAATTAAAAAAAACGCCAAAAACCGAAAAAATCGCCAAAACCAAAAAAAATGCCTATATGAAAAAAAAAATCGCAAAAAAGCACCAAATTAAACATAATGTCTAAAACCTGAAAATTGCACAAAAAGTATGAATTTTTTCACAAAATTAATATCTATGTACCTGCATATCTCTGTGCTTATGTATGTATCTCTTTACTACATAAACGCACTTTGGTAAAGGGTATATAAGATTCGGCACAGCCGAATATAGCACTCTTACTTGTTTTTTTATGGATGTGTATGTGTGTGCATGTACGATTCCACGTACAGATAAAACGGATGGACCGATTTTGATTTAGTTATATCTGTTTGAAAGGTGACTTGATCGAAAGTGTTCTTAGCTACATATGTTTGAAGAAAATTGGTTCAGCAGCTTAGAATATTATAAAAGACTTTAACAAAAATCAGCACCTTCTAATATTAATTTGTTTACACCGAAAACTGAATTAAGTAAGTATTCATAATGGTAATAAGAAAAATTTCTGTTTTAAAACATCTGCAGCAACCCAAACTTACTTATACACCTGCATTTGTGTCTCCCGTGTCATGTATTTAAAGATTGATTTCCATGTTTTGTCAGCATAATTTACGAAAACGGCTCATAATTCAACATCAAAACTGCAGCACGTGAAATCTGACTAAATTCAAAAAATGGTAAAAGGATATGTAGAGGTTTGTCATTCCATTTGTAGTTTCCAGAATATTATTTTGCCACCCATAAACTGTATATATATTGTGGGTCCTTATGAATAGGGAAGACGAATAAGCGATGTCCGTCTGTCCGTCCGTCTGATGTACGTGAAATCGGTTTTCCGAAGCTCCTAGAAAAGCTAGAGACTTCGGTATCTGACTGGTGTATCAGAAATGAAAAAGATTGGTATTGAAAATCAATAAAATCGACCACACAAAGCACAGTAGAATTTTTAGTCCACACTACCACACTTTTTTTTAACACACATGTCATATTTGGCAGATCGTGCGATTGTGTAGGATAGTGCATCACGGCCTTTAGCAACAGTGAAATGAGCATAGGATCCAGCTAGACGTCTCAATAATCAAATTCAATGTATTTTTGATAAAAAATATTATTTTTTTCAATTTACATACAACTCACTGGAGATATTAAAAAGTGGTCTTTTATCAAAAGAGAGCCATTATACGGCATTTGCATGAATATTTTACACAAGATGAAATATGGCCGGGCAAAGTATTCTGTATTATTAACTCCATAAATTAATTTTTTCAGTTAAACCAATACGTTAAATTGTATCGGTTTTATTGCCAATTTAGTAATATATTTTTTCAACGATAGTAACGCTATCGAGGAAAAATTATCGATAATTTAATGGAAATGAAACTATCGATACTATCGATAGTACTATCGATGAAACTACGAAAGACCTTTAAAGAAGACAGGGGTACTGCGAGAGCGAGATGTTAGAAACTACAAATTATCTTCCGTCTCGTGACATCTCTGTGTACTTTGTATCGACCAGACGGTTTCAGAGCTTGAAAACTCAAACTTTATTTTGTCACATAAAATTAACTACCGAAAACTAATTTTTATTTTTTTTTATTAAATTAACTTATTTTACATTTCAGTACGAATAAAATTGGTATTTCGAATTAAAATAAAAAAATTAAAGAAATTTAAAAAACGTTTCCAGTGTTGGAAAACTTCAACTTATTTCCATATACAAAAGTAACTTATTAAAATAAATTTTTCCTTTTTCTCTATAAATTAAACATATCTTATATTCTTTAAAGAGATTGATTGATGTAAGAAATCAGAAAAATCAAAAAGGGTGATTCCAGGGTTGGGAAACTTGCACTCTCTGTGATATCAAAATTAACTACCGAAAAATAATTTTTATTTTATTTATTAAATTAACTTATCTTATACTTCAGTACGAATAAAATTGGTATTCCAGAGTTGGAAAACTTTAACTTTTTTATACAAAAGTAACTTACTAAAACAAATTTTTCCTTTTTTTCTATAAATTAAACATATCTTATATTCTTAAAAGAAAGAGATTGATTGGTGTAAGAAATCAGAAAAATCAAAAAGGATGATGCTGATGATAAAAGTAACTGGATCTAATTAAATTTTTTCTTTTTCTCTATAAATTATATATATTTTACATTTTGAAAAGAAAAATTTAGTGTATGTAAAATTATAAAAATAAAATTCACAGCTCCAGGGTTGGAAACTTTGATCTTTTATTCTAGATATTAAAGTAACTAAATAAAAATATATTTTTAATTTCCTTTTTTCTTTGTTCACTTGACATACTTTATATATATTTGTTAAGAACTACCTGATTGGTATAAGGAAACAGAAAAATTTGAAAGGGTGAAATTAGGGTTGAAAAATTAAATTTTTTGTATATAAAAGTAACTAACTTTTTGCTTACAAATTATTTATACTTTATTGCTTAGAAAGAAATAGTTTGGCGTAAAAATTATAAAAATAAAAAAAAATTGCTCCAGACCTTGGAAACTTAAAATTTTTCTAGTATAAAAACTAATTAAATAAAACTAATTATTTCTTTGGTAATTGAATACATATATTGCATATTTTAGAAAGAAAAAATTTTTATTAAAAAGTAGAAAAATCAAAATTATAGTTCCAGGGTTGGAAATTAAAAAAAGTAATTGGTGGAAAAAATATAACCAAAAACTATTTTTTTCATTTTAGTTAATTTTGATTATTATTTTTCGAACTTAATTTGTTTCTATATTTATAATTTGAACGGGCTAAAGTTCGTATCGCTTTTTAAGCCAAATTACATGTAATAATTATTAATGAACAAATGACATCAAAGTTAGTTGTAAATATTCTGACAACACATAGTTGAACGGAACAGCCAGCCGTTTTCGAAGGCCACTAAACCTTCATCATCAGCGTTCTTCTGTGTTGGTCCACTGTGTGTGGTGTTAGTTGGTGTAGATTTCTGCATTTTTTTAAATTAAACATATTTCATGTTTTAGGAAGATCTTTACCCTAGATTTTTTATATCTGTTCAATTTTTATTTAAGTATACGAAAGTTTTTGCCATGTTGCTTATTATGCTCTCAGCACAGTTATATTTCAAGCCGATGGTCTTTCGTTGATAGCTTATAGCGAGTTCTGATTAATTTTTAGGGTTCCTCACATCAAAGGTGAAAAGGAACCCTATTGTTTTCGCTACGCTGTCCGTCTGTCCGTCACAGGATATTTTCTCAGGAACCGTAAGAGCTACCGGACCTGAAATTTGGACAGAGTATATAGAACTTTGACCGCTAGAACCAAAAATACATGAGAGTTAAAAAATAAAGGGTGTTCCAAACTGACCAACGAAAAATGTTAAAATCACATGTATTTATACAATGCAATGTATATTATATGTAATATACATACGTACATACATACGTATGGAAACTTAAAATTTTTAAAATTAGTGTATTTTTATACAAACTACAACCGTTAACACTAAAATTCCAAAAGCATTAAAATTAAAGGGTGTTCCATCAGTTAATGTAATTTTGACTATGAAATTTTGACAACTTGCTGAATCTTGGAAACCGTAAGAGGCAAAGTCTAGAAATTTTCAAAACGGTTAAACAAAATATACCAAAATTATAAAATCGCCAAACTGAAAAAAAAATAAAAAAAAACCAAAATGAAAAAAATCTCCAAATTAAACAAACGCCAAAAACCAAAAAAATCGCTAAAAACAAGAAAAAAGCATCAAAATAAAAATAACGAAAAAAAACGCCAAAATTAAGAAAAACATATTGAAAAAACGCTTTAACCAGAAAAAAAATCCCGAAAACGAAATAAATCGCAAAAGGCTAAAATTAATATAGTATTACGTGTCTAGTATCCGTACGGAACCCTTCGTACGCGAGTCAGAGCCCAACTTTACTGAATTTATGAAAAAATTGTTCCCAAAAAATTTTCAAACAAAAGTTTGTTTGAAATAAAATTTTGATTCAGTAAATATTTTTTACTATTCCAGTAAATAGTTTGATCCAATTTTGTTTTAAGCAAAACAAAAAACAATATGGAGTGAAAAATTCTAGTTGATACAATTAATATAAAGTAATACTTTTAACAAAGTTGTTAAGAGAACATTTCTGTTCCAATATATAAATTGCATACTGTACACAACTGTTCTTTATTTTATTTAATTTTTATTTTCATTAAAACATTTTATTGAATCAGACAATCTGTTGATTGAAAAAATCGGGGTTTTTTCCAAATTGAAAAAATTAGTATTTGATTCAGAGAATTTTGTGATTGAAATGAAAAATTAGTTTTTTCTGTGACAAGTAGAGAGCAAAAGGAAAAGAATGCTGAAGGAATGCGCCACTATCGCGCACGCAAAAAGTATATACTGATCATCCAGAGGTGCGTCATTCTTTACCTTATAAAGCAAAGCAGTCATTTTACAAAGCTGTGAGTCGGGTGAAACAAATGGTTCTTAAACAGCTTTGCGAAGAATTTTACACCGAGCTATCATCAAAAATATATGAGCTCGAAAATCTAAAGAAAAACTAGAAGACGCCAACTGGAAACGCAGAGGTTTTAGAAGAGCTACAGGCACAACTACCAAAGTTCAAGATGCACTTTTATGTAAACAATGTTCAGTCAGAAGACTTTAAACTTGTAAAAGAAGCAATTAATCAAGATGAAGCTGTTATTCAAATTGATTTCACGGAGAACTTTTCCCTAATTTCACAGGATGAACTGCAGGCAGCTTATTTTTCTTATGAACAAGTTACTGTCTTCACCTGCTGTGCCTGGATGCAAAGTGAGACTCAGTCAATTGCCATCATAAGCGATGATTTAATAATGATAAATATTCCGTATTCACCTTTCTAAGAACAATTATAGATTTTCTTATTGAAAAAAATCCTGGACTCAGTTTAAAAAAAAATGGTTTGTCAAGTTTAAGGCCCCTTTCACATTAGGCAACTTTACTTGCGCAAGTCTTGTGTTTGTGGGTGTGAGAGGAAAGGTCGGTTGAAGGGGAAAGAATTGCCGAGATTTGAGTACAGTCTTGCTTGAACTTGGCAATTCTGCCACAATTCTGTTTCAGCTGTCATTGTTGGCTTGGGATATTAATTTGTTTTTGACATTGTCTTTTATTTGTTCTTCGGTGTGTTGTCTAATTAATTAATTTTGTGTTAAGAAAATTTTATTTGTGAATAAAAAGTTACAAAATAATGAGAAATGAGAAACAAAACGTCAACAAATTAAGAAAACTCGAGCATAAGAAAATTAAACTTGCTCAACAAATGAACTGAATGTGAACATAGAAGCAAGTTCAAAAGAAAATAAATAAAAATGAAAATTATACTTGCGCAAGTAAAGTTGCCTAATGTGAAAGGGGCCTAATTAGGCTTCAAGTGATTTACAGTGCCAAAATTACTTAGTAATTTTTTGCTACATCTCACGGCAAGGGTGCTGTTGATGGCATAGGGGCAATATTAAAAAGACATATTTGGACGCAAATAAAGGCGAGACAAATAACAATTCGTAATGCGGAAGCGTTTGCCAATTGCGCAACTAATAAATTAAAAAATATCAAAATATTCTATCGAAATAAACAAGCCATAGCGGTTACTCGCGTTCATCTTAATCCCATATGGGAACATTCTTGTTTGACCGGGATTCAAAGGCCTCAATTACAAAACTTCGCGGAAGCTTCCCAAAATCAAATTATATCTCGTTTTACCTTTAAGTCCACACAATGTTTAATAACTAAATACATCAACTATATTGACAACAAATGAATACATTCATACATTAGGTTTGTTCATTTACTGAAAATTATTACGAATTTGCAACAATTGTTACTGGAAAGTGTTCATTAACTCAAAAAGTTTGCAAGGAGAGAGCGTCAAAAGAGAAAAAAAATTTGAGAGACAAACAAATTCCTACAAATTGTTACTAAGAAAATGTATACTTGCAAGAATTATCCAACCCCCTTTTTTTATTGTCCAATAAATTATTTTAAAAATATTTGAAAAAGGAAAACTGAAAAAATTTTATTTCTTTATTAAAAAACATGTATACGTATGAAAAAAGAAAGCATGTTTTCTTAATTTATTGTTTTTCCTCCATTAAGTCACATAAATTAAATTTTAATGGCAAATAATTTTGTTTGTTTCTCATATATGATCAGAGATGGAAAGTTGAATTCTTGTATTTGTTAATGGAATACAATTAAAAATGTATGAAAAATGCATCATCTTAAATATACATGAAGCTGTGTAAAGTATTTCATTTTAAATATGAATTTCTTAAAAAAATTGCACTTTAAAATATTATCAAATAAAATACATCAGAAAATACAATTGTATCATGATTTCCATCCATGGTTCGAATATGAATAAAATTTTCTTGCAAGTTTTTACAAGTAAAGCGTTCATTTACTTTTTCATATCTGAGAGAGTAATTTTGTAAATTTCTGCCTTACTCTCTCGTTGCTAGTTTCTGCTGGGAGAGTAAATGAACAGACCTATTATTAACGAACAAAACTGCCTTATTTTAATTGAACTGAATTTTTTTCGTTTCCAATAAAAGATGCATTTTATTTATTACCTTGTTCTAAACAAATGAGTACATATCACAAACGTACCGTGTAATGGTGCGCACTTAACATGCGCGTGACGATGTTAAAAGTTAAAAAAACTATAATATCCACATGTATATAATTTTGTCAAAGTTGTATAGCTATTTATATAATCTAAGATAGCTTCTAATAGCTGTAAAAAAATAAGAAAATTCTATCTCAAGTGGATTCGCAGAAATTTAAAATATATACTGACATCACAGTTTGAGAATATAATTTATGAAGGGCGTTCATACGCAATATATCGCTTTATATCACCGAAAATAAAAAGTCGTTTCATAAACACTTTACACATTTTAAGAACTGGTACAAAATTCATTAGTTAGAACCTAAATGTACTCACGTAAGAAAAACCTTCCTTAAAAAAATCAGCTATCATTATACGCACGCCGTAACAGTGCGCGACATAGATTTCATGAACTATAAAATAAATTAAAGGAAATATTCCGTTTCATTTCCCTGAAACCGATCCTTTGTGCTGAAAAAAATCTATCAAATTCTTTAGGAATAAACGTTTACATAATAC
Source organism: Tachina fera (assembly GCA_905220375.1). NCBI lineage: Eukaryota > Metazoa > Arthropoda > Insecta > Diptera > Tachinidae > Tachina > Tachina fera. Next base: position 68,811,944 of record LR999964.1, read on the forward strand.
CGCGATATATACATACCTTTTCCAATGGGATGTTTAAATTGAGACACATAAGAATTTTGCAAAATCAAAGATTATTAAATAAAAGAAGTTAGTTTACTTGGTATGAATGTACAATACTAAAAATATTTTATAGGGTTATTAAAAAAATAAATAGAGAAGATTGAAGTTCGAAGCTTTAGCGAACATTCGATTTTTTTTAGATTTGCAAACAAATATTGAACAATTTTGTTGTAGTGAGCATTCGTTTATATCGAATATCAGGTCAAGTGGGATTTTAAATATGGTTTTCATTGGATAATTTTGATATAACGGCGTTATTTGTTTGTATAGCTACCCAGTGAAAAAAATGGAAGTCATTCTAGTGGAACTACATTTTCATTGCTTCCAAAAAATCGATATTTTTAATTTGCCGAAATTGAGCAAAAAACCATGTAGAAGCTTATTTTAGTCATACAAGACCTTGTAACTCCTCCATAGTAATAGAAAATACTGATCAGAATTTAAAAAAATTTATTTTTTTAAAGAAATTTATGAACTAATTTTAGTCCAAAATTTAAAAGTTATTTGCTTAAATTTACATGAAAACACTGTTTTGGGCTTAAATTCGTATAAAAAGAAACGAATTGTTAAAATAGGTAACTTTTTACCATTTTTCCTAGATTAAAATATTATTATAGAACACAAAAAAGGGAATTTTTCTTAATATCGCTTCCAATTCAGTGACCAGGCATCGAAAAAGAGAATTTCTTGCAATGACAACCCTATGTAAAACTCATTAGATCGGATCGAAATTTGCACTACTTCCGCATCGTAAACTCTACATTTTCATGACTTTTTTGGAGTCTCTTTTTTTACTGGGTATGAGTGCAACAAACTAGTAACTTATTCATCAAGTATCTTAAAATAGATTAGTGTATTACTACTACTAATATATGAATGTATATAGATGTAATCACCCTGCTAGCATTTTTGGAAATTTTTAATTAAATTTGATTCTTTTTTAATACTTTCAAGTGATCAAAAAACAAGAATACGCGCTCGGAGAAAATGGTACCCTACATGCGACTCTTCTTGAGGAGTCTTTTATTACCCGCTTTTCTGATCAGTTTCGACTCATTTATGACTCATATATTTTAAAATAAATAAATAAATTACTTTTAAAGCATAAGCACGACTCATTTTCGAGTATTTTTTCAAGCGCGCAAGTGTTTAATCAGTTTTTAATCGTCAAAACAATCTTCCAAATGCTAGCAGGGCAATTTCTTAATAATTGCATTTGAACTTTTATTCAAACACCGAAGTATAAAGAGATGAACCGTTTTTTGCTCTCCTGAAAACATGTATTTTTTAATTTTTGCTAATACCAAAAAAAAATATTTAATCGAAAGATACCGAGAGGTCACTTACTAAAAATTGCACTAGTACAAAAAATTATATATATATAAATATGCTTATGTATTTATCTCTATACTACACAAACGCACTTCGGTAAAGGTATTAAGATTCGGCACAGTCGAATATAGCACTCTTACGTCCTTTTTCACAATGTATGATTAAGAATTAACGTGAAATTTAACTGACAGTTCATCATACAAAACTTGCCGTTAAAGTACCCGTTAACTTTTAATTTTACATTGTAAAAAGATCCATTACTTGCTTATTAATTATTTTCATTACTGAACAAACTCATTCTACAGTGTAGAATATGCACAAGCATTACTCGTTAGAATACAAAATTATTATCTACAGATAGAATATTTGTGTTATCATACCATAAAATTTTACATAAAAGTTAATAAAAAAAATTTAAATTGTGAAATGCTGACGTTTAAAAATACAATAAAATAATTACACAACAATTTGTGCGTTTGTTAAAAATATATAAATGACACCATATAAACTTGAGTTTCTTAAAAGATCTTCCAGACTACGATAAAATTCATGGCCGTTTTTAAACCCCGGCAGCTTCAGTATTCCATGTCAGAAAGTCATAATATCAATTTCATGAAATTTAATGAGATGCAGAAAATAGGTGAATATCCTCAAAAATTCCTCATAATACTGCTGAATACCAGTAAGATAATTCAAGGTTCCGCAAACAAAAAAATTGTTGTACAAAAAAAATAAAAATATCTTCATATTTATGGACAAGTTTCAATAGTTAAAATGATAGAAAAATTTTAATTCCAAGATTGTGGGATTTCTCTTAATATGTGGGGATATTAGGAGAAATCCCCCAATTTGGTGGATAAGTATCAAATACCGGCAGCCCTATTAATAATTCAATATAAATACAAGTGCATACATTATGAATACTTTTTATTATAATAAATACTACAGTAATTTTTAGTTGCTTGCAAAGTGGGACATTTATTAGAATTCAAAACACGAACGATGCATAACAACAAACCCCACGTACAATGGCGATGGACTACGTATGATCTACTTTTGACCGAAAGTTATGGTCAGGCTGACGTTTTGCATTTTAAACAGAAACGAAATTTTTACTCACATTTTCCCTTTAGAATAGAGTAGAGAACCCAAACCAGAGGGTCTTATCGTATCAAACTCATTTTTGCTCTTTGTTAAGGTGCATTCGCTCAAATTAATTACGCTACGTTGTTTGTTGTTATAAAATGTTTATAAAATAAATTTATTTTTTGCTTATCACTCAAATTTAATTTTACTTTTCATTTTACAAAGTTCAGTTTAGTAGGGTCGGGTTGCTCGTTCTAATACTAAGCGAACGTTATCGGATATTTTAATTAAGTAGAAGCGTTATCACTGTTTTTTACATATTAAAGGAAAACAAATATTTCGAGTCAATTGAACGCTAGTTGGCTGTTAATATATTTATTAATCGAGCAATTTATTATATTCGCGGTTGCAATTATTGTTCATAATTCGTTGTCGCTTACTAGTGAAAGATACAATCAATTAAAACAGTTTTTATTTTCTTAAGTACAAAAAAAACAACAAATTGAAAGTGAAGTTGCATAAAATACGAGTACAATTTGTATAAACAGAAGAGTAAAAATGCCTGTTAAAACGTTGACACCTACTAAACAGCAAATTGATGAACTTCGGAACAAGTTTATTGAAAAATATGAAAAAAGTCCCCCACCAGGTAAATTTAACTAAAATTTTTTCATAAGGAAAGCTAACAAAAGATTAGATAGTGGAATTCAGTATCAAAAAAACTTTTTCGACTTCATTTTTAATAATATGTATTATTTATTGTAAATTGAAACGAAGTGCATTTATATTGTTATTAAAAAATATAGGAAATAGGAACATACAAATGCATACGTCAGTCTGTATATACTTGCACACAGACATATACTCCTTCTTTTGGATGTTAAAGCCGTGTTCGCTCGCTCATATATTTCTCACTTCTTTCGGTAGAGTATCTGAAAGCACTGTTGCCAGAACTTCTAGATGTGAAATCGTCAAAAACTACAGATTTCTGTGAAAAAAAATCGTCAAAATCGTCAACTCATTTTAGAAAATCGTCAAATCAAAAATATTAAATTTTTTTGAATTTTAATTGTTTTATTACAAAAATTATTACAATGATTCAAACTTATTAATTATGCTTCCAACAAATATACACATATACATTAATATACACATATGTATGTATATAATCTAAACATGAAAACAATTAAAATTAAAAATAAAAGTTAAAAAAACTTAAAATGAAATCAAAATTCACATGCGTACATACAACTGTATTTATTTTTAAAACAGATAATTTATAAAAAAAAATAATTAGCATTTATGTTATAGAAACATTTTATGTATAAATATCAGAATTTAAAATTTTTAACAAATTTGAACTGATCTCAGTGTCATAGCAGTTTGACTTTTAAAGTTTTAAATAGTCCTTTGTGTATAGGATGACTTCTAAGGAATCGTTTTGTAAACGATTATGAACTTTGGTTTTATTTAAATTCACCTAAATATCCTTTCAACATTTGCCGATGAATGTGGTAAAATCATTATATTGCGAATAAAATTTTTTAAAATTGGGAAAGCCATTTTCATTTCGGATATTTTTTCCAAAATTCTGTAAAGTTTGTTTCCTTTCCTTCAAAAATAGTTTTAAAATCTAATAGTTGCAATTCTCTATCATTTTCGTTTAAGAAATTTGGAAAAGTCTTTGCAATGTCCAGAATAGAGTTGGATTCGCCATTTAATATTAGGTTTGGATGAATTATGTTTAAAGATTTATATTGACTTTCAAAATCAAATCTTTTTAGTATCTGGTCACATAGTTCAATGTAAAATTGTAGGTATACAATTATTCATTATTTCTTCTACATCGATTTCGCAAAGATTTGAATTTGAAAGAACTTCTGCAGCGTAAACACATATATGTATATACTTTTTTATTATTCTGGAAATTAAATTTAGAAAAATCGTCATTTCTGGACGTAAAATCGTCACTAGTGCATTTTGAGAGGTAAAAATCGTCAAAATGCAGAGAAATCGTCAATTCTGGCAACGGTGTCTGAAAGGCCTTCAAATCAGAGTGACCCTTTGATCGAGTAAAGTGGCAAATTGCCACTTTTTCGACTGCCTTTCCACTTTTTGTTCCCTATTTTTTGAGGTGAGTTTTATGAAAATACATTAAAAATAAAAAATTTAGTGTAGCTTTCTAGTTTTTTTTTTTTAATTTTGATCCTTTTTTGATAAATCCCCTATTTTGTGCCACTTTTTGAAAAATGTCATCGGTCACCCTGCTTCAAATTAATGGATTTCGCTTTTGCTTTGGTAACAAGCCTTCTAATAGCAAGGAACGTAGAATGTGTATCTATATAAAGCACTATTAAACAGCTGGATAAGAATAGTAATTGAATCAAAAATAAAATCCTAAGCAGACCTTTGATAAGGCCTGAAGTAAAAAGGTATTCTGAGTTTTCCCGTTGGGTTTGTATGTACCAGAGCTGTAAAACATTGCAATCAATTGTGATTGCAATCAAATTGATTTCAGCCATGATACAATCATACTAGGTACATGCATAACCCCAGCCCGTTACTGTATACATCGCATATAATTGTCAAACTTTGCTTACAAGCTGCAAAAATGTTAGTGTATGTGTGTTAATAAAATGATTATAGTGTTGCCAATGAATTTACACATGGCGGATGTACCTAGTATGATTGTATCATGATTTCAGCCATACTGATTTCATTCTTCTGATTTCAAAATGATTTCAGATTTCAAAATGAAATCATTACAAGATTGCAATCTTTCGTGATTGCAATCATTTTGAAATCATTTTTTTAGAAGTGATTGATTGCAATCAATTTAATTGCAATCAATTTGATTGCAATCAAATTTTTGTTGAAATCATAGGATTTCAATCAATTTGCCTGAAATCAAATCTAAAGGGCTAGCATTCAATAAAATATTGTAGATTGCTTAGAGAGGTTGAATTTAAGCTTGCGGTTTTGACCTGTGTGTCCTGAAAATGCACGGGCTATAGGATCCTCTATAGAATTAGTGGAAAGCCCCAGATTTTATCTTTTTCTAATAGATAGCTGTCTGTTTGTTCTTAATAGGACTAGCTTTTCAAAGTTGCTATCTGAAAGTGATGAATTTAGCAACGTTGCAAACAAAAATAACCTTTCTACTGCAGCGGATGATGGTAAAGATGCGTTAAATCTCATAAATGTGGATTTCAAAGTCGGATACCGATTAAGCATTTCAAATGATGTGTCCCTATCTGTGAGGTACATATAAAAGCGTGCATGAGTGGGATTCTCTTGTGTTTCCCATAAAATAACTGGATTACCTAAAAGGGAAAATATATTATTTTCTTAATAAAAATTGTTTATATACATACATACATATGTATATATGTATGTAATTGTGCTATAATTTCAACGCAAAAGTCAAAGAATTTTCTAACTGCATTTGAATTCACTTGGGGCGATGGTAATGGAATTTCATTAGGAGAGCGCTTTTGCCTAAAGCTATGACTTCGTTGATTTTTACCTGGGTAAATGACGAATTTAAAGCTGATATCTATTGCAGCTTAATTTGTGGACAAAAGACAGAAGGTATAATAGCGTCATTGACATCCGCCGACAAATTAAAATAGTTTTGGAACCGAGCTTCCACTGCTTATAAAACTGAACAGGACAAGAGCGATATATGTATATTCGTTGTTGTGACTATTTGATATTTTAATGTATTGCACTCGAATTGTGGCTAATGTTGGCAAACGATATCCGTATACCATTCCTTTGCTTCTCTGCAAAAAATCTATGGATTCAGCTATCGGCTTTAATAACATCAAATAATATTCGATGTAATTGAAATCGGTTTCTGCAAAACTTGGCTCTTTGAACATTCTGCACAACTCGTTGAGTTTGTTCTTGTTCTTTATAATGTCTTTCAGAGAGTCATGATGGAATTCTCTTCCATCTTGTCGCCACGGGATATTTCAGTTGGCATCCTAATACTGTCCTTATATATTCAGAAGATTTTGGCTTATTCACTCTTCTCCAAAGACGTGAGCATTTTTGCATTATCTGTATATAAACGAAGGAAGTTAAAGTGAAATCCTCAGGATTTTGTTTTATCAAAAGAACATTTACTGCTTGGTGCTTTTCAAAATATTTCATGTTTCGTTTCAGTATATGCAAAAGATCAGTTGTTGCCACCAAATTTAAGGTGTGCGTGGCACAACGGATATGACTTGGCAACCAAGAATTGAAAACATTGCTGCCAATTTAAATAGGCTCTCCAACTGTACTTTCCTGATCATCATCGCCATCATCATTATCATCATCATATATTTCAGCAGAAATCTTCACGCTATCAACTCAAAATTCTTTGAACGCTTTCACGAAGTTCGAGCCATTGTCTGTAATCGTCGCCATTATATTAGAGATACCTATGTCAAACTTCGCATGTATCACTAATATCAAGTCTCTGATACGATTATGGGTGTGTCGACCAGTAAAGCGTCTACAAGCTAAAGCTACCGACTTTCTAGTGAAATTATCATCTATCCAATGACATGTACAGCCAAGAAAGCTTTGGTGCTTACTTGACCACACGTCAGCTGTTGTGCCCAAAAATTTTTTAAATTTGATTTCTTCTTTAATTTTATAAATCATTGAAGTATACACAATGTCAATAGTTTTCACAGCTGTTGGTCTACTAATCAAGTACAATTTTGGGTTAGTAAACTTTGCAAATTCTTTAAAAGATTGAGATTCCACTATAGAGATTGGCAACATATTATCTATTATAAAGCGACACGTCACTTCATTAAATCGATCCTTTACGTTGTTTATGGTGACATCATTTTTTTTTTCTGTTGACTTTAATCGTAATATTCTTCCGTATGACGTTGCCTTAAATGTTGAACAAAATTGGATGTTATTTGCGTTGATCCTTGCAAATATACATTGCATATACTGCACTTAGCCAGAATGCCACTTTGGCCACGTTTGTAAACACCGTCTATCTGTGTACATATGTATGCATGTAAATAGTCGTACATATGAATATTACATATATTTATATATAAATTTTGAAAAACAAGAACATTTTGGTACATACATTTTTAACAATTTCAAAAAATTTTGTAAACAAAATTGAGGTTTTTTTGGTAAATCCGAATTTTCAGAGTCCATTATGCATTTACATGAGTTGTGTGCGCTTGCTTTAAAAAACCTCCCTTAAACACAAACATAATAACTTATCATCTAAATCTTACACACACACCCATACGTACAATATGCAAAATAACAAGCATACATGTATAAACAGTACTTATTTTTATTGTTTGTTTAAACAAGACGTCTTGGCGACATCGCTTGTTAACAGTCATATACACGTACACCAATACAACCATCGTTCTTCATTTATAGTACGGCAGCATTTATTATTGGCTTAGTATAATACATGCCACGAGAATACATTTAAAAAACATGACGTATTTACATTTCAAGACTGCTTACGCAGGCCACTATTACATATTCACAATTTTCGTGATATATTAGTCTTGATCTTGAGCCAATTTAATTGGGACTCGGCCTAATATTGTAGTAAATGGCACTGAACATGTCCGATGTAGTTGAATGTTAATTTCACCCTCCAATGTGACTCTGGAACAAGTCCCGTGGTCAAAAAAATTTTAGATTCAAAATAAAATGTCATAGCATTTGTAACAATGAAAAAATTTATAAGTGTTCATTGTTACAGTTAAATGTCGAAATGACATTTATATTAAAGTCCTGCACAAGACTACTTACAAGAACTTTTAAGACATGAGGGTTTTTGCAAATGCTTTACTACAGCAAAATCTTCTAAAAAAAACTTTAAGCAACACTGTTGACAAGACATTTGTTTCAGTTATTGAAGGTATGGGAGTAAAGAAGAAAATACTTCCTGACTGAAAAATTTGTGATGATTGCTTCTTCGTACGCATGGGCGCAAGTGCAAACGTCATCCATGTATATACATACATAAGCAAACACGTTGTGTGTATGATATTTTATTTTTCTGTGCACATACATTATACATTGACATTAGTTGTGTGCGCTTGCTTTAAAAAACCTCCATTAAACACATAATAACTTACCATCTCTATCTTAAACACAAACGCAAACGTAAAACGTGTAACAAGCATACAAGCATCAAAACTTCTTCTTTTGATTGTTTGTTACGAACAAGAAGCCCACTTGAACTGAGATTCGATAAAAACGAATGCTCACTAAAGCAAAGAAATTTGGAAACAAAATTCTTCGATATTTGTTCGCTAATCTAAGAAAATTCGAATGTTCGCTAAAGCTTCGAGCATCGAACTTCTCTCGAAAGTTTTTCGAATGTGTGTTTTAGCCTGTTAGTCTAGATGTACCAATTTCGATGCATAACAACACTGTAAGTTAAAAAAAATAAAACAAAACTTTCGAAGAAATCGGTTAAGTAGAACCACGTGAAATGTTATAATACATTTATTTATAATAGCCCCGTCCATTTTTTCAACTTTAGATTGTGTAATTACAAGAACCAAAGGTCACAAATGTGACGAGTTATGAAGATACACACCTAAAAAACCTTCTCCTTTTTTTGAAGTCGGTTAAAAAGAACACATACATATACATATATGTGCAATAATTGAACAGAAAAATATTTGTCACGATAGCCTAGTGGATGTGTGTTAGTCTGTTAGAATGGAGGTACCATGTTTAAATCCCGCAGCGTGCGTTAAAGTTATAAAATATAAATTAATTAAAATAAGTTAAAATAAATAAATAATTTAAGAAATTTATTATTCTACATATTGTCATAATTATATTTTAATTTGAAATTTATTTGCTGGTGGTTCAGCTTGGTCTATATGCATTTCATGTGATACATTAATGTGTGGTTGAAGTCTACTGATGATTTGTTACAGCAACAATGAAATGCATATAGACCAAGCTGAACCACCGGCAAATAAATTTCAAATTAAAGTAAATAAAGAATATATAAAATTATTTTTTTACTCTTTCTGTTGTCTTTTTGGAATATTGAAATTAGTTCGATATTCTTTCACTTTTGATATTGCTAGCGAAACTTTGATAACAAATGTTTTTCTGGACACAACTGAGCGACAGGTGAACATTTTTCGATTAATTTTTGAGTATTACTCTCGATAGTTTTACACGATAAATTCTGGATATATTCGAAATCGATATCAAAAGCGAAAGTCTTGGTCAAGTGGGACCCTTCGCAACATCGTTAGTTAACACTCATATACATATGTACATACATGAGCATCATACATCCATCGTGCTTTACTTATTAAACGATTAGTGGTTTACGGCCCTTTGCACAATGTACAATTAAAAGATAACAGGGACTTTAACGGCAAGTTTTGTATGAAGATCTTATACTTAAAGTTCACGTTAGCTCTTAATCATACATTTTGAAAAGAGCCTTTAGTATAATAAATATATGCCAAGAGAATAGATTTAAAAAACAAGTAAGAGTGCTATATTCGGCTGTGCCGAATCTTATATACCCTTTACCAAAGTGCGTTTATGTAGTATAGAGATACATACATAAGCACAGAGATATGTAGGTACATATTCATTTTGTGAAAAAATTCATACTTTTTTTCTAGTGCAATTTTTAGGTTTTCGGCATCATGTTTAATTTGGTGCTTTTTAATTTTTTGGCGATTTTTTTTTCATATAGGCAATTTTTTTTTGGTTTTGGAGATTTTTTTCGGTTTATGGCGTTTTTTTTAGTTTTGGCGATTTTTTTTCGTTCTGGCGATTTTTTTGATTTTGACGATTTTTTTCATTTAGGCGATTTTTTTTCATATAGGCAATTTGTTTTTTGTTTTGGTGATTTTTTCGTTTTGTGGCGTTTTTATTTCTTTTTGGCAATTTTTTTAGTTTTGACAGTTTTTTCTCGTTGTGGCGCTTTTTTTCGGTTTTTGGCGTTTTTTAATTTGGGCGGTTTTTTCGTTTTGGCAGATTTTTTGATTTTTCCAATTTTTTTTTTCATTAAAGCGATTTTTTTTAGTTTTTGGTGATTTTTTTTTCATATAGGCAATTTTTTGTTTGTTTTGGCGACTTTTTCCGGCTTTTGGCGTTTTATTTTTTAATTTTGGAGATTTATTTTCGTTTTGGCGATTTTTTTTGATTTTGGCGATTTCTTTTTCATTTAGGCGATTTTTTTTAATTTTTGACGATTTTTGTTCATATAAGTATATATTTTGTTTTGGCGATTTTTGCGTATTTTTGTCATGTGGGAATTTTTTTTTTGTTTTGACACTTTTTTCTTGTTTTGGCGATTTTTTTCGGTTTTTGGGGTTTTTTTAATTTTGGCGATTTTTTTTTTATTTTGGCGATTTTTTTTCATTTAGGCGATTTTTTTTTAATATATGGCGATTTTTGTTCACATAAGCCTTTTTTTTTGTTTCGGCGACTTTTTTCGGTTTTTGGCGATTTTTTTCGGTTTTTGGCGTTTTATTTTTTAATTTTGGCGATTTATTTTCGTTTTGGCGATTTATTTTCGTTTTGGCGATTTTTTTTCATTTTGGCGATTTTTTTCATTTAGGCGATTTTTTTCATATAAGCGATTTTTTTTAATATTTGGCGATTTTTGTTCACATAAGCATTTTTTTTTTGTTTTGGCGACTTTTTTCGGTTTTTGGCGATTTTTTTCGGTTTATGGCGTTTTTTTAATTTTGGCGATTTATTTTCGTTTTGGCGATTTTTTTTTTTGATTTTGGCGATTTTTTTTCATTTAGGCGATTTTTTTTAATATTTGGCGATTTTTGTTCACATAAGCATTTTTTTTTTGTTTTGGCGACTTTTTTCGGTTTTTGGCGTTTTTTTTAATTTTAGCGTTTTTTTAATTTTGGCGATTTTTTTCATTTAGGCGATTTTTTTATTTTTTGGCGATTTTATTTCATATAGGCAATTTTTTTTTTTTTGATTTGGCGATTTAATTTCGGTTTATTGCGTTTTTTTTTAATTTTGGCGATTTATTTTCGTTTTGGCGATTATTTTTGATTTTGGCGATTTTTTTTCATTTAGGCGATTTTTTTTAATATTTGGCGATTTTTGTTCACATAAGCATATTTTTTTTTTGTTTTGGCGACTTTTTTCGGTTTTTGGCGTTTTTTTTAATTTTAGCGTTTTTTTTTCATTTTGGCGATTTTTTTCGTTTTGGCGATTTTTTTAAATTTTTGGCGATTTTATAATTTTCGGATTTTTTAGTTTGACCGTTTTTGAAAATTTCAAGAGTTTAACTCTTACAGTTTCCAAGATATAGCAATTTGTCAAAATTACATAGTCAAAATTTCATTAACTGATGGACCACCCTTTAATTTAAATTTTTTTAATTTTAGTGTTAATTGTTGTAGCCTATATAAAAATACACTAATTTTACAAATTTCAAGTGTCAATATGCATATGTACACACAAACATACAAGGGATTTTAAAAGTTTTCGTTACTCATTTTGGAACACCCTTTAATTTTTAGCTTTTATATATTTGTTGTTGTAGCGATCAAAGTTCTACATACATTGTCCAAATTTCAGACCCGTAGCTTTTACCGTTCTTCCTAAAACATCAAATATGTTTAATTATTAGGAAAAAAGTTAAAGTTTTCCAACCCTGGAAACGTTTTTTAATATGTTAAGTTTTTAAAATTTTTTTTTTTAATTATAAATACCAATTTTATTCATACCAAAGTATAAAATAAGTTAATTTAATAAAAAAGTAATAAAAACTTGTTTTCGGTAGTTATTTTCTATGGGTAAATTGAGTTTGAGTTTTCCAGCTCTGAAACCGTCTGCTCGATTTTGCTGATTTTCAATAGCAAAATTTTTCGGAAAATTTCTGACACACCAGTCCAAGAACGAAGTCGCTAGCGCTTCTGGGAGCTTGGGAAAACCGATTTCACGTACAGACAGACGGACACACGGAAAGACGGACAGACGGACATCGCTTGTTCGTCTTCCCTATGCATAAGGATCCAGAATATATATACTTTATGTGTCTCTTATTAATATTGTAGAAATTACAAACGGAATGACAAACCTATATATACCCTTTTACCATTTTTTGGTAAAGGGTATAACAAGACGTATTTGCATTTCAAGACTGCCCAGGGTCGAACTCGTTTACTAAGTAGTTAATTTTTGACACAAACTAATGATCAAACCCATTTAAAAATCATGAGTTTGATCATTGGTTTGTAACAAAAATTAACTACTGAACGAGTTCGACCCAAGTCTACCAGGCAGAAAAAGACAATCAGCATGACATTTCTACGATTCTACGGTACAACTAACATCAGTACAACAACGTTTACCAACATTTTAATGTACTCATAACATTTAAATGTTAACGCCAGATGACCGCCTTCCGACTCTTATTTTCATTGTTGTCACAATACTCTAAATACAAATTTACGGCACAATGAAAATTTCCCAACTTAAGTAAAATTTTTGTATTTACGGTGTTGGAGCGGTAAAGAATTATTGTAAATGGGGTATTGGGGGAACTAAACTCCAATTTTTGTATTTACGGTGTTGTGGCGGTGTAGCATTACTAAGAACGCGGTATTTATAAATATTTAGTCATATTTTAGTGTTTACATTACTGTGGTGGTACAAATATTTTGGAAGAATTGTAATTTTGTATTTACAATGTTGTGGTGTTACATATTTTGTTGGTAAGGTCACAATTTCTGCCTGGGTGTTTACGCAGGCCTCTAATTTATATATAATTTATGTTATTCTACACCGAACAGTTCAGTGATAAGTCGCAAGGTGCATACAAAGTATCAATTAACCCCATCCTAGAACATCCCCATGTAAAATTGACTGGTCCGCTTCATAGGAAGTGTTAGTACTCAAACTGTTCCCTATCAATTGGGGACCGGTCACGTGACTAGTCTTCTGTCTGTTCGATTTCCTGCATTGATATAAAACAGAATGTAAACATTTTGATATTTGACAAACAAAACACATGTAGTGGAATGTACATACATGTAATGGTTGTTGTGGTTGTTTATTACACTATGACACCGTCCTCCAAATATGATTTATAATAATTTTTGCGATTCAGCTCTCTGTTCATTGCTTTGCATCTCAATTATGTAATTACAACTGCGATTAGTATTTGAAGCATAGTTCCCAGATTTTTTCTAAATTATCTCCCTTAATTGGACGTTATCATCCCCTGAAAATCCCCAAAGAAAAAAATATTACATTATTCAATTCATCTAATTTTTACTTCTGATATATGTACATAGGGATTACACTTATCCTTTTATAGGATGTTGTGAGGGGGAGGTGTCCAATAAAGTACCATAAATATATCAAATCTGAATCCCTTGCTGGAATTTATTGAAAATACTATAGAACAATGTGTATATGTACATAAATTGAAGAACAATAGTAGGAATTCAGGTCAAAAGACATTTTACCTAGCGATTACTAGTTTCCACAGGACAATGCCTCAAAGTTCATAGTCCATATTGTGAAAATTTTGTCTTTCTTAAGACTCTGTGTAGCAAATAACAACTCCTCAAAGTCCAGATTTCAGTCCAATCGACCACCGGAGCTTGTTTAACCAACAAAAACCTGGAAAGCGCTTGAGCGGGAGCAAATCTTAAGTAGCACCGATTTTCTTGAATGTGTGGGAGTAAAATTAGAGGCAAACGACAAAAAAATATTGAATGAGTGACTAAATGACTATAGAATTCTACCAGCCAAGTATTTAAAAGGTAATATTTTGCATACATTTTGTAATTTGTTAAAGTAAATCCCCATAATATACACACAGAAAAAAGCAATGTAATATCGTTAAAAATAGGGTTAATTTTACATTTTTTGGCAATGATTTTGCTTCATGTGTGTTTCATGTTAATTTAACATGATTTCTAATAATTCTCCAAAAAAAAATTTCCTTTCGAAATAACTTTATTTCATGTTGAATTAACATTTAAGTACTGTTAAAATCAAAATGAAGAATCATGTTGAATCAAAGTTATTTCACGTTAGATCACCATGAATTTAAATTAATGTAGTAATTGTATTTTATTGTTTATTTAACTTACGTGTGGTTGGCATAGACATCAGAATAATTCTTGTATATAGATTTGAACAGCGTTGTCAACTTTTAAATTTCAAAAAGCACTGAAACCACTAAAAATATAATATATTAAAAAAAATTGTTATACACAAATATGCATATAAAAAATATAATAATCGGTTGACTTTGCAATACATTTTTAAAGCTATAAATTTGAGGCTTCCGATACACATTTTAATTGTATAAGAACCAGTGAATTCTCAAAACAGTTTGATGAAGCCTATTGAAGTAGTTATTATAAAAAAATTTTATGTTTAATCATTTTTCGTCAAGAAGCAAACGTATTTTTCCAATTCAATAAAATTATAAATATCCGATAATTCTCAACTGAAAACTCTATAGTGGACTAGTTATATTTTCCCTAGACTAGACAAAATTTCGAGATTAAACTATACTTGGGTAAATACTTCTATTATGTCTTCTTTGTTGCGCGGCAAAACATTTTTTATATTAATTATGATTTAAATGTTAAAGTTTAAGGGAAACATGGCGCTTGTTTCTTCCACCAAGCCTTGTACAAACTTGGTAGAATTTTTTTAAATGCTCCATTTAAGTTCAGAGCTTATTTTTTTATATATATGTATGTACATTTCCTCGAAAGAAAAAATAGGTGAGGAATTTTTTCTTCGAATTTTTGGTTTAGTGCCACTGACTCGAAACAAAAACCACCGAAATGAATTTAAAAAAGCACTGAGCACTAACTTCAAAATTTTTCGCGTCGAAAATTTCAAAAAGCACTAAAAACGGTGCGAAAAACACCGAGTTGACAACGCTGGATTTGAACTCGGAACTCATCGCGTAGTAGTCAACGCGCTTGCCCCTGCAGCCACAACAAGTTTAAATATTCTTAAGATACACACTAAATATGTAAAATCTTGAATTAAATTATAATTTAACATTATTTCTAGTCATTTTACATACATTTTTTTTGAAAAGTTTTAGTTTTAGTTTAAAAAAAGTACAAAATGCCTTGGCTTGAAAACTTTTAGTTTAAAAAAATAAAAAACATAAAAAAAACTTTGACTTGACTCCAGGATTCGAACCTGCGATACTCCAAATGCATGACTAGTACACTGCCTACCAGCCAGCAGCAGTTTGTCGCCTGTTTACATAAAAAAAAACAACAATACAAAAACAACCTACACAACTAAGAACAAAAATATATTGCAGCTATGAACAAAGCAAATAAACACCAACACACTTAAACAACATATTATTTCTTGTAAATTTAATGTGATTTGAATGAATTTGAGTCAACCTTTTGGCGTGTTGATTTTACATTGGTATTTTTTTCTGTGTGCATCAGGTGTGTCCTTACTTTTGCGGCTCGAGTTTACGATGTTTCTCTAATATTTTGTTATTATTATACATTTTTATGTATATGAAATTAAGGTCATGATTTTTTGAGTTATTTTATTAATCATGCTTTGTTGCTCTTGTGTGTTTAGTCGTTTTTCGTTGCTTCGTTTTTGAAATAAAAAGAAAAATCGAAAAAACTTGAATTTTATGTGTATTCATTTGTTTGAGAAGCCGATTGAAGTTCGGCACTTCGGTGCCACTACACAGAAAAAATTTAAAATCAACTTTAATTAATATTTTAGTTAGAAATTTGTACTATTAATTAAATTCTGTACTGATTTTCGTCCTGTAAACAAATTGATAATATCAATTAATGAATTTGTAAAAATGAGGTTTTCATGCTGTTGAGATCAATTAATAGAGTTAATTGAAAATATGCGTTTATTTTAAACAAATGATTAATTGGCACAATTAAATTAATAATTAAACTCTTAGAGATTTTAAACAATTAATTTTTTCATTGAATTAATTAATAAAATTAATTGAATTGTATAAGATTTTAAAAAGTAAAAGTAAAAAATTTTTAAAAAGTAAAAAGTAATTTTTTTTATTTATTTTATTATTATTATTTATTTATTATTATTATTGTTTTATTTATTTGTTTAATTCTGTAACTTACGCTGCAGGCTTAGAACATGGTACCTCCATTATAACAGTCTAACACACATCCACTAGGCTATCGTGACAAATTATTTCATGCCCAAACCGCTAAAACGATTTTGAAAATTAAAGCTACATATGATCATATATTCTGTGGTTCCGGCCGAAGCACACAGAGTGTATATTTTTACGAAGCCATTCATCCCATTCTCATCCCTCTCATAACGTTTTTTTCTCAATCATAAAGTGATGAACCTTAAAACATAAGGACACATCATTGAGGTAACCTCGTCTGCAAAGTTCGAAAGCTTCTTAAATAATGGAGGTTCAAAAAGTGCATATTTTAAGACCTACTGACCCACTGACTCTCACTCATCAATATTATGAAGCACTTCCGATATAGATAATTGGTACCCAAATAGGCCTAGCTGAGAGCCCAAAGCGTCTTTGATTGGCCTTTTGTTGATCTTACACATTAGATTAAGCCAACATAACGTTAACTTAAAACAGCTTAAAATCAATAAAAACCATATTGAATTAATAGGAAACATTAACGAAAGTCTAGTTATGTTAAAACTTCTTATTTCAATATGGAAAAATATTAATTTACAGTATTAATTTATGAATTTTATTTATTTTCAAGTGTCTCACATACATTTTCTATTATATTGAAAATTATTGAATTAATGTGGCGCGTTCTTATTTTTAATTTGCTGCTTTTCCCTGAGTGTAGGAAAGTCCTAACTTTTTAAATCAAGATTTTTGAATTTTTCGATTGCATCTTCTATTGAAATATAAAAAAATCGTTTTCTAAAAATAACGAGTTAGGGTCTTTCTACATTAAGGTAACGATAAGTTCATTATAGTTGGTCCTTAAATGAAAAATTTCATACATACATAAGCTTTAATTTAAAAGGTTTTCCTAGTACTTACGAGTATTTTGTAAAAGTTGTTAGGAGATTTTGATTAATTTACTTGTTATTATATAAGTTGCAAGCATTGCTCGTTGAAAAACAAAATTGCCAGTTATGTGTAGACAATCACCTGTATTGCGTACTAGTGGCCTGCGTAAGCAGTCTTGAAATGTAAATACGTCATGTTTTTTAAATGTATTCTCGTAGCATGTATTATACTAAGCCGATAATAAATGTTGTCGTACTATAAATGAAGCACGATGGTTGTATTGGTGTACGTGTATATGACTGTTAACAAGCGATGTCGCCAAGACGTCTTGTTTAAACAAACAATTAAAATAAGTACTGTTGATACATGTATGCTTGTTATTTTGCATATTGTACGTTTGGGTGTGTGTGTGTAAGATTTAGATGGTAAGCTATTATGTTTGTGTTTAAGGGAGGTTTTTTAAAGCAAGCGCACACAACTCATGTAAATGCATGTGTGTGTTTGTAGGTGCGCAGAAAAATAAGAGAGCATGCAAAAATTATGTAGGTATGTATGTATGTATGTACATGCATGACGTTAGTATACGCGTCAATAGGTAGAAAAAAGCACAAACACCACAAATTTTTCAGTCACATACTATTTTCTTCTTTACTCCTATACCTGCAAAAAGTTATATTATATATATTTTATTGCGTACCTCACGTTGAATATTGGTTGTCGAGAATTTTTTCCAAGATTAAACAAACCTTGTACACATTTCCTTTAATCTAGTACAAAATTCTCGCAGACGAATAGGTATTCGATACGCAATACGGTTGAATATTTTTTTTATTATCATAAAATTGTGCATACAAGAGGAAGAACAATTCGAATAATGATAATTTACATAATTGTTGCTTATTTTATAATTATATAATGCAAATGACAAAATAAAAGGCACGATAAAAATTCCCAAACATATAAAATAAATATTCTCAACAATTTCTCTAACCCACCATACAAATTTTCTCATCCCCATTTTACAGAATAAATCTGCTTCAATGGCAACAATTTATAAAACAATAAATAAACTGGTTTTGTTGCATTTCAAGTTCAAGTTCAATGGAAAATTGCTTTATTTATAACAACGAACGTGTATTTTTGTTGTACAACAGATTTTATTTGTTCTCTTAATTCGAGTATCGTATATTAAAAATAGCAATTAACTGTGAATGCAAAAAAATAATAATGCAAAAAACGTAATATAGACTTTAACCTATTGCAATCAATACTAATAAAATAAGACATTTAAAAAAGTACTCGTATATACAGTAATGTCGAATCTTATGTCTAGGCGCGCGGTAGTGCGCCATGCCAAGTTCCAGCCAGTCTGTATATTTACATGAAACCATTCGTCGTGTTTTTAACCGCCCCCCCCCCGTCAATTGCTTTCTTTACCACCATCATAAAATTCTAAAATTTAATTCATAATTAAAATTAATTTATCTCACCTCACAACAAAAGCTTCCTGAGATATGGAGGTGCAAAAAGTGCATATTCTAAGACATACTCATTAGGGATGCCAATCGGGATTGATTTTTAGAAATCCCAGGATTCGGGATTTGTGGGATCCCGGGATTTTTCGGGATTTTTGAGATTACGGGATCTACAATTTGTTGGTAAAATAAATTAGTTTCTTAAATAAATATTACTTTAATAACAAATTTTATGCATTTTAAAAGTTTTTATATTGATAATATATCATAATACAATTGTCTTTAAAGTTAACAATTTTTTAATAATTTAATAGTTTTTTAAACATAAAAATCAAAAGAATTTTTCTCATCTATTTTTAAGTTGATTAATCACATTTGATGTTAGAAAATTTATACCGAAAACCATAATATTTTTTTACAATATACATATGTAAATTTTTTATATAATCTTAACCAACACGAAAATACTTACATATCTATGGACTTTTGAAAGACGAAACGCATTATCCGATAAATATTTCTTACGCTTACGTTAACCCGACAACAAAAAGTTTGCACTTGCCTTGTATTGTATTCTACTTCAATTGTAAGGAGCTGTCAATGGTACTGAATTGTTACCGAAAAGTAGATAAGTGCTAATTTTTTTATAGCGTTGAGGAGTCGACATTGAGTTAGTTATACACTGCAATTATGAATAAATTTCCGCAATAAATTTCTCCCTTCTCCAATTAGGTTTTTTTGTTTTCCCTATTATTTGCTACTGTTTGAAATTATTCCCCGGGAAAAACTTCTCGTGGAATTTTATTCATAATTGCTCTCACAATATAGAGTAAGACGGAATAAATTTGTCAAACTTATGAATTTTCCAATTGTTATTTCCCTTCCAAAGCTCATATTATTATTTTTGTTTTCAAAATAATTCTTAGTTGTATATTTTAGCACCTTTGATGAAAATAACCGTGAGAAAGTTGTTAAATTATTTTGCTTATGTTGTTAATTTATAAGAAATATGTCACGAATAGTCAATAAATTGTTAAAACTGCACTTATAAAATTGTATGGAACTTTTAAATATTATAAAAAATACCATAAAATTAACGAAAATTTTAATTTATAAATAACTTTTTATAAAAATTGCAATGAAATCCAGAAAAAGAAATCCCGGGATTAAATTTTACAAATCCCGGGATTTTCTTGTTCGGGATTTCCCGTTTGGCATCCCTAATACTCACTGACTGACTCACTCACTGACTGACTGACGCACTCAACAATACTATGAAGCACTTCCGCTATATTTCCGCTAAATTTGGTACACAAATAGACCTAGGTGAGTAACTACCTAGAAAACCTAGTTCATTTACTTCGGGTCCGCACATTTAAATGTAATATTTTTGTATTTACTATTATCCGTTTCCAACGAAACTAAATAGAAAGATAAACATTGGCCAAAGAAACTCTTGAGTTTAAAAAAGAGGGCAGGATCACGTCCATAAGAATAAAATATTAAAATTTGCGCTATTGAGCTGAAATTTTATCAACAATTAGGTCAAGGTTAGCAACTAGTGTAGTAATGTAGGTCTCTACCCAGTATTTACACAATAACATACATATCTCCATTTGTTTTTGTTTAATTGGCTTAAGTACCGATCGCAAACGTACGGGTCGCAATTGTACGATTTTTCCATGTGTTTTTTATTATTATCACCATGAATTTTCTAATAAGTATCTTTAAATTTCCTTAACAAAAAACTGAACAATTAGTGGTTTTTTATGGGAATTGTTACAATTTAAGTTTAACATTTGTTAACGCACTAATAATACCAAATTATTATATTACTTATTTAGTAAAATATTTTTTATTAAAAATACATTGAAATTGATTATTGAGGGGTTTCACTGTTGCTAATGCAGATCATCAGGGAACCTTTACCCAAAAATGTTTAAGAACAACTAGAGTTATTATGTTATAATAATATATGTATGTGACCTTCTCCGAGAAATGGAACCTAGTGTGTTAAAAAACGGGTAATACCCATAACATTTAAAGCTGCAATTTGCACTAGAGAGCTTAAAATCGATACACCAAGAAAAATCTACAATCCTGGAAGTTTCAATCGGGGGCATGGACACGCACCTTAAACTCAAAATTTCGATTTTAAGTTAAGGCGTGAGTTACGAACTGGAAAAATCTGAAAGCACCGATTGTTATATTAGGGAGGCAGGGCCAAGTTCATAAAAAGTTAACGTAATATTATACGGTAGAGAACTGAAATTTTGCAAATAAATACGCTTAGGTAAGTTATCAACTAGAAAAAATTAAAACTCAAGCTACTCTATTGAAACCTTGCATGCAAATTTCACTTATATGAAATTAATTTTGCGTTTTCAAAAGTACTTCATCTAAACATACTTAAGAGAAATAGGCGATGACATTCCCACTAAAATTTACGCTATATTTTACATATTTCTACACAGATCACTCCTTAAAAATTTCATATAATATTTGGTCGTTGTAATGACACAATAGTGCACCCATCGCACTCCAATCCATTTTCAACTGGCAATATAGCAGACTAGAAATTTTAAGTTTAAAAAGCCGTACTGCTAATTTTTACATGACTTATATAAACTGGCTGTTAATAAAGAAACCTTTCAAAAAGTTGTCAAATCCTCACAAAAACATAAATGTGGAAAAAGGCCAAGTTCCTTTCCAAAATTTCGACCATTAAAAGCAGTGATATAAAAATTTTTAACAAATATGCTGTGCATTATCTAAATTTGTAATGGCAAGGGTGTCATATAATTTCTAGATAATCATATAAATCTTTTCAAAATCGGTGCAGTAGTTCCGGCGTAAAAGGGATTAGAAAAAACGTGTTTGCCTATTAATTATATAGATAGATAACACAACACAACATGTATTTTCATTTTAAACATTGTGGTCTCATTCGCTGTGTGTTTTTTGTAAGTAAAAGGTAAAAATTAATATTTTTCAACGAAAATACTTAAAATGAAATCGGTAATAATTTTATAACAAATTATAAGCACTTTATTAATTCTAAAAACATTTTTTACCATCTATTTTTTTAATTCAACTTTACAAAATATATCTTTTGATTTTGTAAAAATCACTTGCTTATTTCACTATTTGATTCACATGTTTTTGTTTACTATTAAACCGCCAAATGTCATTGGATAACAAATAGTTAGACAGCATCTGATTCGTTGAAAACTTTATTTGTATTATGTTTTGGTTTTCCCGAACAAATTTATGCATTAATTCAGTATCTTGCACAGTAAACTTAGACGAGCGGGCACTTGTTTTATCCATTTTTAAGAAATATATTTTTTTAAATACTCGCACATATATTTATTTATTATATAGGTATTAATTTCAGGCTTTTCTCGATGGAAAAATGTATTTTTTTTTTTGCAACAAACAGGAAAAAAAATTTATTTTTTTTACTCAAAAAAAAAATTATTTTTTTTTTAAATATGCTGTTGTTTCAGTAAATGGAAGATCTTGATCAAAAACTCATATTGATTAAATAAACAATAACTTAAAAAAATATTTATAAATAAGTTTAAAGAAACAATTTTTTTAGTATGAAATACACCATTTTGTAAAATTTCTTTTATAAAATCAATTGAAGTGGGTTGTGTTGTAATCGTATCCGAAGATACGCCTTTTTGCGGATCCGATACTGATACTCAAAAAAAATTTCGACGATACCGATTCCGATACTGATACTCATATTGAACTTATGTTAAAATTAACAAAACCTTTTATTATACAAAATTATAGTGTAAGAGAATATTAATATTTAAAATTGATATTTGAATTCATTCTTAACAAAAAACAAATTATTTTTTTTAATACACATATGATTTAGCATTGAGAGAACATTCCGCTAACATGATGCAAAGCATAACAAAAGAAACGTTTAATTTTTCTGTTTAGACTTTATGTTCTGCTTTTAATATCTTATTTCTCTTAGTTTTTATGCAAAAAAAAATCGTTGAAAATTTAATGGTTTGTTCAAAACAGCTCTAAAAAAATTTAAGAAGTACCGCCGTATCGGAATCGGTATTCGTATTGGTTACATCCCTACTTACTATATTTAGAAAAATTTCAATTGTTTTGATTGATGATCTTTTATAAAACCGAAAATGAAAAAATAATTGGAACTACTACTTATATTTAAATAATAATTTTCCAAAATATAAGTACTTATATTTTAGTTTAAAATAAATAAGTAAACAATTTAGAAATACATATATACAATTTATTTACAATAACTACATATGTATGTATTTTGGCATTATTTTCACTTCATCTTTTAAAACCAAAAGAATACATTTGTTCAACTTCCGCTTCCTATTTTTAAAATTTTACGTAATGTTATTGGGAAGCGAGTACTTCAATTTGTCAATCAAAAAGGTAAGACATTATATGGCAAGTAGTCCAGATGGCAATGTCTAATTTTTTGCTGGGATCTCAATAAAAGTTGGAGGTGGGGTGAACTTATTTGTGATTTATAGCTCATTTGAGGTTAAAGTGAAGTTGTAATACCGAAAAAGTGTTTATCCATCCGATAAAATCTTACCTTTAACTAACTTCAAGTTATAATGATGGCCCTAAAAGGTCTTGCTTCTGCTTTTCTTTCTATAAATAGTATAGAGCAAATAAGTGATTTTTTCTTTACATTTCTTAATTTTCCCAGAACTTGCAAGTATTGTACAAAGTCTTTATAAAGAAATTGACAAACAAATATTTGTAAAACTATTATAAAGTCCGAGATACTTATAACTCTTAAAACTGATAATTGAATTATTTTTAAATCATCTTATCTAATCGAATTTTTACACAGCAATATTTTTTTAAATTGTGACTGAACTATTTAGTATTATCAAAATGTTTGATAACATTATTGCTTCTGTTCAAAATTCATAATTGAATATTTTTAGACTGATAATTTCAATGATTACTACGCTTATTCGCGCACTGTTTATACGACAAAGCAAAAGTACACAAACTTGGTAGCACTTCTATAGAAAACTTACTTATTTATGTTGACAAAAAAATAGTGCAAAAGTACAAAATATCAGGTAATGATTTGTTTTTATTGCCATTGTTTGCTTCTATCAATGTTTTTTTTTTGTGCAATATTTATCCATTTATTGTTTTCTGTTATCAAATATTCGTAAGCGTGACAATCTCAAACATTTTATTTGAGAATAGTGAATTAATAAGGATTTGTTTTTGTGAGTTAGCTATTTGCAAATAATTTATTCGCCGTTTATTTTTATTTGAATAATTCACCCGTATAAACGTAGTAAATAAGAATTCAATACAAACATTGGGCGTGTTCGGAAATGCATCACTGCTCTTCATCATACGAATAAACTTTAATTTGTAGAGCTGGCGAACAAAACCAGATAAATAACCCAACTAGTTAGATAGAGACTAGCAAGGTAAAGTTAATTTTCTTTATTTTTATACCCTTTACCAAAAAATGGTAAAAAGGTATATATAGGTTTGTCATTCCGTTTTTAATTTCTACAATATTAATAAGAGACACATCAAGTATATATATTCTGGATCCTTATGCATAGGGAAGACGAACAAGCGATGTCCGTCTGTCCGTCTGTCCGTCTGTCTGTACGTGAAATCGGTTTTCCCAAGCTCCCAGAAGAGCTAGAGACTTCGTTCTTGGACTGGTGTGTCAGAAATTTTCCGAAAAATTTTGCTATTGAAAATCAGCAAAATCGAGCAGACGGTTTCAGAGCTGGAAAACTCAAACTCAATTTACCCATAGCAAATAACTACCGAAAACAAGTTTTTATTACTTTTTTGTTAAATTAACTTATTTTATACTTCGGTATGAATAAAATTGGTATTTATAATTAAAAAAAAAATTTTAAAAACTTAACATATTAAAAAACGTTTCCAGGGTTGGAAAACTTTAACTTTTTTCCTAATAATTAAACATATTTCAGGTTTTAGGAAGAAGGCTATTTTCTCAGGAACGGTAAAAGCTACGGGTCTGAAATTTGGACAGTGTATGTAGAACTTTGGTCGCTACAACAACAAATATATAAAAGCTAAAAATTAAAGGGTGTTCCAAAATGAGTGACGAAAACTTTTAAAATCCCATGTAATATACATACAATTGTATGCATGTGTGTACATATGTATATTGACACTTGAAATTTGTAAAATTAGTGTATTTTTATATAGGCTACAACAATTAACAATAAGAAGTTTATTATTCGACATATTGTCATAATTATATTTTAATTTGAAATTTATTTGCTTGTGGTTTAGCTTGGTCTATATACGTATTTCATTGGCGCTTAAACCAAATCATCAGTAGACTTCAACCACAAATTTTGAACAGTCACAAACCTCTTACTTTATGCACAGACTTTCAAAAACTATATGAGAATTCATAAGAACAATAATATTTTTGAAAATCACAAAGACAAAATAAGTTTGGTAGGCTTTGAAACTCATACAAAACCCAGCAAATAATTTATATCCGATATGAATCTATTTTATTTTTCTACACCTTCATACAATTAGAAATCCATTGGATAACAATAAAAGCAATTACAAGGCAAAATGAAAAATAAAATCTAAAATTTAACATTTAAGAAGTTTATTATTCGACATATTGTCATAATTATATTTTAATTTGAAATTTATTTGCTTGTGGTTTAGCTTGGTCTATATACGTATTTCATTGGCGCTTAAACCAAATCATCAGTAGACTTCAACCACAAATGTTGAACAGTCACAAACCTCTTACTTTATGCACAGACTTTCAAAAACTATATGAGAATTCATAAGAACAATAATATTTTTGAAAATCACAAAGACAAAATAAGTTTGGTAGGCTTTGAAACTCATACAAAACCCAGCAAATAATTTATATCCGATATGAATCTATTTTATTTTTCTACACCTTCATACAATTAGAAATCCATTGGATAACAATAAAAGCAATTACAAGGCAAAATGAAAAATAAAATCTAAAATTTAACATTTAAGAAGTTTATTATTCGACATATTGTCATAATTATATTTTAATTTGAAATTTATTTGCTTGTGGTTTAGCTTGGTCTATATACGTATTTCATTGGCGCTTAAACCAAATCATCAGTAGACTTCAACCACAAATTTTGAACAGTCACAAACCTCTTACTTTATGCACAGACTTTCAAAAACTATATGAGAATTCATAAGAACAATAATATTTTTGAAAATCACAAAGACAAAATAAGTTTGGTAGGCTTTGAAACTCATACAAAACCCAGCAAAGGTGTAGAAAAATAAAATAGATTCATATCGGATATAAATTATTTGCTGGGTTTTGTATGAGTTTCAAAGCCTACCAAACTTATTTTGTCTTTGTGATTTTCAAAAATATTATTGTTCTTATGAATTCTCATATAGTTTTTGAAAGTCTGTGCATAAAGTAAGAGGTTTGTGACTGTTCAAAATTTGTGGTTGAAGTCTACTGATGATTTGGTTTAAGCGCCAATGAAATACGTATATAGACCAAGCTAAACCACAAGCAAATAAATTTCAAATTAAAATATAATTATGACAATATGTCGAATAATAAACTTCTTAAATGTTAAATTTTAGATTTTATTTTTCATTTTGCCTTGTAATTGCTTTTATTGTTATCCAATGGATTTCTAATTGTAT
The DNA here is from genome assembly GCA_905220375.1 of Tachina fera. NCBI lineage: Eukaryota > Metazoa > Arthropoda > Insecta > Diptera > Tachinidae > Tachina > Tachina fera. Next base: position 68,838,626 of record LR999964.1, read on the forward strand.
GAAGGTGTAGAAAAATAAAATAGATTCATATCGGATATAAATTATTTGCTGGGTTTTGTATGAGTTTCAAAGCCTACCAAACTTATTTTGTCTTTGTGATTTTCAAAAATATTATTGTTCTTATGAATTCTCATATAGTTTTTGAAAGTATGTGCATAAAGTAAGAGGTTTGTGACTGTTCAAAATTTGTGGTTGAAGTCTACTGATGATTTGGTTTAAGTGCCAATGAAATACGTATATAGACCAAGCTAAACCACAAGCAAATAAATTTCAAATTAAAACAATTAACAATAAAATTAAAAATATTTAAAAATGTTGACTATGTAATTTTGACAAATTGCTATATCTTGGAAACTGTAAGAGTTAAACTCTTGAAATTTTAAAAAACGGTCAAACTAAAAAATCCGAAAATTATAAAATCGTCAAAAACTTAAAAAAATCGCCAAAACGAAAAAATACGCCAAAATGAAAAAAACGCTAAAATTAAAAAAAAACGCCAAAAACCGAAATAAAATCGCCAAATCAAAAAAAAATTGCCTATATGAAAAAAATTGCCAAAAATTAAAAAAAATCGCTGATTAGAAAAAATCGCCAAAATCAAAAAAATCGCCAAAATCAAAAAAAAATCGCAAAAACGAAAATAAATCGCCAAATTAAAATAAAACGCCAAAAACCGAAATAAAATCGCCAAATCAAAAAAAAATTGCCTATATGAAAAAAAAATCGCTTATTAAAAAAAATCGCCAAAATCAAAAAAATCGCCAAAACGAAAAAATCGCCAAAATTAAAAAAAACCGAAAAAAAATCGCCAAAACGAGAAAAAAGTGTCAAAACAAAAAAAATCCCACAATGACAAAAATACGCAAAAATCGCAAAAAAAAATGCTTATATGAACCAAAATCGTCAAAAATTAAAAAAAATCGCCTAAATGAAAAAAACGCCAAAATCAAAAAAAGTCGCCAAAACGAAAATAAATCGCCAAAATTAAAAAATAAAACGCCAAAAGCCGGAAAAAGTCGCCAAAACAAAGAAAAATCGCTTAAATGAAAAAAAATCGGCAAAATCAAAAAATCTGCCAAAACGAAAAAAAAACCGCCCAAATTAAAAAACGCCAAAAACCGAAAAAAAGCGCCACAACGAGAAAAAACTGTCAAAACTAAAAAATTGCCAAATAGAAATAAAAACGCCATAAAACGAAAAAATCGCCAAAACCAAAAAAAATTGCCTATATGAAAAAAAATCGCCGAAATTTAAAAAGCACCAAATTAAACATAATGCCAAAAACCTAAAAGTTGCACTAGAAAAAAAGTATGCATTTTTTCACAAAATTAATATGTACCTACATATCTCTGTGCTTATGTATGTATCTCTATACTACATAAACGCACTTTGGTAAAGGGTATATAAGATTCGGCACAGCCGAATATAGCACTCTTACTTGTTTTAAGGTAAAATCGAACTGATTTTGAATGAAAATATTTCATGACATTCTAGATGTGTACTTGGAGAACCCGAAAAAAAATTTAAAAAAAATCATGTACTGAGGACATGTCTAGTTTTGGTCGCCAGCTCTACATTTAGTAGTAGCTATATTTGTACCTCATATTTGACATTTACATATTTGTGCGTTTTCTACTTCAGGGAAACATTTTTCGACTTTTCAATTTCCATTTGCAACGCTGTCATGATTAGACTAGGGCTGCCAGAAGTGTGAGACCGTCAACCAGGACACTCAAACCAACCACAAACGAACGTGCAACCCAACCTTATATACGAAAATCGAACCTTTAATATATATTTTGAGCATCAAAAATTTCGTGACCAATCGAACAGAATTTAGCTTTCGATAAAAAAAATTAGTAAACGACAGTTTTTTATTTTTTAGGTATAGTTGTTGAAAATTTTATAAATCACTTTGAGTGATATTCATAATAAGGACATTTAAATGAAAATTCGTTCAATCAGTACTTTCGACTACAGTCGAAGATCGCAAGTTGCTCATAATAAGGGCCTTAGTTGAAACAAAAATTGAATCAGAGTGGCTCTCGTTTAAATTTATTGTAGTTGTTGGTAAATTTTCCTGTACGAAAAAAAACAGGACAATTTAAGAGTGGACCAGGACACCAGGACGTTTTGTCTAAACCCAGGACAAATCCTAGAAAACCAGGACGTATGGCAGCCCTAGATTAGACCCATGTTCCATACACATATAAAACAGTTACTTTAAAGGAAGTATTTACATTAGAATGATTTTTAACAAGCGGGTGCATGAGAGATACCCACGAGATAAGTCCCCAAAAATAAAATTAAATGTACGGAAAGCAACGAAAACGTTTTTTGGGGGCTCCTCTCATTTTATTTGTTGTGTATAAAGTTTACAATGAATTTTAAAATTTTTAGTGGTAGATGTTGAGCTCAACAGTTGTGAAACTGTGCAACGTCTTGATGGACATAATGTAATTTTATATCTTTATTTCTTTACTTTATCGCATTAGTAATGTAAAATTTGACAAATATTTCCTCCTGCCACCTAGCAAAGCATATAAAAAAGGTATAGCTCTATACGATCAGTAGTTCAGGCTGACCACAACATGCTGACTATAGGTAGCGAGAAAATTTTATAGTGGAAAATTACTCAACTGTTGAGTGGAGCGGTATTACTTAACTACTCGTATCTATTTCTAAGACAAGCACTCAACGGTTGCGAAACAGCTACGTCTTATGAATTCACCCATTGTTAACTATTTTATTTATATTTTAGTGCACAAGATGACACTAAAATAATCCATCTGCGGAAATTCAACGAGATTTACAGTACATCGTAAATAATGCCCTAATTCTGTTCGGCGATTGTGTCGTCTTGTCTATGGACGGAAAAAGCAGCAGTTATGATTCTTTAAAACAATAATTAGTTATTAGGTGTGTTTGAGTACTGAGTAATTTAAAGAAATTACTCTCAATAAAAAAATGTTCATATAAAAGTACGCGAACGGAAAAATTGTAATATCCAGTAAAATATACACAACAGCTGATTGACAATTTTGGCGATAAAAAATTATATGAAAAAAATATATAAACATATACATGTACATGTGTATAAATATATATGTATGTACTAAGGGGGTTCTTATTTTGAAATTTTTGAAATTTATCAACTGCCGGAACGATTCTTGTTCCCTTCTGTTAAAAATGTAATCCTGTAAAATTTGGAGTCAATCCGATAATTTTTAGTGGACCCGGAAACGATTTGAAAATTTTCATGGGGTCTATATGGGCAAAATATCAATTTTTAACGAAAGTAGTTACATTTTAATTTTGAACTTTATTTTATCCATCACAAAAGGAAATGAAACAATAACTGTTTTTGGTTTTCTTCTCTTAAAATTATAAAAAATAAATATCAAATGCATGATATTGACTGTTTAGTTCTCTAAGGTCGCAATAACAGTTACCTACTTAAAAAAACATAAATTTATTTTCGCACGCTTTACTTTTGGCGCAGAACATATTCCAAGAAATTGTGTACTCTTGAGCTACTAATAATAATTGCATATACTGCTGATAACGGGACATTTTCGAGAACATTTTCTCTTGTGTTTTTAATTTTCGCTTTATTTTTGGCTTTGGAAGCAAACAGTTCATAGTTCTACTTAAAATCGCAATTTGTGATCGCAGTGGAGTGAGTTCTTATCAGTGAAATCGAAAAGAATGAATAATTTAATAATAATAGATTTTTCTAGATTAATTTGTTATTTAATTATTGTTATATGTATAATAAAAGAAATTAATAATGTCGAGTGCTTCAGTTATTGGAACGCGTAAAGCCATTGAAAATTTGAAGAAAATCGATCTAATTGGAAATGTTTCTCATCAAATTACTGGTGCAAAACTACCGTCTAATCGTCAGGTCTTGCAAGTTTTATTTTACAACATGCGGTTTGTAAAAATGACTGCGATGCTTGGTGTGAAGCTAGCAATTAGTGCAGTGGAAATATTTTGGCAGCAAGCACGTATACCTATTCGAGAAGAGCACAAATGCGTTGAAAAGCTTGAAAAATTATACGACAAATGGAAAATCATTCAGAAAACAGTTCCTGGTAAAAGGTCGAGTTCCCAAAAAGAAGCTGCCGAGTCATTTTTGAATAGTCTAGACGACTTATTTGATATTGCTACCGCTGATGCACTAGAAAAAATTCGGATTGCAGAAGATAGAGAGTTTCTTGAAATGCAAAAAAAAAAGGACGTCCCGGTTGTATGGCTGGTGTTGACAAGGTTTTGTGGGATCGGGAAAATAGAGCACAAGTACGAAAAGATAAGAAAGCTGCAAGGAAAAGAAAGCATGAGGCGGAAATGAGCCGCACAGGTAAGGGTGACGAACTTCAATATTGTAATGTTTTATTTTGCATATTTTATAGATGTTTCTCAATTAATGGAGTGTAATGATGAAGGTGATATTAGTGACATATCAAGCAACGAGATGCATAATGATGAAACACATGTAACCTGAAAAAGTAATCATGGTCAAAAACGAGGGCGCAAACATTTTTAACAGCAAGGTTGCTAGCAGCTCTTGACAATGCCAAAGTGTCTGATGGAATGGCAGTTCATATTCTCATAGCAGCAGGTGAAGCATTTGAACTACGTGTAGAAGAACTTGCAATCAATCGTTCAACTATTCATCGTTTACGCCAAGAGAACCGTTTAAGGGAATCTGAAGAAATTGCAGCTAATTTCACTGATAACGTAAATTGTGATTTTCAGCAAGAGTTGGTTTTTGATATTGTAACAATCTTTTCATCATTTATAGGTGAGTAAAACTGGATCGCTGGTAGCTCATTTTGATGGAAAATTCATGAAAGACTTGATCGGCCCCACGAAGGTTGAGCGAATCGCAATTTCTGTTAGTTTCAACGGCACATCAAAATTTCTCGGCGCACCAAAAGTAGCATCTTCGAGTGGTGAAAATATTGCTGATATAGTGTATGAAAAATTACGTGAATGGAAAATTGTTGATCAAGTCAAAGGCTTGTCATATGATACAACGTCAACAAATACTGGCATAAAAACAGGTGCTGCAGTGCTTTTAGAAAAAAAATTGGCCGTAGTCTTATCAATCTACCTTGCCGCCACCATATTTATGAGGTCGTTTTGCGAAGTGTTTTCGAAACAAAACTTTCTTCAACCTCTGCACCAGAAGTTCCCATCTTTGAAAGATTTGGAAAATTTTGGCCAAATATAAATAAACAAGCTTTCAAAAGTGGCATTGAAGATTCGACCATTTGTGAAAAAATAAGTGCAGCTTAACTAGAACACTGTAAAACTTTTTGCTATGCTCAACTGGCTAAATCTCAAAATCGAGAAGACTATAAAGAATTACTACAGTTGGCTTTGATGTTTGTCGGTGCAGAGCAGTATAATTTCCGAACGCCTGGACCAACTAGCCATGCACGCTGGCTATATATTCCTTGAAAATATTTATGTTCCGTGATCAATTCAAACTAACGAAGAAGGAATTGAATGGTTTACGCGATATTTGCGTTTTTATAGTGACTCTTTATATCAAAGTTTGGTTCAAATGCACTAATGCTATAGACGCACCGCTTCAAGATTTAACTTTTATTCAAGATGCCATAAAGTATACTGAAATAGACACGGACATATCAGCAATAATTCTAAAAAAATGAGCAACCATTTATGGTACATTTCAGAGCAAGTAGTAGCTCTGGCTTTTTATGATTCGAAAATACCCATAGAAGAGAAACAGAAAATGCTTAAAAACCTCAAATTAAGAGAACCAGTAGTAAAATCAGAAAATGGTCGAAGATGTTCGAATTTATTGGATTTTAAAAATATTTCGTTGTGTGATTTCGTGTCAGAGAAAACCAAATGTTTCTTTAGTAAATTTGGTTTGCCAATGGAGTTTTTACTGTTAGAGCCTTCAAGTTGGGAAACATCATACGCATTTGAAGAAGGTTGGACCGCATGTAAGGACTTATTTGTCGCCAATGATATTGCAGAGCGAGGCGTTAAGTTTATTCAAGACTATAATTGAATCTTGACAAATGATGAAGACGAAAAACAATTGTTGCTTCAGGTTGTTGAGGCTTATCGAATGAAATATCCATCATATAACAAAGCTACTTTAATAACATGATAAATAAAATAGTAATGATTAATAAATTTATTATATATAAAATACAATTATTGTTTAATATGAAATTTCATTTGATGTAACTACTTTCGTTAAAAATGGATATTTTGCCCATATAGACCCCATGAAAATTTTCAAATCGTTTCCGGGTCCACTAAAAATTATCGGATTGACTCCAAATTTTACAGGATTACTTTTTCAACAGAAGGGAACAAGAATCGTGCCGGCGAACTAGAAAAACACTTTTTTAAATTTTCCCATACAAATAAGAACACCCCTAGTATGTACATATCGTCAGGAAATTACCCAGAAAAAAAATTTGATTTGGAAGCACTAACAACTGAGGGAAGCAATGTATTGCTCACTTGATAACAAAAGTTTCGAAAATTATATATTATTACTTATGTGGAGCAGTTTAGCAAGGCAAAAAAAATCATAGCTTTTTGGAAGCTAAATGTATGTATTACTTCTAGCTATCTCATCTCGAACAAAAAAATTCCTTATTCATGCGCAACAGCAAGTGATTCTGGTACATTGTCTCCCTTACAAAAACACTTCTGGAAAGCAGTAATTTTTGTTGGGTACTGGCCAGCCTTATGGAACAAATGTTTGTTTTCGAGAAAATTGATGAAGATCTTTTTCCACTTGTTTTATACAAACTCACGATAGAATGTTTTGTTTAATAATTAAAGTAATAGACACATACATATGTTTTTATTTGAACTTCTGAGCCTGGCCCACGATGTCAACAAAAAACTTTCTATACCTTACTTATATTGTAAACAAAAACAAACTTTCTTATTTTGTTTTCAATATATGTATGTAATTAAGCGACAGAAACTTTCTTGTCGACATCGCGGGTCAGGCCCAGAGGCCCAACTCGTTACAAAATTTTCGGTGGCGGCGGCTGAGGAAATATATACCGGCGGCGGCGACTGGCCGACGGGAGCCTATTTTTATACCCTATACCAAAAAATGGTAAAAGGGTATATATAGGTTTGTCATTCCGTTTGTAATTTCTACAATATTAATAAGAGACATATAAAGTATATATATTCTGGATCCTTATGCATAGGGAAGACAGACGAACAAGCGATGTCCGTCTGTCCGTCTGTCTGTACGTGAAATCGGTTTTCCCAAGCTCCCAGAAGAGCTAGAGGCTTCGTTCTTGGACTGGTGTGTCAGAAATTTTCCGAAAAATTTTGCTATTGAAAATCAGCAAAATCGGGCAGACCGTTTCAGAGCTGGAAAACTCAAACTCTATTTTCCCATAGAAAATAACTACCGAAAACAAGTTTTTATTACTTTTTTATTAAATTAACTTATTTTATACTTCGGTATGAATAAAATTGGTATTTATAATTAGAAAAAAAAATTTTAAATTTGACAAATTAAAAAAACGTTTCCAGGGTTGGACAACTTTAACTTTTTTTCTAATAATTAAACATATTTCATGTTTTAGGAAGAAGGCTATTTTCTCAGGAACGGTAACAGCTACGGGTCTGAAATTTGGACAGTGTATGTAGAAGTTTGGTCGCTACAACAACAAATATATAAAAGCTAAAAATTAAAGGGTGTTCCAAAATGAGCGACGAAAACTTTTAAAATCCCATGTAATATACATACAATTGTATGTACATATGTAAAATTATTGTATTTTTATATAGGCTACAACAATTAACACTAAAAGTAAAAAAAATTAAATTAAAGGGTGGTCCATCAGTTAATGAAATTTTGACTATGTAATTTTGACAAATTGCTATATCTTGGAAACCGTAAGGGTTAAACTCTTGAAATTTTCAAAACCGGTCAAACTAAAAAATCCGAAAATTATAAAATCGCCAAAAATTTAAAAAAATCGCCAAAACGAAAAAAATCGCCAAAATGAAAAAAAACGCTAATATTAACAAAAAAAGCCAAAAACCGAAAAAAATTGCCAAAACGAGAAAAACGTGTCAAAACTAAAAATAAATTTCCACAATGACAAAAAACGCCAAAAACCGCAGAAATCGCCAAAACAAAACAAATGCTTATATGAACAAAAATCGCCAAAAATTAAAAAAAAAAATCGCCTAAATGAACAAAATCGCCAAAATCAAAACAAATCGCCAAAACGAAAATAAAATGCCAAATTAAAAAAAATCGCCAAAGCAAAAAAAAATTGCCTATATGAAAAAAAAATCGCCAAAAATTAAAAAAATCGCCAAAAATTAAAAAAATCGCTTATATGAAAAATATCGGCAAAATCAAAAAAATCGCTAAAATGAAAAAAAAACGCTAAAATTAAAAAAAAACGCCAAAAACCGAAAAAATCGCCAAAACGAGAAAAAAGTGTCAAAAGAAAAAAAATTCCCACAATGACAAAACTCCGCAAAAATTGCGGAAAAAAAAATTATATGAACAAAAGTCGCCAAAAATTAAAAAAAAACGCCTAAATGAGAAAAAAATCGCCAAAATCAAAAAAATCGCCAAAACGAAAATAAATCGCCAAAATTAAAAAAAAACGCCAAAAACTGAAAAAATCGCCAAACAAAAAAAAATTGCCTATATGAAAAAAAAAGTCGCCTAAAATTAAAAAAATCGCCAAAAATTAAAAAAATTGCCAAAAATTAGAAAAATCGCCAAAAATTAAAAAAATTCGCCAAAACGAAAAAAATCGCCAAAATTAAAATAACGCCAAAAACCGAAAAAATCGCCAAAGCGAGAAAAAAGTGTCAAAACTAAAAAAATTGCCAAAAAGAAATACAAACGCCAAAAACCGAAAAAATCGCTAAAACGAAAAAAATTGACTATATGAAAAAAATCGCCAAAAAAATATAAAAATCGCCTAAATGAAAAAAAAATTTTTTTCAAAATCAAAAAAATTCCCAGAAGGAAAAAAAGTCGCCAAAAATAAAAAAAACGCCAAAAACCGAAAAAAGTCGCCAAAACGAGAAAAAAAGTGTCAAAACAAAAAAATTTTATATATAAAAAATAAAAAAATTGCCTAAATGAAAAAAAATCGTCAAAATCCAAAAAATCGCCAGACCGAAAAATCGCCATATATTAAAAAAAAAGTCCAAAAACCGAAAAAATCACCAAAACCAAAAAAAATTGCCTATATGAAAAAAAATCGACAAAACTAAAAAAATCAGCAAAATAAAATAAATCGTAAAAATTTAAAAAGCACCAAATCAAACATAATGCCAAAAACCTAAAAATTGCACTAGAGAAAAAAGTATGCATTTTTTCACAAAATTAATATGTACCTACATATCTCAGTGCTTATGTATGTATCTCTGTACTACATAAACGCACTTTGGTAAAGGGTATATAAGATTCGGCACAGCCGAATATAGCACTCTTACTTGTTTAAACAAGTTTTGTATGTATTTAATAAGGTATTGGTATGTATAGTATATACAGTAGACTAACTGAATTTCTTAATATTCTGTGGTATATACTCGTACTGTAAGTTAAAAAAAGCCGATCCTAACGTAATTTCATCTGATGAATACAAAGACATCATTAGTTATTATCCACCAGCTCTAGTTTTAAAATTATAATGTCCTTCAACATTTGCATAATTTACACCACTTTTTTAATTAATTCGCTTAATATTTTACGAATGGTTCCCCAAACATTAAAGTTCTTTTTGGTTTATTCATCTACATGAAATTTTCTTTCACTTGAGTTAAGCCAAATTGATGGATGAGTAACCAGGATATGTTACTGTTGCTACAAGGATGTTAAAAATCATATATTTTTGGTTTACAGCCTGTTTCACAATGTCGAATAAACATGTTCATTCGCATTCTAAGCGAACGAAAGCCGAATTCTGTTTCTTTATCTTATCGTTCTGCGACTAGTCACTCGAACGATAATGCGAATGAAAACGTAAGTGTTTTCATGCAGATTTGGGTTTCACAATATCGAACGTTTCACATTGCGAACGCAAATGTCAAAATCATTTACTTGTTGTTTTGCATTCACCGAGTAAAAAAGTTTTTAAATTATTAAAAAAAAAAGTTTTTAATAAATAAAAGTTGTAAATTAATGCACAAACACATCTTAGAACAAAAATTATTACTTAAAATCATTTATTGGCTTGAAAAAATCATTTATTATCTTGCAAAAAAAAATGCACACTCTTGTACAGTCTATGGATGTATTTATAATTTTTACTTTTTAATGTTTCTTTTGTTTATTTCTTGGTTGATAAAAATTTACTTAATATTCGTCACATACAGCTGATCGCTTTTATGAATGGTTTCATTTACTTCAAAGCGATTAAGTAGTAATTTTGTTATTTTAACGGAAAATCTCTCAAATTTACTGAAATTTTTGATTTGCAGACGTAATTTCAAGCGAACGAACGAACATGATTTCGTGAAACCCAAATTTACTTCATATCGTTAGTCTTTAAAATTTTATTTAAGAAATTTATTATTTCACATACATATTGTCATAATCACACCCCAACCCGAAATTTATTTGCTAGTTGTTCACCTTTTTCTATATGCATTTCATTGTTGCCGTAACAAATCGTCAGTAGACTTCAACCACACATTTTTAATAGTCACAAACCTCTTATCTTGCGCACAGAATTTCAAGAACTATTTGAACAATAAAAGTAATTATAATCCTAAATGGTTATTCGAAATGAAAACTCACAAGAGAAACCTAAGGATGATTATAAAATACGTCGTATTTTAAAAATGGCTTCTGTTGGCTGCCATAATGAGTTTTGACTACTGTCATATCCTTAGTGACAAATTGTTATTTAAATATACTCGTAAGTATGTATGTAGTTCCAAATAATTTTTTTCATATTCGGTTTTAATAAAAGTTAATCAATCCAAACAATTGAAATTTTTATAAATATACTGTCATATTCATAAAAAAAATATTTCAGTCGCTTATTTGACATATTTCTATGGGAAATTTGGCAAATAAACCTTTAATAAACCTAAAATATTTTCATGAATTAGACGGATAGTATTTATAATTAACAAAGCCATTTCAATTGAGTTTATAAAAAAAAAAATTACAAAATTACACCATTTTGTAAAAAATTTCTTTCTTTCTTAGTAAAACAATGGTTTATTTTTAATTTATTTATATTTTTCTTAAAAAGTTATCATTTATTTAATCAAACTGAGTTGTTTTTAATCAAAAAATTATTTTTTTACTGAAAGATGTAGTTCCATCAAGAAAAAAATACTGGTAACTACTTTCCACAACAACAAAAATAATTATTTCCTACAATAAAGAACATAAATACTTCTCAAGAATCGATTATTTTAGTCTCACACCTTGTTGAAATCATTAAGTTGGTAATCCAGTAAGGAACAGCTTCCACCAAAAATTCTTAATTCCAAACTCGATTACCTCGATTACAAAAAAAAAAAACAGAGAACATATAATTCAAAAAATATGAATATCCAATGAAATCAGTAACGTTCGACTTTGACTGGCACACGAATGGTCCTAGCCTAAATACTAATAAATTCAGTGAAGTGCGACTTTGACCCGCGCACGAAGGGTTCCGTACGGGCACCAGATATGTAATTCAATACGAACAATATAAACTATAGTTTTGGCATTTTTTTCGTTTTTTGGGTTTTTTCGGTTTTAAGCGTTTTTTTAGTTTGGGGTTTTTTTGAATTTATTGGCGCTTTCTGAGTTTTGGCACTTTTTTCACGTTTTGGCGATTTTTTTTTGTTGGTTTTTGAAGTTTTTTTAATTTTGGCAATTTTTATTATTTTGGCGTTTTTTTTTAATTTTGGCGTTTTTTTTTCATATAGGTGATTTTTTTTGGTTTTGGCGATTTTTTTAATTTTGGCACTTTTTTTTCGTTTTGAGGATTTTTTTCGGTTTTTGGCGTTTATTTTAAATTTTGGCGATTTTTTTCGTTTTGGCGATTTTTTTTAATTTTGGCGATTTTTTTTCATTTTGGCGCATTTTTCGCGTTTTGGCGATTTTTTCGGTTTTTGGCGTTTTTTTCATATTGGCGATTTTTTTCATTTAAACGATTTTTTCGAATTTGGCGATTTATTTTAGTGCTAGATTTTTTTTAATTTTGTCGATTTTTTTCGATTTGGCGATTTTTTTTTAATTTTTGGCGATTTTTTTCAGGTTTTGGCGATTTTTTTCGGTTTGGCGATTTTATAATTTTCGGATTTTTTTAGTTTTACCGTTTTTGAAAATTTCAAGAGTTTACCTCTTACGGTCTCCAAGATATAGCAAGTTGTCAAAATTACATAGTCAAAAATGCATTAACTGATGGACCACCCTTTAATTTAAATTTTTTAATATTTTAATGTTTATTGTTCTAGTCTATATAAAAATACACTAATTTTAAAAATTTCAAGTGTCAATATACACATGGTCGTACAATTGTATGTATATTACATGAGATTTTAACATTTTTCGTCGCTCGTTTTAATTTATAATTCTCATGTATTTGTTTTGTTGTAGTGGCCAATGATCTACATACTCTGTCCAAATTTCAGGTCCGTAGCTCTTACGGTTCCTGAGAAAATACCGTGTGAAGGACAGACGGACGGACGGACAGCGTAGCGAAAACAATAGGGTTCCTTTTTTCACCTTTGGTGTACGGAACCTTAAAAATTAGTTAAACTATATTTTCAGAGTTTGAAAACTCTAATTACGTTATACAACAAGATTGCAAATCATTTCAATACAATTTTCATGGAGTTTTTTTTTAAATTTTGTACGATGTCGTAATGTTGTGCCCTGAAATGCCGATGATGTTAAACAAGTAAGAGTGCTATATTCGGCTGTGCCGAATCTTATATACCCTTTACCAAAGTCCGTTTATGTAGTATAGAGATACATACATAAGCACAGAGATATGTAGGTACATAGATATTAATTTTGTGAAAAAATTCATACTTTTTTCTCTAGTGCAATTTTTAGGTTTTTGACATTATGTTTAATTTGGTGCTTTTTAAATTCTGGCGATTTATTTTATTTTGCTGATTTTTTTATTTTGACGATTTTTTTCATTTAGGCGATTTTTTTATTTTTTATATATATAATTTTTTTTTTGTGGCAATTTTTTTAGTTTTGACACTTTTTTTTCGTTTTGACGACTTTTTTCGGTTTTTGGCTTTTTTTTAATTTTGGCGAATTTTTTTCCTTCTGGCAATTTGTTTTGATTTTGACAATTTTTTTTTATTTTTAAAATTTTTTTTCATTTAGGCGATTTTTATATTTTTTGGCGATTTTTTTTCATATAAGCAATTATTTTTTGTTTTGGCGATTTTTTCGGTTTTTGACGTTTGTATTTCTTTTTGGCAATTTTTTTAGTTTTGACACTTTTTTCTCGTTTTGGCGATTTTTTTCGGTTTTTGGCGTTTTTTTAATTTTGGCGATTTTTTTTCGTTTTGGCGGATTTTTTTGATTTTGACGATTTTTTTCATTTAAGAGATTTTTTTTAATTTTTGGCGTTACATGAAGTAGGCAATTTTTTTCGGTTTTTTGCGTTTTTTTAATTTTGGCGATTTTTTTTCGTTTTGGCGATTTTTTTTAATTTTGCCGATTTTTTTTTCATATAAGCGATTTTTTTAATTTTTGGCGATTTTTTTAATTTTTTGGCGTTTTTTAATTCTGGCGATTTTTTTTTGTTTTGGCGATTTTATTGATTTTGCCGATTTTTTTTCATATACGCGATTTTTTTAAATGTTGGCAATTTTTTTAATTTTTGGCGATTTTTTTTCATATAGGCAATTTTGTTTTGTTTTGCCGATTTTTTTCGGTGTTTGGCGTTTTTTTTTTTTTAATTTTGGCGATTTATTTTCGTTTTGGCGATTTTATTTTATTTTGGCGATTTTTTTTCATTTAGGTGATTTTTTTTTTAATTTTTGGCGATTTTTGTTCACATAAGCATTTATTTTGTTTTGGCTATTTTTGCGGTTTTTGACGTTGTTTTGTCATTGTGGAAATTTATTTTTAGTTTTGACACGTTTTTCTCGTTTTGGCAATTTTTTCGGTTTTTGGCATTTTTTTATTATTATTTTTTCATTATGACGATTTTTTCGTTTTGGCGATTTTTTTAAATTTTTGGCGATTTTATAATTTTCGAATTTTTTAGTTTGACCGTTTTTGAAAATTTCAAGAGTTTAACCCTTACAGTTTCCAAGATATAGCAATTGGTCAAAATTACATAGTCAAAATTTCATTAACTGATGGACCACCCTTTAATTTAAATTTTTTTAATTTTAGTGTTAATTGTTGTAGCCTATATAAAAATACACTAATTTTACAAATATCAAGTGTCAATATACATATGTACATACATACATACAATTGTATGTTTTCGTCACTCATTTTGGAACACCCTTTAATTTTTAGCTTTTATACATTTGTTATTGTAGCGAAAAAAGTTCTACATGCACTGTCCAAATTTCAGACCCGTAGCTTTTACCGTTACTGAGAAAATAGCCTTCTTCATAAAACATGAAATATGTTTAATTATTAGGAAAAAAGTTAAAGTTTTCCAAGTTTTTTTATTTTGTTAAATTTTAGAATTTTTTTTAAATTGTAAATACCAATTTTATTCATACCGAAGTATAATATAAATTAATTTAATAAAAAAGTAATAAAAACTTGTTTTCGGTAGTTATTTTCTATGGGAAAATTGAGTTTGAGTTTTCCAGCTCTGAAACCGTCAGCCCGATTTTGCTGATTTTCAATAGCAAAATTTTTCGGAAAATTTCTGACACACCACTACAAGAACGAAGTCTCTAGCTGTTCTGGGAGCTTGTGAAAACCGATTTCACGTACAGACAGACGGACATCGCTTGTTCGTCTTCCCTATGCATAAGGATCCAGAATATATATACTTTATGTGTCGCTTATTAATATTGTAGAAATTACAAACGGAATGACAAACCTATATATTTTTTGGTAAAGGGTATAATGAAAATTATACTTGCGCAGTTAAAGTTGCCTAATCTGAAAGGGACCTAATTTGTGATTTTTTCTTTATATATAGTTTTCTTGAATAAAACTTGTTGATTTTTATTTAAAAAACATTGTTTGTTACGATATACATATGTATACTTGTTCAAGTTTTGAACTCTGGGTGCCTCCTGGTTTCTTAAGGAACCAACCAAGTATTTTTGAAATATTTCAATTAAATACGATTTACGAAGAACAAAAGTTGCTTGCAATTGCAAGTTTAATAACATAAAATTTGTTCAACAAAAATAAAAAAATCAGGCTTAAAATATAGATACGAGTATTAACAGAATAATTAATGTCTCTGTAATTTCTTTCAGTTCCATTTCATGCTGTGGATATTGATCGAGTGCGCAATGAAGATGTTTGGTGCACGCGTTTTTTAGAAATGTACGATCTAGATATTAATGTATCACTCGAAAAACTGTGGAGCACCTGTATATGGCGCCAACAATACGGTGCCAACGATTTGAACGAAACTAATGTAAGAATGGATTATTTAACTGATGGTGTCATATTCCAACACAACAAAGATATCGACGGCAAGCCGCTATTGATATTTAAAACCAAATTGCACGTCAAAGGCACCAAAGATATGAGCGAAGTACTTAGGGTTTTGGTATATTGGATCGAGCGAATGCATCGTGAAACACATATGGATAAGTGTACAATATTTTTCGATATGGAGGGTACGGGTTTGTCAAATATGGACTTGGACTTTATCAAAATGATAATTGAAACATTTAAGATGTATTATCCGAACGCTTTGAATTATATTATTGTGTATGAGATGGCGTGGGTACTGAGTGGTATGTTATTAAAATTATATTGGCAAAGAGTTTTAACTAATAATTTCTATTGTCTAGCTGCTTTTAAGATTGTGAGGTCTTTGCTACCCGAGAAAGCAGTGGAAATTTTAAAAGTCATTAAGAAAAAGGATATTACTCAATATATTGATAAAGATAACTGCTTGGTTTCTTGGGGTGGTTATGATAATTATCAGTTCTCTTTTGTGCCAGAAAAGAGAATGTCTGCTCCTGCTAATGGAAAGCTTTCAAACGGCTGCGCTCACTCAGCAATAGACGATCTGAACAATAACGATAAAAAGGTAAAATTGTTAGCTTGAATTTTTAATAAAAGCAAAAATATTTGAAAAAAAGGAATAAGTAATTCTGAAGTTTGTTGTATTTTTTATGTTTGTAATTTCACAACATCGTCAGTTGTTAACCGATTTGGAACACTATTTTTGCTTGTCTAAATATTATTATTTTTTATTTCACCCAATCGATTCCTAGCAGGAGACAGTTTGATTCATACATATGTATTTAAATAAATTCAGTAAGGTGCGACTTTAACTCGCGCACAGAGAAACAAGCCGATCGGCACACAGCCGGGTCAAGAACCGACTTATGGGCCTATCGCCTACTATTTTTTTCTAAGCCGCCGCCACCGACTCTTTAAGACGGCTTTTTTCTCTACTCGCACACGAAGGGTTCAGTACAACCTTTGTTTCTTGTTGGTACTTTTCGATTGTTGGTAATGTTTTCAGTTTTTGAAAATTTTTTAGTTTTTGGCGTTTTTTTTTTCTTTTGTTTCGTCGGTTTTTTTGAGATATTTTTTGTTATTTACGAGATATATATATTTTTAGTTTGATAGATTTTTTAGGTTTGGTGCTTTTCGTTTCGTCAATTTTCTTAATTTTTAGCGATTTGTGTTATTTTTGATGATGTTATTCATTTAAGCACATTATTTTGGTGGTTTTTTGTTTCGACATTTTTTTAATTTTAGCTCTTTCCTTTTATGGTTTACACGAAGTTGCCTAAATTACATAGTCAGAATCCTCTTGATAGAATATCCCTTGATTCTTAACTGGCATATCCCTGCAGGAAATCGAACTGACACAAGTCTAGTCACGTGACCGGTCCCCAAATGATAGGGACCATTCCAAGTTCTAACACTTCCTATGAAGCGGATCGGTCACTTTTACATGGAGATGGCCTAGGATGGCGTTAATTGATACTTTGTATACACCTTGTGACCTATCACTAAACTATCCCCTAGGGACCTATTCGGTGTAGAATAATATATATTGTTTATAATAAATGTCATTCCGATATTTAGCTGTACAAATGCAATGACATTTTATTTTTAATCTGAAAATTTTTTTAGATTTGAACCGACAACCTCGTGCGTGACAGGCGTACACGCTACCTAGTCGACCACAGTGCACTCATATTTCAAAAGTATAAATAGCAATTACGCTTAGGTTAATATCTAAATGTTCAGTGCCATTTACTACAATACTAGACCGAGTCGCAATTAAATTGGCTCAAGATGATATATCACGAAAATATAACGAATATGTAACCATTTACACGATATGTCTTTTTTCACCATACACTACTCCGTACTTTTGATAGACTAACATTTAGATTGTCACCAAACTTTCTGCAGGGATAGTTGTTGTTGCAGCGGAGAAAATTTTACATATTCTATGAAACTTGCAGTTCCGTAGCTCTGACGGTTCTCGAAAAAAACAGCCTATAACAGAAAGACAGATGAACGGACGGACATCGTAGCGAAAAATACGGTTCCTTTTCACCTTTGGTGTACGGACTGCTATTTAATCTACTTCTTCAACTCAATCAATTCTTAATAAACTTGACTTAGTATCTGAATAAAGTTTTGGATAATAAAACCTTTATCTCTGAGCAAAATCTGGTACATACTTACGAGATTTCGAGGAAACTCAACAAATTTCGAGTAGATTTCCCATATGAAACAAATTCTTCTTCGTCGCTAGATTTTGTCGAAATCTATCAAGAAATTAGTAGAAATATGTGATGCAAAATTGCACTAAAATATATATCAATGTACTAAAACGGTGTGTGAATTAGCTATATTGCAGTTGTTTGGTTGTAGTGAAGGAAAAATTTCATTCAATGGGTCGTATGAATAAAAAAAAGTATTTGCTTTTACTTAAAAATTTGTTTAAAAAAACAAAAAACACATATGTACATATTTTGTGTTTTAAAACAAATTTTTAAGTAAAAAGCAAATACTTTTTTATTCATACTACCTAATGGGTGAAAAATCTTGATAAATGTTTTTTACACGCTTATACTATTACCCACATATTCATAAAATTTAAAACGAGTTTGAAATGTATTTTATTTCAAAATTTTCATATAAAATTTTCTTAAAATGGATTTCAAATAAATTTTATTTTTTTTATGAATATGGGTGTGGCAGCACTGCTCAACTTTTAACTTGCTTACTCTTCGTACTTTCTATTTTTCTTTACTTCCTTTGCGACGCTGAGATAAGTCACGTTTTGGAAGAAAATCTTTTTTGTCTTGTAAAGTAAAATTTGTAATTGTTAAATATCAGTGTTCGGGATAAATTAAAGAAGTAAATAAATGAATTGCATAATTTAGACAGTCTTTATTTATTTACATGCAGAGAAATAACTACATTCGTTATATTGGTGACCCCGACGTGATCCCACGATAAATTGATCATTAACTTTACAATAAAATTTTCTTTACAAAATGGCTGACGGCGAAAATCAAGAGGACAATGTCAATGTTCCAGCAGACCCCACGCGTTGCAACGTCAATGTGGACGCAGTGTCTGCTGTTCGTTTGACTCCACCCAGTATGAATGCCACAAACATCGACTCGTACTTTATGTCGTTAGAGTTTTGGTTTGCGGCCTCTGGCATACACCGCGACCAGCTGAAATACAATATCACCATGGCACAAGTGCCACCGCAGAAATTAAGTGAGTTGCGCTCTGTAATTGATTCAACTCCTCAGCAAAATAAATATGAATACATAAAAAGTAAGTTATTGGAACATTTTGCCGACAGTCAGCAACGGCGTCTGCAGCGTGTTTTGTCAGAAATGCCCCTCGGCGACTTAAAACCTTCGCAATTGTTACACGAGATGAGGCGGGTTGCAGGAACCGCGTTAAGCGAAAACATCCTAATAGATCTATGGGCCGCACGCCTACCTCCACATGCGCAAGCTGCTGTAATTGCATCTAAGGTTGATATCGCGGACAAAACAACTATTGCAGATGCAATTGTCGATTCTCTCGGCTTACGTAACATAAACGAGGTAAAAGAGGTAAACCTAACCTCAAAACAAACAACGTCAACGCCTGTAAATAGCGAGTTATCAGCTATACAAGAGCAACTCACTCAACTCACAAAGTTGATGAAAAATTTTATGCCGTATGAGGCCACAGGTAGGTTAAGTCGCTCCAGATCGAGACCTCGCAGCAAAATAAATGAAAGAAACGATCCCCCAAACGCAAACGAATCAACGATGTGCTGGTATCACCGAATGTATGGTACAAAAGCTCGTACTTGCCAAAAACCGTGTACATTCACATCGGGGGGTAAAATCAATAACATCAAACAGCAATGACTAGCTGCTATACAAGCATCAGGAATTGGTGAATTCGCTGGTGCTACCAACTCATATCGCCTCCAGATTATTGATAAGGACACACATATTCGTTACCTTATTGATTCCGGCGCCGACATATCGGTGGTCCCTAAAACAGTGAAAGCATCGAAAGTGCGGCAAACACCGATGCAACTTTTTGCCGCAAACGGGTCCCCAATCAAAGTTTACGGTGAGGCGATCATAAGGGTGAACCTTGGCCTAAGGCGAGAATTTTTATGGACCTTTTTAATTGCAGACGTAGGTTCACATATTATAGGAGCTGATTTCTTATCTCATTTCGATCTGCTCATCGACCTTAAGAGAAAAAGATTGATCGACAACTCGACGCAACTAAATTCAATCGGTATGGTCAGACAAATAAAAAATTCATCAATAAAAATATTGCAATCATCGACACCTTTTGCGGAAATCTTACGAGAATTTCCAAACATAACGCGGCTGGTGCAGCATGGCACACCTGTGCAGTCATCAGTTGTTCACCGCATAGAAACAACAGGATTTCCAGTTTTCTCACGCCCACGACGCTTATCGCCGGAAAAACTAGCAGCGGCTCGCAACGAATTTGAAAATTTAATGAAGCTGGGAATATGCAGGCCTTCAAACAGCTGTTGGTCCAGTCCACTTCATATGGTTCAAAAACCTGATGGCACCTGGCGACCCTGTGGCGATTATAGGGCACTCAACGCTGTAACGATACCAGACCGTTACCCATTGCCATACCTACAAGATTTCACCACAATCTTGCATGGAAAAACCATATTTTCAAAGGTCGACTTGCAAAAAGCCTTTCATCAGGTGCCTGTACACCCAGACGACATCCCAAAAACGGCCATCACCACACCGTTTGGGCTATTCGAATTTGTTTATATGACGTTTGGCCTTAGAAACGCTGCACAAACTTTTCAGCGCCTTGTACATGACGTCTTCAGAGGCCTGGAATTCGTTTTCCCGTACATGGACGACCTATGTATAGCATCATCATCTCCAGAGGAACATCGAGTCCATTTAAAAAAAGTTTTCGAGCGATTGCAACAGCATCACTTAGCAATTAATATAGCAAAGTGTGAATTCGGAAAATCCGAAATTTCGTTTTTAGGGCACAAGGTTACGGCACAAGGTATAGAACCGCTCCCACAACGCGTTGAAACCCTTATAAATTTCAAAAAACCAACACAAGTAAACGAACTAAAACGCTTTCTAGCGACAATCAATTTTTATAGACGTTTTTTACCGCAAGCTATCAAAGTGCAAGCACCGCTGTTAGACATGATCCCGGGAAACATAAAGAATGACCGATCACCGTTAACATGGAACGACGAGACAACGAAAGCTTTCGAAGAGTATAAAATACAGCTTGCTAATGCTACTTTGCTTGCACACCCGGCAAAAGATGCAGAAATTTCCCTCTGGGTCGACGCTTCCAATACTGCTGCAGGTGCGGCACTGCATCAAATAATCAACGGTGATATTCAGCCGCTTGGATTTTTTTCAAAAAAATTCGATAAAACTCAACTTCGATACAGCACTTACGATCGCGAACTTACTGCCATGTACTTAGCAGTGGTACACTTTAAATACATGATGGAAGGTAGAACGTGCCACATTTATACCGACCACAAGCCTATCACTTATGCATTTCGTCAAAAAGCTGAAAAAGCAAATAATCGTCAAGCAAGGCAGCTGGATTATATAGGTCAAATTACAACAGACATAAGGTATGTAGCTGGAGAAAACAATATCACTGCAGATTTGCTATCACGAATAGAAACAGTCACAAGTCAGTCGGCCATTGACTTCGAGGACCTTGCACGCGCTCAAGAGACAGATGCAGAGCTTCAGGATATAATTACCGGTAAGTCACCTTACAAAATACAACTCAAACGTTTTGCAATCCCTGGAAGCGAAAGCCTCATATACTGTGACCATTCTACACAACGATTACGACCGTTTATCACAACCAATTTAAGAAAAAAATTTTTAAAAGCAACGCACAATATGTCACATCCGGGTACTAGGGCAACAGCCAGATTGATGACAACTAGATTCATTTGGCCAAACATTCGTAAAGACAGCATAAACTTTGCACGAAGTTGCATACAATGCCAACGCGCAAAGATTCTACGCCACACAAAATCACCACTTCAAAAATTTGATTTAGTTGACACAAGTTTTTCACACTTAAACATTGACATAGTAGGACCTTTTCCACCAAGTGATGGGTTTCGATATTGTCTCACAATAATAGATAGATTTAGCCGTTGGCCGGAGGCAATACCCATAGTCGATATGTCAGCAACAACAGTTGCTCAAGCACTTATATCAGGGTGGATAGCTCGTTTCGGTATTCCATCGTATATTACGAGTGACCAAGGAAGACAATTTGAGTCAACTCTTTTCCGTGAGTTAACAAAGTATCTTGGTATCAATCACCTGCGGACAACGCCATACCATCCTCAAGCTAACGGTCTCATTGAGAGATGGCATAGGACTCTAAAGGCTGCAATACTGTGCCACGACCAAGATCGATGGACAAAGTTCTTGCCAATTATCTTACTTGGTCTACGTACAACATACAAGGAGGACATCAAAGCCTCACCTGCAGAATTAGTTCTGGGCACTACACTTCGGATACCAGCTGAGTTTTTCGGCCCACAACCTGAAACTAAAACTGAGACGGAAGTTCTTAAGGACCTTCGTGAAGCGATGCAAAATATTCAACCACAGCAAACTGCTTGGCATGGTGAGGCAAAAACGTTTAGGCATCCAGACTTGAACACATGCCCACAGGTATTTTTGCGCAACGATTCAATCCGCCCATCTTTGTCACACCCATATGACGGGCCATATCAAGTAGTCCATAGAGAAGGCAAACATTTCAAAATTAAAATCAACGGAAAAGACGTCAACATATCAGTCGATAGACTCAAACCAGCGTATATAACAAATGAGCCGTACCGCAATGACGAAAGTTATGATCAACAAACAAGAACTAGTATGCCAACAACAAGTAAAACAGAGCACGCAACTCAAAAGAAAACCGCAGAAGAGAGTACACCAAATACAACAAATCGCCCAAAGGTCATCAAAAATACAGTTCAGAGTAAAACACCACATCCTACATTGACTTCAACCACGCGCATTGGACGTCAAGTAAAACTCCCAGTGAGATTTTTATGAGCTGATCAGTCTAGCAAGGGGGGTACTGTGGCAGCACTGCTCAACTTTTAACTTGCTTACTCTTCGTACTTTCTATTTTTCTTTACTTCCTTTGCGACGCTGAGATAAGTCACGTTTTGGAAGAAAATCTTTTTTGTCTTGTAAAGTAAAATTTGTAATTGTTAAATATCAGTGTTCGGGATAAATTAAAGAAGTAAATAAATGAATTGCATAATTTAGACAGTCTTTATTTATTTACATGCAGAGAAATAACTACATTCGTTATATGGGGTTTTATTTATTGTATCTTCGAAAATTAACTAACAATAAATCTTAAAATCTAGATATAATAATTAGGTCCAACCAGTATCGGACATAATCTCAGTGATAGTAATTAATAATACATAAATGTCGTATTAAGCACAAAAATACTTTCAAGAAGTTTCATCTGCGGTGTTGGCTGTTAGAGCCCTTGTCTCTTTCTCTTTTAAGCGGATGTGTAAGGTAAAATTCAAGATATTACGAGCTAGTGGGTTAGGACGTGATTCGAGTTTTGTTAAATATTTACCTGCGATTTCAGCAGTCGCAAGTGGCATATGTAGATCACGATGTAAATTTTAATTTTTGTTGCACACTGGAGCGGATGTTATTAGCCTTCAAATCTGGTTTTGCCTTGTTGGATTCTCTCTACATTGGAAGCTGAAGCAGTGCTCCATAGCTGCATTCCGTAGCACCATATTGGTTATCAGCCAATGTATGTATCTGAGTTAATTTAAGTTTCATTTGAGTTAGCTTATAGTCAATATGGTGTTTCCATTTAAGCCGCCGATCAAGCTGTATACTAAGGTATTTCACTTGTGAAAATTGAGGAACAACTTCATTGTTGACCTTGATTCGCAAGTTAAATGTTACCAGAACACACTTTTCTTCGTTTATTTTCATTCTCCATAAGTTTAACCATAGTTCCAGCTGGGTTAAGGGTTTTCGCGCATACTAAGGCAGGTTGCATCATATGCAAATATAGATGTGTGGATATAACTGCTCAAAGGCATATGACAAGTAAAAATCAAATACGAAACTGGCCCGAGTATACTTCCCTGTGGCACACCGGATGAGACGGATTCGGACACACTCATGAAGTAAAGCAATAATGTAACTTTCCAATAGCTTTAGAAAATTTATTGCTAGATATAATTTAAATTTTAAAATGAGGACTTCATGCTTCACTTTATCAAATGCATAAGAAATGTCAATAAACAGGCGTGTGGGGGACAATTTCTTCATGTGCAATTTTTCGAAAAGTTTTGACATTGTTGATAGTAGAACTATTGGCCTCTATGACTCAGTCTTTGCCCGGCTTTGGAATCAGTTTGACCTTGGCAAGCTTCCAGTGGTGTGGATAATACTGTAGTCGTAAGTAGTATGACATTAAAAATAAATAGCAGGATTCTAATTACAATACGAGGCAACTTCATCAGCATCTTGTTACTAATTCCATCTATACCTGGAGCTTTCTTCGAGTTGAGCTCAGCAATTAGTTTCTGTACATCATACATCTTAAACTTTAAGGGTCGACGGGGCGGAGCAACTACACTCGGCAAATCAACAGCAGGGTAAATACGGATTTTAAATGCTCAGCAAATATTTTACCTTTTTCAGTATCGTTTCTTGCCCAACATCCTGTAGATGTTCGCAGTGGTGGTTTAAACTCATCGCGTGTTTTAAACTTTTTTGCAGCGCGCCACAAAGAGTAATTATATGCTACTGTGACATCAAGACCTTCCAGATAATTTTTAAGAGATGCAGTTTTTTTCAGATGCAAGCAACTCTTAGAATAATTTAGTGCACTCTTTAAATTGATTTTATGTTGTGGTGATCTGCGCTATTGCCATTCTTCTCTAGCTTTTCTTTCTTCACGCAAAAGACGTTCAATATCCGTAGCATACATATATTCTACTAAGCTTATTCTGCGTATAGTGGCATGCTCAGCAGCCTGTTTAATACTTTCGTTAAGATTGGCAATATTAAATTCAATATCATTGGATTTTCTTAGCTTAATATGATGTTATTTTATGGGCGTTACCCCGCCCATTATTTTAAACTCAAGATTTATTTACATATTTATTTATTTATTGAAACATATTATACAAAGTAAATTTGCATAATATGGTGTTGCACAAATATGGGCGGAGTAACTAGACCATATGCCCAAGATGTTATTAACAGTATTTTAAAAAGTTTTGTGACTGACTGTAAACGACCTATGCCTTCACGTAGGAAGTAAGTAAGTAGTGGTTGTTAAAGAAATTTCACAAAAGAACCACAATATTATACTGTAATCCGTGGTAGATCAGTCAACCAGTGCGAGTGTGACGAAAAGCTCTCGAAAGCCAAACAACAAACACAAGCCTGAACGCACTTAAGATATAATTACGATGACGCGAGAGATGTTCCCCATCCCAGAGCTGCTTAACGAAACTGACTGAAACTGATGATTATATTGTTTATTTTTGTAGTAGAAGGCTGATACGAAATACGTCAATAGTACATTTGAATCTGCTAAACCACTTTTTAAGATAATTGTTTAAAGCCTTGCATACGTTCCACGTGTATGCAAGGTTTCAATAAAATAGCATGAGTTAAAAGCCGTATATTTACGGTCCTATGTATAAGCGAAAATTGGCATGAAGTTAGCATAAGTGACGAAATTGAATTAGTTTTTAACCAGTTCCTCCATACAACTTGACATTAAAAATGGTCGCATTACCTAATTTTTAACCACCTCTAAGTCATAGTATGATTTTTAATGTGAACTTTCATGGCAAAACTCTTTAAGATCATGTTAAATTCTACCACTTATGCTAACTTCATACCAATTTTTACTTATACGTAGGGTCGTTAGTTTGTAATTCCGAGCAATATTAGCATGACCCCGCTAAATTTCAGGCCATTAGCAATAATTTAGATTTTAAATATTTATGGGCGTAGCTCCGCCCCCTCCACGCGCAAAATACTCGACACTTAGAAGCACTAAAAGCTGTTAGAAGCAATACATTGCATCTCTAGAAGCACTAACGTAAGCGAGACCATTAAAATATATTCTACGATCATACAAGAACAGTACACAATTATATATGAACAAAAATCATGCATTATAAAAGCGCAATTGCAAGTTATTCCGTTTCATGCTGCCAGCAACCAAAAATTTTTGCTGGGCTGTCTAACATTTTCGGGTTTTCAGATTTTTCTAGTTGAATTTTCACCTGGACCTACTTGTGTATCAAATTTCATTTGCGCAAATTTTAAGTTTTCATTTTTATGGGCGTAATCCCACCCACTTTTTAAAACCTAAAATTTTTTAGCCAGTGCTAATCATTTGTGGTAAGTTTCGTTGGAAACTGATAAAAATAACTACATAAATATATACATATAGTAGTGAGCCGAAGTACACGAAATAGGAGGATTAAATTTTATGGGCGTATTAACACCCACTTTTTCAAAGAAAATGTTTTGGTTTGCATTATTGCAATATGTATGCCAAATTTCAAGAAAATCTCTTTTGTTACACGCTTTATACCCAAAATTTCTGGGTTTTAAGATATTTATGGTTAGGTACTCACCTAGACCTACTTGTGTATCCAATTTCAGCTAGTGAGTCAGTAAGTATATCTTAAAATATGCACTTTTTGCTCCTCCACAGTGATGCCAACCCAAAATCTTTCTTAGAGGTAGATTCGATGTGAAAAAGAGGTAGCTTCCAACAAATCCTACTTTAAAAAGAGGTAGACCTACAATACTTATGTTTTAGGGTATTTTTAAAACCTTAGAAAAATAATTTTTTACCTTAATTTTTCGTTTCGAAAAGAAATAATTTACAAGGGATTTTATGACAATAATAATTGCGGATGGTTATTATTAAAAATTTGAATATAAAAAACAACTAAAAAATATAAGAATTAAATTATGTCATCGTTATTTAATTAATTTTTAGATTTTTATTATTCTCATATTTAAACGAATGAATATTTTCATTAAATAACTTCCAATGATCCTCTGTAGTTGAAGGTTGCCCAGCGCTAGCGCTGATATATCGTGTAGCTTTACTTGCATAATATCAGTAAAGATATACTTTTAACAACTACTTTTTGACAAATTAACTTTCATCAACTATGTATGCAATTTTCTCACAAACTGGCCCAGTGAAGGAAATTTTTTGGGCTTGTAACAGGCTTTAAATAGTAAAGTCAAACACAGCGTTGTTTAGATGTATTGCTAAAATATATTTCAGTTGAACTTCTAGCTTGGATTAGATAAAATAAACTCGCGTAACTATTATTTAGCATTATTATTGAAAAACTAATTAATAAAAAAGTGGCAGATTTTTCTCGGAAAGTGGTAGAGTTGAGTGAGATACCCAAAAGAGGTAGATCTACCACAAAAGTGGCATCGCTGCTCCTCCATATCTCAGGAAGCTTTCAAACTTCACATTTGAGGTAACATAATTCTAATGGTTTAAATTTTAGAATTGTAAGATTGCGGGAATAAAGTTATGACTTTTGTACACGCACCCATTCGTATGAATAAGCAAGCATCAAAAATTCTTCCCTGACGAAGTATTTTCTTCTTTACTGCAATAACTGAAACAAATGTCTTGCCAATAGTGGTGTTTAGCGTTTCTTTTAGAAGATTTCGCTGTAGTAAAGCATTTGAAAAATCTCTCATCTTAAAAGTTCTTATAAGTGGTATTGTGCAGGACTTTAGTACGTACACATTAGGGATGCCAATCGGGATTCGGGATCTCGGGATTTTCGGGATCTCGGGATTTTTGGGATCCCTGGTTTTCGGGATCTAAATTTTTTTGGTAAAATAAATTATTTTTTTTAATAAATATTACTTTGATAACAAATGTTATGCATTTTAAAAGGTTCTATGTTGATAATATATCATTACAAATTGAAATAAAAATAAAAAGAATTTTTCACATCTATTTCTAAGTTGATTAATAAGAATTTATACTGAAAACCATAATTGAATATGAAAATTTGTTTTTATTTTCAATATGTGTACATTTTTTCATAATCTTAACCAAAACGACCATACATACATATCTATGGACTTTTGAAAAACGGAACACATTATTCGGAAAATATTTCTAAAGCCCATATGATACTTCATTTTTCTTTCATTTATCAAGTTTCATAGAAAAGTGCAAACATATTGTAATAGGAAAATTCAACAGGTGCAAAGGGTTTAGCTATATTCAGAAAAATGAAATAATGTCAACAACTTGATTAAAGTTATCGATAAAAAATGAAGATCTGTCAATAAAAATTTAAAATTTTTCAACTTAAAATTGACATTTCAAGCTTGAAACATAAAAGTGTTCGCTAATTAGCGGTTTATGGGCAAACATAGCGATTTTTAGTTTCTTTTGTCTTAATACTAGCGTTTTCTAATTACGAAAATTTGACAACATTTAAAGTTTTTGTTTCCGTTTTATATAGTTTGTTCTTTCTAACATTTATTGTTTCTTTCTATCAATTCAATATCAAATCAATGAAGAAAAAAATTAAGTGTCATAAGGTCTTAACGTTTACGTCAACCAGACAACTTGTCTTGTATTGTATTCTACTTCAATTATAACTAGCTGTCTGTAGTACTCAATTGTTACCGACAAGTAGATAATTGCTAATTTTTTAGTATAGCGTTGAGGAGTCGATATATAGATAGTTATACACTACAATTATGAATAAATTGTCGCAGGAAATTTCCCGGGAATCGGGATTTGCCAAATCCCGAAAATCCCGGGATTTCGAGATTCGGGATTTCCCGTTTGGCATCCCTAATACACATGTATATAACGTTACCTTTATATGGAAAAGCTCTAACTCATTATTTTTTTAAATCGATATTTTTGTATATTTCGATAGAATATCTAATCATCGATACATTAGATTCTAATGTACATACATACTAATGTACATAGATTAGAATCTAATGTATGGGAAAATGCTAAAATCTCGATTTCAATAAAATAATGATTTAGGGCCTTTAAATATTAAGGTAACGATAAGTAAACATATAAAAACATACACATGTACATACATATAAAATGTTAGACAGACAATGATCAAGACAATGATTCTGTTCATGATACAATTATACTAGGTACATGCACAAGCGCAGCCTGTTACTGTATACATTGCATATAATTGTCAAACTTTGTTTACAAGCTGCAAAAATGTTAGTGTATGTGTGTGAATAAAATGATGATATACCAACGGATGACATAATCGCCCGTATTCTAGAATCTAAATGTAAATAATTATATGAAGATTCAAAGAAAATTTATCTAAACGTCATAAAAAATTCATTAAAACACAGCCACCCCCATACTTACATACAAATGCATAATTAAATAATAAATGAAATTAAAAACACAAACGAAATCCCTTTAACTGAGCTAATTCAATTTATTGAACTCTCTTCCTTTAACCCGCCATTGGTGTCCTATTTGTCTGTGAGACCGGGTGTGTTAAAAAATTCGAATAACATTATTCCCTGTTATTATTTTTGGTTGCAATTTCGAGTAGCTGCCTCATTGCACATCACCTACTTTTAGTTAACGACGAAACTGCTTCGTGAGCACACGTTGTGTACTTTTTTACTAATCCGGTGCGTAAGACCGTGTGTCACCGTGTATGTGAATAAAATAACCAAGTATACATTTTTCATTACATGTTTTTTTTTATTTGTTTTAATTTATTTTGTAAAAGTTCCTAATGTCGAAAGACTAAAAAACATTATCTTCCCTTATAAATATGTGATTTTTTATTTGTTTCTTAATTTTGAAAAATGTATTACTAAAATCGCTGTTATTTTTAATGCTCTAATAAAACAATTTTTTTAATGTTGATATTGAAATAAAAGAGCTTAAATTGATTAAATATCTTTTCTTTATTCTCAAAGAGCATGAATTAAAAAAAAACATGAAATAATACTAACAAATTTGGAAAAATCTTCAGTTGAAAATCTATGTGCGTGAGACCGGCGTCACCATTGATCAAAGTCAAAATTGCGTCACCATTGGCGGGTTAAGTATTATGGCTTTCATACAATAACAAATAAGAGAAAAAAATGTTAGATCAAGAGAAATACTACAAACACACACACAATCTCATGTTTTGTTTCTTGTTTACTTGTAAGCTAATAAATGCGTGTGTAATATGTGTGCATGTAGTAGTAGCAACTGTAAACGCTTATAGCTCCCAAAATACTGAACCGATTTTAATAAAATATAAATTCTGCACATCTGTACCGAAAAACCTTTAAAACGATATAAATCTTTTTAAATCGGTGCAGTAGTACCAGCGTAAAAGGGATTACCAAAAACATGTTTGCCTATTAATTATATAGATAGAACCCATAGTAGAATTACACACAGATTATACAAGAATTTAATTACATGGCGTACATATGTGAGTAGAAATTACACACTGTCTAACTACACCCAGACTGGCAACACTAAATAACTATAATCATGCAGGAATGCCGCGTCTGCAATTGTACTTTAGTTACCCTGTAATTTTTATTTTTTATAAACAAAAGACAGTTGTTTCTGACAATTTTATATTTGTTTATACCAACAAAATACATGTGTTTTTTGGTGTAGTATTTTTCTTGCAGTTGTGCATGTACCTGGTATAATTGTATCATGATTCTGTTCGACGGCAAATTCTAGTTCATTTGGCTGTCATGCAGTAATAGAAACCCACAGATACAAATTTACATATACAGTGTTGAGCAAATTTATAGAAACACCTCATATCTGCTTTGTTTTCTAAAATTTGTATTTACCTTAAAGAAATTTATTATTTGACATATTGTCAGAAGTGTACATATGTATAATAATTGAAATTTATTTGCTGGTGGTTTAGCATGTCTATATACGTATTTCATTGGCGCTTGAACCAAATCATCAGTAGACTTCAACCACAAATTTTGAACAGTCACAAACCTATTACTTTCTGCACAGACTTTCAAAAACTATGTGAGAATTCATAAAATAATAATATTTTTGAAAATCACAAAAGAAAAAATAAGCTTAGTAGGCTTGGAAACTGATACAAATAATACAGCAAATAATTTATATCCAGGTGAACTCATTTAATTTTTCTAAATCCTTATACAATTAGAAATGCATCGGATAACAATAAAAGTATTTACAAGGTTAAATGAAAAATAAAACATTAATGAACTTTAAGGAAATTTATGATTTGAAATATTGTCAGAAGTGTACATATAATAATTGAAATTTGTGGTTGAAGTCTACTGATGATTTGATTCAAGCGCCAATGAAATACGTATATAGACACGCTAAACCACCAGCAAATAAATTTTAATTTTTATTTACCTTTAAATTCATATAAAACTGTAATATTGCTAGATAATCATATAATTGAATTATTTAGGATATTGTCAGACTATCTTTAGGAAGATAAGTTATTTATAACGATAGATTACCTCCTAAGGTACAATTTTACAATGTCACTAAATTATCCGAAAGAAGAAAAATATAGGATATTATACCCCAGGAATTAAAACTACCATTAATTTAAATTTAAAGCAAATTGTTTATGGTCAACTAAATACATCACAGAAGTCATCATATGTTTAGTATAAAAAGGAATTTTCTGGGCTAATGTGTTAAAAACGTTCTGATTATTTTTATTTTAAATTCAATATTTTTAAAGAAAAAAATAGATAGTCAATACATGAAAATATTTTAATATTAAAAGAGTATTGCTTTGATGATTTTCTTATAAATGATGATAAACTATGCACTGATGCTAATAGAGGAATGCAGGTCCTTAAGACCAATCACTGATAACACCAAGAGGCGACTGAAAACATATTTTCTTAAAGCGCGAAAGCGTCGATTTCCAAATGCAGTGCAGATACATAGGATATACCAATGTATTTATACTTATTCCAATTGTCAACATTGACGTCATGTCATAGTAAAAATATTGGGACGTCTACCCGTTGTCGACAATAATTGACAGACTCACGCTATTTTCTGGACCTTATCGAACAGAAATAGACTGTCAATAACACAAAAATTTTCTCAAAGGTGGATAGACAAGCCGCAACTTTTTGGTATTGTATTGAAGTGACGTCGATCTTGACAACTTGAGTAAGGGTGATTATCGAGGAGGAGATAATCACTCTTCTTCATCTAGACATCCAAAACAATAGACATTATATGGTAGTCCCATTCTTTTAGCATTGGTGCCAAAAGGACAATGTCGCGCTGCTACTGCGTACCATAGTTTTGTTCGCGGGAAATTAAGTAACAGTGAAATTATTTTTTCTTGATACATGGCCATAATTTTCATGCTGTGAGCACGTTGACCATTTAGACGGTTTCAGTGGGAATCTGGAGATACCTTTGCTAGTTTGCCTACTGCTAAATTTCCTAAATTGGTCCCATATCCTTGCACCCATGCCACTGATTCTTCGGGTTCCATGAGCATGTCATGCTCTGTCATAGTCCATTTAGAATTCCATTCCGTTTTGTACATTCTAAAAGTAAAATAAAATCTACAAACAACCCAGGAATATGAAATAAAATTAAGAAAACTGGGAACTTTATTTCACAAGATATCTGTTCTAATTTCATGAATTTAATGAAACGTCGATGTGAAGACGTAATGAAAAGATAATGCTAAGATTTAACAAAAATTATTTTATCTGTTTACGATTCGATTAGGCTAAAGTTCGAATAGCTCTGTAAGCCAAATTATATATAGTCCACTGGTGTGGTATCAATTGATGTAAGCTTATTAAATATCATCTGATATGCAAAATCACCTAACTTCACTTTTTTAAATTTTATAGGAGAAGGAAAACTAAATAAAATTATTCGATTACTGAAGAAGTTTCTTTATTTCCGTTTCGATGTAATAATACTCAATAATTATTTAAAAATACGATTTTGAGTTTTATATTAGTTACGTGGTTTTGCATTTCAGCTGGCGATACACATAGAGGATGAAACCCCCTTTTCCTCTTTTACAAATTTCGTTGCATATATTTCATTCTAGGGGTAACTGATGGAAAATTTTTTTGGGATCAAACTGATTTAGTATGTAAGTATTTTTGCAATTTGGACATTAGGGGGAAGGATCCGAAATGATATAAGTGACAAGTGGACTAAAAAGTCCCTAAGGAAAAAAAATTAAGCCATAATCAAGTTCTGATCAACGATATGTAACATGTTGAGATCGCACGTTAATTTTGTTCCTGTTTTGAAAATTTCATATCTTTTATTCTGGGTGTGGCTGTAGCAATTTTTTTCGACCCACCTTAGTGAACATATTCCACTACATATTAATATTCGGTATTATTATTACGAGCTATTTAAAAGAAAATTTCAGCAAGAATATGAATAAAACCTAGAATTTCATGTTGTTTAAAGGAAAATATATCTCTTGAGATCAAATTAATCTATTCTTAGAGTATAAAGAATTAATAAATATAATATATACTTAAAAGAGCAAAAAGTATAAACTTAACAAAGTTCAGACTTCATTAAAATTTTTTTTATAAAAGCGCGTAAAACTAACATAAACTCCCTTAAAATTATTTTAAAAGAAAAAAACGAGTATATTGTGGGAAAACCATTTTGTATAACCTCTGATAAAAGATTAGGCATGTTATAAATAATTCTTTTAAATAATATACACTAATCTTACCCCAGTCATTCTCAAGTCTTTTTTAAGCTAATTTCTGGATGAAATAGGACTTTTACGCACTCGACGATCTAAATGATTCCATAAATTTTTTATGGGGTTAATATCAGGGGATTGGGCGGGTGTATCAATCATTTTTGGACAAGCAATCATTCGCATTCGTTGTCGCATTCGCAAAAAACACTTTCGAATTTACATGTGTCAAATAATTTCTTTTGAATTTAAAAATTCAAAAAGGATAATCATTATAAAAAAAAATTTCCTTAAAAGGCGTCGTAGAAAACCCATACTCCTTTTTATTTTTATTTTATTTAGTAGTAATAAGTAGAGTTAATTTTCTAGGTAACAGTTTCTTCTTGGTTTGACAGCTCGGCCAATCCTGGATCCAAGTCATCCTCGGCTTCATCGTCATCATTTATATCAATATCAGGCTCACCACTGCACCACCTTTTGATTTTATCGGAACTATATACAGAGCAAAACTTACGGCTTGTTATCTTCAGACCGGGTATGTCTTCGATTAAATATCTGTCATTACCTAGCACCTTTGTAACTGTATACGGAACACGATATTTAGGCTCCAGTTTACGTGAATCGCCAGATGACTGAGGCTCATTTTCACTAAGAACTAAATCAACCTCATTATACACAGTAGGTCGTGTGTGTTTATTATCAAAATGCTGTTTCCAGCGTTCTCTTTCTCGTACGCTTTTCGTCTATGGTTATTTTGCATTCAGATTCGAAGTCGTCTTGTATAGCAGCCAACAAATTGGATTATAGGTAACAATCAGTTCATTCGGACAAAAACCAGTAGTTGAATTCTTTTGTGAATTAATGGACCACTGTATAGTGTGTAATGATTTGTCCCAATCCTTCGTTTCTTGAATAGTTGTACAGAGGTAATTTAAAATACTTTGGTGGACTCGTTCAACCTGGCCATTAGCTATGGGTATTCGAACTGCTGTTTTTATGTGCTGAATATTATTAACTTATTCCTCAAATATTTTTGACGTGAACGCTGTACCATGGTCAGTTGCGATACGTTTCGTCAAGCCAAAATAACTAGTCAGTTCATTCAAGATTGTTATAACTGATGCTGACTTGGTATTACGAACAATAGCAAACTTTGTAAAGGCGTCGGATATAGTTAAAACATGAGTGTATCCCAATTTACTTTTTACGAAGAGGGTCTAGAGCACTGTAATGCAATTCACCTTCACATTTTCCTACTTTAATTTTGTTGTAGCAACACTCGGTGCACGCAGCAATATATTCCTGCACATACTTTCTCATCCGCGGAAACCAAAACGATTTTCCAACTCTTTCAATGGTTTTCTCAAGGCCATAGTGACCTACATCGTCATGGCAATGACGGTGGCAATACGCCACCGTGTTTCTTTAGGTATTACCAGTCTCAACCCATTCTGCGTTTTACCGTAAAGTCGTTGATTTTGTAAAATAAAGTCTATATTTATCTGACGATACTGATCAGATTTTATATCACCACGTAGAATTTTTATTAAATTACTAAAATTTTCATCGGTTAGTTGCATAGAAAAATACATTCATAAGTATACAAATTCGAAAGCATTTTCTTTCGTTTCGAATTCACAGTCGACACCCAGTTTCCCGACTCCCTTTGCTGATATACAGCTCCAAACCATGGCGTGTTTTACTGTGGGAGTAATGTTCTTTCCTTTCGATTCTTCATTGGGTTTCCGCTAGATTATTGTTCTTCCACCGCTGCCAAATATGTTAAATATGTTCCTTGCCAAATTTGAGTCTATATTTCCTATTCTTTAAATTTAGGAACGGCTTCTTACGGGCAACTCGTCCATTGTACCTTTGCCTTTTTATGTCTCGACGTATGTACTTTTTCTGCAGATAGAGTCTTATTTAGTTTTTCTTTAACTTTACTTACTATCTTAGAAGCATTTAAGCACGGATTAATTAATTAATCACTTCGGTTAATTTTTTTAAGCGGCCTTCGTTTTTTGCATCTTCGAATAATGTCACCGA
This sequence comes from Tachina fera, assembly GCA_905220375.1. Lineage (NCBI taxonomy): Eukaryota > Metazoa > Arthropoda > Insecta > Diptera > Tachinidae > Tachina > Tachina fera. The sequence goes on from LR999964.1 coordinate 68,874,148, forward strand.
CAGTATTACGATTCATATTTAATAATTCAGCAATATTTTTATACGCCTTTCCATTATTGTAATGAAAAATTGCCAATACTCTTTTCTCCAATGAAGTATTTTTACCTTTACGACCCATTGCTTCTAATACACAAGAAATCAAACAAAAAACGTTGCAAAGCCAATAATTTTTAAACCACGTATTAATTTCACTTCCATAAAGTTGAATTTATCCGTTATACCAGAAATTTTTACACAGTTGCAAGATCACTAGGTCTTACTTTTTGGCAGAATGGAAGACTCGAATATTAATGAGACATTCATATGTACATACTTATGTGCAATCAGTGATGCCAACAATTCAAAGGCAAAACGAGCCAACTGAGTAGCCAAAAAGAGCTAAAAAGAGCTAAACTTAAAAACTCAAGATTTTTCCGTTTTAAATCTTTGAATGTATTTATTATTCATTTTGCACTTCTAGATTTTTTTACATTAAAGTTATTAATTTCAGGTTTTGGTCGTTGGAAAAATGAAAAAGTGTAATTTTTTGACAACAAAAACAAGAAAAAATATCAAAATTTTTTTTCAAATTTATTTTCCTGTGTTTGTCGTAAAAAATTAAATTTTTCCATTTTTTTTCGAGAAAAAAAACTGAAATGAATACCTTTATTAATAAAAATAATAGTAAGAAAAAATAAAAAATAATAGTTTTACATAAAATCATTTCACAGCAATTGATACAAATATTTATCTGCATTAACAATATGATTATACACATTTACATATACTTGTATATACGTTAAGTTACAAAATAAGAACAATAATTTTCAAAACGAGTTAGCTTTAGAAGGAAATTTTGTTGGTTTAATCCATTTTTTAAACGTGGGATTTGATTTCCAAGCTATCCTATATTTTTGGCAGTCCATTTCCAATTCAATAATTTGCGGAAAATTTTCTAATTACTCAGAAACGAACACTTTATAATAAAAACGGGGTCTACAATTTGGGATACCTAAATACATCTTACATAGTTACAAAAAAATATCTGTATTTGCAAAAACATAGTTGCCAAAAATGTAAATGCTCAAAAGAAGAAACAATACGATAAAAACGGGAAAATTTACTATAAGATGTAAAAAGTGCCAAACGTGCCGTTTCCACAATTGAAAGGAGCTGTGTTAGCTCTTTTTATTAAAAAAGAGCTAAAGCAAAAAATTTCGAGTTAGAAGCAATCAAAAAGAGCTAAATCTAGCTTTAAAATAGCTAAGTTCGCATCGCTGTGTGCAATATTTCAGCATTTTAACTTTTACAACTTAATATGTGCAAGGTCGAAAATAAGTATGCAAGACAGAAAAGCGCTATGAATATGTTTGTTATATTATAAAAGAAAATGTTTGGCAATATTATAAATTTTATTTCAAAATTAAGGAATTAAATAAGCAAAACCAAATATCGAATATTAATGTGAGCCACTGCATGTTTAAGAGATTAATATATTATTTCAAATTTGAAGACTCCCTATTATTTTTTTCAACATTGTATACACACATACGAACAACAACCTCAACTAACACAGCCCAATACAAAAAATATTAATTCAATGTTTGGCTTTTTATTTAATTTTTTTTCTCTTCTCTAAAAACCATTCCATACGTTTTAGAAATTCTACAGAATACAAAACAAAAAAATTGTGTTTAGTTTATTTTTGTTAGCCAAAGCGTCATCTTTAAGTTTAACAGAAAATAAAAATAAAATTAAAAATATTTGTGCTTATATGTATGTATGTATATGGACGTACTCAATACACCTAGTAGTGTGCATTAATAAATACATACAAACTTACATGTACATATGTACATATCTAAACGTATGCATATATGGAAATAGACAATCATACTAAATAATTTGCTTTACTATTTTTAAACGGAACATTTGTGAATTTTAGTATTATAGGTATATTGTGAAAGAAACTTTCAAATTGATTGTACCTAATTATTTTAATAAAAACTTCGTTAAATTTTGTACCAAGCCGCTTGCTGCTGCTTCTTTTTCCAGTGTCAAGTTCATAGAGGTTTCTTTTTATATTTTAACTAAAACAGTGCTGCGAAACATAATTTTTTGTGTTTACTTGACAAATACGAAAGTTTCTATAGAAGCTCATTTTATATTCTGCACACCCAAAAGATGCCACGGGTATGTGATCATAATAAGTTATATGTATTTTTATGTACTTATGCACGCTGGCAGTTGCCGCCAAAATTTGTTCAAAGATTATTAAAAAAACTTCATACATACCTACTTTTAGAAAGTATTTCGCATATTGGGAAATCGTAACCTAATACCGACTGTAATGTAATATAACTGCAACGTAGTAAACAGCTGATCGATATTTTTATATGAAAAGTAGGTTACGTCATATTACATCTCTATAACCATTTTCACTCCTTTTCACAAAACAATATCGATCAGCTGTTTCCGACTGTTGCAGTTACCTTACATTACTGTTGGCTAACTGAGCCTTAATGTTAGGAACACAACTGGGACGAACGACGAATTTCGTCCACGTCGACGAACTCGTCGACAAGGATTCGCTGCGTAAATTCGTCGTGTGAATCACAGTAACGACCAATTTGCTTACCGAATTCCTCTCTCATATTTGTTAAATTGGACTGAGAGAGAAAATTGATTTTTCGCCGCGGCGCGCCGTTCGTCGGCGTACAAAATAGAAATAAATCTATCTCAGAGTTCGTCACGCACAACGAATTTCGTTCTACGGCGGTGTTGTGTTCATTTTCATATGCACAAATGTATTATTTTTTATTACGAAAGTTCACACCGAAAAATTCGTCGTTCGTCGTTGTGTTCCTAGCTTAAGACGAAAAAGAGCGCGTTTGGCATAGCTAAAACGCTGTAAAAAATACCAATGAAAAATTAAATGACAGCCGGCAATAAGAATTTCTTGGTTGCCATAAACCACTAAAACGTTGAAATATGTACATAACACGCGTTACGGACGGGGCACAATGAATCCGTCATACCTTAAACTTCGCCTTTTTCAACTGACAGCTAAGTTGAAATAAATGGTTTCTTATGAGGTCTTTTACATTCAGTACGTGTCCGTCAACGCAAAGTACAAAAGTTGTTCAACTATTAACTTTTTGCGTACGTTGAGTGGTTTGACAGATATTGGTTTTTTTTGGTGTATTTGTATTTTGTGGCAAAAATAAAATTAACCAAAAGAAATAAACGAAATACATAAAAAATTGAATTTGATAAATAAAATGGAGAATTAACCTACAAATTCTTCCGTCAATAAAGTACTCATTGTGCCTACCTTCTCCGTCGTTGCTTTAATGTCAGTTGAAAAAGGCGAAGTTTAACGTATGACGGATTCATTGTGCTTCGGCCTTTATTAACATGATGAAACATGCTAACGCGTGACAGATTTTTTTGGCAAGACGTGCGATTTTAGAAATATTTTTGAACATTTTTATAGATCATCATCATCATCAATCATAGATTCCATGCGATCATAGTTGTTGTTATTGTCAGACAGCTGAGAATGTTGTTTTTGTATAATGTTTGTATGATATTGTGGCACCTAAAACACCATTTCGAATTGATTTTTTAAAGCCGGGCAGACTTCTGCAAATTTCCTTTTGAATGAGTCGTGCGATCGTGTTGGATAGTGAATCAGGGACTTGAATTACATTTTAACATGTTCTTTTTGCCAGCTTTTTTCCCAAATTATGAGAACATATAAAATGGGAAATGGTAACCCTAAAAAAGCTTTCTTTTTCCGAAAAGCTCTTCTACTCAAGATGAGTAACTCAACAGCAGCGTTACCGTTGTAAAATTTAAAAAAGTGGCACAAAAAGGGGATTTAAAAAAAGGTGGCACGAAAACCGGATTTTAAGAAAAAAAGTTAAAACCTTAAAAACAAGGAAAATTCAAAGAATAAAAATCAGGTTTTGCATATTTAAAGACTAAAAGAACTATTTTTATGATAAACTAAAGTCACAAAATATAAAAATAGTTCACATAATCTGTGCTTATAATAATAAATAAAGAAGATAGATAATACGTTAATAAATGTCAACTTTCAGCGCGTTAGAAAATTTATTTTCTAATGATGCCAATTTAGAAAAAGAACCGCTCAGTGAGAGTAAACTAAAGAAACATATGTGTGCATATAAAGTAAATGTACATAACTTTGGATATAAATTTTTATTCAAGCAATTTTAAAAATTTGCTGTTTTTGAACCAACATATCAAGATGAGATGTTGTGAAAATTGCATCACAGCTTCCTTTATTCGCTTAGCTGTCTTATATGCGTAACTTTAACTCTCTTACAAAAACATCGATCTCACTTATTATATTACTAAAAACGGAAACAATTTAATAGATACCGGGTCTAAAGAAATACTTAAATACAATCAGTCTTTTATCGCTTATATTAATTTTTGACAAAATTTTACTACATAATTTTAACTAAAACAATTTTTTGAAGTATATAAAAGTTTTAATAGTAACCTATTTATCAGGAATAATTTCTTAATCGGGCTTATGTTCAGTATTTTCTATTATTATGAAATTAAATATTTTTATTAACTAATGTGATTTTCTAAAGAAGAGAAGAAAAATTAAATTAGACTTTTCGCTGGGGGAAATGTGCATTTTTTGTGCAGCCACGCACTTCATCAGAACCCTTGTTTATCGACTTGGCCAGAAATTGTTAATAACATCAGCTATTTAACGTGAATTTTTAATGAAATGGAATATGAGAAATTGTAACTATCGCTATTCATTTCCTGCTTTCCCGATTAAGAAATTATTCCTGATTAAGATTCACTATAGTTCAGCGAAGTTTTTTTAATATTCATATGTACATATATACACTCTACATACCTAAATATATATGTAATAATATTTACATGCTCATAAAGACAGAGATATACGAATATAAGCAAGCCTGGATGTATTGATTATTCGAAAGATATACATAAGCTATGCGTGGTTAGCTTATGTATGCCAAGAAAAACTATGTCGTAAAAGCTTACAAGTAAATTTATTAAAACAGCAGAACTTATATATTAATTAAACCGAAAGTGGCTGTAATTAGAAAAAGTTCCAAATAAGGGTGCATTTTGTTAATGTAGCACAATAGTATCCAAGCAGTCGAAAAAGTGGCAAATTACTGCTTTAGTAACACCAACGGTAACGCTGCTCAGCAGACACTTTGCAACACAAAACAAAATGTCAAAATTTTCACTCTATTGTTCTTTTACCTTTTTGCAACATACTTATCAAGGCCTATTTATTAGGTCTACGCAACTCTACAAAAACACAGCAATACAAAAAACAACTTTGTGTTTAAGTTGTCAGAAACACACACAAACATGAACTAAACTGTATGGTGCCAGCAGCTTTTGACAGTTTAAACACAAAAACACAGAATATCATCAGGACGATTGCATTGACCTGATAAATAGGCCTTGATACTTATGAGGCAGTGTGAGTGTATGTATTGGAAATTTTTTTTATACTTCAAGTAAATTTTATATGTAATTCACAAAGTAAAAGAGACCAAGTTATAAAAGTGTACAAATAAATATTTAATGTTTTATTAAATTCCAACAAGACAATCCCACTGGATAAAAAGCACAATCACCAAGCACAGGGTAGGTTGGGTTGGTGGTCATTGAATAAGCTGGTCGTAGTTTTAATTTTCTTTGATGCGAAAATTATGGCACAATGGTATTGGGGGTAAGGGAGGTCATGTACCCATTGTTTCATGCATTATGCAGCGACATAAGTACATAAATTCAATTTATTATTGATTTGTAATTTGTTTAAAAGAAATCAAAAGAATGAAGCATTTAAAGACCAGTTTCTTTATGCGCACGTATGGACATACATACATACATTCATATTCATGCTAGTTTAAAGGAAAGCCTTGTACTACATTACATTATCCTTTTAAGAATATAATACATATGTATGTATTTGTGTACATATTTATGGATATTTTAACTTGAGTGGGCTCTTAATACAAAAGTGATGGATGTACATAGTTGAATTAGTACTTAAAACGTCGTTAAATGCTTTATGGGATTTAGTATTCTTCAGTATGTTATTTATCTTCAGTCTATATTTGTTTTCCTTTGTGAAAGGTTTAATCAAGAAAATATTAAAAATTGCGATATATCAAAAATCTTTACAGGTCCATTTTGCCAAAAGTACTCCTCACCAGACGTCAGCTGCAGAACAACAAACACAGATGCACGATATACCAGACCATTTTACACCACAAGATCGTAAGTTACATAGTAATGCATTATACTATTTTTTAAATATGGTAAAATAAAAGTTGTGGAACTTCCACGGCAGGCCAACTGCCCGGAAATCTCAAGTCACACGTCAAATCCGACGGTTTGAAATTGCTTCTTTTTATTTCCCCAATTTTATGATATTTTTTATTACCCCTCAAAAGAGATTTCTTTGTAATGGTCCTAGTTGGAAAGTTTGTATTGTGCAATTTTCGAGTTACATATGTAGATGATTTTTGAATTTGATTAAGATTTTTGGATTTTAAATTTTAAATCGTGTTTTTGAAAATTTGCAATCTTAAACTTCTATCCGCCTAACAACTTAAAGGAAATACATCAAATTCTCTTTTAAAATTAGTTTACCTTTTGTTTATTTTCCCCAAATTCAACTCTTATGATGATGGCCTTCCACCTTCCGGCTAGCACAATTCATTCATTTTTATTATTTATTTTTTTTTTTTGTACTACATATTTAATCTAGGTATGTATATTTGAGAATTTTATGAATTTTTTGTAATATAATTGATAAAACTCAAAATAATTGCACCTGAAAATAAAAGTGAAGTATCAACAAATAAACAACAAATAATAAATTGGCTTACAAGGCGATTACGAACTTTAGCGTTATTTCAAAAGTCTTTTCAAACCCTTTTTCCATATACATATATGCTTAATTCACAAAACCTCTTGTATCTCTGTATCGATTTTATGTATTATAATATTAAATAAAAGAGTGTAAAGTCGGGTTTATATCTGTGTGCCATGTGCCACACAAGCGTAGAAAAAGCGTAACCAACTAATTACTAATGAAAAACTGTTGATTCAGACATGTATTTATTAAGTTAAACAGTTCCATACATAAATAATAGTAAATTTTATAGAATAAAACATGATTGCAAACTGTTTAAATCAATAAATACATGTCTGAATCAAACAGTTTTTCATTAGTTATTAGTTGGTTACGCTTTTGTGGGCAAATGACACACAAGAACTGCCAGATGTAAACTGAGCCTAACATTTATTGTATGAAATTTTCATATAAAAATGAAATACACTAGGTCTGTCTGCGTACACATATTTTGCATAATTTTGTGCAAAATGTTGCAAAATCTTACAAAATGTCTGCGTACTCCAAATCTCTTGCAGCGAGAGAGCCAAAAAGATAATTTTTTGACAGTTGGATGGAAGTTGAGAAGTTGCAAAATGTTGCTGGAAAAATTTCCGCTTGCAAGATTCAAGGCGCATTCATATAAGGTGACCTTATCGCTACAACAATACAACAATACTAAAAACAACATGCAATTCGTCTGCCTTTAAAAAACCCCATCTGTCAAAAACAGTTGACTAATATACCAATACATACATACATATTTATAAAACACATACACTTTTCACTTTAAATGTAAACAAATATTAGATAAAAGAAGAGATTTTGACAATCGGGGTGCAAAGCAGTTCAATTAGGCTTCGAACACCTGATAATCATCTGGACTGTTAAGGTCACCTGCTATCAATTCGCCTTGGCAAGATTTTGCAACTAGTTTGAACAGCTGTTTTTATTTACTTTTTGGATGAAATAATTTTTGTGAAATGAAAATGAAAATTTAAATTTAACAATGGCTGAGGTAAATAGTTAGAATTGTGTTGATTTTTAACGTTTATAATAAATTATAATAAACAAAACACTTTATTTCATGCTAGAAACATCCAAATATACAGTGTGACCGTGGCGTAATAGCAGAACCAATGATTCCAATAATGCTATTTTTCTGGCTAAAATTCTTTTGCTTTGTTATTTCAATTGCTTACACACCGATCAGCTGTTTTCTTGCAATATTTCACTGGATACTGTCTGCGTACTTTTAGAGATATTTTCAGTCGACAGAGTAAAATTGGTCTTACTCTCCCATAAAAATTTACTGAGTATTTGCTACTGGAAAAGTACCCAGACAGACCTACTATATTACACTTTTATTTCATATGTTTTTAAAATGTGTTCAAAGAGAGGCTCTCTGAGATAATTTGTATGGAGAACACTTCCAAATAGAATAGAATAGAAGTATCTGAGAGTGATGTGTTCATTTAGTTGTAATTCATAATAGGGGCCTAAAACCTGCCTCTCACGTGCAGTTTTAACTGTCAGTTTCAACTGTTCAGTTATTATAATAGTGGGTACAGACTTTGCAACTTGCCTACGCAACACGCTTTCGAATACTTTGATACAGACACTGCAACATACAATGCAACCGTCAATGCAACCCATAAACATCAAAACATTTTGATATTTTCGAAACTTCGAATGCAAACTTTGAACTTTGTGAGAAACAGGCCCCTGTATACATATCGCACTTAATCAACAATGGGGTAGTTATTAGTTCAAAATTTTTAAATTTTTAGTAGAGACGAAAAACTGTTTGTGGTTAAATTTTAAGAGAATTTGAAAATCCGAATCTTGCAATTATTGGGGAAAAATAATGATAAGTAAATGCATAAATAAAAGTGCAACACTAAAATTTGTAAATAGATTCAACAAATGTGCCTCCTTGATGTAAGTGGCGGTATGAAAACTGCACCCAGCAGTACATTGAAAACCCTTCTTTATGTCCAGCATATGGACGTTCGTATCACATACGAAGCACCTATTAGTGCAAAACATCTACAAGTGATGGGAGAAAAATGGAACGGACAAGACAACCAACACCCCACCAGAAGATATGGATGTTTAGTGCTTATTTTTGAAATCGGTTCAAATTGAAGTAACAATTTAAAATTTTTAGGGGTGTAGTCACGCTCACCTCTGCTAGTATTAGTCGCCCACCCATTTTTCTAAATGCAAGGTATCACCACTGTCAAAGATTAAGATGTGTGAGTCAAGTTTCGTAAAAATCGGCGAAGTAGAAGCCCATGAAATATAATATTAAGTTCTCATGTAAAAATGTCAATCTGGCATTTATTTCTAATTTTTATCACATACAGAACTAGGTACTCTGAACTCATGTACTTACATATGAATACATATTTACTGTCTTATTCATAAAATATATTTTTGTTTAATAAGAGGTTTATGAAACAAATTTTTTATAAAAATTTGGTCAATAAACCTTTTATAAAACCAAAAATTTTTTTATTTTTACTTTTGTCTAATTTAAATTTAACTTGCAATTCATTTCAGTTTTTTGCGTGCGCATGTGGTGCCTTTTTTATGTACATATATATTTTATTAATTTATTTTGTGAAGTACAATTGGAATAAATAAATAAATAATATTATGCAGGGTATACACGATACTTAATTTCGTACTTACCGTAGTATGAGTTTTCGTACGGGTTTTCAGATACACTTTACTACAAATCATACTAATTCATTTGAAAAAATATTTTTAATGCAATATACACGCGTATAAATGAATTATGCAGTTGAAAAGAATAAAAATATAATGCAAACTAAAGGAGCATGTTGTAGAGAATGGTTAAAATAGTGTTTTATGTTTTTTTAATTAAAATATCCGCTACATAAGGCTTATTTTAAAATTGAGCCGCAGAAACACTGCGTTTTCTAAATCAGGTACTCATAAAACAAATTTTGCTGTACAACGGCATGATACACAATACTTATTATCGTACTTAGCGAAGCTACATAAGTATACAAAGTATGCTTCATAAGTACGACAGCATGATAGACGTTACTAATTTCATACTTGTACGATTTATCGTACGATTTGTAGTATCGTCTATACTCACCATTAAGTTTAAATGTGTATTTCCCGCCCACTTTTTTAAACAATTTATTATTATTCCTAACTCATTATATTTTTTAAAATCGAGTTTTTTTGTGTATTGTGTAGAAGAACATTTAAGTATTGAAAAATGCAAAAATCTCGATTTCAAATAAATATGTAATAATTTATTTATTTATTTATTTAGGTAGGACCTTTCTATGTTAAGTTAGTGATATAAATTAATAATAAACTTTAATGTTCGTGGCCCCGCCTAATCTTATCGTGTCATCTTTTAGAGTTAACTTAGGGTGTGTGTCACGTTTCGTAAGTCCCGTTTTACACACAACTCGTAATTCAGCTGTAAGAAGGGCGGAGAAGGAAATACAAGAATATCTGATTTTCAACCAGCTGAATTTCGAGTTGGTCAACAAAAGTTGGATTGTGTGAACCGTGACTTAGAATCGATTTAGTAAAAACACGTGAAACATAAGATAATATGTTTTTTTTTTCCTGTGAAAAGAATTTTATTGCTTTATTGGCACAATTTAGCTAATTGCTTATTTTCTTACCATCCCGCCAACCTGAACGAAACTAGAGTTGAACGGGTTTCTAACTCCAAAGTAATGAATTACTGCAAATAAAAAACGAAAAATTTTTTTGTGAACCCAAAGTACATAAATATACTTGGAGTGGAATCTAATTTACTATTTGCTTTTGCTTTTGATATCATTAAAATTTAATAAATTTTGACAACGTTATTTTCAAAATTATAACTTTTTTTAAAATAAATTTCGTTTGTTTATTTTTCTTTTCACAAACCAAAACAGACGATATGCTGCGTGTTTCGCCACAAGATTTTTTAAAATTTACACGCGGCGAATCCAAGGAAAGTGTATTAGAATTAACAAGCACCAGCCTTTTTCCTGTTACATACAAGGTAAGTTTAATTTTCTCTAAATTATAAAGTTTGTGAAAAGAAACGTTTAAAAGTTTTTATATCTCGTCTGCAGATACAAACAACTTCCCCGGAAAAATTTCGCGTTCGTCCCCGTCTTGGCATTTTACATCCTGGCGATAATGTATCTGTTAACATCCTTCTAAAACCGGAACACAACCTCTCAGAAAATGGCAAAGATAAATTTTTAATTATGTGCTTACCAGCCCCTGATGTGGAACCAAATCAAAATGTAGATTTTTGGAAAAAATTGGATAACAATGCACCAAACGTTGAACAGCACAGACTGTGTTGCGTTTACAAAGATAGCGAGATCTTTGCAAGAACTACAACGATAAGCAATGGTTACGCAGCCAGTTCGGGTGATAAGAACTTGGAAAGTTCCACAAAGGTAAATTCTAGGTTATTTTTGCATTGGTTACAAATAATTGCACTGCTTTTAAGCGCTTTATGATTCATTATATTAGTGACAGCGAAATAATAAAAAACAATTAAGAATTGTGATAATATTGATTATCGCAATAACAATGACCTTAAATAAAATTTCGTTGCAAATTCCTAGATTATGAAGAAATGCTAATAATAGGATCTGAGGTATACATACACAGATATGTATATACTATATGGTAAATATTAGTGTTATGAATTATTCGTGTTTTATATTTGTTATGGTAGGTACAGATTTCAGGTACGGTCACACTTGTCAAACATTTGCCCAACAAAGCGTAACCAACAAACACTAATGAAAAAAGTTATGATCCAGACACTTGTTTATTAAATTAAACCGTTTCGAAAACAACTAATAGACAATCACCCTATTCCACTTGTCGTCGTCAACGTCACTTTAAGACAATACCAAAAAATTGGGCCTTGTTTACTCGCTCTCGAGGCAAATTTTGCGCAACTGAAAATATATTTCCGTTCCCTAAGGTCTAGAAAATAGCATGAACCTGCCAACAGAAGTCAGTTGTTTTCGACAACGAATATACGACACCAATTTTTTGGTGTTGTTTTAAAGTGACGTCGATGGCGACAACTGGAATGAGGGTGAATGTTATAGAATCCAACATTATTTGCTACTCTTTAACTTTCAAACTTTTGTTTCAATTGAAATATTTTTCATTAGCATCTAGTGGTTACGCTTTTTAGGGCAAATATTTGACAAGTGTGACCGTAGCTTTAGCAACGTGTTCATGCAACCAGGCAGAATTCATTGTCGGTCGCATAGTGTATAGTCTTGTTTATGGTTGCGTTCGAAGTTGCACTCGAAGTTTCGAAAATATCAAAATGTTTTGATGTTTATGGGTTGCATTGTAGGTTGCAGTGTCTGTGTCAAAATATTCGAAAACGTGTTGCGTAAGCAAGTTGCAAAGTTTCATTATAATAAAATTTTAAGAATTTTTATTTGTTCGAAAAGACGAATAACGGGGGTGTCATAGAATCCAAGTCGTTTTTGCTGATTGCTGTTAATGCAAGTTTTTGTTTGAAAATTTGGTCAATTATGGTATTTGCGCTAAAACATTATTAAAAATTTAGTTTTTAATAAAAATCAAATTATATAGAAGAAATAAGAAGTGGTAATAATCAAAATTCGCAAATAATTGAGTCATTAGTTCGGGAAAAAGAGCGTATTATTAGGAAAATTCGCAAAAGCTTGCAAACATTTTAAATGTTAAGCTCTTAAGTAAAGATAAATAAAGAAAGCCAAAAACATTGGAAAAATTACACTTTCGCAAAAATAACAGAAATATGCAAAATTTTAAAAAAGCCATAATTTTTATTAAAAATTAAAGGAATGATAAAAAATCGGTACAAAATGCGAAAACACTTTTTTCCTAATTGAGAAAATCGTAGCAATTTCTATTGGTATATAATAGGTGTGTTTTTTTACTTTTGCAGTAAAATGCAGTAAATGAGTAGTTACTGCGAAAATTTTAAAATTTACTCTCAAAACGAGCTGTTGCCGAAAAAAGTACGCGAACGGAAAAATAGTAAAAATTAGTAAGATTAAAGAAACAGCTGACTCCAACTATACATAGCGTTAAAAAATATACATATAAACTTTTGACTATTCAACTCTTAATTGTTGGTACTCGATACAACATTTTTATAACACAAACAATCTGAGAATAAATTTTGTAATTTATTTCATTCAATATTTTTAATCAATTTCTTTGTGATTTCTTTGCTTTGTTGTAGGATAAATTAATAAAAACTATTTATTAATGTTAATGATTACTTTAAAAGCAAGTGCAATATTAAGTAACCAGATACTTTACAGTTTTACAAGCCTGAGTAATTAGAACAATTTGCAAAACAAAAGGATTAATAAAATAAATTACAAAATATGTATATTAACAGCTATTATTACCTCCCAGCAAAAAAAAGATGAGTACTTCTTTAGAAAGCACTTCTTAATTACTTCTAAAATAGCATTTTATTCTCGTTTAAAGAAGTTATTTTTGATCACATATCTAAAGTAATGATAAATCACCTATTTTACTATTATTATCCTCTAAAATAAAAACTCCAAAAAAAAGTGATGAAAACAAGTAGAAAAAGCACTACAACTACTGATACGAACCACTTCAAACTCCAGCAAGCCCGTAAGGTAATAAAATTGACTGATTGACTTAAATGCTTAAAATTACAAATTGTTCAACTTCAAAAACGAACTGAAAATAGAATAGGTTTTCCTTCTTATTTCTTGTGAGACAATTTTTTTAATGAGTAGAATACTTTTAGGAATTAAATGGCTTTCCAAGTGGGCTAATAAGCACCACTTCCTAAATCATAGATTTAAGTGCTTTGGAAAAGATGTTAATAACCACATCCTAAATGTCAAATATATTGGATTTACTTCACCAATAAAAAATCAAATAGCAAATAAAAAGTAAATCTTATGCGCTCACGGGTTGGCAAAAACAGACCACTTTGCTCCAATGACACGCTATGTCATTGAAGTGCTTCGTATTAGTAGTTGTGGTTCTTTTTCTACTTTTTTTATAAATTAATTATTTTTTAATGACTTTCACAATTTTTATTTAACTTTTTCTAAAACTTTTACAATTTTCGTTTGCTTACTTTTCATTTGTTTACATTTTGAATCATACATATGTTTTGTATCTTACTAAACTTTACTACGAGAAATTTCTGCAGTAAAAATTTGCAAAGCACTCAGTCAAGAACTGTGACTTTACTCTCTCAATTTGTATTCTCATTGAGTAATTTCTTCTTTTTTACCATCTGTTAAATTTTGCAAGCCAAGTAATAAAAGTTCTAAGTTTGTTTCAAAAAAAATTTATTTTTATTTAATTTTTTTCCATTTTACATTTTACTTATTGCGTTTACTAGAATGCTTTTTAAATATACGATTCGCAAGTTTTCTTTTGCAAGCATGCAGAAACCTCATCCATCTTTGTTTCTTATCCAAGACAACTCATCTCACCATGTGTTAGTTTATCAAGATAGGTATTGATTTATTTATTTATTTTTTGTTGAAAAATAAATAAAAATGGGAAAAAGTACTCAAATACACATTGGAAAAAAATAACCCATTTTGGTTAAAACTAACAAAAACGGCAACGCTGATTATAACACATGTACTCTCTTTGTTTGTATGTCCGGCACTGTTGCCAATTCAGCTATTTTCTCGTCAAATCTAGCGATTTTTAAGTACATTTTGCGGGAAAAAATATGATTTAGCTATTAGCGGGAATTCTAGCGATTTTTTGTCGATCATAATTCGCTTTAAAATGTGAGCTTGTTTAGAAGTGGTGAACGTATATGAAACAAACTATACAAAAAAAGATGATTGAATAGCGCCACAATTGTGCAGGTTTAAAGGTGAGCTAATGTAATGTCCAGCCTAACATCCGTCTTGATAAGTAATTTTATACATAAGTAAATACGTTTATATTAATCATTTGAATAGAGCTTTAGATAACTGTTAGGTTTGCATGTTTTATTAGACTTAAAAAATTTAGTACTCCAAAAGAGGAACTCACAATACAAAAACCACCAGGTTTGTCAGCACTACTTTTACTCTATAGTTTGAAGAGATTTTTAAGTGGGGAAGACCCGAAGTAACAGAAATGATGAACTACATATGTTTCTGTACATACCAGAACCCACACAAACAAAACTGGTGCAAATAGGTACATATATCTGTACAGGCCTATAATATGTACATATGTCTTTTTTAATAAAAATAAGCCCTTTATTAAGCTATTACATTACTTTTATTTGGTATTTTATAAAATTTGTAGGAAAATTTGTCAAGTACGAAAGAAGTTAACAAGTTACCATACAATTTTTGAAACAACCTAAAAATAAATGTATTTTTTTTAGCTATTTATCGCTAAATGTTCAAGTCATTTTGAAATTTAGCTATTTTCTAGCTATTTTCTTGTCTACTTTAGCGATATTTCTTGAAAAAAAGTTGGCAACAGTGATGTCCGGGTTCACACCCTTCAACTTTCTTTCTTGCAGCTGAATTGTGAGTTGAGCAACAACAAAAGTTGAAGTGTATGAACCGGGACTATTTGGTTTGCCCAAGATTTTACTTTGATCCCGTTCACACACTTCTAGTTTTGTTGATAAACTCGTAGTACAGCTGTAAGAAAGACGGAGACGGAAATACAAATCTTTCTTTTTCTTAAAGCTGAATTACGAGGTGATCTCCAAAAGTTGACGTTTGTTAACCAAGACTAAATTCTACTGCTGCTATGCAATTTTATAGTCCCGGTTCACATAATTCAACTTTTTTTTGATCAATTCGTAATTCAGCTGGTAGAAAAACAGAGATATTTGTATTTTCTTCTCTGTCTTTCTTACAGCTGAATTACGAGTTGATCAACAAAAAACCGACAAGTTTGGATTTAATGACACCAAAATATTTTTTTTTTTTTCAAAACCAATTCCAATAAGATTAATTTCTATGACACCCTTGAATAAAAACAAAAAAATTATGGGAATCATTAACTCCCGACCAAGAAATTTGGGTGCTATAAGGTTGTAGCATGTGTCTGTGTATCTGTGTGTATGTACGCGTCCACGTACAGACCAAACGGCTGGACCGATTTTGATTTAGTTTTTATTGTTTGAAAGGTGACTTGATCGAGTGTTCTTAGCTATTTTTAAAAAAATCGGTGCAGCCGTTTAGAAGATATCACATCTTTTCTATATAAATTGGGGGTTTTTAAAATTTTTAATTTTTGACTTGCAGTTATTTCGTGGTATTTTCCATTATTAAATGGAAACGTTTTTATTAAACTTTACAGGTGGAGAACATAAAAAGCTCTAGTAGTGAGATACCTTGGCACATAGCCATGCCTTTCTCAAAAAGAGTTGCTCTAAAAATTTTAATTCTCGCTTATCGCAACCATTTCATAGACTGGAAACAGCATCGGTGCTTGAAAAGGCAAAATCCATAACGGTTATTTGGGTTTGCAAAATATCATCGACTCAAATTGGGCCATAAGCCCTAAAGGAGTTAACTAACTAACTGGTTGTTAGAAGCAGCCATCACACTTCCAAAATATTTCATTGAATTTAATATGGAAATATTTTAAAATTTGGATAAATAAGTTCCGGTCCAGATTTGTTATTTTTGTTGCATCAGATTTTTATTTTTTTTTAGTGAAAAGGAACGAGGAAGGAATACAAAATCTATATATTTCTATTTTTACACTCTCCCACATATTCAAGAATTACTTCAACACTAATTGCAATTCTGGAACCGGACTAATGGATGTACTTTGCTATGAGTACTTTTCTTTAGTATAGTTTTTTTTATGTGAAAAGCTGTAGACTAGGCAAATAATCGAACACGTCTGGAACATCATAACATTTTCGCACATCATAATAATAAATAAATATAACATAAAAAATAAACCTATATTTTTTTTGCAGTTATTGACTGACGATACAAGACGATTGGAAAAACAATTAAGGAATACACAAAATTTACAGATTGCAACCTTATTGATGGTTTTAATACTATCAGCAGCCGTTATTTATCTTCTAAAATTGCAGTTATGCAACGACGACGGATGTTTCAATAGGGAAGAATCTGCTGGCAATGTCGACTTTGGCACGTGTGCCAAGGGGAAAGCTGATCTATAATATTTACTTTCGAAGTGCAATTTGACCAAACAACGTCTTCTTAATGCCGCTGCTGCTGCCACAACAAAATGTCGTCATTTTAAAACTGCCAACTTGCACAAACTGATCAAGGAATGCCAATGTCCGGATGGTTTCATTGCTACTCGTATGATGGAGGATGATGGTGAAGGACCCGGTGGCATGCTAATGGAAAATGCTTACAATATCGATATGCATTGTAAGAAAGATGGTGGCGTTTTAGGAGGCGGTTATTTGATTGGTCTTATCGCATTCGCACGTAAATTTGCCCGCTGTATTTTAACGCTGACAATGCTTATAGGCATCGTTTGCGTAACATTTTATTTTTGTTCCATGTACCGCGACTCAACATCAGCCATAACAACGACCAGCGCTTTGGTGCATGTAACTGAAGCAGAGTATACAATAACATCATTAAATTGGGATTCGCCATAATATAAGTTCAAGTTACAAAAGGAGAAATAAAAATACAGAGCAAGATATTAAGTTAAATAATATACATACATATGTACATAAGTACATACATTTATTAATTTGTTACGGTGTGTGTTACTGCAAGAACTAAAATCAAGTGAATTACATAATTACCAATTACTAGAAACGGTATTTTGAATGTCAATTAACAGTTGGGAATTGTAATTTCAGCTGCTAATTGAACATTTTGTTTATCGTGGATAAAATTGATCTAAAAACCCTGTGCTGTACATAAGTATGCATATAAATAGAAGTTCGATAGTTTAGTTTGTAATTATTCCTTATACAAAATGATCTTTTCTTCAAAATGTTCGCTTTAAATCTACACAACTTGTAAATAATATATTTTTTTTACTAGCTTTTATGCTGTAATAATTATTATAAATGAAAATTATTCGTATCTTTTTTTTTGTTGTTGTATATTAGCATGTATGTATTAAGAAAAGATATTCTCGTTTTGAAAAATATATAAACATAAATAAAATACATACATATATAAATAAATTTGTATGTCCCCTAGAACCAAAATATGGACCATATTGTTCAAGTAAATGTAAGAAATTTGAGCTTGGACCTTTTGTGAGTAAATTATTTAAAAAAGGTAACTGGCCTCAATTATTTTAATAACAAATCTTTAACAAAAAGAAAATAAATAAACTTATTGAGTAAGAAATTAGAAAATATGTTTGAATAAGTTACGCTAATAAATTAACTATTTTCAAATAAAATGTCCAACGAATAAAATAAAATCAGATTTTGTAATATCTGTGGCAAAAAGGAGAAAGTGGTTAAGTCGAGATAAGCTGATTTTGAGTTAATGATACCTCCGTAATCTGCATATTCGGAAGTACCCCCGGTCAGAATCTCAATGAAAATGAACTGAAATAATTTGTGTGATTTTTCTGAACTATCGTTTTTAGACTTCTAATCTCATTTGGAATAATAGCTTAATTTAGGTTATACTTTGGTATATTTCAACTTAAATGTATTACCTACTTATAGTGTGTGTGTGTGTGTGTAGAACGATGTTTGCTTTAAAAAATAACTTCAGTTGCCGAGTTAACTAACAACGCAACTGAAACTAAAATTGGTATTATGTATGGCAACTTCCTCCAGTTGCCAAAAAGTTATCGAAAATGCGATTATGACAGATTGGCAACTGAAAATAATGCAAGGTTGGCAACCGAAACAAATAACGGTATCGGTATTGATACCGGTACAACTATTTTTTAAATTTCGGTATCGGTATTTTTTTTATTTCGGTATTGGTATTACCGGTACATACCGTTATTGAGTTTATAATACCGTTATACCGATATGACTGCTAAATTATTAGTGCAGACAGTGGATATAGAAAAAAATCTCTTTTTTTTTAATTACTTCGAAAAGGCAGTATTTTTACATTAATGTAAAAAAACATTTAAACTTATAAGTTTCTATATACGTTTTTATACTTTTATTAAAAAATATAATATAAATATAATATAAATAATATAAATATACATATGTATAAAGTATACATTTTGGTTAATTAAACAAAATAATAAAAATAAATACATACAGTGTATGTACATTATACACGAAGTACATGTAGAATTGTATGCACTTAGTGATGTGCGAATATTCGTATTCGAATTCCCGTATATTCGTCTTTTTTCGATATTCGTATTCGTACTCGCCAAATTCAGACGAAACGAATATTTGAATATTTAATATCAAGCAATAAACAATATTCTTGTAGCCAACTTAAAAACAAACAAAACAAATTTCTCGTGCAATTAGCATTAAGGGCAATTATTACAACTTAAATATATTTATAAGTAGGATTTTGTCGGACGTATAAAACACTACTTTAGGCTATTCATTATTATAAATTTAATTTAACTTAACAGGAAGGATAAATCCTGCATTTAACTAATTTTAAGTTGTAACAATGGCAATCTTTAACTTCAGATATAGTTTCGAAAATTTTTCTCCATTATCTCTATCAACCCATTAACCCTATATTTGAATTAGACCTATTTTTTGTTATAAATATCAAAATCCAAAGCTGTAAACAAAAAATGTATTAGGCCACTTTAAAACAAGATTTGTTTTTAAATATTTATACCCAAAAATCTAATCAGCGTCCTGCGAAAAATAAGAAGAATACTGCAAAACTACTGAAAAGTCCCATTTTTAATTGAATTTTCTTGAAAATTGCCGTGAACTCAAAAGCAAACTGCATATTGATTGCATAATTTTCTACCTAAGAGAGACTTTTCAGACGAAAATATTGATTGGCGAAATTCTTTTATAATAGCGAGATAATTAACACTTGTTTCTTAAAAAACGGCGAAAATCGACTTTTGCTCAAAATTTTAGATTAAATTGAGTATAACTTATGACTTGATTTTTATTTTTTTTATTACATATTTATTTGCAATCTATCTTCCGCTAATAAGCAAATGGGTTAAGTTTAAAAAAAATAACATGTCTGATTGCTTTCAATTGAAAACAAAAATTTAAGTTATATATGAAAGTAATATTTACATATATAGAGTTAAATTAAATATTTAATATTATAAATAATAACGACTATAAACATTTTATATATACATGTATACATATATTTATATTTTTATTTTATTACTAACGCCTGTATATTTAAATGTAAGGGAGATCTAGGATATTATTTCGTTTAAGCCTTCTAACTTCATCAGTCTCATCTAAGAGCGTGATTGCTAGTATGTTTACATGATTACTAAGCCTTTCTAAGTAATTGGAGCTGAATCTTCTAATTTCGGATCTGACAAAAGGTATTTTTAGATCGTTGTGTAGAGCTTTGTTTGTTATATAAAACGGAGCATTTGTTATAGTGCGCAAAGCTTTGGAGTGAAATCTTTGTAATATTTCTATATTGGAATTACTAGCAGTGCCCCATAATTCTATGCCATAAGTCCATATAGGTTTTAAAATAGTTTTATAAAGCAGGACCTTATTTTCCATTGAAAGTTGGGATTTACGGCCCAGAAGCACTAATATGTGCTTTCCATGTAAGTCTTCTATCTAAATGTAAGCCTAAGTATTTGACAGTATTAACACTAGGGATTAAATTGCTGGGCAATTTTCTCTTCTTGTTGTAAAAGTGATGTGACTTGATTTTTGGGTGTTAACAACAATGTTCCATTTCGTAAGCCAATTATAAAGTCTATTTAGCTGCAGCTGTAAAATTCTTGAAGCCTCTGTAGGGGATTCACTACAACATAAGAATGCCGTATCGTCGGCATAAGTAGCGACTGTAACATCTTCTTTTGTCGGCATATCATTGGTGTATAAAGTATATAAAATTGGTCCAAGGACGCTTCCTAGTGGGATTCCAGCTTCTATTTGATAAATATGAGAAAAATCGTTGTTGACTTCAAATATGATAAAAAGAATAAATACAATAGAGCAGGAAGTATGTTTTTTAATTTGTATAATAATCCCTCATGACATACTTTATCAAAAGCCTGCTGTACATCCAAAAATACAGAAGAACAAAATTTTTTATTTTCAAAAGAGTTAGTTATCACCTTAATAATTCGATGGCACTGTTCTGGGGTGCCATGTTGACTTCGAAAACCGAACTGATGATCGGGAATAATATTGCATTTCTGAAGAAATGGGTTTAAACGTTTGAGAAATAATT
Source organism: Tachina fera (assembly GCA_905220375.1). NCBI lineage: Eukaryota > Metazoa > Arthropoda > Insecta > Diptera > Tachinidae > Tachina > Tachina fera. Next base: position 68,895,418 of record LR999964.1, read on the forward strand.
TTTCAAAAAATTTTGATAAAATAGGCAATAAGCTAATAGGTCTGTACGATGTCATTATATTTTCCGGCATGCTTGGTTTTAAAACCATTATAATTTCAGCACACTTCCACTGTGAAGGAAAGTGTTGGAGACGTAAAATGGAATTAAATATTAAAGTTAGGAATAAGATTCCCTTAAAAGGCAAAGACTTTATTGCAACCGCATCTATTTTGTCATATCCCGTAGATTAATGACAAGATTAAGGGCACATATCTCCATTTTTGTTTCATTAGGTGTAATATGCTTTATAGGCAACTCCATTTGACAAGCTATGTCTAAGAAATGAGCTACATCGTCATCATAATTACTCGTTTGTTGAGGCTTAAAAATTGATTCTAGATATCCAGCAAATGCATTAGATTTTTCTTTGTCAGTTCTGAGCCAAGAATCATTAGCATTTTTGATAAGAACATATCTTTTTGCAGGTCGCTTGAGAAATTTGGTAGCATTGTACAGTTCATGATCTTTATTTTTGTTTTGAGGTTTTAGTTTTTTTAGGTATGAATTAGTATTTTCATTTCTCACTTTCGCCAACATCTCTGAGCATAATTTAATTTCCAAATTCCAGTTAGCCTTATCCCTTGGGTTTCTAGTTCGGTGCCACACTCTTCTTAGACGTCTAGATTGTCTTATCATATCTCGAGCAGCAGCGGATGCATGCACTTTTCGACCTAAATCCTGAGTACGAATGGATGATGGTGGGGTAGATAAAGACGCGGCTTCATGTATTAATAAATTAAAAGTTTCTATGGCGTCATCTAAATCTTCCGCTGTATTTATTTCAGTATTTAAGTTTAAAACTTTTGATTTTGATACCAAATTTTTTTTTAATATTACAAATTTTCTCCCTTATTCATAATGAGTTTAGTTTTTTTAATCTAACAACATTTGACTTCTCCATTAACAGAACAGTGGACAAAGGTTGGTAAAAAAAATCAAAATTTTAATATTTTTTCTCTAATATTTCCTAAACTGTAAGCGAAACCCCATAAATGTAGTAGATTTTTTTTAGCTCTTGGATAAAAAAGACAATTGCAGAAAATCCTTTTTATCTGATCAAAAACAGGAGCTTGGCATGGATTTTAATTTTTCATTAACCCAAGGTTGCCTACTTTGGTGCTTTGTGGCTCGGCCCCATTTATATTCCAGACTTACCCCTGTTTCTCTAAATGCCAACAATATATTCGATCGAATATTAATATTGGAAACAAAAACAAATTTCAGTTTTTTGTTTTTGATATAAATGTTCGATCGAATTTATCGTTCGCATTTAGAGAAACAGCCCCTTAAGCTCTGTGACACCTTCCTCAATGCTGTGTTAGATTTCATGACAATAGAACAGCTAATTTAGAAATTTATTTCCAATATTTTTACAAAATCCTCACTGTGTATCGGGTACTTTAGGCCCCGCTAGGCATTTATGGCAGCAAACCTCATATTTTATACAGAGCACATATGTAGTATATCAATTAAAGAAAAATATGTTTGGGACCAGTTTAATGTGCAATATATTAAAAAAGCACTCTTCAAAACTTTAAATCTTCGCGTTAGCTGGTGTATCGATAACAGCCAATATACTAATTTTCGCGATTTCATATACAATAACTCTCGTTTACAGTGGCTTTGCTCTTTTCACCAATTTAAAACATTTATATGTCTAGAGATACGCTTCATAAGAATGTGTAAAGGAGAACAAAAACGTGTTTATAAAAGAAAGTTAAATGAAATAAATTTTTGAAATTTTATTTTTGGTGGGAATCGGTATACCGGTATAGACCTAACCGGTATTCCTGATACCGGTATTTTCTAACCGAAATAGATTTCGGTATCGGTATCGATACCGGTATCTAATTATAGCGGTATTTGATTCGGTATCGGTATTTTTACTATAACGTTTGCCAACCTTGAAATAATGTAAAAAAATGCAAAATATGAGAAATACAAGTGTTTAAAACAAAATCATTAAGTAAAAGTGCTTAAAATAATACTTATCTTAAAAACTATTAGTTAAGTGGAATTAATTGCTGATGAAGAGAAGGAAATGCAAAATGTGGGATCTTTTAGACGTCCTAAAATAGGTTTTAACAATCTCTTTTAACCTTAAATCATATTTTCTTTTTAATATGCAAACGAGAAACTCGAAAATAAAAATAATATAGCACTTAATTATTAATTTTTTCACTTTTTACTATGCAGCAACTACAAATTTGTGGTTGTCAATATGGCAACTGAAATTACCAGCTGCTAGTTGCCAGTTGCCATCCGTAATACTACTTCGGCAACTAGCAACGCAACTAAAGTTCGGTTGCCATCCATAATCGAGCCATAAAAGTGTTCTCCTTCAAAACTGTGAAATATGACTAAGTACTTTTTTATTATTGCCACAGATATGGTATTTATTTATGATTAAAAAAGAAAAAAGTTTCTGACTTATTGGGTGCATAGATTCAGAAAAGGTAGAGATATTCACATTCAATAGCAAATGAAAACACATTCTACAGTCGAAGATCGAAAGTTGCCTGATAATAAGGGTCTTATTCAGGTTTATCATGAATTCCATATGTGAAAATTTCCGAATGAAATTTTTCGTTCACATGGATTTTAATTTCGTATCATCAATTCGAATAAAATTAAAATCTTACATATTTCCACTTTTTCCAACAGCCAAATATTTGTGAATCATTTTCTTCATAAATTGTCAAAATATTTCGCAATCGTATGAAGTTTTTTGACACCAATTGTTCACACGTTTGGAAATTTCAATGTGAAATTTTATTCATGATAAGCCTGGCGAACAAAACCACACTAGTCACGTTTTTTACAGGACAGGCAAATTACTGAACAACCTATATAGCGACTAGCAAGAATAAAACAGTTTTCGTTATTTTTTTCAAGGTAGGATCGAACTGGTTTTGAATGAAAATACTTGGGGAAACCGAAAAAAAATTATTTTAAAAAATCATTTACTGAGGACACGTCTGGTTTTGTTCGTCAGCTCCTAAATTCAGATTTGCTCTTTTATTTTTAGTTGTTTTGTTGAATAAAAACAAAATTTATCGATGAAACTTTAGTTATATAATGGCGTGTGCTTAGTTTTTCTGGCAACTGTATATACTGTCTCAAAATCGGTTCCTACGAAACTTTGTACACACCTTATGCTCTTCAGATTAAAATTTAATACTTTATTTCACACAGCGATGCGCCAAGTTTTTTTTTTAATAACATTCGATTTGTGTATGTCTTAGTAAATACAATTGATATTTTTGTTCTCCTTTTCAGATTTTATAAATTATATCCTAAATAACTAAAATCATTTAAGACAGTATCAAACGCGCCAATTTAGCGCGCTTTTTATTAAAAGCGCTAAGACGATAACAATTGCGTTTGTCATAGTTAAAATGCGCTAAGTCTAGCGCGAAACGCTCTAAATTGGCATCGCTGATTTCACATACTAGAAAACTATATCATATCTGAACCCGAGTTCTTATAATAATACGATCCTTCATTTTAATGGCGTAGATTAAAATTTAATATATCATTTGCGATTACTACGAAACTTTGCCCGCTATGATACAAAGACTCATATAAGCAAAAAACGCAGATATTTTAAGACGTTTTATAAAATTGTAATTTTCTAAAACAAGTCCAGGGAAAATACAAGATTTCTAAAATATGTGTATGAGCCAACTTAAAAGTAGTCGCTGAAAAGATAAATTTGAATTTCTAAAGAAATTATCCGGCTTGCAAAATAGGCACCATAAATTTATAAACACATGCTATTTTGGTATTTTAAAAAAATTTAAAAAGTTATATCCCTAGAGTACATACTTACGATCATAAGGACATCAGAATCGACACCCAGCGGGCAAATCACGGCATTCGAAATCGAGTGCACGTTCGTGTAGAGAATTATTTCGATGGCTGCAATTTTTTGGATCACGGTATTCGATCGTATTTTATGTTACCTACTACTATTTTTTACATTGCTGTTAGCATATGACAATAAGAAAAACAAAACGAAACGGGATATTCCATCATAAATTGCTCCAAAACTTCTTTTTGTTTCCCATTTACTTTATTTATATTTGTTCTGGACACGATTTTTCCCTTATTTATTTTTTTGCACTGCCTATTGGACAATTTTTGTATTGATATTTAATTTCCTTAATAATAATTAAAATTATATTTTCTAAATTAATTGTTCGAAAATATCCGAAAAATACTTATATTTTTATTACTTCTTTCTTTTTCCTTTGTTTTGTTTCTTTGGTTTGTTTTGCGGCAAAAAGCTAAGAGTTTACTTGTTTTCGATAGTAGACTACCAATCGAGTGCAACTTCGAGTAGATATGTACGTTTCGTTAACGATTGCCGTGATCCACGTTGACAACATTTCGAAAACAAAGTACTCGATTTCGAATGCGGTAATTTGCCCCAGGACCTCGAAACGTCGAAAAATTATGAAAACTGCATTTTCGAAAATTAAGTTAAAATTATCTTCATTTTCTTTTACCGGGAAGTTAAAAATAAGTTCAAAATTGTTATTACTTATAACTTTTTTCAGTGATCCTACGAAAATCGGTAAATTGTGCCGATCTCGGCTTTATATGTTAAAATTTTGGCATATTTTTAGATTCTTTAATTGAACTGTAGTGAATTTTAATCTGAAATAATTCATAGTCAGGCTCAAGTTCAGTAATTTCAATTCTTGTTGAATAAAATATTTTCATTAATTAATGTGAGTTTCCATAGAAGAAAAGAAAAATTAAACTTAGACTTTAAGCTGGGGGAAATACCGATACTTTTCTGTGCAGCCACGCACTTCATCAGCACCCTAGTCTATCTACTTGGGTAGAGATTCTTATTAACATCAGCTATTTAACTTAAATTTACAATGAAACGGAATATGAGAAACGATTGTTGTGTATACAATTGATTTACCTGTGGTAAACACATTTATAAGTATCACTATTAATTTTCTGTTTTTTTGGCATATTAAAAATATGCAGAAACTTTTAAATAGAATACGTTGAGTGAAGAGTACGAAATACATTTGTGCCATCGTCACAATGTTGAATCAGCAGATATGTTGAAAATAGCAAATTTTTATTTCAACATGTCAGCAAATAAAATGTCAACATATGACTTAGCATACGATTTTTGTGTCTATACGATATGTTGAATTTTATGTGGTGCTATATGTATTTGCTGAGTTGTATAAACATTTATTTGTTTGTGAAACTAGTGGTTTAACAATATGTACTTTTTAATTATTCAAATTATGTACTTCTAAGTATAATTTTTGCAATCAAATTTATTAAAATTAATTTAAAAAAAAACATAAGTGATGTCGTCAGAGGAAATATTTCTAGCTATTGTTTGTACAGTGCTGATTTTTGATGACGATGAAATAGAAGTAAATAGATGAAATAAAAGCAATTTGGAAAAAAATGGGTACAACGGCGAGAGGAAGAAACTTTTTATGTAAAATTGTACAAGGAATTAGAAGAGGAAGAAAAATCCTTAAGAGAAAATTTTCTTACGTATGGATATCCATCAGTTCAATAATTTGCTCAATAATAATTCTTAATCAGGACACAGTGATGAAATTTATACAATTATAGTGGTCGTTAATTTCGAACATAATTATTACATCTTTCCTAAATTAAGACTCCAAATAAAAGGAACAAAGAAGCATTTTTCAAATACTACATAGTTTTATTATTTAATTCAAACACAAATTAATACACGAGATACATGTAAAAAAAATAATTAGGAAAGAGATGAAAATAAAATTTATATTTTAAAGTCATTTACAACATTTCATTATTTTAAAAAGAAACATTTTATTTAATGCAAATGTTTAACAACAAATTCATAAAAAAAGAAACATTCTTGCAGCAAAACAAAGAGAGTAGAACACAAAAAACAAATATTTATGCATAAAACAAATATGTATAAGCAGAGGGTTCACTATTTAATTCGAATCGAAAGAAATTGCTTTCGAATTACAATGTAAAAAGTAATACATATGCATATGCGAAAGAAAATGCTTTCGAAATTGTATATAAATAATATGTAAATTAGAAAACATTTAATTTCGCTTCGGATTAGAGTAGATGTCTTCCAGTAGTTTTACTTTCGAATTAAACTACAAAGTATAAGCCAAATGAAATTCAGTTGTATTGCCGCTGAGAGTTGTCAATTCCAGTTGCTAGTGAACGCTTTTTTTTGGCAACCGAAGTTTTCTTCTTATATAATCGAGTTTATTCGTTTTATAGTTTTCAAAATAAATTTAAGTAATAATATATATGCGTGTATTTTTAACAAGACAAAGAAAGCAAAATAAATATGCAAGAGTTAAGGTCAATTATAATAGCAATCGAATTTAATTTTGAATTTATATGACTAAGATTATAAAAGAAAAAGGAGATAAAGATTATTTCTGATTAGTTTTTAAATACATCTTACGACGACTCTTACTAGTTTTATTAATAGAAACAAAGTGATTTTTTGTTTTCAAGAAACTCATTTTTTCTTGCGTGATTTTTTGGCTGGTGGTGGCGGTACTGCAGCCTTAGGTTCTTCGATTTTTTTTTCTTCATCTACCATATTTAACTTTTGATCACCCTCTGTTGTTTCGCCATTCATTACGACTTTAGTTTCTACCGGTGTCTGATCGTTTTCCTTTTCAGTTTCTACTGTTTGTTTAGCAGAAACTTTTTTAGCGGAATTTTTCTTGTCTTTTGCGACAGGTTTTCCTGTTTCCTTAGCATTTTCGTTGGCAGGTTGATTATCGTCCTCTACTAAAAATATGCTATGCTGACCTCCACTCGATGCGCTTATGATGCGTTTGCCCTCAGTCTGTTTACTTACAATTAAAACTGGTTCTAAAGCATCATCTTCCGAACCTGTACCTAATTGATGATTGCAGCCCATGCCCCAAGAGTACAATTTACCATCATCAGTAAGAGCAAACGATTGCGCTTCACCACAAGAAATACTAATTACATTTTTGCCTTTTAAATCTTTTATACTCTGCAACTCGATCACATCTTCGCGCAATGTTCCTAAACCCAGACGGCCATAGTCTTTCCTACCAATGGCATATACCGAACCATCATTTTTAAGTACCACGGTATGATGTTGCCCACCAGCAATTTGTTTAACATTTTCAAATTTAGTATCAATAGGATTTATAACAACAGACATGTCTTTAGCGTAAGCCAATTGCTTGTAATTATTTAAACCAAATGCCCATATGGTGTTGGTTTTTGCTTGCCTTAAAAACGTACAGTAGTTGGTCGCCCATATAGCATCTGTTGGTCTGTGTCCTTTTATAGACACCAAACCAGGACGCAACAATTCGGTTTTACCTCTGCGTCCCTCACCAGACGCTGATCTTAAGGAAACTCTACCGAGTTGTCCTTGTTCACCGCAACCTACAGTATACACTTTACCTTGACGAGTTAAAATTACTAAGTGATCGGCGCCGGAAGCAATGTCGCAACATTCCAAGCCGGGTAAAACATCTATTGGCAAACGTTTGTTGCCTTCCAAAGTTAAGCCCATGTTGCCGTGTGAATCGCGAAATGAACCCCATGCAAAAACTCTGCCATCTTCTAACAATGCTGCAGAATGTGAATCACCGGCGGAAATCTTCAATACTTTGCCGGGTAGATCTATCACACAAGGCTCAAACTCAGAACCATCTTCGCTACTGTCACGTCCCAGAGCACCCTCATCATTGCAACCAAATGAAAAAACACGGCCATCATGTGTCAATACCAAATTATGCATGCCACCCGCTTTGACATCCACTGCATTGGCGACTTTATCTATTAAGGCCGGTCTTTTGCGTTCAAACTTTGAATCGTCCTCTCCTAACCCGAGTTGGCCCATGTCGCCTTGCCCACAAACTAAAACTCTCCCTACAACACGTGGTCTCTGTGGCAATGGCAATTGAAACGACAAACGTTGCATCTTTGTTATTGGCGCTCCAGCTTCGCCCTTGTTATTATTGTCGACTCCTGCGGAGTCAGCTTTTCTTCTTACAGCTAGCCGTGACATTTTTAAATGATTTTTATATTAAAAATCTAAAAAATGCGAAACTATTGAAATTTGCAACAAATTTATTTAACATTGTTCTCACCAAATTTATTTATTATACTCCTCTTTTTTGTCTTCTTTAACTTGTTTTTCGTGAGTTTTCGTTGTGTTTTTAAGTCAAATTACTTAGGATGCAACGAGTTTGATGTGTACATTAATATCTTAATATCTAGGAAAAGGAATCTACACTTAATTATTTAAATTTTATTTTTACGCCGATTTTTCTATCTATGTACCTGGTATCAGTGATAAAAAGTGCGCGGGAAACAGTCTGTTGAACAAAATGTGCAGAAAAATGCAGCTGCTAATTTATCAGCGTTGTCAAGTTGGTGCGTTTCGCACCATTTTGGGTGCTGTTTGAAATTTTTTGTACGCAAAATTCCTTAGTTGGTGCGTGGTGCGCTTTTTTTTAAATTTTGGTGCGTTTTTAAATTTTTGGTGGCACCAACGCAAATTGTACACGACAGTGGGTTAAAACCGGAAAATTCTTGCTGTGAAGCTTTTACCAACTTCCTGATAGTGATAATTACCATAGTAATAGCAATGATGTTGAAAAAATATCACAATTTGAAATTAAATCTTTTTTATGACCCTATTGATAACAATAATGATCAATAATAATGATTTTTGATCTCTTTTTAAAGTTTTAAGCAAAATTTATAAAATTAATGTACAAAAATGTATAATTTTTAACAAATTAATGTGTGTACCCTTAATTATGAAACTTGTATAAGTCATATATTTCTTTGTTCGAGATATTCAGTATATTACATATGAACAAGTCCAAAAATATTTTTTAATTATCCGACAGCTCAATTTATTTAAAAAATATTTATCATTTACAAAATAAATAACATTACCTTTTTATGCAAAATTATCAATTCAATAAACATTTTAAAATATAAAAAAAGAAATTCTAAGCTTGGTGCGTTTTTCTGTAAATGACGCGCTTTTTCCCCATTTTGGTGCGTTTTGAAATTTGAAAGTTGACAACGCTGCAATTTATGCACGTAGATGACATTGGCAGATGCAACACTCATGAGTGTATGATTCATGGTTGCCACACTTTGCGAAAAATTTGTAGCAGGGTGTGCTAACGATCGCTGCTGATCGAGCTGATATCACTCAGAGAAACAAGTAGACCGGCTTGAAGCCGACGACGCGCCGCTACCGGTTATTTTTCTGTGTATCAAGCTGACGGCGATTGTATCGGCACGCCTCGGCTCAAAACTAGCCGAAATTTTACTCGCTCACCAAGACAAATTTCTGAGAAAAAATTTTTTAAATCAATTTTAAGTTTCAATTTTTATTTTCTCCTTAAATTTTCATATGCTTATTTGAGCCGAAGAAATTTCTCGGTCACAAAACTACTCCGCCGTCACCGATAATTTTGCCTCGACTTGTTTCTCTGATATCACTACGGCAGCAAACTATTTATTGCATTTCCTGTGTACAAAGTCAGCACAAAATATAACGTCGATATGAATATTAAAATTATGGCGGTATTCGGTGTTTGATGCAAATTGTCTTGCGTCATTGTAAACAAATACAAAATACACGCACACAATCCAAAGAAAAGCTACAATATTTTGCACTTGCACTTACGCAAGACCATTTTCATCAAACATCGAATAATGACCTATATTTCAATATTCACTGATTTATTTGCCATAAGATAATGATGTATTTTTAACATTAGAGAAGACAAATAGATAGAAACAATAATAATGAAATGTAATGCAGTGATTTTTACATGAAACGTGAAAACATCTCGAACTTGAAGTAGGAATTTACCAAACAAACCAATATAATAAATTATAAATTATGGTAATATGAATATATAGGATCCAAATTTTTTTATTTAGTTTAAGTGAATTTTATGAATTATTGTTAAATATTCAATTTGAAATATTTAATGAATATATTATATGATATATATTAATAATGCTAATTATTTACTCAGTATTGAACTATGTAGTACGTTTTTTTGGCATCTGGGCTTTTGTATTACAATATGAACAAATAAATAAATAAAATAAATAATTACCAGCGCTCTGCCAACATTCGGCTTTGCATACGTACACAGTACAACTACTAACAAAAATCTAAAGCAACCACTAGACCAAGACTTTCGTCTTGTTTTCTTTCAAGAAAAAATATATGGCGACGCTGGGCCATCATTCTAAACACAAGAAGTTTTCCATATCTGCTAACTCTTCAAAATAACTAATTTTTTAAACTTTACTTATTTTATTTTAATTTAAATAACAAAAGTAAAAGTAAGTAAACGTACAGTTTTATCACAAGACTTAAAAAATTAATTAATTTGTTATGTTCTTCTTTTTTATTTATATAAAAAAGGAAGATTTAAATAAAACAAGAAGTTTAGTCTAAAGTCATAAGTTTTTAATTAATCAAAATTATTAACTCGACAGACAATCTAAAAGCAAGGCTTTCTAAGTTAACAAATTATATATGTGTATTTCTACTGCACATTCTACACATTATTTACAGTAGCGCTATTAATTCTGTGTATTGCCAACAATTAAAGGTAATTTATTTTGAAGCATTGAAAACAACAATGACCCTTTGCCAGTTGGCTGTGTTTCATCATAAATTCCAGAATTATTTCAAATTGGTGCGATTTTGTGGTCTTGTTGTTTGTTTCCCTAAATAATTTTAACAATTAATGTAACAATAAATAAACAAAATTATTATTTTTCACTTACATTTGTTCTTTGCGAATGCTGTTTTGCCGTCGAATATATTTTGCGATTTTCGTATGTATCTGACATTTGTTTTCGCAATACAGGAGGCTTATTCTCAATTGCGATGCGAAAATCAATGCGATGCGCAAATGAAATGCGATGCGAAAGAAAATTGGTATTCTGTTAGACTTTCGCAATCGCATTCGCAATTTATTTCAAATCGTGGCAACGCTGCTTAAATAAACGTCAGTGTCAACAAGGAAAGGAAGGAAATTCTGTAGGAAAAAAAATTATAAAAATGGATTATGTGGCACTGTGGTTCGACTACGAAGAAGGGTCATACCCTTCTTCTTCTTCAACTTTAATCTTCTCTGGATACAGAGAAGATTAAAGTTGAATTCAAATATTTTTGAACTGGTTTATATATTTCAAACTTTTTTTCATCCTGCAGCTTCTTTTTGCGATGCAACTTCAGAATAAAAATCATGCTAGGACTTAGAGGTGGGTTAAAATTATGCAATGTTACCGTTTTTAATGTCAAATTATATGGAGGAACTCGTTAACATCTAAGGGGGACAATAAACATACTGCTTGCAGCTACTGCCGATGAACCCTTGGTAAGATGTAGATTAGATTATGTAGATTTGTATGTGTGTATATATGTATGTATATCATTTGACAGTTCTAACTCGAGATATAATTTGTGAAGTTAAATGAAAAAATTATAATATCTCAAATACTGTACCATAAAAAATTTAACCTTGATTTTCGAATTCAGCTGAAGAAAATACATAAGGAAATCAATTTCTGAACCGATTTTCACATAAACGAAAAAAAAGTTAACTTTGTAAACTAGTGTTTTAATGCTTTAATATTATTACTGAACTCGGGGACTTTCCTGGCGGTAGGAACTAAGTCCCCAATGAACTAAGTCCCCAAAACATAAATGAACTAAGTCCCTAAAGTTTGGGGAGTTAGTTCGCTATGAACTAAGTCCCCAAACATAAAAATGAACTTGGCGCCCAAAAATTTAACTAAAAGAGAACTAATTCCCCAAACGTCGTTGTTTTTTTTCATATAAAACTTTGGGGGCTTTGTTCATATTTGTTTTGGGGTGTTTGGTCATTAAAGGTGTATCACCTACCGAGACTGGCAGTAGGAACTAAGTCCCCAATGAACTAAAACCCCAATAAGCACTTGGTATCCATCAATAGTATTTTGGATCTTAATGCCACAAAATAATTTTTTATTAAATCAGACGGTAATAAAGGAAGTGCCAAAATTTTGTGGTAAAGTATTGACGGATATTTTGATGACCTAATAAAATCTAATAAGGATTTATGTTTTGTCATGTTTCGTCTAACTGCCTTTCAGAAATGTAACCTATAATTAAGAAACCATATTTTGAGATTTATATGTTAATTTAAAGCTTATGAAGGTATGTAGTGAAATTATAATTATGTATGCTACACTCACCTAATTTTTTAGAAACAGTGTTGTGATTCAGGCAAATGTCGATAGGTAATATTATTGTATTTGTATTAAATAACTTCTTTCCATACAAAATTAATAAATTTTTAGTGATTAATTTTTAATCCACTTACATTAAAAAGTTCTTAACACTAAAACCGAAAATTAATCATTAAAAAGTTTTGACCAAAAATAATTATAATTGCACTACATATCTTCATAAATTTTAAATAGTCAAAAAATTACTTATCAGCATCCTACAAGTCTTGCTCGTGTAAAAACTGCACTTAACGAATTTCTTAGGGCTTGTTCGTAGTCGGTTATAAATACATATATTTGGATCCAAATTAAATATATTTTCCGTAATATATTCAAAAAGTGCTTTGTAAATTTCATTTGTTTTTTTGTCCATCAGAAAAAAGAATATGGGAAAATCTAGAAAAGAAATTGTTATTTCTGTCGCTAGAATAAATTTTACTTACTTACGTCTTCACAATATTGTATGTAAATAAAAAGAAACTGCTTAAAGCAGCCATGTGGTACTATTTTAAACGTAGCATCAATGAGATATGTTCTCTTAGTTGGAGATATATTTGCTTTTATTAATTCTATTGTTTTCAATGATGAAAACAAGCAGAATGAAAAATTTTCCTCCTTAATTGCCGCGGTGAAGAAATGCTTGGGTTTTGTCCTGTCCTTCGACAAGCCAAAGCCGTTCCACACGCTTTCAACATTAAATGCTTCGATGATATCTATAACTCTTTCCATTGGTTGGGAATTAGTTCGTTTTTTTGGGACTTAATTCATAGAGGACTTACTTCCTATGGCCTTCAGACGGTAGGAACTAAGTCCCCAAGACTTAGTTCATAGCGAACTAACTCCCCAAACATTAAAATGAACTTGGCCCCCAAAAATTTAACAAAAAGAGAACTAATTCCCCAAAAATTGTTTTTGTTGCCATCCATATAAAACTTTAGGGACTTAGTTCATTTATGTTTTGGGGACTTAGTTCCTACCGCCGAATTTCCTATATGAAAACTTAATTTTTAATATGAAAATAATAATTAAACTAAAAATAAAAATGCTTCATTATTACTTCAAGAATATTTCATTCTTAACTCAAAAACATAATCTTTTAATTTGAGAATGTTCAACTTTATATCAAGGTTGTTGTTGTCTTTTTAAAACAAAAAATACTATTTTTTGATTTCAAAATATTTTTCATTTTTAAAACAAGAATGAAAATTTCTAAAACAGAAAACAAACTTAAGCCAGAATTAAGATTTCATTAGTCTTTACTTTCTGTTGCTGTTCTGTGCCGTTCTGTTCCGTATAAAACATTTTGCAATTACTTTTTCTGTGAAAAAAATCAGCTGATTACACTTGTACACAAAGTATCACAACACACTTTTGGCTATCACTTAACGTTGAATTCTATTTTCTACAGATCTGTCGGCAACAGAACAGAACGAAAAAGGAAAAACTAACCAAGAAAAATTGATAACAGGTGACCTTAACAGTCCAGATGATTATCAGGTGTTCGAAAACTAATTGAACTGCTTTGCACCCCGACTGTCAAAATATCTTCTTTTATCTAAGGCTTGTTTACATTTAAAGTGAAAAGTGTATGTATTTTATAAATATGTATGTATGAACTGGTATTTTAGTGAACTGGTTTTGACAGATGGGGTTTCTTAAAGCCAGACGAATTGCATGTTGTTTTTAGTATTGTTGTAGCGATAAGGTCACCTAATATGAATTCCCCATGAAACTAACCACACATACAGATTTTCAACTAAACAGCTGATTCAGAACAGAACAGCACGCACAGAGGATATACAGAGATGTCACGAGACGGAAGATAATTAGTGTTTACGGAGGTCCCGCTCACTCTGTCACTGCGCATTCTTTAAACCTTCTTTCGTGGTGGCATTTTTTAGCTTAATTTCATTTTACGCTTTGTAACCTCATTCGCTTGGCGATTTTTGCAAATAAATGGTAAAAATTGATATTTTTAAATGAAAATGCTTCAAATAAGATATGCAATCATTTTAAAACATTATTTAATTGCTTTTTTAATAGTAATAAGCTATTTGGCATTTTGTTTTTTGATTCAACACAACAAATTCTTTCATTTAATTTTTAAAATTGTGTACTTCGTTTACTTGTTCAAATGTATTTTCAGTTTCTGCTTTGTGATCTCATTTGCTGTGTGATTTTTGTAAACAAAAGGTAAAAATTAAAATTGTTCAATGAAACTGCTTAAAGTTAAATCAGTAATCATTTGCAAACAAATTTTATTCACTTTTTAATACCATTAATCTATTTCACATTCTATTTTTTTAATTCAATTCAACAAATTATTTAATTTAATTTTGAAAATGTGTATGTATGTATGTACATGTGTTCGTTTCACTAAATACAGATTTTCTCTTGTTTGTTTTGATTATTTTGTTAACATCTTAATAAAAAATATACTACAGTTGTCTCTTTCTCGCAGTGACTGCACCACAAATGATTTTAGCTTTTTTCATACGTCAGTTTTTACAACTCTGGTCTACTTTGTGCAGCACGTACAAACTAATTCTGCTTGTAGGTTTTACTTTCTGTGCTGTTACCAATCAGCTGACTCTTTCTTGTTTATAGAAATATAATACAAGTCGTTAGTTTTTCTGTTTCTTTCTGTTCTGTTTCGGTTCAACCTGTGAAAATCAAAAAATTGTTAAGTAATTGTAAAGGGGCCCATACACACATACTGCTTGCACTTACTGCCAATGAACCCTTAGTATACGTCATAGACTACTAAATTCATATTCTGTGGTATACGTGTGTGATTGATATTTTACCACTAACTTATCAATCATCATCAGTGTTGCCAAAACGGCGGTTTTCGCGCTATATATGACTATATTTTGCTGTCATTAGCGGCAAGTCTATTTAAAAAACCACCAGCGGGAATTTTAGCGGAAGAATTTCTTAGTTGACGGATTTTCAGCGTTTTTCTGAAACTTATAAAGAAAGGTATGGAATCAAAATAAAGTATACTTATCGCAGCTATGCGACACGTACCTTGGTACTTATGTTCAGTTTTTTTTTTATATAAACACGTACAGCGAAAAGAAACTAACGTTACTTTTTTGCAAATAAAAAATTGACATATTGTGGTCGTGTAGTATAATGTGAAAATTTAAGAGGTTAAAAATAATAACATATGTATATATATACGAGTATTAAAGTGAACAAATCTCATAATTAGTGAATAAAATTTAATTCGAGATTAAAATTATATTACAAAACTTCAAGCAAAACGGCAAGATATTATTCCACACGTGTAGAACAATTAGAGTCTAAAATATTGAAAATATACTGAATCAACTTCAACATTAATGTTATAAGATGGAATATGCCCTTGGATTCTACTTTTTCCTGTGTCTATGTTCTGTAACTTTGGTGAGAACTTTTCCAAACGAAAAGTTTATTGTCATTCAGTGAAACACAGGATGACTAACGAAAAATTTAGTTGCTCATGTTTCTTTTAAGCTTATTTCAGGTTGTATATCAATCAGCTTGTGAGAAACAGGACAACCAATTTAATTGTTTGATTTTTCTCGACGCGAAAACTTCTCGCAAGTTACAGAACACAGGAACTGGTTCGATGTTTGTGTATGGAAACTCTGCAGGAATTAAAATACCTACTCAAAGAGTAGGCTGAGTTTTGCTTACAAATATTGGGGAGTTATGAGATTTTATAAAATTTATATTATTCTTTTTTTTTTAATAAACCATAAAAAAGACATATGTTGGTTATAAAAAATTCAGCGGTTATATAAGTGTATATTTTTATTCAGATAGCGGGTTTTCAGTGGTTATATGGTGGAAAATGCCTGCAACATTTTGACAACACTGATCATCATTTCAAATAAAAATGTATAAAATAAACATTCGTTTCAAGAAATTAATAAAATACGTATTTTTTTACACATTATTTTTTCAGAACTTTTTTCGTTTGTTTTATTTCCCTTTTTGTTTGTTTTACTTTCTCTTTTTCAGTAAAACTTAAAATGTCAAAAAAAAAATACATAGAAGAATGAATAAATTAATTTTTTTCATTTGAATAATTGTCTGCAGTATGAGTTCATTTCAAAATCAAAATTATTTTGATTTTTCATACTGCATTGTCTGTGTGACAAATACATTAAGAAAAATTGACAATTTACCAACACATGCTTCTCGCATGAGCATGAGCAGTATGTGTGTATGGGCCTCTTAATCCAATTTCTTCAGTTATGCTAACCTCATGTCAATTTTTGCTTATACTAAGGGCCGTTTATATTCATGGCTTGTGCAAAAAAAATCTTTGGGAAAAGACGCCCCAATTTATATATCAATTGCAAACAGTCTGGCATCTTTATTGACCCACAGTTGTACAAAAGTGTATATTAGCTAGTGCGCCATCTTGCAATCAAATCTGATGTGTAGAAAAATGTAATGTTTTATGTCGTTTTAATAACTCTGTCGGAAAGATTGTATAGTGAAAAAAAGCAATTTCTGTGAATTAATAAATGTACAAAAATCGCTCAAGTACAAAAATTAATTACAACATTATTAAAACTGAATTCCTTTGAAATAGTTTCTTGTCTGCAAAGATTGATGTGAAATTTTTGTGGAAATCGATACAGTAGTTTATTTTGTTGCCTCAATTGGTTGAAAATGTATGTATACGTATTAATTACCGCTTGGTGTCGTCTTTGGGGGAATACTGAAAAATTACTACGACATCTAGGAGTACTATTTATATTGTTCGACCTAATCATTTTGAATTGGTTTTTAAATTTTCTTTTTCCAGAAAATGACTTCCGCCAAAGACCAGGATGATTGTAAATCGTATGTGGAGAAGATAGATTCCGAACTTGACTATGTTGGTGAGTCTCGCGAGTTAAATTCTAATCCAAATCTTGGTCCGGAGAGCGGTGGAGATGTTAAAACTATATTTATGGATGCTGACGGTAATTATTATTATCAATCTTCTGGAAAAATGGTTAAAGTTCAGGCTTTAGCGAAGGAGTCAGAAATTCCGATGAAAAGAAGGTCCGCCAATAAGCGAAGAGGTAAAGTTAAAAATTTGATTGACTTACGTAAATGTTTTCATATTTACATATCGCTCATTTACTTCAATAGTGTCACAACTCCAAAACCAATTTCGCAGAAAACGCGTTTTAAGTTTTCAATTTGCATACAACTCAATGAAGAATGAAAAAATATTCTCTCAGTAGGTGATGGTACAAGCTATTTGTGTGAAATTTTTACACAAGATAAAATACGAAATGATGCATTATTCTGCATTATTAACTCAAAAAACTTTGAGTTATGACACTATTAAAGTAAATGAGCGATATGTATGTATATATGTTTGTATAGGTATGTAAAAAATGTATTCACGAATACAAATTAAACTATTTTAGTTTGCTAACGCAAACAGCTAAAACTAATCATGGTTGAGTGCCTGAACAATGACTCAAATATTTTGTGGATATTCATTCATGCTCAGATATTTCTAAATACATTTGATTGTCAAGATATATAGAATTAAGCGAAGTTTCGGTTTTTACTGCGTAGCTTAACTCACAAGACTGTTTCTCAAGTAATTTTTGAAGTGCCAAATTTATTTATATGAAATTGACCACAGACTATCAATATATTTTGATAATAAATTCAGTGAAGTGCGACTTTGACCCGCGCACGAAAGGTTCCGTACGGACACGAGATATGTAATTCAATACAAACTTTAGCCAATATAAACCAGTTTTGGCATTTTTTTCGTTTTTGGGTTTTGTTCGGGTTTAAGCGTTTTTTTAGTTTTGGGGGTTTTTGAATTTATTGGCGCTTTCTGAGATTTGGCACTTTTTTTCTCGTTTCGGCGATTTTTTTTTGGTTTTTGAAGTTTTTTTAATCTTGGCGATTTTTATTATTTTTTGGCGATTTTTTGTTGGCGTTTTTTGGTTTTGGCGATTTTTTTTAATGTTTTGAGGATTTTTTTCGGTTCTTGGCGTTTATTTTATTTTGGCAATTTTTTTTTGTTTTGGCGATTTTTTCGGTTTTTGGAGTTTTTTCATTTTGGCAATTTTTTTTAGCTGACACTTTTTTTCGCGTTTGGCGATCTTTTTCGGTTTTGGTTTTTTTTTTGGCGAGATTTCGTTTTAGCGATTTTCGGTTTTTGGCGTTTCTTCAATTTAGCGACGTTTTTTAGTTTTGACACTTTTTTTTTCTCATTTTGGCGATTTTCTTCGGGTTTTTGGCGTTTTTCAATTTGGCGGTTTTTTCATTTTGGCGATTTTTTTCATATTAACAATTATTTTGTTATTGGCGCCTTTTTCTTTTTTTTTAGATTTTTCGGTTTTTGGCGCTTTTTTTCATTTTGGCGATTTTTTGCCTTTGGCCGATTTTTTCGAATTTTGTGACTTATTTTAGTGTTAGATTTTTTTTTAATTATTGGCGATTTTATAAATTTTTGGATTTTTTTGTTTTACCGTTTTCGAACATTTCAAGAGTTTACCTCTTACGGTTTCCAAGATATAGCAAGTTGTCAAAATTGCATTAACTGATGGACCACCCTTTAATTTTAGTTTTTTTAAATTTTATTGTTAATTGTTGTAGTCTATATAAAAATACACTAATTTTACAAATTTCAAGTGTCATTATACATACATATGTACATACAATTGTATGTATATTATATGGGATTTTAAAATTTTTCCTTGCTCGTTTTCGAACACCCTTTAATTTTTAATTCTCATGTATTTGTTGTTGTAGCGGCGAAGGTTCTACATACTTTGTCCAAATTTCAGGTCCGTAGCTCTTACGCTTCCTGAGAAAATACCGTGTGACGGACAGCGTAGCGAAAACAATAGGGTTCCTTTTTTCACCTTTGGTGTACGGAACCCTAAAAAGTATTTGCTTTTTACTTAAAAACTTGTGTTAAAACCAAAAATTTTTATGTGTTTTTAATTTAATTTTTTTAAACAAATTTTGAAGTAGAAATTAAATACTTTTTTTATTCATACTACCGAATATTCATATTCGTATTGGCGAATATTGTTGTTCGTATTCGCGAATTTCAAAAATTGACATTCGGCACATCACTAGTATGTATATATGTAAAGGGTGTTTTTATAGAGTGTCACAAGTTTAAATCATAATAAAACAGGAAAATATATTTTTAATATCACTGAAACGGGTTTTATTGGAAAGAACAAGAAGTTAATGTTTATATATGATTTCTGCCATGTGGCCGCTACGGAAGGCGCAATCTAGAACAAAAATTTTCAACATCTTTTCGCAGCATTTGCGGCCGTATTTCGCCGAAAACTCTTCTAAGGTTGATTTCCAGGTGTTCAATTGTTTGCGGCTTACCGACGTGGACAAATGACTGGACATAACCCCAAAGAAAATAATCCAATGAGGTTAAATCACACGATCTTGGTGTCCAATTAACTGGGCAATTACTTGAAATTATATGTATATGAACAATTGAACAATTTGATGCAAAATGTCAAAATTTGTTCAGAAATCTTTTGACAGATTGGTTTTGTAGCATAGCAAACTACATGTTGTTTTTTGTGTTGTAAAATTGTTGCACTGATAAGGTCAACTGATACTGAATTCGCCTTGATACATACTAGGCCTTAATACGAGTGTCGTATTACGACTTCGACGATTTTGTAATAGCCTAAAGATCATTGCAGCATTTTTGTTTAAACTAGTACAAAAGCGTCGTAGCCGTTGTCGAAATACGACACTCGTAATAAGACACATTATGTATTTCCGTACGAAATTAGTAATATTTTCTGTTACGTAACATTTTCATGAATTTTATAGTGGAAATTCAGTCTTCTTTTATTTTTGGATTATGCTTTAAGTTAAAAATGTGCCCTTTTTGCGTGCTCATGAATGCAAGTGAAATTTCCAATATTATAAAATTTTAGCTATTGCAACTCCCGCATCTGTAAAAAAGCCTAAAGTGGAAGTAAGCAATACTAAAGAATCAAAAGATGAAAAAGATGATGTTACGAACGTCGACACAACAATTAATTCAGAAATTGGTAATCAAGAAGAAGTGTACGAGTTCGATGAAAACGAACAAGGTCCAGTTGACGCTCCGGATGCAGATGATCCCGATTATGAATGTAAAGCCATAATAAAAGATACTAAAGCCAAAGAGACAGCATTATTTACATGTATGGTGTGTCCTTATAGTACAAATAAAAAGTACTTACTTTCAAGGCATTTAATAACACACTGCGATGAACGTCCCTACATATGTACCGTATGCGAAAGAGGTTTTAAGACAAAAAGTTCACTAATAAATCATCGAAACACGCATTTAGGACATAAGCCGTTCGGATGTTCGAGCTGTGATATGGCCTTTACTACATCTGGAGAGTTAGTACGGCATGTGCGATATCGTCATACGCACATAAAACCTCACAAGTGTACTGAGTGTGATTACAGCAGCGTGGAGTTGAGTAAGTTACGGCGGCATATGCGATGCCACACCGGCGAACGTCCATATCAATGCCCGCACTGCACTTATGCGTCACCAGATACTTTTAAACTGAAACGTCATTTGCGCACACACACGGGCGAGAAGCCATATGAATGCGATATTTGTCATTCTCGTTTTACACAATCAAATTCTTTGAAACATCATCGTCTCATACACTCAGTTAATGATAAGCCGGTTTTCCAATGTCAACTATGCCCCACTACTTGCGGACGGAAAACAGATTTACGTCTCCATATAAAGAACTTACACAGTTCGGATCAACCGTTACCGTGTAAACGATGTGGCAAAGAATTACCCGATCGTTATTCATACAAAATGCATATAAAGACACACGAAGGTGAAAAGTGCTATCGGTAAGTTTGTTTTCTTTTCAGCAGATATTAGGTTTGTTTCTTTACTTTTTGCGTAAAATGAGAGAAAACTATAATTTCTCTCAATAATATACAAAAATGTAAAAAAGTACGGCATCGCGAAAAACCAAAATTTTAACCCTAAAAGAAACGTTAATGCATGTATGCATATACATACATACGTGTCAGAGAACAGAAATGAGTAGTGAAAAAGTGAGTAGAGTTAAATCATGACTTATAATTTCTTTTATTTATGCGCAATCATACTTATTGCCATGTTGTCTATGAAGCAGATTCGAACTCATACTTAGCAACATTTATGACGTTGTTGATTTCGACTCTCCCAAACTCAATGCCTATGGAGGACGCAAAATAAATAAGTATGATTCACAATGCGAACTTCGCATACGAACGTTAAAGTTCTCATTATGATGTTGTGTGTTTGTTTCTCTGTTGCTTTTTTGTTTTTTTTTGCAGGAATTGAAAAATAACCCTATTTACTAGGGTTGGGCTCAAAAAGAACGAACTAGTTCAATTGAACTATTC
This sequence comes from Tachina fera, assembly GCA_905220375.1. Classification (NCBI taxonomy): domain Eukaryota; kingdom Metazoa; phylum Arthropoda; class Insecta; order Diptera; family Tachinidae; genus Tachina; species Tachina fera. Next base: position 68,917,201 of record LR999964.1, read on the forward strand.
CCATAAGTGAACGATGTGAACTAGTTCAGACTAGTTGTTCCTTTTTGGTCTTTGTTGTTATTTTAGTCTTTCTTGGTCTTTTGGTCTTTCTTATTCTCTTGGTAATTTTTGATATCTTGGTCTTGTTCGTTTTTTGATCGTTCGTTCATTTTTGGTCTTTATTTTGTTTTGTTTGTCTTATTCTCTGTCCCTGACCAATGCACATGCAAAAGATTTCAAGTAAAATATTATAGTTTCTCGTTTGCATACTGTTAAAAAATACAAATGTAATGTACCTATTAAATTTTTATCACAATAATCAAAACAAACAAAAGAAAATGTATATTTAGTGAAATATACAAGTGGGTTTAATAAAATTAATAGAAATAATTTGTAGTATTGAACAGATTGTGAAAAAGATTATTAGATTTAAAAAAAAGATTATAATTTCTTTTAAACTGAAAACGATTTCATTTTAAAAATTTCAAAAATATTAATTTTTATCTTTTACTTACTAAGAGGATCCCAATGTAGAGTAAAGAAACACACCTATTTAATTATGCATATGTATGTAAGTATGTGGGTGGCTGTGTTTTAATGAATTTTTTATGACGTTTAGATACATTTTCTTTAAATCTTAATAAAATTATTTACATATAAATTCTACACCTTTTCCAATTGTAATTCCAAAAGCGTCAATTGATTTTCAGAAAGCGTTAATTGTAATTCAGATTAGTCAATTTAATTTCAGAAAGCGTTAATTGTAATTCAGACTAGTCAGTTGTAATTCAGAAAATGTTAATTGTAATTCAGATTAGTCAGTTGTAATTCAGAAAGTGTTGAGTTTAATTCAGATTAGTCAATTATAATTCAGAAAGCTTAAGTTTATATTCAGAAAGCGTCAATTGTAATTCAGAAAATGTTAATTGTAATTCAGATTAGTCAGTTGTAATTCAGAAAGTGTTGAGTTTAATTCAGATTAGTCAATTATAATTCAGAAAGCTTAAGTTTATATTCAGAAAGCGTCAATTGTAATTCAGAAAATGTTAATTGTAATTTAGAAAGCGTCAATTGTAATTCAGAAATAAAATAAATTTTATTCTTATTATTTTTCGTTTTAATTATTAAAAGTGTCATTAATACAATATATATGTACATATGTAAATGTGCAAAATTAAAGAAAAATTATTGACCGACCACCATGTCATTAATTGCCAGAGCATTGGCTTGATGAACTGTACAGTGTTGTACAGCACGAGTACAATCACCCCCAGTTATGGTGTTCATTGCACGTCCTACGTTCTAATATCTTCTAAGTATACCAATCTTTGTTCTATTATGCCAGGGCCTGAAACGTTTGGAACACGAATATTGTTTTTTTCGTAAGTTTTTATTTTAGACCAAATACTCTTGATGGGGTTTAACATTGGAGAATAGGGCCCTAGTCGCAAAAGAGAGGATGGCGTATTATCTATAACTCTTTCTAACTTGGAGTGACAAGGTGCGTTATCTGAAACAATCACTAAATCCTCCAGATTATTTCCTGCATCTTCCCATATTTGCATTAAAATGGTCAACCACTCATTGGCTAACTGAGCAGTAAATGAACCTCTTCTATGTTGCGTGTGTACAACTCCTTAAATAAGCTACATAATACCCATAAAAATAAAATGTTAAAATTTTACGACTAACCGAGGTCTATCCTGTGCCCATCACCTTCCACTACACTTACTCGTTCCAAAAGATCTTGAATAACTTTTTTATCAACGAATTCATTTTCTGAATTATAATTAACATTTTCTGAATTACATTTGACGCTTTCTAAATATTAACTAACGCTTTCTTAATTACAAATGACGCTTTCTGAATATTAACTAACACTTTCTGAATTACAACTGACTAATCTGAATTACAATTTACATTTTCTGAAATTAAATTTACTAATCTGAATTACAATTAACGCTTTCTGAAATTAAACTGACTAATTTGAATTACAACTAACGCTTTCTGAAATTAAACTGACTAATCTGAATTACAATTAACGCTTTCTGAAATTAAACTGACTAATCTGAATTACAACTAACGCTTTCTGAAATTAAACTGATTAATCTGACTTACAATTAACGCTTTCTGAATTACAATTTGAAAAGGTGTAGTATTTAATGAACAAAAAAATAATAAATAAAGGTTTTATAATGCAAAGCTATTTATCGAGCAGAAAAAATCCTGCCTTTAGCTCAAGTCAAATTGTGAAAATGGCCCTTAGAAAAGTTAACTATAAGTTAAATATTTTTGTAGTGAACCACACATTCTCCGACAGGGTATTTACTTACATGATTCAGCGTACTATTATAGGTTTTTTTCTTAATTTCATATAAAAACTTGTAAAACTTTGTTAACAACTAGTGTTTATAAATTTTTTCCATTATTTTATTTTTTATTATTAGGTGTGTTTTTTTTTTAAATTTATTCTCAAAAAAATCTGTCGCTGAAAAAAGTACGCGAACGGAAAAATAGCAAAAATTAGTAAGATTAAAGAAACAGCTGAGTATAGTGTTGACTATTCAGCTCTTTTAATTATTGGTACTCGAAACAATATTTTTATAACACGAACAATCTAAGAATAGTAATTTGTTTCATGTAATATTTTTAAATAATTTTTTTTTAATTTCCTGTTTTGTTGTTGGTTAAATTAATAAAAATTACTTGACTATTTTCTAATGTTAGTGATTACCTTAAAATCAAGTGCAATACTAAGTAACCAGATAATTTACGGTTTTACAACACTGAGTAAATAGAATAATTTGCAAAACAAAAGGATTGATCAAATAAATTAAAAAATATGTATATTAACAGCTATTATTATTATGATTTATAAATTAATATTTTTTAATGACTCAAAATTTTTATTTAACCTTTTCTCAAATTTTTACACTTTTCGTTTTCTTACTTTTCATTTGTTTACATTTTGAATCATATGTTTTTATCTTACTAAACTTTACTACGACAAATTTCTGTAGTAAAAATTTGTAAAACATTCAGTCGAAAACTGTCATTTTACTCTCTCAATTTGTGCTCTCATTTATTGCATTTTGGGTACGGGAACGCAATTTAGTACAATGCAGTAAAGTTCAGTACAAATTTGTAAAAACTTTTTTTGAGTACGCGAAAGCAATTATTGTTAATTTTTCAAACAGCTGATTGATTTTTTGTTTGCCCAAACTAGAAGTGCGCCAAGATAGCGTCGACGAAATAGCGTCGATTTTAGGAATTTAAAAACCGGGAAAAAATGGGAAATGTTCTGCGTATTTTTAAAAATATATGACCAAGCTAGCAACGATTTTGGGAATTCAAAGGGGGAAACAAAACAAAAACCGTAGGTGAAGTTTCCTAGGAGCACTGTTGGACTCCCACTCCAAAACGTTTTATAATCTTAAAGCTGACACTGGTGAACAAAATGAGACAACCGTGCAAAAATTCTGTCCACCCGTTTTTGAGAAAATCTACATAATCGAAAATGGCAAAAAAACCGTAGATGAATTTTCCCAGGAGCACTGCTGGACTCCCACGCCAAAACGTTATACATTCTTAAAGTGGACACTTTGGTGAAAAAAATAAATGAACTTAATCCGCAATGGTTAACGCCCAAACTAGCATGAAGAAAAAATACGGGCTGTTTCGTGCAAGAAGAAGAATATTACTCTCAGAAAACCTCTCATTTGGGATCCCACGGGATCCCAACGTAGAGTAAAGAAACACACCTATTATATTTTTAAAATTTATTTTAATGATGTGAATTCTACATATGTACATACATATGTATGTATATATGTACATATCGAGCCTTTTTTTATATTTAATCGAAGCGACAAGAATTAAAGTTTTCAGGATAAAGTTTTCTTTTATAATATTCAAATATGTTTTGTATTCGTAAATTGTCGCTTATGATATCAATTTATCAAAAATTTTGCCATTTTCACCATAAAATTTAAAATTTAATTAAAAAGTTAACTGTTTACTACATGTCGCATACGATTAAATCAAAAATAGGGCTCGATATATTCGGAATATTCAAAGTTAATTTATTTTATTTGGTTTTTTCACTGTTTATCCAAGTTGCGAATACTGCCCATATTCCTCGATTTCACAGCGTGTTCTTGAATCGCATGTCTTCATACATTTAGATGCCAAACCATTTGTTTGTGAAATTTGTAAAAATAGATTTCGACAAAAGCAACTTCTTAACCGTCATATAAAAATTTACCATTCCGAAAATTTTGAGCCACCAAAAGTTCGTAAAAAGGATCACAAATGTCCACATTGCGAAAAATTGTTTGCATTTAATGGAAATCTTATACGACACATGGAAATTCATGATCCAACATCTCGGCAATTTGAAGAGAAAGTCCAATTAAAAATTGGACGCATGAAACGTGTTAAACCGGATGGCACAGTTGTAATGGAAGCGCCTGCAGGCAGGTTTTCAGATCTACTAAATGATAATGAGGACATTTATCGTGAAGAAACTGAAGAAGAAGAAGAAGAACAACAACAACAAGAAGCCGATGTTATAGAACTGCAAGACGGCGCAGAAGACGGAGAAGAAGAATACAACGAGGAAAATATACAATATGTATATGATGAATATGAAGCTGATGAGTATGAAGAACAACAAGAAGACGAACAATACGAACAATTAGAGCAAGAAACCGATGAGAAAACCCTTATAATAGATGTAAAACCGGAAGCCGATGAGAAAACCCTTATAATAGATGTAAAAAGGGAAAAAATCGGTGAATTCGATCTAGCAGAAACTTCATATAAAAAATTCACAACCTTAAAAGCTGAAGACAAAAATGAATCAGAAATAATGGTTTTAGAAGGAAACGATGATCAAGATTTTATGGTTATTGAAGTTTTGGAGAATGATGATGAAGATTTGCAGGATCAAGAACAAATGCAGCAAATGCAATCACAAGAAGTTAAGCCCAAAATAATTAATAAAAATGCTTATAAATCTACTGTTAAAAGTATGTTTTGTATATAATATTATTTTCGTTACTTATCCTTTTACTACATTCATTTATTAATTTTAGAATCGCAGAAAAATCCACAAGAGCGAATTACCGACTATTTTGGCTTTGAAGTAAGTTTTTATTTCTGTTAAATAAAAAAATCTAATTTTTATTCTTATTTTAAAGGTTAACGATGATGAAGAAGAGGAAGAAGACGACGACACCAAAAGCGCTATAAAAATACTCGAGATGATCGAGGAAGACTAAATATTTTGATCTGATTAACACGAATTATTTTTAGTCCTTTAGATTTGTTTAAATTATTCTCAGGCTTAAGTTATTTATTATAATAATTACCCAGGCAGAAAAAGACAATTAGCACGATGTTGCTACGATTGTCTGCGGGTACCACTAACATCAGTACAACATTCGTTTACCAACATTTTAATGTACTCACAACGTTAAAATGATAACGCCGAATGACCGTCCTCCGACTCTTGTTTTCAATGTTGTCACAATACTCAACCACAACTTAAGTAAAATTTTTGTATTTACGGTGTTGTAACGGTATAGAACTATTGTAAACGGGGTAATAGGAAACTAACGTCGAATTTTTATATTTATATATATATATATATAGGATTACTAAGAACGTTAAGTCATATTTTTGTGTTTACAGTACTGTGGTGGTACAAAAATTTTGGAAAAGTTGTAATTTTGTATTTACAGTGTTGTAAAGGTATATATTTTTTTGGGCAAAGTCACAATTTCTGCCTGGGTATTGTTGCAATCGTTTATTTTTTAATGAATAAAATATGCTTCAATATTTTAATATTTTTTTTGTAGTTTTTAACCGAACTAATTAAAAGAATAATTAAAACATTTTGAGTAATTTTACTTTGCCACTATTATTTAAATTTACAATTTCTGTATTTTCTAGAAAGCTCTAGTGTTTTCTGTTAATATGTCTTTATAATCTTGTGTTTTATTGAGTCTTAGGGCGACTTTTTGGGTTCGAGATTAAGAATAGTTTATTTCTCTAATTAGCTAATCCGAAAATTAACTTAATCTCATATAATTGAGTTTGAGGTTTTTGAGTGGTAGTTTAAACTTCTTGTTATGTGTAGTATTACCATACTGAGGAACAACATAGTGGCAACATTTTCTGTGCAAAAGTCGTACATGTTATCAACCCACTTTGATTTTTTGTGGGAACAAGAAGAAACGGTCATATTTTATTATTTACAAGTAAAATATTGCGCGTGTTAAAGGAAATATACATATATATAATATAAAATATATATATTTATTTAAGTGTTTTTAAATCATTTTACCATATAATTTTTACTTTTAATTACTTCGTAATACGAAACTGAATATAATCGTAATTTAATCATTAATTCATCTTTAAAAAAAGTAATGAAATTAGTAATCATTACGATTACTAATCATTACTTAACAGCTATGATTTGAAAGCTTTAATAGCAAGTCTTGAAATTTAGTACGAGATATTTTGAAAACAATTAATATAAGTACAAATTATAACAAATTTAACACAATAAATGTTTGATGTGACTCATATACCACATCCTCACATAATTTTTTTTTATTATTTATTTAATGTACATAATTTAGTCTATGGTAAAAACCTTACAGAATGAAGAATGTGAATTCTTTAGATCAACGTTTAATAAATGCCAGCACACCATTCGCTTTATTTACCGTCAAAATATGTTTTTTAAAACTTAATTTTAGGTCAAGAATAACACCTAGATCCATGTGTTCAGTAACTAGTCCAAGCTGATGTCCACCTAGTGATTAAAAGCAACACGCATTCCAGTTTCGTGAGAATCGCATGTGCTTGAATTTTTTTATATTCAGATCCATTAAATTAGAGCAACACCAATCAAAAAGTTGGTCTAAATCGTATTGCAAATAATTTCTGTTCAAAATGTTGCTGTTGCTTATAAAGATTTTTACGTCATCCGCATACATTAGAACATAGAAAAATTCGGTTATACATGGCAAATCATTTATGTATGAACATTGAAAACAAAATAAGACCCAAGTGACTTCTTTGAGGCACTCCAGATTTCACATATATATATATATTTAGATTTGACATTATTGAAAAGAACACACACAATGTTTACGGTGCGACAAGTATGAACATATTCAGTTTAAAGTATTCGTCGTGAAGCCCATATCACGAAGTTTCATCAAGAGTAAAACGTGATTGACTTTATCAAAAGCCTTGCTGAAGTCAGTATAAATAACATCTGTTTGTTGTTTCTTATTAAAAGCATCGTTTACTAAGGTGGTAAGTTGTATTAAATTAGTTGCAGTGGAACAGCCTTTCCTGAAACCATGTTGATGAGGAGATACTAATGAAGATATCTGCCGGTTGATGTTGTCCGTAATACATTTTTCTAAAAGTTTTGGAATTGCGCTCAGTTTTGCGATAACTCTATATTTTTTAATATTTGATTTGTTACTTACAATATGTTAGTTATTATTTTCTACCCTAGAAATAATTTATGTGTCAAACAAACGTTTGCCGTTTAAAATTTGTTTTTTTATAAAACGTTTTGACATAAAAAGAGCTTTTTAGCTATAACCAAAAAGAAACACTCACAAAATTATTACAGTAAAAGAATAAAAAAAATTTATATGATATCTTAAAAAAAATTGCATGAAAAATTGGAAATAAAATTAATTTGAAATTCATTTTGAGTTTTATTAATATGGGGTAAGCAATTTTATTTTGAATTGATTATCGCACCCATTTAAAAAATTAAAAACACATTAATAAAGATTTTCCGTTGATTATAAGAACTAAGTTTTTTTTTCTTATACTCTTGACATTTTGACTCAATGCTAAACATTTTTGCAATTATTTTACAGTTAAATTCTGACAAATAAAGCCAAAATTATTATGTTTATACTGAAAACAAGGGAAACATAATAATAATTTACTAGATATACCAACGGACGACACAATCGTCCGTATTCTAGAATCTAATAGCCTGTTTGTAGAACGCGACAAGGGCGACTCACGACGAGCCATTTCATGGACGACTACGTAATGAAAAGCGTTTGTATAACGCGACTCGACTTTGTCGTGCAGATTACGTTAATTCGCCCTAATGTCAAATATGTACTAAATCATATTGTTGCCAACATGTTAAAAATTAATGTTTGCTTATATTTTTTCATATTGTTACGTTTAAATTTTATTAAACGTGTGAGTTCTTTTGATTGCTCAAAAATAAAAATAAATAACAACACGATTTTCTTATTTGCAACTGAACTTCCTTTTATTATTGACTAAACCAATTACAACTTGTCTTTTCTTATTTACTTCTTAACGTTATTATCCACGTCACGAGGTCTTTTACTTTCAACGATGTTCGCTCTACTAATTTCCAATTAGCACTGACTGACTTGTTCGTTCACAAGTCAACTGAACTTCACAACTGACTTATTCACGACTGACTTGCCATTGGTTGCTTCGCGCTTTTTATACTGTGCTACCGTTTATTAGCACCCACACGTTGTAAATTCATTTGCAAGGCGATAACGATGACATAAAATACCAATTGGCGGTCTATATAAATCCCCATTATATTTTCTCTTGGGACCATACTCTGTTACACTCTACAGCAAAGCACCAGTACGTAGAATATATACAAAAGCTATTGGAAATATTTAAAACACAGGACAATCCTCGTCATCGTTTCCTTAAAGAACATGTTTTTGAAATTTATATTAAAATACAACAACTACTTAAAGGAAACAACTATGTATCATATAAATCAATACAGCAAACTGTTTACCATATCCTACAAGAATATCCTAATAATTTGTACTTGTTGCAGAAATGGGGCTCCTAAGTCAGTACCTTGTTATAGGCTAAAATTAAATCCTATTAAACCAGTTTGATGTTCAATATCACAAAAAGTTGGTGAGACAACGAATTTTAAATCTTTTTTAGACGATTGTACTTGGAACAAGACTTTATATTTAATAACTATTAATAAATGAGTAAAGAAAATTTGAATTTAGTTTATTTTTAAGCACCGACCAAAAAAGGGGTGTTATAAGTTTGTAGTGTGTGGCTGTGTATCTGTGTGTCTGTACAAGTACTCGTACAGACCAAACGGATGGACCGATTTTGATTAAGTTTTCTCTGTTTAAAATGTGACTTGATCGAGAGTGTTCTTAGCTATGTTTGCAAAAAATCGGTTAAGCCACTTAGGAGATATAACATCTTTTCTGGATATATCGGGGGAGTTTTAAAATTTTTAATTTTTGTCGATTTGGAAACGCAGCAAGGACCACCACCAGTTTCTGGCACTTTTGTTATATAGTTGACCCTTAAGTTATTTCCATACCTGAAATAAAATGAATTAAAAGTTGTAAGCATGTAAATATGTACAATTAATTCAAATATTTAAGAGTACATACAATCTTCTTTTATCAACTTTTCTGGCAATCGTGTCGCGTGTGTACTGCATGACAGACTTGCTGCTACCAAACTGGGGAGATCCTGTGACCAAGTGTGGAAACTGCTCTATGCTACCAATTGGCTAGACTGCACCTCTATTGGCATTTTGATGCTAAAAATTTAAGTAATCAAAACAGGATCAATTTTAATATGAAAGTTTACTTACCATTTTCTTGTTGGAATTCCATTTTTTATTTTTTCTTAACTTTTATTAATTATTTACACGTTTTTTTAGTGTTTTGTTTATTTTGGTGCACTTTTTTGTTTACAACGACTAGAATTTTTTAATCGCCCACGTTGACGTTTGTGGTGAGTCAAATCGTCTTGTACAAACCCAAATAAACTGACATCTGTTACGTTTTTTAATAAAAATCGTCAACACTCGTGTTCTAAAAACCCAAAAAATAAATAATGCTAACATGTTAGCGCTTTTTATTGACGAGTCGTGTTCTACAAACAGGCTGTAAATGTAAACAATTTTATTAAGATTCAAAGAAAATTTATCTAAACGTCATAAAAAATTCATTAAAACCCACATACTTACATACATAAATATGCATAATTAAATAATACATGAAATGAAAAACACAAACGAAATCCCTTTAACTGAGCTAATTCAATTTATTGAACTCTCTTCCTTTAAGTATTATAGCTTTCATACAGTGATGCCAACAATTCAAAGGCAAAACGAGCTAACTGAGTAGCCAAAAAGAGCTAAAAAGAACTAAATTTAAAAACTCAAGATTTTTCCGTTTCAAATCTTTGAATGTACATATTTATTATTCAATTTGCACTTCAAGATTTTTTTACATTAATAAAAATAATAGTAAGAAAAAATAAAAAATAATAATTTAAAATAAAATCATTTCACAGCAATTGATGCAAATATTTATCTGCATTAACAATATAACCATACACATTTCCATATACTTGTACAGGGTGGCCCAGAAAGACCGAAGTGGTGTAAATTCCTTATAACTTTTTATTTAAGACATATTTTTTTAATTTTTTGTTTTTTAAATACAGTAAATTTATAGGGAATATTTTTAGATTAGTTGTTAAAAATGATATCCCGCAAGTGGAGGCCATTTTCTGCTTCGCACAAATGATCTCTTTTCAACACATTTTCCATGACCTTTCGCAAAACTTCCGGTGTTATGTTGTTAATTTCGTCTGGAATATTGGTTTTTAATTCCTCAATAGTCCTAGGCTTATTAACATAAACTTTCCCTTTTAAATAACTCCAAAGGAAACAGTCTGGAGCGGTTAAATCCGGGGAACGCGGAGGCCAATTAAAATTGCTTCTACGCGAATTTATTCTTTCCCCAAAGATGTCGCGTAAAATAGCCATTGTGGCCCTCGGAGTGTGCGCTGTGGCTCCATCCTGTTGGAACCATATTTGCGGATGGTATTCCACGGCTGGCCTTACAAAATTTTCCAACATGGCCCGATATCGATCACCATTGATGGAAATGGCGACATCTCTTTCATTTTCCAAAAAATATGGACCAATGATCCTTTCTGAAGAAACACCGCACCAAACAGTACACTTAACTGGGTGTAATTGTCGTTGATGAAGTACTCTCGGGTTTTCCTTAGCCCATATCCTAAAGTTTTGCTTGTTAACAAACCCATTTAATTGGAAATGGGCTTCGTCACTCATAAATAAGTTATGAATAATGGAAAGAGCACATTTGTGCGAAGCAGAAAATGGCCACTACTTGCGGGATACAATTTTTAATAACTAATCTAAAAATATTCCCTATAAATTTACTGTATTTAAAAAACAAAAAATTAAAAAAATATGTCTTAAATAAAAAGTTATAAGGAATTCACACCACTTCGGTCTTTCTGGGCCACCCTGTATATACGTTAAGTTACAAAATAAAAACAATCATTTTCAAAAAGAGTTAGCGTTAGAAGGATCTTTTGTTGGTTTAATCCATTTTTTTAAACGCGGGATTTGATTTTCAAGCTTTCCTATATTTTTGGCAGTAAGAATCCATTTCAATAATTTTGTGGAAAATTTTCTAATTAATCAGAAATGAACACTTTATAATAAAAACGGCGTTTTACAATTTGAAATACCTAAATACATAAATATATGTATCTTACATAATTGCGAAAAAAAGTATCTGCATTTGCAAAAACATAGTTGCCAAAAATGTAAATGCCCAAAGCAGAAACAATAGGGTTAAAGCGGGAAAATTTACTATAAGATCCAAAAAGTGCCAAACGTGCCGTTTCCACAATTGAAAAGAGCTTTGTTACCTCTTTTTAATAAAAAAAAAGCTAAAGCGAAAAATTTCGAGCAATTAGAAGCAATCAAAAAGAGCTAAATTTAGCTCTAAAATAGCTAAGTTGGCATCGCTGCTTTCATACAATAACAAATAAGAGAAAAAAATTTAAAATCAAGAGAAAAGAAACTACAAACACACACAATCTCATGTTTTGTTTCTTGTTTACTTGTAAGCTAATAAATGCGTGTGTAATATGTGTGCATGTAGTAGTAGCCTTAAACGCTTATAGCTCCCAAAATGCTAAACCGATTTCAAGAAAATATAGATTCTGCACATCTGTACTGAAAACCATATAAATATTTTTTTTACGGTGCAAAAAACATGTTTGCCTATTAATTATATAGAAGATAATTTATTACAGAAAAAGTAACTGTTAAAATTTAGAAATAGAACGGCACAGCACAGAAGAGCAACTTAAATATTAATATTTATAATAAAGCCTTAATGAGCAACTTAATATATGCAGTTCTTTTGTATTAAAGTTCTTAAAGTGGCTACTTGTGCATTCGAAATTAATGCAGTTTTCCAGAAATTATATTAGGTTTGTTTTTTTACTTTTGCAGTAAAATGCAGTGAATGAGTAGTTACTGCGAAAATTTAAAAATTTACTCAAAAAGAGCTGTTACTGAAAAAAGTACGCGAACGGAAAAATAGTAAAAATTAGTAAGATTGTAGAAACAGCTGATTCAACTCCACTTAGTGTTGAAAAATACATAAACTTTTGACTATTCAATTCTTTTTAGGGTTCCGTACACCAAAGGTGAAAAAAGGAACCCTATTGTTTTCGCTACGCTGTCCGTCTGTCCGTCGCACGGTATTTTCTCAGGAACCGTAAGAGCTACGGACCTGAAATTTGGACAAAGTATGAAGAACCTTGGCCACTACAACAACAAATACATGAGAATTAGAAATTAAAGGGTGTTCCAAAACGAGCGACGAAAAATGCTAAAATCTCATGTAATATAAATACAATTGTATGTACATATGTATATTGACACTTGAAATTTGTAAAATTAGTGTATTTTTATATAGACTACAACAATAAACATTAAAATATTAAAAAATTTAAATTAAAGGGTGGTCCATCAGTTAATGCAATTTTGACTACGTAATTTTGACAAATTGCTATATCTTGGAGACCGTAAGAGGTAAACTCTTGAAATTTTCAAAAACGGTAAAACTAAAAAATCCGAAAATTATAAAATCGCCAAAATCTAAAAAAATTGCCAAAAATTTAAAAAAATCGCCAAATCGAAAAAAATCGACAAAATTAAAAAAAAAAATTCTAACACTAAAATAAATCGCCAAATTCGAAAAAATCGTTTAAATGAAAAAAAATCGCAAATATGAAAAAAACCCCTAAAACCGAAAAAAATCGCCAAAACGCGAAAAATGCGCCAAAACCAAAATAATTGTTTATGTGAAAAAAAACGCCAAAATGAAAAAAAACTCAAAATTAAAAAAAAATCGCCAAATTTAAAAAAAAGCCAAAACGAAAAAAATCGCCATAATTTAAAACGCCAAAAACCGAAAAAAATTCTAAAAACGAAAAAAAGTGACAAAAATAAAAAAAAAATCGCCAAACCCAAAAAAAATCACCTATATGAAAGAAAAAACGCCAAAATTAAAAAAATCGCCAAAATAAAAAAAATCGCCAAAATAAAAAAAACGCCAAAATAATAAAAATTGCCAAAATTAAAAAAAACTTCAAAAACCAAAAAAATCGCCAAAACGTGAAAAAAAGTGCCAAAACTCAGAAAGCGCCAATAAATTCAAAAAAACCCCAAACTAAAAAAACGCTTAAAACTAAAAAACCCATAAACGAAAAAAATTCCAAAACTATAGTTTATACTGTTCGTATTGAATTACATATCTTGTGCCCGCACTTCACTGAATTTATTTCATATTGGTACTCGTGGCAATATTTTTATAACACTAACAATGTAAGAAAAAATGTTGTAATTTATTTCATGTAATATTTATTATTAATTTCTTTTTGATTTCCTTGTTTTGTTGTTGGTTAAATTAATAAAAATTACATGACTATTTGTTAATGTTACTGGTTACCTGAAAAGCAAGTGCAATACTAAGTAACCAGATACTTTACAGTTTTACAACTCTGAGTAATTAGAATAATTTGCAAAAAAAGGATTAATAAAATAAGCAGTAAAATGTGTACAATATTAGCATTTATTATTGTTATGCTTTGCAAATTAGTTATTTTTGAATGACTTTCACAATTTTTATTTAACCTTTTCTCAAATTTTTCTCTTTTCAATTGCTTACTTTTCATTTGTTTACATTTTGAATCATATGTTTTTATCTTACTAAACTTTACTACGATAAATTTCTGCAGTAAAAATTTGCAAAACATTCAGTCGAGAACTGTCACTTTCCTCTCTCAATTTGTGTTCTCATTTACTTCATTTTTGGTACGCGAACGCAATTTAGTAAAATGCAGTAAAGTTCAGTAAAAATTTGTAAAAACTTTTGAGTACGCGAACGCAATTATTATAATACAAATTAAACGTACAGATTTATGTATAAATTTATTTCCTTTTTCGATATCCTTATCAATTTGGATTTTCTCCACTCATGGAGTTCATTAAGATTTAAGTTTGGTTTTCGGAATTTCTTTATATATTAAATAATTTTTTAATGGATGGATGTCCTATGGATATTTCTCGTATTCCGCAACGACGAACTTTGAAGTGTTCAACACTGGGCATTATTAAACAATGATTAATTGGAATATTTTTCCAAAATTTGTTGGCAAAATTTGATATATCGAAACATCGATGTTTAAATAAAATATATATCGATACTGTGCAAACATATTCACCATTATTCCAGTTGTCGTCATCGACGTCACTTTAACACAACACCAAAAAATTGGTGCTCGTGTATCCGTTATCGAAATCAACTGACTCCTGTTTGCAGATTTATGCTATTTTCTAGACCTTAGGGAACGGAAATAGATTGTCAGTTGCGCAAAATTGTTCTCGAGAGCGAGTAAACAAGCCCCAATTTTTTGGTGTTGTGTTAAAGTGACGTCGATGACGACAACTGGAATAAGGGTGATTGATACGATATGTTTCGATACAATTTTTGCATTCGCCCATCTCCACCTGCTATACACACAAATAAATGAAATTACACACGACATTAAAAACTACATCCAATTCGGGTAATTACCCTCGAATTGGTAACACTGCGGGTAAAATTAATACAAAAGAGAAAAAACAACTTTTATATGTATTTCAAACCGTCTTTACTTTTGGTTTATTAGCTTTACTAGCGAAAAACTAAATTACGAGTAACAAATATTCCCATAATGACTGCCATACATAAAGAAGTACATAAAGAAGTACATTTGAGAGCATATTGATCTTCGTAGGTAGTACCAGTTGCATGGTACATACATATGTATGTCTTTTAAAAGAAACAACTCTTTTTTTTCTTTGTCTGGAATTACCAAACAACCAAATAGTAATACATAAACGTTTTATTTTGATTTTTAAACATTCAGCATCAACCTATCGTACGGTTAAGTTTTAAACGCATCTCTGTCGAATTTCTGTTCATAGACTACATACATACATATGTATGTATGTATATAATTGTTGGTTTATTTTCTTGAAGAAAAAAAAAACGAATAAATAAATAAAACAAATTTAAAGAAAAAAGATATGCACAACTATTGTTGAAAAGTTAAAAAAAGAAAAAAAAAACAAATAAGTTTTCTGTAAATCGCTTTTTTGTGGATTAAAAACGACAAAGTTGTGAAAAGGTAGGTTTGGCATACCAACGAATACAACTTTTTGCACAAAGATTGAAATGTAATTAGAAAATAATAAAAATAAAAGGTGTAATTAAAAAAATAATAATATGTGCATACATATTTGCACAATCTGTGTACATCTATTTGAGTTCAGGCTGAAATATAATAAAATTTGTACGTGTATAAAAAACATCGATACATTTACATATCTCATTATTGAATAATCTTCAAATATTTACAAAATTTAAATTTAAAATCTCCAACATTTTGAATGAACACAATTGGTGTACTTATTTATTCATACACACACAAACATAAACTTTTTAAATGTTTAACTTATCATAACTATTCGCATATTCACAAAATCGTTAGGTTCAACAACGAAAAAGATTTTTAGTTATCAGTCAGTTTTTAAGAGAATAATATTCCAAGGTACGAGTATGCATAGTATACAAAGTTTATATTCGTACACTTTCAGCTTTCAATAACAAAAATTAAAAATGTTAAAAACCCCGATATATCGAGAAAAAAATGTGATATCTTCTAAGCGCCTGGACCGATTTTTTCAAACATAGCTAAAAACAATCTCGATCAAGTCACCTTTCAAACAGAAGAAACTAATTCAAAATCAGTCCAGTACTCGTACAGACACACACTACAAACTTATAACACTCCTTTTTTTGGTCGGAGGTTAAAAAGGAAAACTCTTGTAATTAAATAAACTATAATATTTTTATATTTAACAGGCTAAAGTTCGTATCGCCTTGTAAGCCAAATTAAATACATATGATAATTATTAATAAACAAATAACATCAAAGTTAGTTGTAAGTATTCTGACAACAACACATAGTTGAACGGAACAGCTAGCCGTTTTCGAAGGCCACTAAATCTTCATCATCAGCGTTGTTCTGTGTTTTGTCCACTGTGTGTTGTATCAGTTGATGTAGATTTGTGCCTTATGTGCAACTGGAATATGTGAATTGTTTTCATTCTTCGTATTTCAATTTGCAGAAAGGTGTTTTGTAATGAAAGCTCAAGTTTACCATCTGTAAATTTACAACAGTCTTACCATTGTCGTTTCTTCTTTACTAATTATGCACATGTTAGTTAATTTGCTATTTTTTGTTCTACTTAAGACAAACTTTTTTGGTTTGTTACTATTAAGGATATTTTATTTATAATTTTTTGCCACAAGTCCATGACTATTAATTTAGTTAATTTAATTATTCTTCGAACTTAATTTGTTTCCATATTTAACAGGCTAAAGTTTGTATCGTCTTGTAAGCCAAATTACATGTGATAATTATTAATGAGCAAATAACATCAAAGTTAGTTGTAAATATTCTGACAACACATAGTTGAACGGAACAGTCAGCCGTTTTCGAATGCCACTAAACCTTCATCATCACCGTTCTTCTGCGTGACGAGATTCTTATTAAAAGCTCAAATGAAAACATCAGCGAAGAAATGAAGGAAAAATAACAATCTATAACAGTAACCCCCATTTTTTACTTAATAATTAAATATATATATATATATATATATATATATATATATATATATATATATAAATATTTACAACATCGTCATCTAAAATCCAAAAGGCCGTAACTGACCAAAAAATTAAAATCGTTTGTTTTCTTTTTATAGCTGTATTTTTAATAATATCAACTCATTTAATAAAAATTAAGGTTTTGAATTTTTAGTTAGGTACGGCTTTTGTATTTTAGGTGATGATATATACTTTTACATTATAAATGTTTGTATATTTAAATAAATAGGTCCTATATTTATGATTTGATCAGACTAAAGTCCGTATCGATCTGTAAGCCAAATTAAATGCGTTGATTACACTGTGCTCGAATTTGAAACTTGTTTTTTGTTAGAAGCGGGGACCAATCCAATCCAATGTTGCTAACCATTTTTTAGGTTAGCTCTTATTTAAAAAATAATAAAGATTGGACACTTGGTTAAAAGGACCAAAAAATCAAAAATTCTCCTAGTTTTCTACCATTTATCAACCTTTATGTCGATATATATCGCATGAAAAGACATGTATTGATGAACTTGGGTCCTAAAAATACTTTTTGGAAAAAAATTAATTTTTTTTAGATTTTTTGCGTAAATTTTTTTGGGGCAATTTTTTAATATTTTTTTGCATTTTTTTTTTCAAAAATGTCTTTAAGACGCATGTTTATCCATAATATGTTCTTTTTATTGATATAAAAATTAATGAATAGTAGAAAACTGAAAAAATTGCGGTTTTTAGGTGCTTTTAACCAAGTTTTCAATCTTAATTATTTTTTAAACAAGAGCTAACCTAAAAAAATGGTTAGCACCATTGAATTCAGCGTACTCGAATTAGGTTTACCCTTAAGGTCCCCCGCTTGTTACATTTTTCAACTAGCACAGTGTTATTAATGAACAAATAACACCAAAGTTAATTGTAAATATTCTGAGAAACATGTAGTAGAACGGAACAACTAGCTGTTTTCATCATCAAATCATATATTATATTACTGTTTTTTCTTACGTCTACTATTCTTTGTGATCTTTCTTTTGACTTGTTTTGGCTTAATATAAGAAGAAGCCAATCTTTCTGTCTTAATTTACTTAATCCCCAAAACTGTTCTCGCGCGCTTTCTTCAGATATTTTAGCTGCGCAGTCATTTCCATATTTTTTTATTAATACAAGGATTACACTGAACAAACTTTCGAGTATGAGTTGATGGCAAGAATTGTTTTATTTTTTTCTTACACCCCGTCGTGCATTATTATCTATATCCGAAGCACTATCGGTATCGCTGTAAGGAACAAGAGCCCTTTTGCCAACCTATAACCAAGTAAAAACATCACTAACAAATTAAACTTATAAATCAAAACACACGGCACAAAAAAATTTAAGATATCATACTACACACTTTTCAGGAAAGCGCGAATAATTAAGGGAGAAAACAAAAAATTAATGACCTCTTCAGAACAAAAAATTGTAATTTAAATAAGAGGTTTTTAATATATGGCAGTTCCTCGTTGTTTTTATGTTAGATTATTTTGCGGTAACTAATTTAGGCGTATGTGGGTTACGTTAAAATTGAAGGGCTCGTATTTATCTCAATATTTGAATTATTGATACTATATTTTGCAGGAAAACGTGTTGTTACTTACAGACAAATTTTGCATCAAAAACTCAGTTTTGAAATATATGTTGGTTACGTTATTTTGGTGGTTAAGGTACGATATATGTATACATATCGACGGCAATTATCCAAAATGGTTTATCTGCAAAGCCCTGGTTGTTCAGGAGAAGCAAAAAACTGTTTAATTAATTAATTAATGCTTTATCTCAGAACATTTTCGATATTAATATTAAAACGAGTAGATAAACCATTTTGTTTGAAAAAAAAATTAAATAGTATGAAGTAAAATTTTATGTTTAAATACTGTTGTATTTGTATTTTCACTTTTAAGTAATTTTAGGATTAAGAAAAATAAAAAAAGATACCTACTTCAGGTGTAAATAATTATCTGTATGGTTAATGTTAGGATTTTTATTATTATTTATGAAATAAATTACATTTATTTTGAATGACGATTATCATAGAAAGAATGACATTCATTAGGTAACACAGATTTCAAATCCTGTAGATGTTTCCACTTACTGGTGGATATTTGAATAAATTCTTGATGAAGTGATTGTGTTTCTAAACGGTGTCCCAACAAGAACGCAAGATTTAAGTTTGGCGCCATTCGAAATGTCATTGTTTAAAATTTGAACAATTGTTATTGTTTGCTAGCAGAAGGTGGGAGGTTAGTAACAATGGAGCGCTACACGAATGAACAACGCATTCTCATTGTGAAATTGTTTTACCAAAATGGTAAAAGTTTTGCGGCTACAGTTCGCAAATTGCGATCAATTTGGGGTCACAATAATGCTCCAAAAGAGTCAATGTAAAGACATTAATGGATAACAACAACGCGCCTTCGACCAGGATGATCGACCGAAAATGTCGCAGCTGTACGTGATGATGTCGCTCAAACTCCATCCACCTCAATTCGACACTGAGCTCAGCAAATTTGTGTCTCCAAATCCACTATGCAGCGAATTTTGACGAAAGATTTGCATCTTCATGCATACAAAGTTCAATTGACTCAGGAACTGAAGCCAGCTGACCATGGACAGCGAAAGGAGCTTGTTAATTGGGTATTGGAGAGACAACATAAAAATGCTGATTTTGCCGATAAAATCATCTTCAGTGACAAGGCCCATTTCCATATTGATGCCTTCGTCAATTAGCAGAATTGTCGCATTTGGGGTAAGGAAAATCCTCGAGTGATTGACGAGAAGCAAATGCATCCTCAACGTGTCACTGTGTGGTGTGGATTTTGGGCTGGAGGAATCATTGGACCTTTTTTTAATGAAAATGAGGCAGGTCAAGCGCAAACAGATAATGGTATTCGGTATCGTGAAATATTAACCAGTTTTTTCGTGTCTATAATTGAAGAACTTAATGTGGAGGGCATGTTGTTTCAACAAGACGGCGCCACATGTCATACAGCCAGAGAAGCAATTCAATTGCTGCATCAATCATTTGCCGCTCATGTTGTTTCGCGTTTTGGAGACCAGAATTGGCCGCCTAGATCGTGTGATTTAACACCATTAGACTATTTTCTTTGGGATTTTTTGAAGTCGATGGTTTACGTGAATGAGCCGACGACGACTCAAGCCTTAAAAGAGGAAATTGGACGCTGCATTAACGAAATAATGCAGCATTTATGCAAAACGGTCATTGAAAATTTCATTAAAAGATCGCATGTGTGCCACCAAAGCCGCGGCAGCCATCTGCCCGATATGTTGTTCTACACATAACCTCATTCGGTCTACTTTACGATATAAAAATTAAATCTTGCGTTCTTTTTGGGACACCCTTTATATCTGAAATTTTTTTTTACTTTGTTTCGCTTTAATTTGTTATCTTTGCGTTTCATTGATGTGGTAACATAAACTCATTTTCTTACTTTGCGAAAGATTTCGTTGAATTTTAATTGCTCCTGGTCTGAACCTACGGCAAATAACTAATTCCTATTATTAGGAAATAAAACAAGTAAGAGTGCTATATTCGGCTGTGCCGAATCTTATATACCCTTTACCAAAGTGCGTTTATGTAGTATAGAGATACATACATAAGCACAGAGATATGTAGGTACATATTCATTTTGTAAAAAAATTCATACTTTTTTTCTAGTGCAATTTTTAGGTTTTTGGCATTATGTTTAATTTGGTGCTTTTTAAATTTTGGCGATTTTTTTTATATAGGCAATTTTTGTTTTGTTTTTGGCGTTTTTTTAATTTGGCGATTTTTTCGTTCCGGCGATTTTTTTCATTTTGACGATTTTTTTTATTTAGGCGATTTTTTTATTTATTATATATTTAATTTTTTTTTTGTTTTTTTAGTTTTGACACTTTTTTCTCGTTTTAGCGTTTTTTCGAATTTTGGCGTTTTTTTTTTGGCGATTTTTTTTCTTTCTGGCAATTTTTTTGATTTTGAAAATTTTTTTTCATTTAGGCGATTTTTTTATTTTTTGCGATTTTTTTCATATAGGCTATTTGTTTTTTTGTGATTTTTTCGTTTTTTGGCGTTTTTTATTTCTTTTTGGCAATTTTTTAGTTTTGACAGTTTTTTCTCGTTTTGGCGATTTTTTCGGTTTTTGGCGCGTTTTAATTTTGCCGATTTTTTTTCTTCTGGCGATTTTTTTGATTTTGACTTTTTTTCATTTAAGCGATTTTTTTATTTTTTGCCGATTTTTTTCATATAGGCAATTTTTTTTTGTTTCGGCGATTTTTTTCGCTTTTTGGCGTTTTTTTATTTTTGGCGATTTATTTTCGATATGGCGATTTTTTTGATTTTGGCGATTTTTTTTATTTTTGACGATTTTTGTTCATATAAGCATTTTTTTTTGTTTTGGCGATTTTTGCGGATTTTTGTCATTGTGGGGATTTTGTTTTTTTGTTTTGACACTTTTTTCTCAGTTTGGCGATTTTTTTCGGTTTTTGGCGCTTTTTTAATTTTGGCGATTTTTTTTCGTTCTGGCGATTTTTTTTTGATTTTGCCGATTTTTTTCATATAAGCGATTTTTTGAATTTTTGCCGATTTTTTTCATCTATACAATTTTTTTTGATTTGGCGATTTTTTTCGGTTTTTGGCGTTTTTTTTTAATTTTGGCGATTTATTTTCCTTTTGGCGATTTTTTTTCGTTTAGGTGATTTTTTTTAATTTTGGCGATTTTTGTTCACATAAGCATTTTTTTGTTTTATCGATTTTTTTCGGTTTTTGACGTTTTTTTTAACATTAGCGTTTTTTTAATTTTGGCGATTTTTTTTTCGTTTTGGCGATTTTTGAAAATTTTTGGCGATTTTACAATTTTCGGATTTTTTAGTTTGACCGTTTTTTAAAATTTCAAGAGTTTAACTCTTACGGTTTCCAAGATATAGCAATTTTTCAAAATTACATAGTCAAAATTGCATTAACTGATGGACCACCCTTTAATATAAATTTTTTTAATTTTTGTGTTGTTGATGTAATCTATACAAAAATACACTAATTTTACAAATTTCAAGTGTCAATATACATATGTACACATACATACAATTGTATGTATATTACATAGGATTTTAAAAGTTTTCGTCACTCATTTTGGAACACCCTTTAATTTTTAGGTTTTATATATTTGTTGTTGTAGCGACCAAAGTTCTACATATACTGTCCAAATTTCAGACCCGTAGCTTTTACCGTTCCTGAGAAAATAGCCTTCTTCCTAAAACATCAAATATGTTTAATTATTAGGAAAAAAGTTAAAGCTTTCCAACCCTGGAAATGTTTTTTTAATTTGTTAAATTTTTAAAATTTTTTTTAATTATAAATAGCAATTTTAGTCATACCGAAGTATAAAATAAGATAATTTAATAAAAAAGTAATAAAAACTTGTTTTCGGTAGTTATTTTCTATGGGAAAATAGAGTTTGAGTTTTCCAGCTCTGAAACCGTATGTCCGATTTTGCTGATTTTCAATAGCATTTTAGCGTTTTTGTGTCATTGTGAAATTTATTTTTAGTTTTGACACGTTTTTCTCGTTTTGGCGATTTTTTTCGGTTTTTGGCGTTTTTTTTTAATTTTAGCGTTTTTTCATTTTGGCGATTTTTTTGGTTTTGACGATTTTTTTAAATTTTTGGCGATTTTATAATTTTCGGATTTTTTAGTTAGACCGTTTTTGTAAATTTCAAGAGTTTAACTCTTACGGTTTCCAAGATATAGCAATTTGTCAAAATTACATAGTCAAAATTGCATTAACTGATGGACCACCCTTTAATTTAAATTTTTTAATATTTTAATGTTTATTGTTGTAGTCTATATAAAAATACACTAATTTTACAAATTTCAAGTGTCAATATACATATGTACATTGGTACATACAATTGTATGTATATTAGATGGATTTTAACATTTTTCGTTGCTCGTTTTGGAACACCCTTTAAGTTTTAATTCTCATGTATTTGTTGTTGTAGCGATCAAAGTTCTACATACTCTGTCCAAATTTCAGACCCGTAGCTCTTACCGTTCCTGAGAAAATAGCCTTCTTCCTAAAACATGAAATATGTTTAATTATTATGAAAAAAGTTAAAGTTTTCCAACCCTGGAAACGTTTTTTTAATTTTTTAAATTATTAAATTTTTTTTTAATTATAAATACCAATTTTATTCATACCGAAGTATAAAATAAGTTAATTTAATAAAAAAGTAATAAAAACTTGTTTTCGGTAGTTATTTTCTATGGGTAAATTGAGTTTGAGTTTTCCAGCTCTGAAACCGTCTGCTCGATTTTGCTGATTTTCAATAGCAAAATTTTTCGGAAAATTTCTGACACACCAGTCCAAGAACGAAGTCTCTAGCTCTTCTGGGAGCTTGGGAAAACCGATTTCACGTACAGACAGACGGACAGACGGACAGACGGACATCGCTTGTTCGTCTTCCCTATGCATAAGGATCCAGAATATATATACTTTATGTGTCGCTTATTAATATTCTAGAAATTACAAACGGAATGACAAACCTATATATACCCTTTTACCATTTTTTGGTAAAGGGTATAAAAAACGTAAAATGCCAAACCCGTTATAATATAGCGATCAGCCTCATTTGACGGTATATAGTTAATAGCAATTACACGTAAGGAATCATAATTTCTCTCATCTCCTTAATTCTTCTTTAAAATCTCCATTTGTTTTTAATAAACGCGGTAAGATTATTTAGCACAAACGATTTGTATTTAAAATATTCACAAATGAAATTGGAGGACAAAAATGTTGCCATATGTATTTACATAATATTTGTACACTATGTTAACTTATAATATTTTTGGCTAAAGTAATAAACTCCCACCTCAATTATCGAAAAGTTTATCACGTTAAACTGTGTGAAGGTAGAAACATAGCAGTGAATTACAGGGAATAGTTTGGCATCAAAAACTAATTTTTACAAAATCTGCAGATAAACCGTTTTGGATAAATGCCGTCGATTGTATAATCCAAACAAAAAAAACTAAAATATTTTGCATTTACACTCACGCGAGATGCAAATGCCAATTTGAAAATAAGACCAAGGCTCCTATTCTAAAAACATCGGTCACTATAACTAATGCGATCAAAATAAGGAGCAAGTTCTTGCTTAAGTTACTTTCACACGGCCAGTATTTTCCAGCTGACAGCGGTTGGACAGAAGAGCATGCAATAATAGAAAAAATTATGGGCGTGGTCGTGCCCATTTATAAAAATACAAAATAAAGTCCTTACAATGCAACGTTTCGAAACAAAAATCGATTAATCGGAAGTAGAAATTTGTTGGGCACAATGCCGCCCACTTTAAAAATGTTTAGATTGTGTCATTGCAAGATCCCTAAATTGTATGAAGAGTAAAAAAAATATTTGGGCAGAACTACATGAGACATAAAATTAAAATTTGATGGGCGGTTCTATGGCTTTACTAAAGTTAATTGAAATTATATAAAAATCTACTCGTAGAGCAAAAAAGTACCGAAAAGGGAGTACGATTTTTACCCTTTATAAGTGCGAATTTTCACAAAGTGCCAAACATGTGATTTCTGCTTTGTTAAAATTTTTTGAAGATGTGTCGAGTGCAATAAAGGTACAGAAATTGAGATTTTACCCCTTTTCAACCCCTAAAAGTACACATATCGAAAAAGTACCAAGCACGTGTCGGCTTATTTTTTAACAGCATTCATATGCTTTGGGTATTTGGAGTCTATATATAGCAGTTTCTGAGATATAAAAATACCGATTTTACAATTTTTTGTTCCCTTTTTACTCCTTCCTTAGTTGATCTATACCTCGGAAGGGTAATCCACAATACAAATTTTAGCTCTCTATAAAAATAAAAAATAAGTCAACATGCCTAAGGCCGGGTTTACATCTGTGTGCCAAATGCCACACAAGCGCAAAAAAAGCGTAAGCGTAAAAAGACATGTATTTATTAAGTTAAACAGTTTCATACATAATTAATAGACAATTTTATAGAATACAAAATGATTGTAAACATTGGTATTCGCCTGAAAATGGCCGAGTATTCGACAATTCGAATACGAATATTCGTGCGTCCCTAATATGTACATATGTATGTATATAGTATTATGTATATATTTATATGTATGTAGTGATGTAACGAAAGTCAATTTTTGATATTCGCGAATACGAATACGAATATTTCAAACGATATTCAGGAATACGAATATTATATGCAATATGAAATATTAAAAAATTGTTGTGAAAAAGGACTTCACACTCTTCTTGACGTACATTAAAGTTAATAAAAAGTATGCATTCATTTATTTAATTTCTTTGGAAAAATATTCGTATTCGTATTCGCCTGAAAATGGCCAAATATTCAAAAATTCGAATACGAATATTCGTGCATCACTAATATGCACATATTTATGTATATAGTATTATGTATATATATTTATGTACTAGTGATGTAACGAATGTCAATTTTTGATATTCGCGAATACGAATACCAGTATTTGAAACGATATTCGCGAATACGAATATTATATGCAATATGCAATATTAAAAAATTGTTATGAAAAAGGACTTTACACTCTTGTTAAAGTTAATAAAAAGTACCCAAAATTTCAATGATCGTCATTGAATAATATTTTTAAATGATACAAAGCACAAATTTCTATAAAAAAATTTATGTATTTGTACAAACTAAAATTTTTAGTCATTTACTTAAATTTCGTTTAGGATTTATGGATTTATTTATTTAATTTCTTTGGAAAAATATTGTGTTCGTATTCGGCGGAGTTTGGCGAATACGAATACATTCGTATTCTCCTGAAAATGGCCGAATATTTGACAATTCGAATACGAATACGAATATTCGTGCATCACTAGTATGTACATATGTGCCCTTAATTATGAAAGTGGTCTAAGTCATATATTGCTCTGCTCGAGATATTTAGTAGATTACATTTGAACAAATTAAAAAGTGCTTTTATATTATGCAGCAATTTAATCTAGAGATGTACTGATTCCGATTTAAATAAATTTATTTAATAATGTTAAAATATTTATTGAAGTTATTCAAAGATTTATTTGATATTTCGGAGCACTTTCATAATTAAGGGCACATATATATATATATATATATATATATATATATATATATATATATATATATATATATATATATATATATATATATATATATATATATATATATGTATACATACATATGTATGCATCTATGCATATTTTACTGAAAATTCATCTTTTGCTCTAAGGTCGAATTTTAATGTGCGTACATATAATTTATGTATGTATTTAAACTAATTTTTTATAAACTGTTACGCATAAAATTACAAGGCTTACCAAATAAAAATACCCTGCGTATATACATATATGTATGTATATACATATATATTTGTTTTAGAGGTCGATAACTTTAATGAAAATCAAATACATTTTATTAGTTTTAAATGATGCTGGTCTGCAAAACCTGAAAGAACGCAAATGCTTTTTACTGTAAAATAGTTAGTCTGCGCCAGGGAATAACAAAAGTATCGTTTTAAGTACTTTTTGAGTGTTGGCCGTCAAACAACTACGAATACAAACTAAAGTCCTGCACAAGACCATTTATAAGACATTTCAAGACATGAGAGATTTCAATGCTTGAGAGATTCAAATGCTTTACTACAGCGAAATATTCTAAAACAGACGCTAAACAACACTGTTGGCAAGACATTTTTTGCAGTTGTTTGTCTTGCCAACAGAGTTGTTTAGCGTTTGTTCTAGAATATTTCTATGTAGTAAGGCATATTAAAATTCTCTCATGTTTTGAAAGGTCTTATAAATGGTCTTGTGCAGGTCACTAATACAAACACACGCATTAATTTTAAAACGAATACTTATAACTATAAACATGCAACAACTATGTGTATACAAATTTTAAAAATTACCCCGCGCAAACGACAACAAGTAAAATTTATAATTTATAAAATTTATAGACTGAAAATATAAAAATATTCTGGTTATGAAAATATTCTGAATATTTAACCGAATACACATGCGTAATACTCGTACAGAGCTATTTTATTTTCACACACACATAAAGCATGTTTTCAAACAGCAACACATTTTCCATTCCATTTTATGTACACAAATGATTGTAAACGACGGCGAATGATCAATAAATATTCCCAGTATGACTGTATTATTTTTTTACTGAATAAATATTAATATTCTTTATGTAAAAATATTTAGAATGAAAGTATGAGGGCCAATTTCACCAACTCTATTTAAATATCAATTCATATTTAAATGTCGATTTTCATTAATTTTTGTATGGAAAAATTACTTTTAAATATGAATTGATATTTAAAGAGTTGGTGAAATTGGCCCTAAGAGAGAGTCAATTAGTTTAACACGCCTTTTTATTTTTTTTGCATAAACAAAGTAGAGATGCTCTTGTATGTTGGAATCGGCGTAAGCAGTGTTGCCAGAATTTCTAAGGCTAAAATCTGCAAAATTTAAAAATTTTTCACGAAAAAATCTTCAAAATCTGCATTTTATTTTTAAAATCTTCAAAAAAAACCTTCAAAGCTATTTTTAAAACAACTTTTTTATATATTATTAAAAAAATTTACATAAATATGGATGTACATGTGCAATATAAATATTTTTTCATTAACCCATATTCATAAAATTTAAGCTCCGCTTAAAATGTATTTTATTTAAATTTTTTCGAAATTTTTTTTAAATAACTTTCAATCACATTTTTTTATGAATAGAAGCCTTTAATGTTCGAAGAATGTGCATTTCGTTTCTGCTTAAGAAACTTATCAGTTGACTTTAACCAAAAAATTTTTGAAATTAGGCAAAAAACTTCATATGTTTATGGAAGGACTATCAATGTGTTATTAAGAATTACGTACCCAAACATAAAAGGTAATATTTATTCACAAAAATTATTTTGGGTTACAAGACGTTTAATAAACAAATTTCCATACAAAGTTTGTTTTATAAACTTTTTGTAAACCAAAACTATTTTTTATGAATACGCAGAAAAAGCTTAAAAACTTCAAGCAAAAATCTTTACAAGATAACATCTTCAATTTTGCGACATTGGTTGAAGTGTACTGATAAGTTTGACGGTTTTTTCACATGCAAAGTTTACTTTGCAAAGTCTTGTTAAAGAAAAAGTATATAGAAAAAGATCTCTTTTCTCGTCACTCCTACAAACTTTAGACTTTGCAAAGTAAACTTTTGTGTGCAAAAACCGTCTTCATTTGGAGAAACGAAATGCATAAAACCAACAAACAAATAAAAATTCTTCATACTTGTGCAATATAATATGAATGAGAAAAGAAATCGGATATATTAAAAATTATACAAAGTGATTTAATTTGTTGCATAAATATCCAAAGGACTTCGAAGTTTTGTTTTATTCAAGTTCACCTGACTAAAAATTCTTTCGACATTTGCAAATGAATGTGGTAAAGATATTTCATTATAATTTAACTTAGCGCTGCAAAATCATAATCAGAATAAGCTGGTTTTATATCAGATATTCTATTCCAGAAGCTTTTTCTTTAATGATGCCTTCTAAGTTCAAAAATTTTAACTCTCTAAAGGCTATTCCAGACTATAATACAAGTATTAATACTTTTGACGAAAATTCATCATCTTATATTTGTTTCAAAAATTTCAAAAAAACAATAACAACTCAACATTTCAGAGCTGCATTTTCCACAAAAGTCTTTCTACATGTATAATAGTCTGAGTGAGTCGTTCACACATAAAGAAACAAAAAGTAGTAACAGTAATAGCAAAAAAATTAAAAAAAATTCACTATAATAGGATTTGAAAAATCTGCGTTTTTAGGCCAAAAATCTTCAAATCTGGATTTCGTCTTTTTGGAGAGTAAAAATCTGCAAAATCCAGATAAATCTGCATTTCTGGCAACCGTGGGCGTAAGGCATAGTTGTTTGAGAGAAAATATATGTGCGTACGTATTAGAGGACTGTGTAAACAGTTATGAAATTTAAATACGTCTTGTTTTTTGAATGTATTCTCGTGGCATGTATTAAACTAAACCAGTAATAAATGCTGTCGTATAATAAGCGAAGCACGATGGATGTATTGATGTTGGTGTATATGACTGCATACAAACGATGTTGCGAATATTTCTTGTTCGTAAGTCCTAGTTTACACAATGCAAGTCTTATTGCTAAACTGATTAGTTTGTAGGAGAGAGTGACGAGGGGAAAAGAAACCAATACTCAGCCTCCCATTCGTAATGTTAAAAAAAGCACACATGCATACACAAAACTATGCATAAAAAATATGAGCTGAAAAACAAGTAAGAGTGCTATATTCGGCTGTGCCGAATCTTATATACCCTTTACCAAAGTGCGTTTATGTAGTATAGAGATACATACATAAGCACAGAGATATGCAGGTACATAGATATTAATTTTGCGAAAAAATTCATACTTATTTCTCTAGTGCAATTTTTAGGTTTTTGGCATTATGTTTAATTTGGTGGTTTTTAAATTTTGGCGATTTATTTGATTTTGCTAATTTTTTTAGTTTTGGCGATTTTTTCGGTTTTTATTTCTTTTTGGCAATTTTTTTAGTTTTGACACTTTTTTCTCGTTTTGGCGATTTTTTTCGGTTTTTGGCTTTTTTTAATTTTGGCGATTTTTATTCGTTTTGGCGGATTTTTTTGATTTTGACAATTTTTTTTTTCATTTAAGCGATTTATTTAATTTTTGGCGATTTTTTTCGGTTTTTGGCGTTTTTTTTTAATTTTGGCGATTTATTTTCGTTCTGGTGATATTTTTGATTTTAGCGATTTTTTTTCGTTTTGGTGGATTTTTTTGATTTTGACGATTTTTTTTTTCATTTAAGCGATTTTTTCATGTAGGCATTTTTTTTGTTTTGGCGATTTTTTTTGGTTTTTGGCGTTTTTTTTTAATTTTTGGCGATTTATTTTCGTTTTGGCGATTTTTTTGATTTTGGCGATTTTTTTCATTTAGGCGATTTTTTTTTAATTTTTGGCGATGTTTGTTCATATAAGCATTTTTTTTGCGATTTTTGCGGATTTTTGTCATTGTGGGATTTTTTTTTGTTATGACACTTTTTTCTCGTTTTGGCGATTTTTTTCGGTTTTTGGCGTTTTTTTTAAATTTTGGCGATTTTTTTCGCTTTGGCGATTTTTTTGATTTTGCCGATTTTTTTCCATATAAGCAATTTTTTTATTTTTGACGATTTTTTTCATATAGGCAATTTGTTTTGGCGATTTTTGTCGGTTTTTGGCGTTTTTTTTAATTTTGCCGATTTATTTTCGTTTTGTCGATTTTTTTTGATATTGGCGATTTGTTTTCATTTAGGCGATTTTTTTTTTAATTTTTGGCGATTTTTGTTCATATGAGCATTTTTGTTTGTTTTGGCGATTTTTGCGGTTTTTAGCGTTTTTTTGTCATTGTGGAAATTGATTTTTTATTGACACGTTTATCTCGTTTTTGTGATTTTTTCGGTTTTTTTTTTAATTTTAGCGTTTTTTTCATTAAGGCGATTTTTTTTTAATTTTTGGCGATTTTTGTTCATATAAGCATTTTTGTTTGTTTTGGCGATTTTTGCAGTTTTTGGCGTTTTTTTTTTGTCATTGTGGGAATTTTTTTTAGTTTTGACACGTTTTTGTCGTTTTGGCGATTTTTTTCAGTTTTTGGCGTTTTTTTTTAATTTTATCGTTTTTTTCATTTTGGCGATTTTTTTCCTTTTGGCGATTTTATAATTTTCGGATTTTTTAGTTTGACCGTTATTGAAAATTTCAAGAGTTTAACTCTTACGGTGTCCATGATATAGCATTTTGTCAAAATTACATAGTCAAAATTACATTAACTGTTGGACCACCCTTTAATTTAAAAGTTTTTAATTTTAGTGTTAATTGTTGTAGCCTATATAAAAATACACTAATTTTACAAATTTCAATTGTCAATATACATATGTACATTTGTACATACAATTGTATGTATATTACATGGGATTTTAACATTTTTCGTTGCTCGTTTTGGAACACCCTTTAAGTTTTAATTCTCATGTATTTGTTGTTGTAGCGATCAAAGTTCTACATACTCTGTCCAAATTTCAGACCCGTAGCTCTTACCGTTCCTGAGAAAATAGCCTTCTTCCTAAAACATGAAATATGTTTAATTATTATGAAAAAAGTTAAAGTTTTCCAACCCTGGAAACGTTTTTTTAATTTTTTAAATTATTAATTTTTTTTTAATTATAAATACCAATTTTATTCATACCGAAGTATAAAAAAAGTTAATTTAATAAAAAAGTAATAAAAACTTGTTTTCGGTAGTTATTTTCTATGGGAAAATAGAGTTTGAGTTTTCCAGCTCTGAAACTGTCTGCCCGATTTTGCTGATTTTCAATAGCAAAATTTCTGATACACCAGTCCAAGAACGAAGTCTCTAGCTCTTCTGGGAGCTTGGGAAAACCGATTTCACGTACAGACAGACGGACAGACTGACAGACGGACATCGCTTGTTCGTCTTCCCTATGCATAAGGATCCAGAATATATATACTTTATGTGTCGCTTGTTAATATTCTAGAAATTACAAACGGAATGACAAACCTATATATACCCTTTTACCATTTTTTGGTAAAGGGTATAATAAGACTTGAACTGTGTGGACGCCGATGAAAGTTCAAAGAAGAAAAAGTGATAAGGTTAGCAATAAGACTTGACTAGTGTGAACTGGGACTACCAAACATTAAAAAAAAGTAGTATTGATGCCTGTATGCTTGTTAGTTTGCATATTGTACGCTTGATTGTGTGTGTAAGTTGTGATGGTAAGCTATTAAGTGTTTAAAGCCCTTATGACACTTCATTTTTTCTTCATTGATTTGATATTGAATTGATAGAAAGAAACAATTAATTTTTGACAACATTAATTCTTGTCGAATTCTACAAAAAAAAACGATTTAAAAATTTTTTGCTTCTTCAAAAAAATTCTCTTTGTTTCAATAACTAATTTTTTTAACTAAATATCCAATAAATTATTTGTAATTGTACTTCTCAATTCTGAAAATATATTTTTCACAGGAAATTTAAAAAAAAAGTTGTTGAATACTGGCATTTTTGTTATTGAAACTGGAAATTATTTTTTAGTGGTTAGACTTGGCGAAAAAAAGCTAGAATGGCATCAGTGTAATTTAATTACAATGTAGTGTACCTCACTTCCTGTAATACACTGTATCATAGTACTCGTTCATTGTATAAATAACAGAACAATTACTTTATAAAATTTAAATGACACACTTTTATTTTTAAAAGCAAAATTAACGACATAAAGAAACACTAAAATTTAAATATGTATGTAAAATAGTATATAAGCAGAGCAAAACGTTCAATAAAATCAAACTTTAATTTGTAAACGCAATCTGGCAACAACTTGCCTTGTTTTGAATTAAATTCTTTAATGTTTTTACACCTCTTTTGAGCGCCTCCCTGGCAGCTGTATAAACTAGCCAAGGGACTATAGGGCAAATCTACAACAAACAATACAACACGCTAGGACAAACCTTTACATGCTGTTAGTTCAACCTTTACATGGCGATCCTCCCTTCAACCTTTACAACAATATTAAAAATATGTACATAAAAATATTAATAAGATTAATGTTGCTGTTGTGTTTTTCAGCTTACTATGTTTGTACAATGTACGTACGAGTATTTATTATCCCAATTCACAAACTTGTGCAAATGGTCATGCATGTGCAAAAGTGTATATTATATTCATAGTCACCACTAAGAATTGTTAAGTGGTGAGTATCAATATACTATACCATTTTGCATATACTACGATACTAGACCATTTGCACAAGTTTGTGAATTGGGCTATTGTAATTCTCAATTGTATATTGTGCATTTTTCTACAAACATTGCAATGTTGAGAGCTTTTTTGAATTGCACTTGAAATCTACTGTTGAATTGCCGAAGCATCAATGAAATGCATCCAAACATACTTGTACCTAAATCACAAATTTTTTTTTTTTTTAAATTAAAACTAAATACATATCGCTCATTTAGTGAAACAACGTCATAACTAAAAAAACATTTGCCAGAAAACGACTTTGAAGTTTTCAATTTACACACAACTTAAGACAATTTTATTATTCTCTCAAGAGTAAACAATATATTTGTATGAAATTTTTACACAATATGAAAAACAGTATGAGGATTAATTCTGCATTACTAACTCAAAAATTCTACTTATTTAGTTATGACGTACTTTGATTAAATGAGCGATATGAAAGTGGTCTAAGTAATATGCATTTTTGCTTCGAAATAATAAATGAGTCTTAAAAAAATGTTAATAAATATTTAATAAATATTAAATAAATTTATATTAGTCGAGACCCAGACAACTCTAAATTAAATTGTTGCATAACATAATAAGGGTTTTCATGAAAAATTTAAAATTTGCTATTTGTGCAATTGGGCACACTTCCGAGGCTTGTTTCATGAAGTCCCTTTTGACTTTTGTGCAAAAAGTTTATGCAAATCTGAAACAAAGGTCAAAAATTTCATTTAATAAAAATACAATAAAAAATTCAAGCAATTTTTAATTTAAAAATTTATTTATATATGTACAATGTACATATGTATACATATATTTCTATAAAAATAAGAGAGTGCGTGTGTGTGTCTAAAAATTCCGAAAGAAAGCCAAAAAGCAAGAAGTTGTTTTTTATAAAATGCACAATTGCCCAGCTAAAGTTTTCGAGTCAAAATTATTGTGCAAACTTAACGGGTTTGTGTAAATAAATTTGTATACAATTTTTAATATTTTATTTACGAGAGTGTAAAAATGCACAATTGCACAGTTTGCGAGACTTTTGAACATTCTCATGAAAATAATAATATTT
The DNA here is from genome assembly GCA_905220375.1 of Tachina fera. Classification (NCBI taxonomy): domain Eukaryota; kingdom Metazoa; phylum Arthropoda; class Insecta; order Diptera; family Tachinidae; genus Tachina; species Tachina fera. Next base: position 68,951,299 of record LR999964.1, read on the forward strand.
TTTGATTTGTTCAAATGTAAACTAATAAATATATCGACCAAAGATATATGACTTAAACAACTGTCATAATTAAGGACACATACGTACCTTTTCACAATGTATGGTTAAGAGTTAACGTGAACTTTAACTGACAGTTCTTCATACAAAACTTGCCGTTAAAGTCCCTGTTATCTTTTAACCATACATTGTGAAAAGGTACGATAATCGCATAAAACTTCAAATGAAATAAATACATATAGTGCCGTAACCGCCAAAAAAGCTTAAGTAACACAGTTTTCAAACTTTATTTGTTTTACCAAAATCTATTATTTGCGATCGTATACATCGTAATCAATTTTCGTCAAAAAAATACGTTGTCCTAAAAATGTATCAGTAAAGCATTTTGGCGGTTATGGCTCGATATATAATTATACGTACATATAGCCATGCATTTTGGTTCAAATTGTAAATTGTACCTTAATTGTACCTTAAGTCGAAATATATTTAATTGACTTATTAATTTTACATTTACTAAAGCATTAATTATAAAGGCATAATCATTTAAATCTTTCTTTCAGTTTATGTATGTTTTTTGTTCATTTAACAATAGCATTACATTTGTTACTTGGGCTTGAGGTCTATTCATTTAATCATTTAACCAATAAAAGAGCCTCTTTAGTGTATTGGACGCCGTGGTACTAAGATTTTGTCGTTGGAAACACAGGTAAATTAATTTTTTAAGTTACATACTACAATAAATTTCATAACTGTTTTTCCGGGGATTGTCGTGCCGAAAAAAATAAGTATGTATTATTTAATTTGAAGTGAAATATATTTGCTAGTGGTTTAGCATGTCTATATGCATTTCATTGGTGCTTTATCAAATCGCCAGTAGACTCCAACCACACATTTTAAACAGACACATTATTTTATGCACAGACTTTAAAAACCCATTTTAGAATTCACAAATAATTGTATAAGTATTTAAAACTCACAAGAGAATAAAATAAGTTTAAAGCACCAATGAAATGCAAATAGACATACTGAACCACCAGCAAATAAATTTCACTTAAAATAAAATTATGTACTCGTCTGTATGTATGTACATATTTATGTCAAATAATAAATTTCTTAAAAATTATTTAATTTGGCCCGTTTTGTTTGGAACATATTCATATAAGAAGTATGTCTTTTTATTTTCATAAAAATAGTCTCAAATTGATATCGTGAAAATTTGAGCTGAATGAAAGAACACTAAGACCGGGCCCTTTGAGGTCAAAGTTCAAAGTTTGGAAAATTCGGCAAACAATTCATTAAAAAATCTGCCAATTTTTCTGATTCTTCTGAAAATTGACGAAGGTGCTCTTTTGAAAATGCGAAACTGTATTCAACATATTTTTTTTGTAAAATAATATCATTGCTGTCATGTGGGTCAAACATGCAAATTTTTTTAAATATACCAAAATTAATTTTTTTTAAATCGTATTCATATTGATGCGCTTTATAAATATTGAATATTAACTAAAATATTGAAATAAATATTTTTTAGTTTTTATTTGCAAAATTTGTACTTTGACTTCCATGGGCCACGGCTTAGTGTTGTTGAATTTAAATTAAATTTTCACCTTATTAGTTTTGTGCTAAAGCTGTCTTTACATGGTAATACAATGTATTACGACATGTCAAAAAATGCTGTAGATTATACAAAATCTTATCATGTAAACGCAAAATGTATCGAGTGGGAGAGGATACGGATAGAAAATTTGTCAAGCGGTCCTTAAATGTTTTGTTTTCTAAACCACTTTAGAAACTTAAGTATTATCATCACACCAGAGGTGTATTTCAAAGTAAACATTGGCAGCACTAATGGTATCTATTTAAGGTGTTAACACTTTTCCAGAAGCAACCAAAATCAACTCAGGAAATTTTCATGTTGTTTTTGTAAATATTGTACAACTGCAACCATTAAGTAGCTGATGGTACAAGCAAAACCAAGCAAACAATAAGCAAACCTTTATGAAAAAAATTATATTTTGTAATAAAATTACATTGAAATAATAAAATGTTTTCTCCAATATTCAGTTTTAATAGTACAAAATGTTTTTAACAATTTTCCATTTTTTTATTAACTTAACAGTTCAGTATATTTGCTTGCATTTTACTTATAGTATCAGTGTAAACATGAAAAATACCTACAACAGACTCTTGTTCCCTTTTTTTAAATACGGAGAGAATTTCATAATATTTTCATTCTACAAAGTCGTAGTACTTTGTATTACCGTGTAAAGACAGCTTAAGTGGCACAATATTCTTCTTAGGCTTCTACAAAAATTAAAAGTTAAATTAGTGTCCGACCAAAATCACTTTTTTAGGGCGATGACAGGCCGAAGTTAGAGTCGAATTTTAAGTATTAAATTCACAATATAAAACAATTTATTTTTATTAGAACTATTAATCCGGGTATAGCTCCTTTAATGCATTTGCTAAAACTAGTAAAATAGTTTATAGGTAGAAAGAATCTTTTGGCATTTAAGAGTATCAGAAAAATCCCTTACCCGTAGTTTGTTCCACAGCGTACGGAAAGCGAACTTTGCCTGTAATGCATAGTACGATTCACAAATGAATGTGCTCGTCTTTTGGCGTGTTTTCATTAGGACACATTCCATTGTAGTAGCAGTAGAACAGCGAAATACACCCCTCATTGCGTCGATGCTCCAATAAGTCAATATAGTTGGATAATAGGGAAAACCAAAAGAATCTAATTGGAAAAGGGAAACTATTCTCAAAGAATTTTATTCATGATTGCCCTGACCATCTTACTTTCGCCAAAATGGTGAATTAAATTACATCGTTTTTCCGAAAGGAGGGGCAAACGTGGAGGGCGCTCTGCTAAAGCCAAACTGCAGTCGCTGGGTTAGGTTAAGTTAGGAAGGGTGGTGTTTTACCGCACCTCCACTCGGAGACCCAATTGGTTCCATTGTGATTCCCTTCGGTTGCCCAAAAAGCAATATTTACCCTCCCATTTGCAGCCAGAAGTGACCCTATTATCCATCATTAAGCCTACCGAATGCCCATGATGAAACCCCTGATATCCTTTAGTTTACACTTCCCGACATCAGTAATGCTTTCATGGAAACGTCTGCTCAGCCATCTAAGCCTATGAACTTGCAGCTTCGGGCAGTGGCAGATAAAATGTTCAATGGTTTCTGGTTCCTCTTCATCTCCGCACATCCTATAAAAATCTGGAGTTCCAGTCTCCCAAATGCTGGTTCTTGCTCTGACCGAGCAGTGACCTGTCAACAGGCCTATCATAATTCGCATCGCCTTCCTAATCATTTCCATTAGTAGTTTATATCTTCCTGAGTCAAGTTTTGTCCAAAAACCCCTGGAGACTCTGCAATCCTCCCTACTTCGCCATGAACTGTTGGTCCTGCTTTCTACTCAATTGCCGAGTTCTTTATAGTAATGACCTATAAGTAATTTCACCGATCTTTCCGACATTTCTTCATCTAACGCCGACCCGAGTCTTGTCAGCTCATCGGCAATTTCAATTTCCTCGACACTGATGTGGCCAGGAACCCAACATAGTCTGACAATATATTTATTTATAAGCCAGTTGAGGGCTTTCCTACAGTCACTAACAAGTTTCGATTAGACATTGTGTCACTTCTTTTTAGCTCTGCCTGTCGACGTAGAAGGTTAGCTTATCACCTTCAGCTACATTCCTGCCCACCAGCTCCATGGCCCTGAGGATCGCCAAGATCTCAGCTTGGAAAACACTACATTCATTCGGTAGTCTGAAAGAACTGCGAATGTTCGTTCCCAAGATATAGACACCAGCTTCTGCAGCCGCTAAGTGAGTGTTTTTTTTTCAGAGTTATTAGCATCTCCCTTCTAAAAAATTGTAACTTCACCAGCATAGCAAATTGTGCTGAAAATATTAGCCAATAGACATGCTAGTGTCGAAGTGCACTGCTTGGATGCCGTTCGCCCCGAGAGACTTATACTAACGGATTCTCTTTCAAGTTGATTTGCTTTTCGGCACGTGAGATTTGCTTGCAGACATTTCAGCTAGTTAGTTAGCCGGATATGTGAGCAATTCATCATATTTAAAAGAGTCTTTGGCTGACCAGAAAATTGGCAAAATTAAACAATTGCAAACGGGTTATGGACCGTTTAAAAATTTATCCAAATTTCTTATTTTTATTTAACGCATTTCAAAATGAATACGAACTTAAAAACGTGTGTTTGTTGTTGGTTTACCGACTTTTTTTCGATATATTTTTAAAAGGTTGGTATTTTTAAAAACATTTTAAATGTACTTTAAAAAATAAACTTAGTTTTTAGGGTTCCGTACACCAAAGGTGAAAAAAGGAACCCTATTGTTTTCGCTACGCCTTCCGTCTGTCCATCTGTCCATCACACGGTATTTCCTCAGGAACCGTAAGAACTACGGACCTAAAATTTGAACAGAGTATGTAGGACCTTGGCCGCTACAACAACAAATACATGAGAATTAAAAATTAAAGGGCGTTCCAAAACAAGCAACGAAAAATGCTAAAATCCCATGTAATATACATACAATTGTATGTACATATGTATATTGACACTTGAAATTTGTAAAATTAGTGTATTTTTATATAGGCTACAACAATTAACACTAAAATTAAAAAAATTTTAATTAAAGGGTTATCCATCGGTTAATGAAATATAGACTATGTAATTTTGACAACTTGCTATATCTTGGAAACCGTAAAAGGTAAAGTCTTGAAATTTTCAAAAACGGTGAAACTAAAAACTCCAAAAATTATAAAATCGCCAAACCAAAAAAAAGTTCGCCAAAAATTCAAAAAAATCGCCAAAACGAAAAAAATCACCAAAATTAAAAAAAAAATTCTAACACTAAAATAAGTCGCAAAATTCGAAAAATTCGTCTAAATAAAAAAAATCGTCAAAATTAAAAAAGCGCCAAAAACCGAAAAAATCGCCAAACGCGAAAAAGGCTCCAGTAACAAAATAATTGTCATAATGAAAAAAAATCGCCAAAATGGAAAAAATCGCCAAAATTAAAAAAAATCGCCAAATTGAAAAATCGCTTAAAAAATTGAAAAAAATCTCCAAAATGAGAACAAAAAGTGTCAAAACTACAAAAAAGCGCCTAAATGAATAAAGTCTCCAAAATGAAGAAACGCCAAAAACCGAAATTCGTCAAAATTAAAAAAAAAATCGCCAAAACAAAAAAATTTCCAAAAAATAAAAAAAAGCCAAAAACCGAAAAAAATTCCCAAAACGAGAACAAAATTTCAAAACTAAGAAAATGGCCAAAATGAAAAAAAAATCCAAAAACCGAAAAAATCACCAAAAACAAAATAAAATCGCCAAAATTAAAAAAATCGCCAAAATTAAAAAAAAACTTCAAAAACGAAAAAAATTCCAAAATTATATTTTGTATAGGCTAGTAAAGTTCGTATTTAATTACATATCTCGTGTCCGCACGAAACCTTTCGTGCGCGGGTCAAAGTCGCACTTTACTGAATTTATTTTATATTTCACACCATTCGAAACTTCCAAATCAGTGCGAAAATAACTTGGATAAAAATATTTCAACCAAAAATCAAATTTCTATAAATAACAATATGATCTCATTCAGTCCTACAATTACGATAGTTCTTTTAAAAGTGATTTTTCACTGTTACTCTGTGTGGTTATTCATAATTTTTTGTTTAATTTAAATTCAATGTTAAATATATTTCTCTAATTAAGAGTATAAAAACATTTTTAGAAACAAGCTTTTTATAACATCAAATTAAATTAAATCCTAAAATTTATTAGATACATTTTATATGATGTATAGGAACGATGAGCTTAAACACAGGGCGTTTATATACATAAATATGTATAAATAAATGCTGAATACCAGTGTCATAAATAAATATTATTTGTCAAAAGTAAACACGATAATGATGCTGTAAGCTACTGAATCACTGGGTGTTCTGCAGGTAGCCCCTGAAGTATTCTTGCTGAGAGAACTGGTTCAAAATTCAGTTATAAATTTTTGCTTCAGATGTATGCACACAGTATACCACATGTACATTCATATGTACATTTGTTTGTATGTGTGTACATTATATGTCAATGAAAACTTGTAAGATGTAATAATTTTAGTAATTTTAAACATTTTACCAATTCAATTATAAATACAAACATACACACCTATGATTTTGTTCACATGTGCAGACCGGCATTGGGAAACACCAGAGATGTGCATTGCTTGTGTATATTTCGCGTGCTTTGAAACATTTTCTAATACAGTTAACTTTAAGAATAAAGCAAATGGGTAAATCTTTTTTAGTAGTACATATTAGCAAACATTTTTATTAAAGTGTAATAAATTTTTGAAGTGTAAGGGGAAATTTGTGAAAACATTAACAAAAGAAAAATAATTATTAGTACTTTGTTCCGTGAGCATGATGCATTAGTCAAAAATACTATCACATTTTGCATAAATAGCCAGCAGTAAAAAGAAAAATCAAAGAGGCTTTCTGTAAGACCTTATATACCATACAGCCCTAAATTCTTCAACATGCTTCCTGGTGTCAACATGCTTTCCTGCGTCGGGTGGTAACTAAATACTAGGGTGATCGATTTTCGAATAGTTCGAACATTTTAAATTACGAAAAACCCGGTTTTGGTTTTTAAAATTCAGGAAAAACCGGTCAACCCGTTTTATTGTGGAATAGTTATTATACAAAAGTTTTGATTTTAAATTGCTTTATTAACAAATAAGAGTGCTATATTCGGCTGTGCCGAATCTTATATGTATACCCTCCACCGACGTACATACATACATATGGAGTATGCGCATTAGGGTAGCCGTTATTTTTCTCCTGCACTCACCCCCCAAATCGGTTCCGTTTTATGTAAAAAAAATACAAAAAAATTTTATACCGATAAGTTGTAATCAAAAAGTAACTGTTATTTTGTGAGGAATAAATAAAAATCAAGAAATAATGATTAAAAAGTAATTTTTAAAATAAAAATTATAACCGTTAAGGTGAAGTTACATACCATGCGTTACGTGGCAATGCTTTTCTGGATTGTTAAACGTTTAACGCTATACAAATGAAAAGTTACACACCACGCTTTTGAGGCTTTTTTAGTTGTAAAATTCAAAGCGTTTGCCGGCTTGCATTTAGGTTTTATTTTTCTTTGAATATTTAATACATTTGTATCCATTGTTTAATAAAAAAATTAATTTGTAATAATTTTTGTGTATGTTAGCTTATGGATCTGGCAACACTAGCTGTCATTTTGTATACAACGCGTAAAAGTTGAAGAATGTTCATCTTTCTCTATCTTGCCTTATGAAAACACACTATTTCAACTTTTTTGACAGACGCGTTAATAGCATTAGCGCATTGAACGCATGTTATGTAATTCCAACTTTATGGTCCATGGAATTCCTAAATTACTGAACTAACTAAATAATATAATGACCTCACAAACTTGTTAGATTTTAATGAATACATATTTATATTTTTTTTGCTTGATTTAGTTTAAGAATTTATATATTTGTGTCTTTTTTTGTTTGTTTTACTAATAAATTCAAATTAATAAATAATTTATGCACTTTTATCTGCAAATGTAGTTGTGTGTATATTACTGCTCACGGGCATAAATACAAAACTGGTCCCAGTATACCGGAAGCGATAGATCCGGGCACACTTATGAAGTCTCCTTCTACATCAGTGAACTTCGTGGCAACGATGTAACTTTCCAAAAGCTTTAGAATGTTTATTGGGAGATATGTCTTCAATTTTAAACTTAGGCCTTCATGTTAGTTACACTTTATCAAATGCCTGAGAAACATCTATAAAGAGTTCAGAACAAGACTTCTTTTCTTCAAATGCCCTCTTTATAAATTAAACCAATCTATGCGTTTGTTCAATGGTGTTATACTAACTTCTAAAACCAAATTGATGGTCCGGGCTGCATCCATTATCGGTTAGAATCGGGGAGCAGCTTTTCGAAAAGCTTTGACATTGTTGATAGTAAACTTATTGGCCTATATGACTAAATCGTAGTAAGAGCTGTGTGGATAATACTCAAGTCGTAAAATGGCATTAAAAATAAATAGAAGGACTCTTAATTGCAATACGGGGCAACTTTACCAACATCTTGTTACTAATTCTATCAATACCCGGAGTTTTCTTAGGGTTAAGTTCAGTAACTAGTTTTTGTACACCACACAACTTAAACTTTAAAGGTCGAGGGCCACTCGGCAAATCAACAACACCAGTGCATGTGTTTTGTAGTTAAAACGGATTTTAAATGCTCAGGAAATATGTTATGTGGCTTAAGCTCAAAAAGTCTTTTAAGATTTACAGCAGCATGAAAAACGTAAGAATATATATGTAGTTAACATACACCGGTCAAAAATTGCATCAAATAAAGCAGGGTTTTACTATTATAGAGTAAAAGTAGCACTGATAAACCTGCTGATATTGCTGCTGATTTTTGTATGGCGAGTTCCCGGTTTGGAGTACTACATTTTTTCTAACAAAAGCCCTATTTTCGAATCTAATAAAACACGAAAACATAAAAGTTATCTAAAGCGCTCTTTAAGGCATTAATATATATACTTGCTTATGTATTAAAGCGCTTGTCAAGATAGATGTGTGTACATTAGCTAACTTTTTTGGCTTTGAAACCTGCATTGTTGTGGAAGTATTATATCACATATTTTATAGTTTGCTTCATATACGTTGACTGCTTTTAAACCAGTCCATATTTTAAAGCGAAATATGATGCTCTGTATTGCCTTGTTGCTTCAAAAAACGTGAAAAGGCTGATATTAACTATCGTACATAGTCAAACGACTTTTGGGAAAATACAACCCTGGTATGATGGAATTTATGAAATCTTTCGAAGTACAACAACAAAGTACTAGATCAGCGTTGTATTCACAATCCTACACAATCGTACGAAGATATATTTCATTTGGAATGAACAAAATTATAACTTTTTTTCATTTTGGCAAGCCCATTGATTGTTATTCCGCTTATGTGATTAAAATCATTTCAAAGTTTTTTTCCAGTTTTGTAAGTGGAAAGAAAAGAAGACTAATCCATATAAAAACCTCAGTATATGCATTAAAGACATTCACCACAGCAGGCTAGACGAACACACTACTTCAAATGCCGCTAGCAGCATTTGTCGCCACGTAGCCAGCTACTTAATTACTTTGGAGACGGCAGCAGCACCATTGCACCTCATATTTAAGTATAAATACATAGTTCAGTATTGCCACCTTCAAATATTTCGCATTTATAAAAATTAAATTACTCTTTCAAAATGTACTTATATGACGTGAAAGTATAAAAATTATTAAATTTATTCTTTACATCAACTTTTGTATATAGTTTGTGGTAAATAATATGAAATTTTGTCATTGCAGCCAAAGAAATAGAAATTAGTTTAATTGGACTACAACGACAAAATCAGCATAGGCAACAACCTGCCGCCATATTGCCTTGCTGTCTTCAAAATAATCATTCTCATATAAACATGTGTGTTCTATTTTTGACATTTCGTAGTCGGTAGCTTGCTGTAGTGAATGTGTTTAATGCTGTATTCAACACTTATAAGCGAACAAAAAAAAAACCTGTACAAAAAACGCTTAGCTCTACTAATTAAAGTATCTTTAAGATTTTAAGCTAAAACCAAATCAATTTAAACGTAAATTAATCAAATTATTTTACTATCAAACTTATTTTAGTGCTAAAAAATAACTTAACACAAAATAACTCTATTTTCATAAAAAAAGCTTGTACACTAAATTTTCTTCAAAAAGGAGTTAAAAGCTAGACAAAATACAGTCTAATACATTATTCTCATAGAATATACAAAGTTTTTTGTAATATTGGGAGGTATATTTTCCCATATGCCCTGGAGAACACTTTTCAGTTAATTTTTGTCCCTAAACTACCGATCGCACAATTTTGTGTGCATATACGCCCACAGATGCTGTACATGATTAAGGCCAAGGCTCTGAGAAGGATGTGCCAGCATTTTTTATATTGGCGGTATTCGATGTTTGATGCAAATTCTTTTGCGTCATTGTAAATGCAAAATATCGTAGCTTTTCTTTGTATTATGTGTGTATTATGTTTTTAGATTTTAGAGAAAAACTACGATATTTTGCATTTACAATGACGCAAGACAATTTGCATCAAACATTGAATACCGCTAATGTATAGAAGTCATTATTTTACTATTGAAGTCGAATGCTTCGGCTATTTATCGTGAACTAAGTAATCATTTCCAGTTATATTTAATTTGGTAGCTGATTGTGCTAAATTGTCTTAGGGCCATTCTTACAACTTAAAGTTAGTTAAAAGTAGGATTTTGTTGGACGTATAAAACGCTCTTTATTATTATAAATTTATTTTAGCTTACTAGAAAGAGTAAATTTGCCTTTAGTTTAGCTTTCATTATAGGTTAAACTAAAATTTTACTAATGAAAACCTTTTTATTCCTCCAATAAAATCCTACTTTTAACTAACTTTAAGTTGTAATAATGGCCCTTAGTGTTCTTAAATAATCCATTTTATTCATTATACTTTCTATAGAAACCAAATTTGTGACACCATTCCTCCGCTTTGATTTCCATACCACAACATTACACCCCCTTCGCCCTTCCCCACTCCATGACCCCCTCGCACCCCATCCCTCTCCACTAATTAACCGTTTTATTCAAGTTTTTATCATTTAATTCTTGAGCTTCCCTTTGCCACACAAAATAACAACGATCAGATTCAAATAAATTAAATTTGGATTTGTCACTATCCTAAAATTCATCAGAGTGATTAATATGATATTTCCTTCTTCTAAAGGCGTTGTTGAGAAGCCAGAGAATAAAGAGTATCGCTGTAAAAGGCATATTAATTGAATACTTTATTTATATCGCGTGACATTTTTCGGGGAAAAGACTCGAGGACGGCTATGGTAAATGGAAAGAGAAACTGCGGATACACCTCACTCGTCGCTCAGTTTGTAGCAGCAAATCATTCCATTTCGATGTTTCGCTCACGAATCAATAGCGAAACTTTAGCGATATCATTATGTAATCATAAACAACGTAATTAGTAGTTCGATTTCATTGCTTCTAAATAGCAAAAAACGTTATTCCTCTTTTGTTGTACATGCAAAAAACTAAAAAATTAAGAGAAACAAATTGTTTCTTATTGTTAAACTTTTTTTAGCGAGATTGTTTCGAGAATTGTTCGCTACAGCGGACCTTCATTTATTTTCGAATCTCAGGTTGGCTGGGACTTTCCAAAAGTGTTTCGTTTTAAATTTCGTTACCTTAAGCTTTTGAGAATTTTTTGTGTAACCAGTGCTGGATTTAGGTCCGGGCCTATGTAGAAATAATTTAAAGGTAAAATAATATAATTAATGACAATGTCACACGTTTTGTCTTCAATAAAACTTTGTTGAGGACAATCTGATCGACAATGTCCCTCGTTTTGTCTTAAATAAAGCCGTGTTGGCAACAATATGAGCGACAGTGTCATTCAAACGTTTTGTCTTCAATAAGACTTTGTCCTGAACAATCTGATCGACAGTGTCATACGTTTTGTCTTCAATAAGACTTTTTTGAAGACAATCTGAGCGACAGCGTCATAAGTTTTGTCTTCATCTCGTTTTGTGTGACCTCGCCACAATTTGTATGAAAATTTCGTGGACGATTTGTATGGAGATGTCTTCAATATGTCTTCTATAGAACTTACCATTGTCTATACGACTTACCATTGTCTTGTACCAGTCGTCAAAGATGTCTTAAAGTCGTATCCAACTGGGGAAAACAAAAAAACACATAACAACATCGATCAGCCGTTTCCTACCGTTGCTGTTACATTTCACTACCGTCGGCTAACTGAAAAAATTTTAAACTTGAGAAAAAAAGACTTAATTTAAATGAGTGTGACTTTTTCTATGGGGTTTAAATAAAAATTGTCGAGACTAGATAGACTGAAAAGGCATAGTAAGGTACTTCCAAAGTTGGTTGATTTTTGATTTGCGCTAAGAACTGTTTGGAAAAATATTTGTCAAATCAGTGAGTTTTGCATAAAGTCGGCTATAATTTCTTATTCGGCCTACATAGCCTACATATCCGTATTATTAAACAAGTTAAATATTGAGTTTATATTTTCTTTTTCTTTTATGTTAGACATTATTTCGAATGCCTTTTTGCTTGCGAGATAAAACACGAATGGTTACATTCGAATGATTGCAATTCGATACATGTTATTCAATATCGAATAAAAGAATCCCAAAAGTGCAAAAAACTCACACCTTCGAGTAATAACTCGCTCGTAATCGAATGTTTATGATATCATTACTATTAAAAATTAATTTCTCAAAATTTTGCAACTTAATTTTTTTGACATTACGTTATTTGTCAAAACGAAATCTGACGATTCTGGGGGCAAATTGCGGCATTCGATGCGACTCGTAATTTAAAAAATATTTCAATAGAGTTTATATGGAAATATTTTTAAATTAGGAGTCGTGTCGGTTGCCGTGATTTGCCCCCTGAATTCGTTTCTATATACATACATACATATGTATGTATATATATATATACATATGTATGTATGTATACCCAGCCAACCTGAGTTTCGAAAATAAACGAACGTTCGCTATAGCCAACAATTCTCGAAACATTCTCGTAAAAAAGAAGTTTATCAACAAGAAACAATTTGTTTCTCTCAATTTTTTATTTTTTTGCATGTACAAGAAAAGAGGAATAACGTTTTTTTCTAATAAGAACCAATGAAATCGATTGGTAATGATATTGCTAAAGGTTCGCTATTAATTCGTAAGCGAAACATCGATATTGAAAGATTTGCTGCCACAAACTGAGCGACGAGTGAGCTCTAGCAGCATTTTCTCTTTCCGTTTACGATAGTCGTTCTCGAGTGTTTTGTCCGAGAAATGATTACGCAACAACAACATTCGAATGCGATTTATTTACGAATGTCTTGGTTAGCTGGGTACGTAAATACATTAGACTACCCAATGTGCCGAAAGTTTTCATTTTATTCGCTCCACCGTCAGTTTCTGGTTTAATGTACACAGTGTTGTTAGATATGACGATTTTACGTCATTTTGACGATTTTTTATAAAAAAATTCCCAATATTACGATTGACGATTTTGTTTCAAATATTCCTCATATTTTGACGATTTATTGAAATAAGTGTTTAGTAACATGAATATGCAAATAAGGCCTTGTAGAAAAGAGATTTGATTTCGATAACACAATTATCGAAAATTTTAATTTAATTACAGCACCAGTTATGTTAAATATAGACTCAAAATTTCTTCCTTTACTAAAAAGTTTTCCAAATCTTGTGTCTAAATATTTAGGACCATTTTCACAACTTGTCTTTAGTTATAGGAAGAATTTTGTCTGCTCGATAAATATCTTTGGATTATTACGACTTGAATTTGTTGTTGTTATTATTATTATTTCACGTTTTATTTTGCTTTAATTTCGCTTTATAGTTTTAATATTTGACAATAAAGTCGATGAATTATTTTTTGTTACATATAGGCATGTTCTGAAATCACGGTGATTCCAAGTCACTAACGATTTTGAAATCACGCAAGTGATTTTTGGGTGTTCTGAAAATCACGAGATTTTTACCCCCTTATGCAAAAACGATTGGTAAATTTAAAGCTTGTTTAACAAACGAATTTTGTATGGCAAAACCGGTTTTAACACATGCTTTAACTTTAACAATCGTTTTTGCATAAGAGCATATGTCTTTAGTAGTGATTTTCATTGTGCTAAATAACGAGAAAAAAGATTTTATTGTGCTGCCACAGTATTTAGTACTTATTTTTGCCATTTGCACTTATTATTAACGATTGTATATATTATTATAAAATTTCATAATTATAATTGTTATTGAACAAACTAAATCAAGGTTTATTCTTAATAATTAATTTAGTTGAATAAATTAGGAATATGCTACACGACTTTAAAGCTTTGTTGCTCTGGCAACCGCAAATGCCTTTTTGATACACAATATCAGCTGACTACTGAAAAGGAAGGAAAGGAAATCACGAAGAATGTTAAAGAGTCTACACAAAATATAGCATTTTCATAAATTTGTAAATTTTAGTGTTCTTTTGTGTAAAATAATTAATATTTTTACAAAAACAAATAAAGAAGAAATCATATTGTGTGTATATATCTGTTTTATTACCGAATTCAAAGTAAAATTTTTAAAAAACCATCAAGTGATTTGATATCGTCAGGCAGTTGGTTGACCGGTTTCAAATCACGAGATCTCAAACAGTTTTGTGTGCAGAACACACCTCCTCAGTGATTTCAAATCACTTTAGTATAAAGTGATTTACAGAATATGCCTGATAAAATAGTCTCTTATTTCTACTATGATATAGGTATTAGTTGTTTAATAAAACGAATAATTCTTATATGACGATTTTTCGACTATTTATTTGGAAAAATATGACGATTTTGACGATTTTATTTTTAAATTTTGACGATTTTTAGAAAAAATTTCCTAACAACACTGAATGTACATACGAGTACATAAGTATATACTTTAGTTTTGAATTTTATTATAATTTTTAATTCAAAGAAGGAAAGCTTTTTTTATCTGGGATGGTACAGCTGCTGTTTGGTCAGTTCAGTACAGTTAAAAGTGAACCGTCGAAATATTGTATGAACTGTACTTTTTTTAATTTAATTGAAAACAAAACTGTAATTTTGTTAAAACAAATGAATTTTTATACTACAGGCATTTATGTATAAAAATTAGTTTATTAATAAGCTCTCATATAAATATGTTTATAAGTATGTATGTATGTATGTATGTATGTATCTTTGAAATATTTATGTATATCTGAAATATGTTGCTTAATTTTCTGTTAACGACTAGTTGCTGGTTAGGTCTATGCATTGTGTTTGTAATTTGAAGTCTTTATATTTTTACCACAACCGGCACTCTCTGTACAAACTAAACCGCATGTTCGTGGTAAAATAAAAAAAAACCTTCTAATGTTTGCCAATGATTCAGAAATATTTGAACGTCTACGTCTTTTACAACCGTCATTTATTATAACGCTAAACAATAATCAGTAGTAGCAATAATGTACATAAAACAAAATTAGAAATAACTAAAACTTGTTTTACGTTAAGTCTCAAAAAATTATACTCGCGTTTGCTTTGCAGTTTATGCTTCTCATAAACACAGTTTCAAATAAAAATACGTAAAATTATATTTGTTAAAATAATAAGGAAATAACTTTTGTTTTAAAAATTTGTGTCAAATATGTACACATGTACGCACAGTGCATTACACAAGTTTTCGAGTTTGTTAATAAAATTGGTATTATAATTCAAAGCCATGTACATATGATGCACTCACAATTACTCGTATTTAAAACCTTCAGGCGTTTCTAGATTTATACCGATTTAATATTCTTCTTTATTTCGTGTTATAAAAAACCGGCACACTAAGAGAAAAATCTTCGTAAATGCAATGATTTTTTATATTATATTTATATATCGCATTACAAAAATTGTTTCATCAGCTGAAAAAATTTCATATATACAACGAAATTTTTTCATTCATGTAACGATATGTTTTTAACCCCCGACAAAAAAAGGGGGTTATAAGTAGGGAAGTAACGATACGCCGTTTTGCCGATCCGATACCGATACCGATACTCAAAAAGAAATATCGACGGTACCGATTCCGATACGCATATTGAACTTAAGTTAAAAAAATTAACAAAACCTTTTATTACACAAAATTATAATGTAAGAGATTATTAATATTTAAAATTGATATTTGAATGCATTCTTAAGAAAAAAAAAATATTTTTTTAATACATACATGATTAAGCATTGAGAGAACATTTCTCAAGTATGGTGCAAAGCAAAACAAAAGAAAAGTTTAATTTTTCTGTTTAGACTTTATGTTCTGCTTTCAATATGTTATTTCTCTTAGTTTTTATGCAAAAAATTAGTTGAAAATTTAATTGTTTGTTCAAAACAACTCTAAAAAATTTAAGTAGTATCGACGTATCGACAGTAAAATATCGCCGATATCGGAATCGGTATTCGTATTCGTTACATCTCTAGTTATAAGTTTGTAGTTCGTGCCTGTTTATCTATGTATCTGTGTGTATTTGTGTGTACGAGTCCACGTACAGACCAAACGGCTGGACTGATTTTGAATCAGTTTTTATTTATTGAAAGGTGACTTAATCGAGAGTTTTCTTACGTATGTTCAAAGAAAATTTGGATAAATCGGGGGTTTTTAAAATGATTAATTTTTCTTATTTACTAAAGGCCCTGATACAATATCCTACAAAGTCGTGCGATCTAGGAAAAACTACAACCCTGGTGTGATGAATTGTTATTGTCTTTTGTAACCTTTTTTTTAAATATAGTTATTTATTTCATTGAATTAACAAAATTTTTAATGTACATATGTATGTGTGTATATCATGACAATATTTCATTACTGAGACGTAAAATATTATTTTTTGATGATATCGTATTATTGCGTTAACAACATAATCCATTGTTGTAATGACTCGGATACATTACCTTACATTAATAGATTCATATCGAATAAAAATTATTTGCTGGGTTTTGTATAAGTTTCTAAGTCTACTAAGCTTATTTTTCTTTTGTAATTTTAAAAAATATTATTATTTGTGAATTCTCAAATATTTCTTGAACGTCTGTGCATAAGATAAGAGGTTGGTGACATTTCAAAATGTGTGGTTGAAGTCTACTGATGATTTGTTACAGCAACAATGAAATGCATATAGACAAAGCTGAACAATCAGCGGATAAGTTTCAAATTAAAAATCTTTTACTGAATAAGTAAAGTAATAATTGGTGATTATTAGTGCGTTAACAAATGTATAAATTTAAATTGTAAAAATAACCCAAAACAACACTAATTAAATTTTAAAAGATTTTCGTAGCGGAAATCTTTTTAACATCTAGGAAAAACTCCGATGTTTTTAGTATGCGCAAATATTTTTGTTAAATCTACTGGCAACACTGATAAAATTTTTGAAGTAAAAAAATCAAACCTAGAAACATGGAAAACCAATTAATTATTTAAAATAAAAAAAGAGGTTTATTTCCCCATTTCCATTGTACCTTAGACGGCTTTTGAAAACACAAAGTTTACTTTGCAAAGTCTTTTCCCTTCTCTTCTATAAACTCCAGACTTTGCAAAGTAAAATTTACCCTTGTCCAGACTTGCAATTTTTGTTGCTGGTATTTTTAAAAATTTTGCTTTGAAATTGCATTAGTGTCCACAGTATAAAATTCTAGTTTTAAAATTACATCTCGTTACCTTAATATAAAAAGGCCCTAACTCGTTATTTTTTTAAATCGAGTTTTCCATTTATTTTGATAGAATAACAGCAAATACTTATGTTAAAAAATGCTAAAACCTCGATTTAAAAAATATAATGAGTTAGGGCCTTTCTATACTAAGGTAGCGATATGTACCAAAAAAATTCTATTGCACCACAAATTGAAATTAAAATTAACAATTCTAATTACTGAAGAAGCAAACTACAATAAAACGTCAAATACACCTTCCAAATTTTAATTAACAACTGCGACTTTCAAAACAAAAGAGAATTGCAGAGCACATGAAACTCAATTTTCTCACCTCTCTCTCACCTATAAGATCAAGAATTACTGCTAACGCAAAAGTATGTAATTTTTAAAAGAATTCAAGGTTTTTACAAACTTTCGTAGACCTTCTTGTACACCCCAACTTTCAGCTTTCTATGTACATACATATGGATGTAATATTCATGAGTGGGTCAGTCAGTCAGTGAGTTATTGTCTAGGTACTAAAATATGCCCCGTTTAAGCTTTAAATGATGAAACAGAGTAAAGTCTGCAACTTCAGGAAAATCGCTGACAAATTAATAAAGCCCATAATAAAATCGACGGCACACAGTGGCTGAAAATCGTTTTTCATTGGCCAAAAGTCTAATTTTTTTTGTCACCGATTTTTAAAATTTTTACGCCTTTTTGTAGCTAATATATCCAGATTAAGGTAGCCAAAAACTTAGGTTAAACTATTGATAATTGTGGGCGTGGCATGCTGTCAAACTCAACCGTTTTTTTAATTTCAGAAAAAGGTGTTTTTCTTTTGTTTTTTATCAAAAATAAATGGTTACTACTCGCAAGCTATCATCGATAACGGCCTGCGGTCTTTTTTATAATGTTGGTAGGACTATAGTCTTTAGTTGTTGTAAGTGGTCACAGCTCTAGCGTTTAATATTACGGGCGTTATGAAATATTTATGAAACTACTATATTTTTCTCAAATTTAAATTTTAGTGGAATAGAACTTCTAGGGAACAAAAGGGAACAAGAAACGTATACCACCAGGAGAAAGGTGAAAGTGTCCTCTTTAACGCTATATATACTTTTGCACCCGTGACGACCCGTGGGTAGAACACTTTTTTCATTTTAATGAAATTACTCTAAAAAAAATTCAAATTAATTTAAACAGCCCTATAAGTACTCGTATACAATAATAGTGTCTTAAATTTTCACTTTTTTGCCTAAAAGTTTGTTTTTTTTTACTTTAGACTACCTAAAACGAAAAAAATTAAATATAATACCTGCGAAAGGGTTTAATGGCTTTGGTTTGATCAGCAAAAAATAAGTCATAAAATTATCACAATAGGTTCTACAGTAAACATATGATCTCTTTCTGAATTTACCTGTTATCAAATGTTAGGGTCAACCAAAGTCATAAACATTTTTATAACAATAATGGCGACATTAAACCACTAAAGATAAAAAACAACCCCATATTGGCGAGATACTAATCAGTTTTACCTGATATTAAGGTCTGAATAACATGTGCAGTTTTGTTCAATTTAAGCACTACCTGCTATGAAATTGAAGATCAATGTGTGAATAACATGTATCTAAAAATGTATAAAACTACGGATTCCATAAGGGATTACTCAGTAATAAGTTAATCCTTTAATTGTACGGATAAAATATAACAAATAAAAATATTCAGGTAAATATGGAGAGCTTCAGTTATAAAGAACTGGCCGAAGAGTATTTTAGAAACAAAAACCAGGAAGATGTTCTTAGTTACGTTAAAATAAAATTAAACTTAAATTCGTGTAGCACCGAAATGCAAGAGCAATTATCTAATTTCGTCAAAGCACTAAAACAACGCTACAAAGAAGTTAGCTACAGTAAACAAAACTTTTATATAAAAAGTTCAAACTGGTTAGAAGGCCAACTTACTGTCGCTGCAGAAACAGCAAAGCAAGATAAGGCTGGAAGACCACGCAAATCATTAATGGGCAACTGCAGTGATAGATCTAAGAGGCGGAAACTTAAAGATTTTAACGATGCAATTGGAAGAAGATCTATTTAATATATTATTGGCAACGTCAGATCCGTTCATCTCCAGTATTCGAAATCAATGGAAAGTGGAACATCGGGATTTAGATGAAGAAGCCAAAAAACTACTAAAGAACAGAAATAGCACAGAACAAAATATGGAATATTTACAATCAATATTTGAGTCAAATGAATAATAATCATAATTGCCTTTCATTGTTATTTAAGGTACGAAAAGCATACTATTAGTAAAAAATAATAATAAACAGAACCTACCATTGTTACAAATGCTATTAAAATTTATTGCAGTTTTTATTTTTAATATGTTTTTTAAAATGATCAAATTTGACAGCAAAAAATAATAAATTTTTCTGTAGTAATAGCAATATTTTTAGATAATATTATTAAAGTTTTTTTTTAAGTGTAACTATTCTTTGAGTGTAAACAAAATTGCAAATTAGACAGCAAAAAATTTTTAATTTTTCTGTAATAATAGCAAAATCGTTGATTTTACTATTTTTTTTTAGTGTAAAATTTTTTTTGAGTGTAACATTAAATAAATTCCATTATTACAAAACATATTTATAATTATTACTAATTTCCATATATTAAATTTTTTAATAAATAAAAAAATAATAAACCCATATTTCACTCTAAAAGTTAAAAAAATTCAAAAGTTCAACTTTGAGCTAGAATTCCTTAAAAAGTCCTCAATCAATTTTAATGTAATTAAAACTGAGTCAAACTGAACTAAATATCTATCCACTAAAATAAAAATTACTTCAATATTTTGATCAGTTCAAAAGTTACAGAATTTTGGCCAATGAAAAACGATTTTCAGCCACTGTGCGGCAGTAACTTCAAATGCTCTCTGATTTTTGTTTTATTTTCTTTTGTGCTTAATTTTCTTTGTAGTTTTGTTTACAAAATATATGAAATTTATTGAAAGTATGGTAACATTTTTGTGAGAATCAGTATTGATATGTGAGAGAATAACAAAAAACGTTCTCAAAATAAAATAGATTCTATCTCATGACTGCTTTCTGCGGCTGGTTTTTTGTGTCAAATTGTATGGAAAATGTGTTTAGGCCGGAATTCTGTTTAATCATTAATATGTATTCCAGGAAGCTTTCATTATGGCTGTTAAACTTCACCAATGAGGTTAACCATTGGCTTTGTATTTAAACTTCTATTAATGAAATGATTAATACAAAATTAATTAATTTAAATTATGTTTGTTCTTTCATATTTTGGAACTCGAGAAAATGTTCGATGTTTCGATTAATTTCATAATTTATAGATTTTAATAAGATGACCGCAACCAAAAATTATTTAGCGCAAATTTCTTTATAACTACTCGTATAAACCAAAGTTTATCTATTTGCTTTTCTGTTCGAAATTTATAATTAAATTTTCGTAAGCAATTGCCAATTTTGTAAGTAGATTGCGAATTATAGTTTATTGTTGAAAATAAACTTGTTTTTTTTACACAATTTTATTTTTTGTAAAGTTTTCTATATACAATTACCTCGTTTTATTTGGTTAAACAAATTCAAGTTATTTATTTCTGGTTTTCTAAATTAACTGCAAATTTATCCAAAGACAAAATCAAATGCATGGCAGAGTGTTGTAATTTTGCTTTGCAATCTCATTCCTACATTTTCACATGTAATTTGAAAAAAAATTGTCCAATCTGTTTCGTAAACAATAATTTGTAGGTTTACAAAAAAATTTGGCAATAAATCAAAAAACACTGTTGTTAATAACAGCACTTTATTTCCAACAAAAATAAAAATTTTAGTCTATAGATTCTATGTGTTGAGATTTCTTAGCAAATATTGGGTGTATTACGAGTACTTATAAATTCAGTAATCACACAATATGCAAACATCTGTTGAAAAATGCACCGATTGATCAGCGATGCGTATCCTGCATACTTTCCATCGATTTCAATATCCGGGGAATGGTTTTTACGTTTCAGGACAGGTGATTGTACCACGGCAGACATGGACTGTCTCAAGGCCGGGGCACAATGAATCCGTCATACGTTAAACTTCGCCTTTTTCAACTGACATTAACGCAGCGACGGAGAAGGTTCACGGAAGCATTTGTAGGTTGATTCTCCATTTTATTTATCAAATTGAACTTTTTTTTATTTATTTCGTTTATTTCTTTTGTTTAATTTTTTTTTCTGCCACAAAACACAAACACATACCAAAAAAACCAACCAATATCTGTCAAACTATTCAACGTACGCAAAAAAATTTTTGTACTTTGAGTTAACGGACACGTACTGAATGTAACAGACCTCATAAGAAACCATGTATTTCAACTTAGCTGTCAGTTGAAAAAGGTGAAGTTTAACGTATGACGGATTCATTGTGCCCGGCCTTCAGTCATGACTGCAGCCAAAAAAGTTCCAATATAACTAATTGCAGACATTACTACCTGAAGATTATTGGTAAACTCAAGAGGATCTTGCTAAATTATTGATAGTCAATGAAGCAGAAATTAAAAAAAAGAAAATTGGGTACCACATGAGTTTACGCTGAAAGGCGCTGAAAAAGAATTTTACATGTTCGAAATGCTGCTTTAACGCCATAAAAATAATCATTCAATGACTCATTACTTGCGATGAAAAAATATCCATTACGAAAACTCGAAGCGCAATAAAGCGCATGCGGAGCCCGGTTAACCACCCGAACCAAGGCGAAAACCGAATATACATCTGTGATGGGAAAGTGGTACGATCGTACTTTTTTTGATACTGTTTGACATAGGGAGTACTACGGTACTTTTTCATGTCAAACACCTTTGATACTCCCACAGTCAACTTAGAAATGCAGTAGGAAGACGTGCGAATCCATATAGAATTGTTCGACAAATGGCACGAAAGAGAAATCTTTCACAATTAAAAGAACTGTTTTAAATCAATTTAAAGAAAATTTGAAAAAGTTTTATATAAAATTCTGCCAAGTTCTAAGATCAAAAATGTACTTTGAAAATGAAATGTTAGTGTGGTTTAGTAAGTTTTCCCTAGAAAATGTTTTATCTTGTAAAACCAGCAGCATTATATCACTTTTAATTAAAATGTTTCCCATCGAAAGCAACATTTTGAAAATATTAACAATCAATATAGAGCATTGGCTGATATGGAAAAACTGAAACCATTAACAACAGAAAATATATGCATTTTTTGGTTTGAAATGCACAGCGGGAACTTCTGCAAAACAATTGTAATAAATCTGAAACTTCTATTGCTATTCTATAATTTTTAAATTTTTTTTAGTCTCAGGTGGTAAATTTTGGCCCACTGTAACTCCTTTCCAGCTTAAACCCGAAGACATGTGTTATAAAGCCTAAGTCCTCCCCTAAAGATGTTGGAAGTTCCAGGTAAATCCAATAGTGTTGTAAAAAGCTGCTACTTTTGAATACTCAATACTACTTGATACTTTTTCAATTGGTTACTCGATACTTCTCAATACTGCGACGGCTTTTTGAATTTAAAATTAGCCCCCGAACAAAATGTTTCGACTTTTTCTGAAGTCAGACTTGTCGTAGCGAATTCGTTAAGACATTTCGGTAGTTTATCTGAACAATTGTTTCATAAAAATTTTAAAAACATTAAAACTGATTTTTAAGTACATAAGTAAAAATCTCTGCACATTTTTGTTTTAAATATGTATATAAATAAATAATAATTGTAATAAATTTAAAAAAAAATGTGCAAATTATTTCGGCAAGTGCAGCAACATAACGGTGAAACTGTAATCTGCTGTACAAACAAAAAGAAATTGTATCTACATGTCGTTACGAATTCGTACCGACATATCGTATCGATTTCCTACCGACAGATCTTTACGAAGTCGTGCCAACCATTTCATACAAAAAATTTAACGATTTCGGTAATATTTCGGTTCCGAAATCGGAAGATTTTGTCGACTACTCGTTACGAATTTTTTACGAATTCGGAGCATTTTTTTGGTGGGTAAAAACACACATTTATACCTATGTGTAAAAATTATAATCT
Organism: Tachina fera; assembly: GCA_905220375.1. Taxonomy (NCBI): domain Eukaryota; kingdom Metazoa; phylum Arthropoda; class Insecta; order Diptera; family Tachinidae; genus Tachina; species Tachina fera. Next base: position 68,974,767 of record LR999964.1, read on the forward strand.
ATTCAAACATATTAACCTGCAATGCATATTATATAATGCAATATGTAAAAAACAAAAATTAAATATACTTACATTAATTAATAACAAATTGAAGTAAATAACTTTAAATATTACTTTTTGTACGTTAATTTTTATCGAAATTGCCAGAATTTAAGAGATTTTTCATATTTGTAAGTCCCAGTTAACACCCTTCAACTTTTGTTGGTCAACTCGCAATTCAGCTGGAAGAAAAAAAGAGATATTTGTATATCCTTCTCCGTCTTTCTTACAGCTAAATTACGAGTTGATCAACAAAAATTGAAGTGTGTGAACCGGACTTGCTGGTCTCACGTGCATTACACAACTCTAAAGGGTAAATTTTTCTGTCCAATATATGCTCATGATTGAAGTTGGTTACTTCAATGATGCATTTTGAAGTACTTGTTTCAGTGGCTGTGAAAATGAAACCCTGAAAGTAATGCGTAGTTACTTTTGTGCATTGAGTACCGAGAAAAACATTCAGTATTGAGTACTCAAATGCTCAATACTTTTACAACACTAAAATCCAATAAGTAATTTAGAAGTTAAAGATTTATTACCATGTATTTTCCAAAAGTCCCCACTGTGTTTTCCTCTGAAGATTTTTCGAAATGTGTTATTAAAATTTCATGTTTTTTTTAATTTATGCTCTTTTAAAATAAAACAAAGATATTATTTAATCGGCTTAAGCTCTCTTAATATTAAAATTCCAAAAATAGTTTTATTACAGCATTAAAAAAACAGCGTTTTTAGGGCCATTATTAATTATAACTTGTCTTTAACTGAAGGTAGGATTCTATTGGATTGATAAACACTTTTTCATTATTACAACTTCATTTTAACAAAAAGTGAGCCATAAGTTAAAAACAAGTTCATCCTACCTGTAACTTTTATCGAGAGTTATAGTTATTTGAACTTGCCACATTTTTGTTACTTGCCACACTTTCTGCTTTACAAAACAAAGCCAAATTTATTTGGTTAAAATATGGCATAAAACAAAAACAATACGACACAAAACACATAAAAAAAAACAAAAGAATTGACAAAAATATTTTCATTATCAGGCATGTTCTGAAATCACGCAAGTGATTTTTGGGTGTTCTGAAAATCACGAGATTTTTAGTTTCTAGTAGTGATTTTCATTGTGCTAAATAACAAGCAAAAAGCTTTTATTGTGCTGCCACAGTATTTAGTAATTATTTTTGCCATTTGCACTTATTTTTAACGATTGTATATTAAATATTAACCAATCGAATTTAATAATTATAATTATTATTGAACAAATTAGATCAAGTTTTATTCTGAATGATTAATTTAGTTAAATAAATTAGTCATATGCTCCACGACTTTAAAACTTGGTTTTAAATGCCTTTCTGATAAACAATATCAGCTGACTACTGAAAAGGAAAAGTAAATCACGAAGAATGTTAAAGAGTCCACAAAAATTATAGCACTTTCATAAATTTGTAAAGTTTATTGTTCCTTTGTGTAAAATAATTAATTTTATTAGAAAAACAAATAAAAACCAAATCACATTGTGTGTAAATAATTGTTTTATTACCGAATTCAAAGTAAAATGCTTCAAAAACCACAAGTGATTTGATATCGTCAGGCAGTTGGTTGACCGGTTTCAAATTACGAGATCTCGAATATTTTTGTGTGCAGAACACCTTTTCAGTGATTTCAAATTACTTTAGTATAAAGTGATTTACAGAACATGCCTGTATGTTTGTAATTTGGCAAATAAACAAAAGCAACTTGCCAATAATCATTTTTAACAAACAATGTCCACAATATCCATGTTGCCACCAACCAAAAATTTTATTATTTTTTTTATCGGACAGTTGTAATAATGGAAAATTTAGAGGTCACGTTATAGTTCAGTTTTGCTAAAGTTAGGAATAGCTATCCGAAACCTTATCGTTAATGGCATTTTCTTTTCTGGAAAAAAATGTTACACTTGTTACACTTTTCAATGAAAATTCGCAATAAAATGATTTTCTGAAATATACATTTTGTTAAAAATTATTGTATCATCCTTTGCGAGCTTAAATTTTTTCGTTAAACGAACGCTAAGTTGTATATTTTTGAATAAAAAGTTTAAAAATGTTACACTTTTTCCAGAAAAGAAAACGCCATAAGTCATAATAATGGCCCTTAGTAATTTATTTTTTAAAGTTAAGAAAAAAAATAAAAAATCAAATATTTATAAACGACGATAACGTTTTTTAAGGCTTCGACATTAAGAACTTTTACAAATTAAACAAAAATTGGTAAAATACGCGAATAATAAAAAAATTGTACTTGGTTATTTTACTCACTTACATGGTGACACATGGTATCATGCACTGGCTTATTAAAAAAAATTATACAATGTGTGCTCACGAAGCAGTTTTGTCGTGAAGTGATGGTGGAGGATGTACAATGCAGTCTCACAGATCAGTAGGTCACCATTGACGGCTTAATAAAATTTAAGTAAAAAATCATAATAATTTTGGTACTGTCGAGATCAAAAAAATACAAAAAAAAATTTTTTTGGTACCGAAATGCAAATCTCATTTCCTATCAATGATACACATAACGCCAGGGTGATGCTCTATATATGGTTGAACCATAATGCTGCTTTTTATTATAAGGCGCCAGATCACAGGATAATACACCAAATACAAGAACAATTTAGAAAATAGTGGTTAAGAATGTGTAACTCAACCCCTTACAGTCCAGACCTTGCCTCGTCCGGCTAACATTTGTTTCGATCCATGCAGTTCACTTTCACTGGAATACGCTGCACTTCAAAACAGGTTATGCGTAATGGGTTTTATTCGATCTTTTGCCCGGAATCCATGCGTACTTTGAATAATAATAAATAAACACTCAACATTTTTAAAAATACCGCATTTTTAAGTTATAGACCCAATAAATATGATAATGAAGTTGTTTGCCTATAGATTACACTTTTTGACTTAGTTTTGGTCTGATGTGTTTTCAACTCGAAAAAATCGACATTTTCTAGGAAAAAGCCACAGTTCATTATTCCTTGGTGATAATCACGGAAACCAGAAATATGCTCAAAAAAAGGGTTTTATGCGCATTCAATATGCACTAAAAACTTTGAAATATACACTCAAAAACTCAAAAAATATGCTCTCATAAATAACATTAATTGGGTTATTAGGATATGAAAATCTAATTTTAATTCAGTAATTCAATCAAATTTGCATATAAAACAAGACAAAAATAAAATAAACAGAAGAAGGAAACTATAAAAAAATAATTAAGATCAAAAATTGCACTTTTACTTCAAAAGCGATCACGATATCAGAATTAAAACTTCTCAACTGTATTTTGAAGAAAAAGACAAGTATTTGATTTATAATTGTTATTACCAGGGAAACCAGAAATATGCTCCAAAAAAAGTGTTTTATGCTCATTCAATATGCACTAAAAACTTCGAAATATGCACTAAAAACTCAAAAAATATGCTCTTAAAAATAACATAAATTGGATTATTTGGAAATGAAGAACTAATTTTAATTCAGCAATTCAATAAAACTTACGTATAAAACAAGACAAAAATAAAATAACCAGTAGAAGGAAACAATAAAAAAAATTAATTAAGAGCGAAAATTTAACTTTACTTGAAAAGCGATCACGAACTGTATTTTGAAGAATAAGATAACCTTTTTTTATAATTGTTATTGCAATAAACAAAAACTCTACACTTAGTTTTTTAAATAAATATCGCCGCCGGTCACATCTAAATAAACTTTTATACATTGAAAATGTTCTTTTGCGTCACAATTACCAAACCAAGCTTTTATTGAAATTAGCGTCCAGTGAGGATGTTAAAACACATGTTACACCTGTTTAAGTTGAAATTTGGAATATACAAATCAATAGTATTTGTTCCAGCATTAAAATTTAGCAGAAAAAAATTGGATATTTAAGATTTAAATTTTTTAATTTTCTTGTTTCGTTTTTCTTTCACAAGACTGTTTACGAGTGGGTGAAAATTAAACAATTTTATTTTGTTGTTATAAATTTGGATGTTAGAACACATACTAATAATTAGTACATTCTAAATTTCAACTTAAGCACGTGTAGCATGTGATTTAACATCAGAACTCACAAGAAAACGTATGAAATCGATTCGGAAGCCAGGGGGCAAATTACGGCAGTCGTTAACGAATGAAATTACGAAGTATTTCAATAGAGTTTATATGGAAATATTCAAAAACGGTATCGAGTGCCGTAATTTGCCCCCAGAACATGCACAATGCCCTTTTTTCTATGAACTCTAACTTCATAATGGTAGCAAAATATTGCTTCCCCATACTACTGTTTCTTTCACTACAAAATGAAAATGAAATTTTGACGGAAAAAAGTAGAAATTTTTACCAAAAAAAAATTTTTTTAAATATGAAAATAATTTTTTTTTAATATACCAAAATATGCCCTAAAAACGCCAAATATGCTCTAAAAATTCGAAAAATGCTCAAAATATGCGCGTTAGACTAAAGTATGCAAAAACATGCTTTAAAGGGTAAAATATGCACTAACAAATCGATGCCAGAATTCATTAAAAGTTCTGAAATGGATAAATATCTTAATTCCGGATTGATATATTAGACAAGAAAAAACATGCAATTGCATATTTGTGGTTTCCCTGGTTATTACAATAAACAAAAACTATTCACTTAGCTTTTTCAATAAAGATCGCCGCATCTAAATAAACTTTTATACATACATTGGAAATGTTCTTTTTGAATCTCAATTGATGTAATCGGGGCAGCGTTCGTCACAATTACCAAAACAAATTTTTATTGAAATTAACCTTCAGTGAGGATGTTAAAAAACATGTTACACCTGCTCAAGTTGAAATTTGGAAAATACAAATAAATAGTATTTGTTCTAGCATTAAAATTTAGTAGAAAAAAATTGGAAATGGAGGATTTAATTTTTTTTAATTATCTTGTTTCGTTTTTCTTTTACAAGACTGTTCAAAAGTGAGTGAAAATTAAAAAATTAAAATTTTAAAATCGAGCAAAATATTGCTTGCCTGTAGTACTATTTCTTTAACTACAAAATGATATTTTGACGGAGAAAAGTAAAAAATTGTTTCCAAGATTTTTTTTAAATATGAAACCAAAAATTGTTTTAAGGTACAAAATATGCCCTAAAAACGCCAAATATGCTCCGAAAATTCGAAAAATTCTCAAAATATGCGTGTTAGACTGAGATATGCAAAAACATGCTTTAAAGGGTAAAATATGCGAAAATATGCACCAAATAATCGATGCCAAAACTCATAAAAAGTTCTGAAACGAATAAATATCTTAATTCCCCATTGATATATCAGACAAGAAAAAACATGCAATTGCATATTTGTGGTTTCCCTGGTGATAATACTCATCGGACTTGGGCCTCCTGCAATTTATTCCTGCTGCACGTTCGAAGAAATAAAAATATCGTTGGTAGTACAACTCAAGGTAATTTCAAAGAAAAAATACATACAGACATAGAATTAATGTATATGCATATGTATGTATGTATATCTGATGCACATATGTACGTACGCATGTATTTAGTAATTGAAAAAAAATAATACTAAAATTTATAACAAGCTATTGAAAATATTCTCATAAAAAATTTTATATTTTCAAAACAGTTTCCGTTTTTCTTTTGAAATAACTAGTCTTTTACTCGTAAATATTCTTCTCATTAAAAATCAAGTTTGAAAGATTTCTGTGTAACATACATACATATTTATGTAAATATGTATCTTTTGTTTTAGTTCAAAGACTAACAACAAACATAAAAATTGATAATAATTTTGTGGACGTTGACCTTCCTGTATACTTCATTGAACATTCACAAAAAATAACGAATATTAATATTAACTATTTACAAAAAATACTCTGCATTTTAAAAGTATTTGGGGTATTCAAACGGTAGTCATAAGTTAATATGTTTTAAAATAATAACACGACGTGACATCGATGTAGACAACTGGAATAAGAGAGATTGTAAAACCTTAGCCCAATTTACTTCTCTTAATTGTAGTAAAATGACCCAATTCAAAACACGACAAACTAAGACCTACGTACATATCTCCATTATCAACTTATAACGTTTTACAAAATTACCAAAAAGATAATAGAAAAAACTACATGTCCTAAATGCTTTTCAGGTGCCATTAGATCTTCATTAGAAAAATATGAATCAATGCCAATAGTCTAATTAGCCGCAATTCCTAAAATATTACCTGAAATTACAAGGCCAGTAAGTGAGTAACGGCCAAAATACCGATATCAACACATGGTGTTTTTTCTTCAGATTTAGTTAATATTAATGTTAGTTAATATCAACCATTCTTGACGGCGTATAAAAGAAATCGAATTTTATATGCTTTTAAACCGCAACCCCGGAGAAAAATTAGTGATATTAGCCAAGTACGTTGTAACAGACAATGGTAAATCCTATCCTAGCATAAACACTTAGCTACCTTTTAAGCCGATTGTGCTCAGGGAAAATGGGGTAGTGATCTTGTTTAGCCAAAAATAGAGTGCACGCTACAATAAACCTAAAGATAACAGGATGCTGCAAAAATACACTCAGGGAAAAGCTGCAACTTAAAAATAAGAACGCGTCACATTAATTTAATAATTTTCAATATAATAGAAAATGTATGTTGAGATACTTAAAAATAACTAAAATTACTAAATTAATACTGTAAATTAATATTTTTCCATATTGAAATAAAAAATTTCAACATGACTAGACTTTCGTTAATGTTTTCCTTGGGTGTACTGACAAAATATAAGTAAAATTCAGAGAAAAAAAAAATAAACAAATGAAACAAATTACTTAAGGCCTAACTATAATATGAATAAGCGAACTTAAGCCACTGTGCGGTTACATATAAAACGTATGTGGCAAACTATAATGTACTTATGCAACTTTTCGTCAAGTTTCGTCAAATGTCATTTGCTTAAGCTAAGTGCCAAACTGAACGCATATTCCGTACGGAAAACACGGTTTGTGTATTTTTTTAAACTCAAGCAAACAGCATCAGAAAATATTCATTGATTTTAATTATTTTTTTATTGTTTCTTATTTTAAACTCAGAAAAGAAAGCAAAACTTTTATTTTCATTCTTTGTTTTACAATACACATATACACACATACAAATGAGATTATTTATGTATGTTCATTGTTGTACTTTTTAGTAGGCAAAACAAATACAACAAGTAATAAAGTGCTGAAGTAATTATACGTGAATTTTTAATGGATTAGGATATTCCAACAAGTTAATTTGATTGAATTGCATTCATTTAGTAGTTATAAGAAGAAACAAAATTACTAAAAACTTGTGAACAATACCTTTATGTGCAGCTGTGGCTAAAGAATACTTAAGTGCATGTAAGTACATTGTGGCCACCTAAAAGTCACATCTGAATTGCTTAAGTATTTGACAGACTTATCGTTCAATTATGGCATTAGCTTAAGCCAGCTTATTCATATTATAGTTAGGCCTTTAATGTGAGAACAATTTATTGCTAAGGAGTTAGATGTACATGTACAGCAAAACAATACTTACTTAACCTTAAAATAATTGAAGTGGAGCAAAACGAATGCCAAATATCTCAGAAACCATAATTAATTTTGCCAAACGTGTTTTGGATTCAGAAAGGGAGTATTTTAAATATATGTACATACCATACCTAACTAATTTTTTTAAATGGTCGGTGGGTCAAACTAATAATGTTATTAATCGTAATCTCAATTCGAGTTGAGTTGCTTGTTGCTTTTAATTTACACAATACTGTATGTACGTTGATAGTATATTGTCAGCTGAAATGCAAAAACACGTAACACGGGTGCCCCTGTTGAGTGGTAGCGATGCTATCCTCTCAGTCCAGAGGTCGTGGGTTCGATTCCCGCCATAGACCCTGGGTCCTTAAAAATTTTCAAAACTTTTTTATGATAAAAATTAGCCGAATTAAAAATAAGTTCGGCATTTCAGCTAACGATATGCACATACATAATTGCACGTTTTCTTTATAATTTTTTTTTTATTTTTCCTTTCAAAATTAGATTTCTGCCAAACGATTTTTAATACTAATGTTGCAGCATGGCCTGTATTGTTCCAAATTAGATGAACAAACAACAATATTAAAACAAACTATGTACGAGTATGTACATACATACATATGTACATATAAATTTTGTTTTTACTTGAAAAAAAAAGCCGAAATCTTTCTTAAGGGCGGAATAATATGAACAATAGCAATATAAACTAAAATTAATTCAAATTTAAATCTTTTTTAATGTTAGTTTAAACACCATTTATTTCAATACACGATACACACATTAGCGTTGTGCTTATTACCTCACATGAGTAAGTTGTTAACATGAGCTACTAGTTGTTCGTTTTTTCAATGACTCATTTAGTAACAAATTAATCTTTTTTAACTCAATTTAGTTCTTTTGTTTCTTATGTATTTAAATTTTAAAATGTAAAGTAAATTTATAATTTAGGAAATAGTTAAGAAATTTATTATTCGACATATTGTCATAATTATATTTTAATTTGAAATTTATTTGCTGGTGGTTTAGCTTGGTCTATATACGTATTTCATTGGCGCTTGAACCAAATCATCAGTAGACTTCAACCACAAATTTTCAACAGTCACAAACCTCTTACTTTATGCACAGACTTTCAAAAACTATATGAGAATTCATAAAATAATAATATTTTTGAAAATCACAAAGACAAAATAAGCTTAGTAGGCTTTGTAACTCATACAAAACCCAGCAAATAATTTATATTCGATATGAATCTATTTTATTTTTCTTAACTGTGAAAATTTGTGGTTGAAGTCTACTGATGATTTGGTTCAAGCGCCAATGTAATACGTATATAGACCAAGCTAAACCACCAGCAAATAAATTTCAAATTTAGGAAATAGTTTTTCTTATTCATGCATTAATCAGATTCACCACAGTAGGCACAGAAACAGTAGGCTACCGGCTACAACCTGTCAAAAGTAGAATAAATGTGCTTAAATGGAAATAGTTCTTTTGACCATAGACTACTAAATTCATATTCTGTGCTTTTGACGACAAGACAGCTACGCGCCTACACAACCACGGTTGTAGCTGTCGCGAAATGAAATTAACAAGTTTGCAAACGGTATCATAAAAATACCAAAACCAAAACTCATTTCGGTTAGAAAATACCCGTGTATACCGGTTTCTACAAAAAATTATATAAAATAAAAAATATAATATAAAATTTAAAAATATATTTATTTGAAATTATATAAGCACGTTCTTGATCCCCTTCCGACATTCTTATGCACCTCTGTTTTTATACCCTTTACCAAAAAATGGTAAAAGGGTATATATAGGTTTGTCATTCCGTTTGTAATTTCTACAATATTAATAAGAGACATATAAAGTATATATATTCTGGATCCTTATGCATAGGGAAGACGAACAAGCGATGTCCGTCGTCCGTCTGTCCGTCTGTCCGTCTGTCCGTCTATCTGTACGTGAAATCGATTTTCCCAAGCTCCCAGAAGAGCTAGAGACTTCGTATCAGCAAAATCGAGCAGACGGTTTCAGAGCTGGAAAACTCATACTCCATATTCCCATAGAAAATAACTACCGAAAACAAGTTTTTATTACTTTTTTATTAAATTAACTTATTATTATACTTCGGATGAATAAAATTGGTATTTATAATTATAAAAAAAAATTAGAATTTAACAAATTAAAAAAAACGTTTCCAGGGTTGGACAACTTTAACTTTTTTTCTAATAATTAAACATATTTCATGTTTTAGGAAGAAGGCTATTTTCTCAGGAACGGTAAGAGCTACGGGTCTGAAATTTGGACAGTGTATGTAGAAGTTTGGTCGCTACAACAACAAATATATAAAAGCTTAAAATTAAAGGGTGTTCCAAAATGAGCGACGAAAACTTTTAAAATCCCATGTAATATACATACAATTGTATTATGTATGTACATATGTATATTGACACTTGAAATTTGTAAAATTAGTGTATTTTTATATGGGCTACAACAATTAACACTGAAATTAAAAAAATTTTAAGTAAAGGGTGGTCCATCAGTTAATGCATTTTGACTATGTAATTTTAACAAATTGCTATATCTTGAAAACCGTAAAAACTAAACTGTTCAAATTTTCAAAAACGGTAAAACTAAAAAATCCAAAAATTATAAAATCGCAAAAAACATAAAAAAAATCGCCAAAACGAAAAAAATCGCCAAAATGAAAAAAAACGCTAAAATTAAAAAAACGCTAAAAACCGAAAAAATATCGCCAAAACGAGAAAAACGTGTCAAAACTAAAAATAAATTTCCACAATGACAAAAAAAAGGCCAAAAACCGCAAAAATCGCCGAAACAAAATAAATGATTATATAAACAAAAATCGCCAAAAATTAAAAAAAAATCGCCTACATGAAAAAAATCGCCAAAATAAAAAAAATCGCCAAAACGAAAATAAAACGCCAAAGTTAAAAAAAAACGCCAAACACTGAAAAAAATCGCCAAAACAAAAAAAAATTGCCTATGTGAAAAAAAAATCGCCAAAAATTAAAAAAATCGCTTACATGAAAAAAAATCGACAAAATCAAAAGAAATGCCGAAACGAAAAAAAATCGTCAAAATTAAAAAAACGCAAAAAACCGAAAAAAATCGCCAAAACGAGAAAAAAGTGTCAAAACAAAAAAAAATTCCCACAATGAAAAAAAATCCGCAAAAATCGCCAAAACAAAAAAAAGCTTATATGAACAAAAATCGTCAAAAATGAAAAAAAATCGTCTAAATTAAAACAAATCGCTAAAATCCAAAAAATCGCCAAAACGAAAATAAATCCCCAAAATTAAAAAAAAAACGCCAAAAACCGAAAAAAATCGCCTATATGAAAAAAAATCGCCAAAAATTAAAAAAATCGCTTATATGAAAAAAAATCGGCAAAATCAAAAAAATCGCCAAAACGAAAAAAAATCGCAAAAAACCGAAAAAAATCGCCAAAACGAGAAAAAAGTGTCAAAACTAAAAATAAATTTCCACAATGACAAAAAAACGCCAAAAACCGCGAAAATCGCCAAAACAAAAATAAATGGTTATATGAACAAAAATCGCCAAAAATTAAAAAAAATCGCTTATATGAAAAAAAAATTGGCAAAATCAAAAAAATCGCCAAAACGAAAAAAAATCGCAAAAAACCGAAAAAAATCGCCAAAACGAGAAAAAAGTGTCAAAACTAAAAATAAATTTCCACAATGACAAAAAACGCCAAAAACCGCGAAAATCGCCAAAACAAAAATAAATGCTTATATGAACAAAAATCGCCAAAAATTAAAAAAAAATCGCCTAAACGAAAATAAATCGCCAAAATCAAAAAAAATCCCCAAAACGAAAATAAATCGCCAAAAAAAAACGCCAAACACCGAAAAAATCGCCAAAACAAAAAAAAATTGCCTATATGAAAAAAATAGCCAAAAATTAAAAAAATCGCCAAAAATTAAAAAAATCGCTTATTTGAAAAAAAATCGTCAAAATTAAAAAAACGCCAAAAACCAAAAAAAAAAACGAGAAAAAAAGTGTCAAAACTAAAAAAATTGCCACAAAAAAATAAAACATAAAAAAATAAAAAATCGCCTAAATGAAAAAAAATCGTCAAAATCAAAAAAAATCGCCAGAACGAAAAAATCGCCAAAATTGAAAAAAAACGCCAAAATTAAAAAAAACGACAAAAACCAAAAAAAATGCCAAAATACAAAAAATTGCCTAATGAAAAAAATCGCAAAAAAGCACAAAATTAAATATAATGCCTAAAACCTAAAAATTGCACAAAAAGTATGCATTTTTTCACAAAATTAATATGTACCTACATATCTCTCTGCTTATGTATGTATCTCTACACTACATAAACGCATTTTGGTAAAGGGTATATAAGATTCGGCACAGCCGAATATAGCACTCTTACTTGTTAATACTTTTTTTATCAATAACAAAGTAAAACGACAACATAATTATCCCTACTACCCAATAATAATTTTAAAAATAATTTTCGTGAAATACTTAATGCCTTTAGGAATGACCTTATATGTATAACAAACAAAAATTTTATTTTGTACACGGTTTGACGAACAAATTGAAAATAAAAAAAGGTGAAATAATAAATATAACTTCTAACAAAAATTACAAAAATGTGCAGTTAGATTTCTTCTTCTGTTTTTATGTTATTTGAGAGTTACTTGTGTGAAGTAAGAATTTGTAATGCCACGGTTAGAAACCGAAACGAATAACGGTGGATCGGTTTTTATACCAGTGTAATTATACTTTAAATTGCAGTATCGTTAACGGTATATTTTTTATTTCGCTATCGGTATTACCGATACCTACCGTTACCGAACAGTGTGACCAGATTTCAAAATAACATTAAGCTAAATCACGTTTGAAAAAGTGCTGAAATAAGCTAAAAAGTTAAATAAAGCCAGAAAATAAAGCTAAAATTTATTTCGACTTCTTTCACTTGTCAATAGCTTTTTATTGTTGAAATAATGTTAAATATATACACACACAAACGCATTTTTTTCTTATTTGAAATAAAAAATATTGAATTTTTTTATTAAATTATTTATTCATTACTATATTTAAGTTTTCAAGAAAAAAAAAACTTCCCAAAATAAGCTTAATCAGTGTTCAAAAATGTAAAAGCATTTGTACGAAAATACGAAACCTTTTTGTAAGTATTCAAATGTTAAATCTAAATATATATGTATATGTAATAATAATTTTTGTTTAAACTACTCTTAAATTCGTGCCTTATTTTTAAATTTGCCATTTCTCTTAAAAATAAACAAATTATAATTTTTATAACTTTTTATGTCCTTTACATATTTTTTGAGAACATACAATTTAGATAACAAAAAGGATAAAAAAGCTAAACGAGTTTTAAAAAAAAACTAAAAAAATAAGCTAAGAGCTGAATGAAAATTTTGAAGCTAGATAAAAAAAAATTTAGCCCAAAATAAGCCAATATGGCCACTCTAAAATACCGATATACTGGTACTGGTATTACTGTTAAGTTTATTAATTCAGACAGTGTACTCTTTTCATTAAATTATTTCAAAAAGGGAGTATTTTCACGTTAAGCTTGTAATTATTATTTTCATATAAACTTATATGTTTACATATGGACAAGTCCCAGGCGACGGACGCGACATTCGCATACTTTTATTTGAGCAAAAATAAAACACGACATTTGTATATCTTAAGTATTTTAAATCAATGAGGGAGTAGTGTATTTAAGAAAAAAATTTTGGCGATATCAATATTATAGTAAAAAGATATAAGCAAATGCTAGCGAGAAACGGACGCGACAAAAATTGAAGTTATTTTTGTGCAGTTATAGAAATAAATATATGTACATAATTTATCGAAATTTTAAGAAAATTTCTTTGTGTAGTAAATGTGGAAATGAAGGTGAAAGAAGATCGTTTATGTGTAGATTTATGAAATATGAAAATTTTGTTTTAATTTTTTTAATGGTTAAAGTACAAATACGGCGGACGTGACATTTTATTCCCAAGAGAACTAAACGCAGTAATAGTGTTTTCACACTGACATGGTTTTAATAAAATTTGGTTTTAATGTTAAAACCAACTCTTAAAACCTGATTTTTACTACGTTTATACGCAGGGCTTATTTGCAAATAAAACTGTAAATTGTTGCCATATTATCGTTTTTATTGCGACTTACTAATTCAGAAAACTATTCACGTTTAATGCACTATTTGCAAATAAAATGCTTGAAGTTGCCACACTTGCAAATTTTTGCTAATAGAAAGCTATAAATTGATAAAATAATGCACAAAAAACATTGATAGAAGAAAAAATTACCATAAAAACAAATTATTATTTTTTATTTTACACATTTGCAAAATTTTTTTGCAAACATAAGTAACATTTCCATGTAAGTGCTACCAAGTTTTTATACATTTAAAATGCCGTATAAAGAGTGAGTTAATTTGCAAATATTTTTATTTGCAAATAGTGCGCGCATAAACGTAGTATTTACTATGCAAATTGTTTTTGTTTATGCAACCTTGCTTTCGCTGTGCTGATTTCAGTACTGCCAAGTCAAAGTGACCGGAAGCAACTGGTAATGTTTATGCCAGTGAGTAACAATAGATGTCGCTTGAAATATTCTCAACTTAAAAATGGATGCAGCAGCAACAATAATCATAAAATTATGGTAAAAAAGAATTTTTTGGAAGGAAAACAACGCAAATATTTTCATTGATGTCTGGGAAGAGAAAATAGGGGATATGAATAACATCGATTCGCCGATAAAAAGATAAAAAAATTTAATTTTGTGATGTACTTGTGACTTTTTTATATATGCAATATACAAACACTTCTTCACTTTGTATAAGTAGTTCTATAGTAAATAAAATAGTTATTTACAAAATATAAAATAATTTCCATTTTACAACGCAATGTAAAATTTCCAAGTTTTTCATGCAAACAAGTACAGTTTGTCAAATAAGTTTTATAAAAGGCAGAAGAAAATACAGCAACAAAAAAAACGCATTTCTGCGGGAGATTTATTTAAATTTTGAGCAAAGTTATTAGGCAATCTGTGAGTTAAAACCTGAATTTAACAAACTTGCAGTGTGAATGCATAATCAGCAGGTTTTAACTTTGAGTGTGAAAACACTATAACTGCTAATAATGATTAAACTTTAATTGAAAAATAATTAAACAATAACAAATACTTATTTACTGCTGAAAAAAGTTAATAAATATTGATTTTATGCGACCGATGCGACATTAAGGTAAAAGTGGAAGCAAACTCAAACAACTTCTCTTATTAGAGCTCCATTTGCCTTCATTTCTGCTAATGCGTAGGTTGTAGAAAAATTGTAAATTACAAAAAAAAAATAATACAAATTAATTTAAATAATTGCTAAAAAAAAGGCTCAGCAAAGAAAATATTTCTTTTAAAAGTCCCATATTTCGGTCAAAAAATTTCAAAAGTTAAAAACGCTTTTATATTTGTAAGATATATACAATAGTGTAATTACTGCGTAAGGATTTTTTATAAAATAATACGGCAAACCATAGCTGTGTAAAGAACCGAAGAATGTCAAAAGCACAAAAATATTTGTACCAAAACCAAAACAAACCCAATTTTTTGACATTCGTTAGCTACAAAGCACATAGAGCAAAAAATTATCAGCTGAAGTAGCGCTGCCACCTAGTTAGATAAACCTTGGTATAGACCTTTATAGCACTAAGACTTGCGACTTATCTTTTAGCTTAAATTAGGTTATAATTTGTATTATTTACAGTGTGTAGAACGATGTTTGCTTAAAAAAATATGGGTTAACAGAGAATTCCTCAAATTAACTGTAAAAGAAATAAATTTCTGAAAATCGATTTGAACGCTTAAAAGTGCTCTCCTGCAAAACATTAAAATATGACTTAAGCACGTTTTCCTTATTGCCACAGATTTATTATTTAGAACAAAACAAAAATTTTTGAGCAAAAAAAAAATTTTTTTGGTTGACCCTTTTATGGAATTACCCATATGTCTTCTTTTATTAAAAAAGTGAAACTTATTTGGGCATTCATTTGATCGGGCTTTTGCCGATTAAAATCGGTTAATCGCTATTAATTATTCGAAGGTTTGGCTTAATCGGTTAATTTCGGTATTAACCAGTTAAACAATTATTAAAGTTTTTTTTCATAAATCAAGTATTTTAAACTAATAAAAGTGCATAAATTATGTATTAATTTGAGCGTATTAGTAAAACAAACAAAAAAACTTACACATAAGAATTCTTGAACTAAATAAGGCAAAAAAAAATCATAAAAATGTATTCATTAAAAACTAACAAGTTTGTGAAGTCATTATATTAGTTCTTTAGTTTTAATAAAAACCTGACTTGGAAAAATTATTTTACTTATCGTAGATGTTGAGGAAACCTTAAGCAATCCATAATACGGAATATCTAGTTTCTCAGTTTTTTTAAGCCTATAAAATCTTTTGTTATGCTTTTAGAGTCCTGTTTTATTGCTTTTTTTTTTCAAATTCTCAAAGCTACTAATTGTTTCGGTTAATTTTGTTAGAACATTTCTTTTCATCGTCTGACTCATACTGGCATAGCCCATACTACAAAAAAAATGTATTTCTAAATTTATTTTACGAGAAGTAAATTTTCAAATTTGCTGATATAAAATAATTGAATTTGTTTAATTTTATTTCTCTTCAAATATTTCCTTCAAATTTAAGTACTCATATTTTCAACTAGAATTTTTTACAGCTTCTATGAGCTTAAAATTTCCACTACACTTTCCAAAATATCTTCATTAATTCGGCGAAAATCACTCTAAGTTCGATTAACATCGAATTATTTACTCTAGGAAACCATTAAATCACTGCAATCAATACAATGATACTTATACAAAGTATTCCACTTTGTTCTGTTATAGTAATTAAATGACATTTATTAATGCTGTTTCAGACTATAATACAAGTAGTAGTTTGACGAAAATGCCTACTTGATCTAATTCCTCTTTCAAAAAGTTCAAAAAACAATCGCCCAATTCACAATCTTCTGCAAATGGTCTTGCATTGTTGCATGTGCAAAATGATATAGTATATTGATACTCACCACTTAACAATTCTTAGTGATGAGTATCAATGCTACACCATTTTGCACATGCTACGATGCAAGACCATTTGCACAAATTTGTAAATTGAGCTAGTAACAATTTAACATGTCAGTTTAATTTTCTACAAAAGTATTAATACTTCTATTATAGTTTGAAACTGCGTTTACTCAATTCATCTTGCATGTACTTAAATTTTATGGAATTTTAATAAAATTTCCGTAAAAAATTGAACTGATAAGAAATTTTTTTCTATTAAAAAAAATTTGAAGAATGTACTGCTGGTTATAGGTGTCGAATGAGTTCTTCCTTTCTCACAGTTACATTTGAAATAATTTAATTGAACTATAGTAAATTTTAATCAGAAATAATTTCTTAATCGGGCTTAAGTTCAGTAATTTCAATTCTTATTGAATGAACTATTTCTATTAATTAATATGAGTTTCCAAAGAAATATATTAAAAATACATTATATATTAAAAATACATTATACATATATTATAAAATACATTAGCCCAATTCACAATCTTGTGCAAATGGTCTTGCACCGTAGCATGTGCAAGGTGATATAATATATTGATACTCACCATTAAGAATTGTTAAGTGTAGTTTGTTTTTTACTAATTATGCTTAATTTGCTTATTTTTTTGGTACTTAGGACAAACTTTTTTGGTTTGTTACTATTACATAACTATATTTATTTAATTTTTGCCACAGACCCATGGCTATTAATTTTAGTTAGTTTTAATTATTATTGTTCGAACTTCATTTGCTTCTATATTTATGATTTGATCAGGCTAAAGTTCGTATCCCTTTGTAAGCCATATTACATGTGATAATTATTAATGAACAAATAACACCAAAGTTAATTGTAACACCACACACTTGTTTTGTGTAATTTATAAAATTTCGGATAATTTTGTCTTTGTAAAATTTAATATGGATACCCACGTATTTAGCATTCTGGCTCTATTCCCTAATTTGGTTCCATTCAAACGTACATAAATAATTTTTTGTAAGGATTTTTGATGAATATAATATTCTCAAATTTAAATATGTGCGAGGGCTACAATTTATATTTATTATTAAAATTTATAAATGAAAATGGCTTTATTGTTTTTCGAAATATTATTCTTGATGATCAATACACTTTTGCAATCGTTCAAACCATTTGTCATAGCAGTTTTTCCATTCCTCTTGAGACACCTCCAAAACATGTTTTTTGAACCCTACAACTGCTTCGTCAGTGCTCGTAAATCGTTTACCAAATTGTTTGTCTTTGATATTCGGGAACAAGCAGAAGTCATTGGGTTCCCAGTCAAGACTGTACGAAGAATGAGTCATCAATTCGATATTTTGACTGCTCAAAAATTCACTTGTTTGAAGAGGTGTTTTGTGACAGTCCGCATTGCAATGATGAAGAAGTCGGGTCGTCTTCGTGGTTTAGTCGTGCGAATTTATCCGAAGACTTCCGGCAAACAAATGATCGTGTACCACTCAGAATTGAAACTTCTACGTTGCTCAATCGGAAAAGTGGCCACATGACCCATTCGACCGAAGAAACAGGCGACCATTTGCTTAGCTGTGCTTCTTTCACGAATAACTTTTTTTTTTGATTTAGCTTGTCTTATAATACCCACACGGTCGATCGCCGTTTTGTTTCCAGCTCATAAGCATATATACATGATTCGTAACCTATCACGATTTTATACACGTCTTCTGAAGCACCACGGATGAACTTGCACCACATGACGCGAGCCTTTTTTTTCGAGCGGTTGATAAATTATGGGGACATAATAATATAATAATAAGTGTTCATGCAAAATTAAATATATTGAAGTGGAATTAATGTGGAAAGATACTTCTTTCTCACAATATGTCAGATGACGATCATGCATTACCAGTTCACGCACTGTATCGATGTTATGTGGCACAACAACGGATTTTAGACGACATTCACTGAGTTCGTCGGCGACGGAACTACGACCACGATTAAATTCAATATACAGTCGACTTCGCTTTACTGGTAATAACCAAAACCCAATTTTTTTCAGTTATCCGATTTTTTCTCTAAAACGTAGTTCGGATCACTGAAATTTGTTACAGTTAAGCGTACTGCTTAAAATCAGTACACTATAATAGAAAAATACAATACAGTACGTAAGAGAGAAAAGGACAAATACATGTTTGCCATTTAATTTTTTAACGGACAAAAAATGCACAATTTTTTCAGCCTTATGTTATGCAATCAATCGATTTCTAATCAATAAATTTGTCATTGTTAATTTTTTCACTAAAGCGAAGTAAGTTTCATACGTAGTTGTCGGCTTGCTTTTGGTTTTCAGTAATACGATATTTTCAGCAAAACATTGTTTCGCTAAAGCGAAGTGAATAAGACTAGCTGCGTTTAAAATCAGTGCGGGGATTTATATCGCTATCAGTAATTTTTCACTAGAGAGTGTTGGGCTGAAGCGGACTACACTGTACCAGGGATACACTGTGGTTTTTGATGGTTATTTATCGCCGGACAAAGAATTGAGTTCATCGACACATTCTTGTTGAGATAATCCACGTCGAAAGTTGTGAAAAATAATCCAACGAAAACCTTCTCTTGAAATTATTTTTTTTTGTAAAATTAATTTTTTGAACTCACTGTAAATAAAACAAATATCACTGTTACATCAAAACGTTGTGAGTACGTTTATGCTAAAAATGACAAACTTTATTATGATGTTGCCAGATTTAACTATTGGAATTAGTGCTGCCATTTCCCGAAATATATATACATAGTAGCCCTCGTATATTTATGTAAGTGCATGATGGTATTTCAACTGACGTTTAGCTTTAATTCAATTAAAAAAACTATTAAAATTCAATGATATCTAGCGACTACAGTATTACATATGTACTTGGGTTTGATCATAGGTTTGTGGTAAAAATTAACGAATAAACGAATTGGACCCAGCTCTATACTACAGTGCATAATCGAAAATGCTGATGTTAACAAAGAGTTATAAGATTTCTTTGTTTCTTTCATGTATGACTTTTATACTATTTGTAGTTGTTTTTTTACTGTGGGATAGACAAACTGTTTAAGTACTTGAAATGATGGTCGAAAACTGATCGTTTCGCTTTTTTATTGTTTTTTATTACTATTCCGTATTTTAGCTTCTGCAGACAACACAAACGAAAGGAAAGAAAAAAAAAGATAAAATTTTGCTCTGCCATAAATTTTGTTGAACTTGAACTGATTTTAAAATTTAAAATACATGCATACCCGTACATACTTACCGTCTTTTAAAAGCCAGCCAACAACTTTGTGAGTCGTGTGAGCATCTTTAGTATTTAAACGTTTGATGGATACGTCAGGTGTATTCGTCTCTTAGTTAAAAGTGCGAGTATTAATTAATTTAAATTAAAGACTGCATGTTTAAAATATTTTTTTACATTATGTATTTAGTAATGTATTTTTATTATTTAATAATGAACGCAACAAGTGCTAATTAAAAACTTATTTAATTTTATTTCATTGCAAATGAAATGAAATTTACAAAAAAATATTCAAGACGCGACACACTTAATTTTGGGTTTTTTGTTGCAAATATTCAACTGCGATATTTCGTTAATTCGTGTAAATAATAACACAATCATCTGTTTATTGTGTTACTAATAGGGTAATAATATTTTTTTTTTGAAACACAAGGATAAATTGCTTAATTTTTTATTGTACATATCGAAAGTGCGTTTTTAGTGTCTGTATTATGCATAAAAATAAAAAAAAACAAATTCTTTTATTGAAATACTCGTATGTTTTATAAACATTTTGTAAACTTAAAATATTCTTTATAAGTAAGATTTTATATATAAGTTGTGTTACTTTGTTTTTTTATATTCAGTTTTTAAAAGTTTTTCAAGCCTTGACAGAAGACTTCGGGCAAATAAATAAAAAATAACATAAAAAATTTAAATGTAATAGAGTCAGTCGACATGCTTGATAACAATATAAACAAAACTAAAAGAATGCTATATTCGGCTTTGACGAATTTTACATACCCTTCTTCCACGTAAGTATACACGTACTTACATACATACATGCATACATACATAAAGCAGGTCGTACACAACATAGTTTTTACGTCTGACATGTCAACTTTTCAACTCAGATGTAATTCTGCATGTCTGTCCAAACTTTTGTTGTACAGAAGGTTTATAATATTCGATCATAATCGTGCATGTACAAATAGGTCTGATATTGTCTGTGTTTGTATTCAACAGCTGATTTGTGCTCAAATTTGATTAAATAAATATGTATGTATGTGCATCCGTTAAGCAGCTCTGGGTCGGGGAACATCTCTCGCGTCATCGTAATTATTTCTTAAGTGCGGTCAGGCTTGTGTTTGTTGTTTGGCCTTCGAGAGTTTTTCGTCTCGCTCGCACTGGTTGACTGATCTGCCACGGATAACCGTATAATCTTGCGGTTTTTTTGTGGAATTTCTTTAACAACCACGTTGCCTACTTCCTATGTGAAGGCATAGGTCGTGTACAGTCAGTCACAAAACCTTATAAAATACTGTTAATACCATCTTGGGCATATGGTCTACGTTACTCCGCCCATATTTGTGCAACACCATATTGTACAAATTTACTTTGCATTAATATGTTTAATAAATAAATAAATATGTATGTATGTATGTATTGTGTGTGTTGTTTGGCCTTCGAGAGTTTTTCGTCTCGCTCGCACTGGTTGACTGATCTGCCACGGATTACAGTATAATCTTGCTGTTCTTTTGTGGAATTTCTTTAACAACCAAGTTGCTACTTCCTATGTGAAGGCATAGGTCATGTAAAGTCAGTTACAAAACTTTTTAAAATACTGTTAATAACATCTTAGGCCGGGTTTACATCTGTGTGCCAAATGCCACACAAGCATAAAAAAGCGTAACCAACGAATTACTAATGAAAAACTGCATGATTCAGACATGTATTTATTAAGTTAAACAGTTTAATACATAATTAATAGACAATTTTATAGAATCCAAAACGATTGCAAACTATTTAAATCAATAAATACATGTCTGAATCAAACAGTTTTTCAATAGTAATTAGTTGGTTACGCTTTTTGCTCAAATGACACACAAGAAATGCCAGATGTAAACTCTGCCTATGAACACATTTTTGGACTTGCCACACGCATATTTCTAAGTTCAAAAATCATTCTTGTTTGACCTTCAGTTATAAAAAGAAATCTCCTCAAATTTGGTTACATCCCCAACAAATCCCCAGGTCTCCAATACGAAATTTTCATCCCCAATCGCGAAAAAAAATCCCAATTTGGGGACAAATCCCCTAAACTGGGAACACTGATCAAGTAAGTTGGTTGTATTCTCCTTTTTAGGGTTCCGTTCACCAAAGGTGAAAAATGGAACCCTATTGTTTTCGCTACGCTGTCCGTCTGTCCGTCTGTCCGTCACACGGTATTTTCTCAGGAACCGTAAGAGCTACGGACCTGAAATTTGGATAGAGTACGTAGAACCTTGGCCACTACAACAACAAATACATGAGAATTAGAAATTAAAGGGTGCTCTAAAACGAGCGACGAAAAATGTTAAAATCTAGGCCTAGGCCACATTTTTTCCAAGCTCGAAAGCCGTGAAAAATATAGCCAACTTGGGTCATTTCAAAATATGATTAAATAAAATTGTTTTAATATACACAGATCTTTGAATTTTTATTGTATTGGTACAGATATTATGGTAAGTTCGAAAAGAGTGTATCACAATTTAAAAAAGAAGATACTAGGCAAAAACATCGATATATAATACTATAAAATCCGACTGTGAATACCGAATATATGATAACTGTTTAAAAAGTCAACCCCTACATTCGGCAAAAAACATAAATTGCATTTTTTAACACTTCTGTTGGAACTATCGAAAAACTTCTTTAACAAAAGTTTAATGATTTTTTGCGGGCTTTAATTTTCTGACAATAGGGTGGTACATTAGGGTGGTAGAAACTGAGATCTGGTAGGTAAATACTAGAATGAGATATTTGAGGTTAATGACTATTAAATCAAAATATTGGCCTCCTCAAGACGAAAACATCGATATATCACACTTTGAGATAGGACTATAAATGTCGAAGATATAACGAAAAATGTGGTTTGGCGACCCCTACTTTCGGCAAAAAAAATTAAAAATTTTTTTTTCAAAACTGCCTTGCAACAATACTTTATATTCTGTGGTGTACGGCGAACTTTTTTTTTTCGAGACGCCCTAATGTACATATGTATATTGACATTTGAAATTTGTAAAATTATACCTGATTTACATTAAGCATTTTTTTCATGAAATTAGTTGCATGAAAAATTTTTATTTTGCAATAGGAGGCCTGGAAGAGAAATTTATATCAAAAGCGTTACCCAAAATGCACCAGAGAATCATTCTACGTCCTTTTGTATATAAAATTCTCTTTTATATCGCTACAATTAGCAAATAGAAAAAGTTGCGTGCATCAAAATTCATGAAATTTCATGAAAAAATGCTTAATGTAAATCAGGTATAAGTGTATTTTTATATAGACTACAACAATAAACATTAAAATATTAAAAAATTTAAATTAAAGGGTGGTCCATCAGTTAATGCAATTTTGACTGTGTAATTTTGAGAAATTGCTATATTTTGGAAACCGTAAGAGTTAAACTCTTGAAATTTTCAAAAACAATAAAACTAAAAAATTCGAAAATTATAAAATCGCCAAACCGAAAAAAATCGCCAAAACCTAAAAAAAATCGCCAAAAATTTAAAAAAAATCGCCAAATCGAAAAAAATCGAGAAAATTAAAAAAAATTCTAGCACTAAAATAAATCGCCAAATTCGAAAAAATCGTTTAAATGAAAAAAAATCGCCAAAATGAAAAAAATCGCCAAAATGAAAAAAACGCCAAAAACCGAAAAAAATCGCCAAAACACGAAAAATGCGCCAAAACCAAAATAATTGTTTATGTGAAAAAAAATCGCCAAAATGAAAAAAAAAAATCTCCAAAAATTAAAAAAAATCGCCAAATTTAAAAACAAATCGCCAAAACGAAAAAAATCGCCAAAATTTAAAATAAACGCCAAAAACCGAAAAAAGCCTTCAAAACGAAAAAAAGTGTCAAAACTAAAAAAAAATCGCCAAAACCAAAAAAAAAATCACCTATATGAAAAAAACGCCAAAATTAAAAAAAATCGCCAAAATAAAAAAATCGCCAAAATAAAAAAAAAACCAAAATAATAAAAATACCCAAAATTAAAAAAAACTTCAAAAACCAAAAAAAAAATCGCCAAAACGTGAAAAAAGTGCCAAAACTCAGAAAGCGCCAATAAATTCAAAAAACCCCCAAACTAAAAAAAACTTAAAACTAAAAAAACCCAAAAACGAAAAAAATCCCAAAACTATAGTTTATATTGTTCGTATTGAATTACATATCTTGTGCCCGTACGGAACCCTTCGTGCGCGGGTCAAAGTCGCACTTCACTGAATTTATTTGTATGCTCTTAAATGTATTATTGTGGCGCTCTTACTTGAAATTACAATAAACAGTGTTGCCTTTTAGCATTTGCTGGTAGATGTATATGCGTAAAATAATCATTCAAGTTTTTTTTTTAAATTAAACAAAGTATATGCTAAAAGGTCTGTGTTAATTTAAAATCGAATAGGTATCTACATTTTTCTGTAGAACGCTTTACCAAATATTTGAATAACATTCTCACTCCATAGATTTCTGGTAACGTTGACAATAAAGGAATAAAAACAAAAAACAAGCAAAAGAAATGTTCAGTAAAGAGTGCACAAAATAAAAATAAAATAAAAAGTGCAAGAGTTACTTCTGCGAATTAAAAAATATTTTTTGGATTTGATACTAAAGTTTAGTAACCAAACTCATACAGACAACTACAACGAACAAAACCAAAAGAAAACGTCGATTTTGTTGCAAACAATAACGAAATAGCTCAACTCTTCCTTTTATTGTTAATTAAAATTTGTAACACTTCTAAACTCAGCCTTAGGCATATGGTCTAGTTACTCCGCCCATATTTATGCAACACCATATTATACAAATTGACTTTGTATAATATGTTTAATAAATAAATAAATAAAATAAATATATGTACGGATAACATTAAAAACTTACCTTTATTAAATCTTTCTCCATTTCAAAAAAATAAATAAATGAAATTATAGTAGTATTTTATTATCTCTGTAAATATTTCGCACAGCTTTTGCACAAACCTACATATGTCGGCCACCCTTTCAGAATGGAGTGTTGCCGGCACAAAAATGTTTCTTTGCTTTGAATAGTTAAAAGGAAACATAAATATATCGGTGTTGTAATGTATCAACTTCAGCCGGCTAATGCTTCCGTCAATAGCGGAACGCCGCTGAATGTTTCCTCACGGCATAGATGACATATTTTGCATAACAAAAACAGCTGATGTCAGAAACTTTGTCAGAAGAAAATAGAACACGCTCTAATTGAAATTTTGCAAGAACACTTTGCGTCTGACTTTTACAGAAGCAAACTTTTAAAGGTATCACACGACATGTACATGTTTTGTAGTGGGAAATTTGACAAGTCATATGTAAAAAACATGTCGTCTACGGGTAGACGCGGATTCATTGTGGGGTGGATGAATATCCTTTTCCCAAAATGTTTATTTCGGTAATAAATAATTTGCACTTGTGCTAATAGCCGTTTAAATAAAAAAAACCCACTTATTTGCAAAGTAGATTAAGGGAAAAACTAAATAACAAAAATTTAATATTTTAAAAATCCTCGATATATCACGAAAATATGTGATATCTTCTAAACGGCTGGACCGATTTTCTTAAAACATATGTAGCTAAGAACCCTCTCGATCAAGTTGCCTTTCAAACAGAAAAAAAACTAAATCCAAATCAGTCCAGCCGTTTGGTCTGTACGTGGAAACGAACAGACACACAGATACACAGACTAACACTACAAAATTATAACACCCCTTATTTTTTGATGGTTAAAAATAACGGATTTTCTAAATAACAGAATTTCTAAGATCCGCATCCGAAAAAACATGCTAGCACTATTCTTATTACTTTTATGATTAAATGATATGTACATATATGTATATGTATGTATATATACTTATCTGTTTATCTGTTTTACTATAATGTAACTTCCATTTCTGTTAGAAAAATGAGCAACTTTTATTCCTGCCAAAAATAAAAATGAAAAAAGAACTGTTATTTCTGCCCAAAAAAAAAATAAAATCTGAAAAACAATTACTTTTGCGAAAAAATAAAAAAACAAAAATTATTTCTGCTTAAAGAAAATAAAAATAAAAAATTTTAAAAACATTCGAGTTTTGAATCTAGTTATAAAAAACAATTCAAGTGCTGTGATGTCCGATGTTTCCTTGTACTCTTTTTTTTTAAATTCACGAATAATTATTATTTTCGGTGCCTTAAGTTTTCATATAAAGTGGACTTACAAAGTTTGCTGACTAAGCCATCGAAAATATGTATTTTTTAATCGAAAAACTGGCGATACATTTTAATGTGATATGCAGTATATGCACATATGTAGAAAAATAAATTTACTAAAAATTAATAAACATTAAAATTATATCACCAAAAAATTTCCCTACCTGTCTACGGGGGGGGGCTTAAGTATGTATGTATGTACATATGTATGTATTAATTTTGTGAAAAAATTCATGATTTATATTTTGCTCTAGTGCAATTTATAGTAAAGGCTCAGTTAGCCAACAGTAATGGAATGTAACTGCAACAGTAGGAAACAGTTGATAGATATTTTTATATGAAAAGTAGGTTACGTTACATTACATCTGTATACCCATTTTCATTACTTTTCATATAACAATATCGACCAGCTGTTTCCTACTGTTGCAGTTACTTTACATTACAGTCGGCTAACTGAGCCTTAAGTGACTATGGGCAGTGTGACCACTTTCATGAATTTAAAACAAGTCCTTTTTTGCAAATAAATCTTTGAAATACCACAAAATGATTTAAAAACTATCATAATAGTCAAAATTTATCCTAAAATGAAAATATGTTACAAAAGATAATGTACTTGTTAATGTAATGTAAAAGTTCTGAAACGTAAAATATGTTCCCTCCCGCTGCCATGCAATGCATAAATTAGGTATCAAATGAAATTTAAAAATATTTCCATTAAAAATCTATTTCAATATTTTTAGATTTCATTCGATATGGAATGCCGTTAGTTTCCTCTTAGCTTCTCTTTTCCATATTTACCGAAACAATAAAACAAAGTTTAAAAAAAATAAATGTTATAAATTATTATCAATTTATTCCAGATTTTCCACTTACATCTCCTAAAACTCCAGCTACGCTCTATCATCACTACACAGTATGAAACAAACTGTCGATCAAAATGAAGCCGTACTTCCGGAGTCTCTACGCAAATTGGCGAAACGTGAAGTGCGAGAAGATAATTCTATACGTGAACAGAGCTTAGAACAATTTCGCAATTGGTTAACGAAAAACGAAGACATACTAAATATGAGAACGGACGATAATTTCTTATTGCGTTTTTTAAGAGCAAAAAAATTCAGTGTTCCCATGGCTGAGCAGACTCTGCTCAAGTACTTGAATGTCAAACGTACATTTCCCGAATATACCACGCGGCTAGATTTAGTTGATGAAAAAATTAGCGAAGTTCTAAGTGATGGTTATATATTTGCTACGCCAAAACGTGATAAGAATGGCCGTCGGGTAGTTATAATTAACGCCAAAGGTTTTAATGCTAAAAAATTTGGCAGCACGGATCAGGCCAAGGCTCATTTCTTAACCTACGAATACCTTATGGAAGATCCTCAGACACAAATTTTGGGCTTAACACATGTCGGTGATTTTTCGGGTGTCACTACAGCTCACATAACGAATTGGAATCCAACAGAATTCGCTCGTCTCTTCAAGTGGGGCGAGCAATCGCTGCCCTTGAGGCATAAAGAAATTCATCTGGTGAATGTACCCACAACTCTGAAATGGTTGATTGATTTTGTTAAAAATCGGGTTAGTTCAAAAATACGCAACCGACTGTCCATATATACCAATGATAAAGATTTAACCAAAGTCGTTGATCCCGAATGCCTGCCTTTGGAATTGGGTGGAAAAATACCGCTGAACAAAATGGTGGATTTGTGGAAAGAAGAAATAAGAGAAAAACGTGACATGCTTATTAAATTGGATGAAATGGTACTGTTAAGTGATCGTGGCATACAACGTAAAAGTTCTTATAATTCTGAAAAATCAAATGGGCAACCTACATTTGTATCACAAATTGAATCAATAGAAGGAAGTTTTCGAAAATTGGAATTTGATTGAGATTATGAAATATAATAATTGTTAAAAGCATAGAAGAAAATAAATCTTAGTTTTAAGTTAAAAATAATTAAATGACATGCATATGGCACCCTAAATTAAAAAAGGCCCAACTCTAAATTTGTTAGGCCCAATTCATACGAGGATTTCAAAATCTTGTTTTATTTTTTTATGTTTCTAGTTTTGATTTCTTTGCCTTCGAAAATCGTATCGTGTTGCCAGATTTAAAAAAACCCGTTTTCCATACATGTTAAAAAAAATTCCCATACGAAATTTTAGTAATTAATTAATAATTTAAAGAAAGATAAATTAAAAACATTTAAACAGTTCCTACCACCCTAATGTACAACCCGAATATCTGGTGTTTAAATACTAGAACGGGATATTTGAGCTCAATGACTATGAAGAAAACATTGCTCTCCTCGAGACAAAAGTATCGACCCTTTAAGATCCGACTGTAAGTGCCAAAGATGTAACGAAAATCTATTTTGGCGACCCCTGCGATCGGCAAAAAAAATCGAAACTGCCTGGCAACAATACTTTATATTCGGTGGTGTACTGCGAACTTTTTTTCCTGTATGGCGAGACGGTCTAGTGTACATGTAACAAAAGTGCGCAATAGATATTTTAAAGAATCACTTGTCATACATACATACATGCCTTGCTTTGGTCAAACCCATGGCAATTTCATATCATGTATACTCGGATCAATTCGTTTTGAAAAATTTACACAAATGATGTCAAAAAAATTTACAGAAAAATGTGTGTTGGCATCTATCGGATATTTAAATTACAAGCGGCAAAAATTGCCACTAGAGCAGTTGCGACCACCTTATATGGATTCGCCTTGATCGGAGCGATAAAAAGAGAAACTGTGTAATATTGAATGTGTGTCGGTAATACATTTGGCGCCTAGCAAGCTTCAGGGGGTAGCCCTGTTTGTTTATTTCGACTCTTATTAGAACGTTACAACGTAAAAGATAAAAGTACACCTCAACATTTTTTCTTTAATCTACGAACTGCCGTAATCGAAGTCGAACGAACTTAAAGAGTGGTGTTAAGGGGATAGTTTTTTTATGCATGTTTTTTTATTTATTGTATCTTCATATATGAACTAACAATAAGTATTCAAATCTTAAATCTAAAATATAATTAATAGGCCCGACCAATGTCAGACATAACTAAGTGATAGTTGTAAATAATACTTAAGTAGTGATAAGCAAAAAAAAAAGTATTTTCAAGCAGCTTCATTCGGAGTGTTTAGTATTAGAGCCCTTGTATCTCTCTTTTTTAAGCGGATGTGTCCAGTAAAGTTCAAAATATTACGAGCAAGTGCAACTGTAAATTTTCGTGCAAGAATGTAACTTTCCAAAAGATTTAGAATGTTTATTGGTAAGTATGTCTTCAATTTCAAAATCAGGCCTTCATGCCACACTTTATCAAATGCCTGAGAAACATCAATAAACAGGGCAGAACAATACTTCTTTACTTCAAATGTTTTTCTGATAAATTGAACCAATCTATGCGTTTGCTCAATGGTGCTATGCTGGCTTCTAAACCAAATTGATGGTCCGGGATGCACCCATTATCAGTTAAAATTGAAGACAATTTTGTCATGAGTAGCTTTTCAAAAAGCTTTGACAATGTTAACAGTAAACTTATTGGCCTATATGACTCAGCCTAGGTAAGATCTTTACCTGGCTTTGGAATCATTTTAACCTTGGCAAGCTTCCAGCAGTGTGGATAATACTCCAGCCGTAAAATGGCATTAAAAATTAATAACAGGATTCTAATTGCAGTACGAGGTAACTTAATCAGCATCTGGTTACTAATTCCATCCATACCGGGAGCTTTTTTCGGGTTGAGTTCGGCAATTAGTTTTTGTACATCAGACATCGTAAATTTTAAGTGTCGAGGGGGTAGAGCAACTACACTCGGCAAATCAGCAACACCGGTACATGTATTTGGTGTAAATACGGATTTTAAATGCTCAGCAAATATGTTACCTTTTTCAGTATCGCTTCTTGCCCAACCTCCGGTAGATGTGCGCAGAGGTGGCTTAAACTCAACGGGTGTTTTAAACTTTTTAGCAGCACGCCACAATGAGTAATTAGATGCTGGTGTGACATCAAGACCTTCCAGATAATTTTTAAAAAATGCAGTTTTTTCAGATGCAAGCAACTCTTGGAGTCGTTTAGTGCACTCTTTAAATCTGATTTTGTGTTGAGGTGATCTGTGCTGTTGCCATTCCCTTCTAGCTCTTCGTTTTCACGTACGAGTTGTTCAACGTCTGTAGAATAAATTTTATTGAACCCAGTTTGCGTATGGGAGGTAGTGGCATGTTCAGAAGCTTGTTTAATATTCTCGTTAAGATTTTCAATATTAGATTCAATATCATTGGGTGTTCTAAGCGTAATATTTTCCGTGCAATGACTACTAAGATATTTTTTGAATCCCAGCCAATTAACACGATTTATCATTTTGACATATGGGTGAGGTAAAGCGCTCCTCAGTGGGCTACATATTGTAACAATCGTAGGAGAGTGATCGGACGAGAGATCTAGGGAAGCTTCAACGTGAATTAAATCCTTAGAAATATTTTTTATGACGCCGACATCTATAATATCCGGAATTTTTCGTACGTCAGTAGGCCAGTAAGTGTGCTCCCCACTCGAAATAACATCCAAGCCCATTTTTGAAATTGTGTTGAACAACGCCCTACCTCTAGGCGTAATAAGACGCGAACCCCAGAACGTATGCTTAGCATTGTAGTCGCTAGCTGCTATGAAACAAGGACCAAGAGATTTGTAGAATTTTTCGTATTGGTCCTCAGTGATTGAAAATCTGGGAGGGGAGTAAATTCAAGATATCACGAAATTTGTACAAAAATTTTAAATGCAGATATTTGTTGCTTGCATATATTATTCACTAACGTTGTCAAGAATATAGTGCTTGAGTCTTGACTTTATTAGAATTGCTGATCCACCGCATGCTCTCCCTCTAGGGTCCTTTTTATCATATAAAGTGTAGCCATTCATTTTAAAGAGGCTTCTAGAAGTCAAATGAGTCTCAGAAACCAACATTATATCAATATTTTTTTCCGTAAGGAAGTGCTCAAGTTCATTTTTATGTTGGCGAATGCCGGTTGCGTTCCAGAAACATATTTTTAACGTGTTCATGGCTTGTTAACTAATGCTTGAAGCAGTGTATTCTGCATTTGCAGCATTTCTTGCATCATGGTAGTCATATTTGTTGTAAAATTATTTATAGTCAGCACCAGATTCTCAATAGTAGCTTCAAGGCGACTAAAGTTAAAGCTTGAATTTGCATTCGTTGAATTATTTGGCGGTGAAACATTTGGTGTGGGAATAGAACTAGCCTTAGCAGCATCGGCATACGATACCCGTGAAGTAACTGGTTGGCTCACTTGAGCAAAAGTGCCGGAGCACGCGTTTAATGGTTGAGGTGGAGATAATTTAGGTTTTTGCACCATAGCCTGCTTGACGAAAGAGTACACAAGACATCCTCTGTAGTTAGCGGTGTGATTACCTCCACAATTACTGCATTTTTTTCCGCTTGATCTTTTGGTTTAGTACAACTAGCAGTACCGTGCAATTCACCGCAGATAATACACACTGTAGGTAAATTGCAGCAAGCTTTTGTATGGCCATATTCTTGGCAATTATGACACTGCACGGAACCTGAACGCTTATGTGGCTCTTCACCTGTGATTTTTCTGTATAAAAGGTATTTTATATCATTCGGCTCCAGTTCAACACGAAATAGGGGTTGGGGTACCTTTTCTCTGTTCATTATGTTAGATACATTCTTTACCTTAAATCCCTGGAGGACGAGTGCATCTTTTATTTCTTCAGGGACAGCATAAGAATCTATGCCCTTCAATACGATCTGCAGGCCTTTAGCGCTCTTAAGCTGGTATGTGTAGACTCTTGTTTTATTTGTTTCAAATTCAGAAACCATTTTGCGGAAATCCTTTTCGTCATAAATTTGAATTTTCGTTTCATGGATGTTGCCACGTTTTATTGGGACAATGTGGAATTTATTTTCACAAAAGACCGAAATTAATTTTTTAATAAGGGCATTTGAATTTTTCTCTTTCAAGTAGATTGGTGGCGGCTTGGATGTTTCATTCGAGGATACATCGGGTTTGTCGTTCTCATCTTGCAAAATTTTAAAACTGTTTTGACGATTAGTTGAGGTTGCGCTGTTATCCCTAGACATCTTTGGAGCGGATGAAATTTTTGAAGAATTCGGGCTTGGCCCACGCTTTACCACGGTTATATATCTGTCCATACCGACTTGCACCTTGGGTTTTGAGCTACTGTTATCTATAGTGATAACTTTGTTAAGTGATGAATACGATCCTGAAGGGGATGATATTACTGACTTATATGAAGTACTAGGCAATTGTAATGTTAATGAATCACTACTATTTGGCATTGGACAAAGCGAAGTTGATCGCTGACGAAAAATTGGCTTTGCCGTAAAAAAAATACTTTCATTAGATTTATTATTTCTATTTTTTTCATTAAGAGGTTCAGAACTCACAGTAAAATAGGCATTTCTGCCGTTAGAACTCACTTCATAATTTTTTGTATTTGAGGCACTCATATAGAGTATTCCTCAAGGGCACTTTTTGTGTTTTTTTGCTTACGGTTTTTTTTGTTTTTGTAATTTATGATTGTTTATTTGTTTTTGAGTTACTCGTATAGAGTATTCCTCAATGTCACTGTTTATGTTTTTATTGTTTGCGTTTTTTTTTGTATTTGTTATTTCCACTATGTAAAATATATTATCAAAGCAATAAAGCTTATTTATTAAAGTCAGTATGTAGCTATTACGAATAATATGTACTACAAATATTTTTTTGTTTGTTTGGTATGTAAGAAAACATTCAGCTATTCGACTCTTCGCTATGAAGGTACCACGAGAACTCCTTCTATACTAATGAAAATTTTTTTAAT
This sequence comes from Tachina fera, assembly GCA_905220375.1. Classification (NCBI taxonomy): domain Eukaryota; kingdom Metazoa; phylum Arthropoda; class Insecta; order Diptera; family Tachinidae; genus Tachina; species Tachina fera. Next base: position 69,007,878 of record LR999964.1, read on the forward strand.
TCTGACAAAAGTTTGTCAAGTTAAAGAGTAGATAATAATTGTTTATTACTTGTGTTCGAAACTGTTTAAGTTTATAAACAAGTGTCTGGATCAAAACTTTTTTCAATAGTGTTTGTTGGTTACGTTTTTTGGGCAAATGTTTGACAAGCTTGACCGCTTGTACCTAGTAGTGATGCACGAATATTCGTATTCGAATTGTCGAATATTCGGCCATTTTCAGGCGAATACGAATGTATTCGTATTCGTCAAATTCAGGCGAATACGAATACGAATATTTTTCAAAAGAAATTAAACAGATAAATGCATAAATCCTGAACGAAATTTAAATAAATGACTAAAAGTTTTATTTTGTATAGAAATTTATGCTTTGTATCATTGTCAAATATTATTCAATGACGATCATTAAAATTTTGGGTACTATTTATTATCTTTAAAAAACGCCAAAAAGAGTGTGAAGTCCTTTTTCATAAAATTTTTTTAATATTTCATATTGCATATAATATTCGTATTCGCGAATATCGTTTCAAGTTTTCGTATTCGTATTCGTACTCGCGAATATCGTTTGAAATATTCGTATTCGCGAATATCAAAAATTGACATTCGTTACATCACTAGTACCTAGTATAATTGTATCATGTACATGTAGAAATACGTAAGAGTTTACCAAAGGAGAGAGAGAGAGAGTAAGCAATGTACAAAGGCGCTAAAAAAATACCAATAAGTACAATGTTTATAATTGTAAAATTTACATTGTAAATTATAAGGTGTTGCTCACAGCAGTCATATTTTTTCGTTTTATTACTGGCACAATTGTGCACAGTATTGTCAGATTTATTTTCAGCCTCCTCGCCAAATGACTTGTCGAATTATTGTTACGTTTAAATTTTATTAAACGTGTGAGTTCTTTTGATTGCTCAAAAATAAAAATAAATAACAACACGATTTTCTTATTTGCAACTGAACTTCCTTTTATTCTTGACTAAACCAATTATAACTTGTCTTTTCTTATTTACTTCTTAACGTTATTATCCACGGCACGATGTATTTTACTTTCAACGATGTTCACTCCACTAAATTCCAATTAATACTGACTAACTTCTCACATACGGCAGCTCTTTCTATACTACCAAACCGGATCTAGAATATTCGCAAATAGATGGCGTAGCAACATGCATGCATGTATGTACTTAGTACCAACTGGAAGAAACTATTTCCGCTAAAATGATATGGCTGTTTAGGCGTGTTTGTTTATTGGTAGCCAGATGTTCAAGCAGTCTTCTAGCATAATGGGGAAAATTCATGTCGCCGTTTCTAGATGTTTGTAGGTGATTCGATTGGCCGTTAGTTCTTGAGTTTTCAAAGTAACGACTTGTATGTTGGTAGTGCAGTGTGCTATTTTTAGTACAGGGTGGTTACCATAAGTGCTCGCACTTTTATTTGTATACGTGTATGTCTGTAGCTTTGTATACAATTGTTGTTGCTATAGTGCTTGCACGTGAATATGTGTGTACGTTTAGTGCTTTAGTTAAATAATTCTAGATAGTTCTTTGCATTAACCCTGTAGTTATATTTTTACGTAACAATATCCAAATATCGCCAATATAATAAAACATTAAACTAAAGCTACAAAAATATTTTTTTATTTTGTGATTACATTACAAATATTGTTAAATTTTAAATTTATTAGGTAACGTCTATGGTAAAACATAAAAATTTTATTCCCACTTATCTGGAATAAAAGTTCCCGTGAAATGTGTGTCTCAGTATACTATTTTCTAGTTTTGTTTACCATTTTTTGTTCACAGGAAATATTTTACGTGCACAAAATGTTGCCTTTTTTCCCCATAAGGGTGGCTATTTAAGAAAAATTAAGAAAAGTGTTTTTTAGTGAAGTGGTTAGTACCAGCAGCATCGTCGTATTCATACACTCTAGGCGAGACCTCCTGCAGGAGATTTTTGGTGCTTCATTATCAAAATGTTACTTCCAACTTATAAAAGAAAGTTTTTCCCACTGTGTTTCTTTCATAAGCACCAAATGAGATTTTTTTTTTAATTGTTTCTTCTTATTTTTTAAGTTTCTATCAAATAAGCTATTTAAAAATTTGTTTTTGGAAATTTTTCATAGTTTCATATGAAAAGCTTTACTAAACCTCTTTTTTTGAAAATATAAATTTTTTTCTATGTACTTCAGAGGCGAATGAGATAACTTTTCTCACACACACAACTAATAGATTTCTTTTTGACATCACTACTTTTAAACGTGTTAATTTATGAGTACCTTCTGAATACTCCACATATGTTTTTAAATATACACAAACAAAATCAAAGGTAAACAAAAATTTATTGTTTTTTATGAAATTTTCAAAATAACTAAAAAATGTAGTAAGTTATGAAAAATATTACATGTATTTAAGTTCCATGCCAGAAAAATATTAGGGCGTGTTATGTATTCTACGGGAAATTAAAACGTGTAAATTTTCATAGAATTGTTGGAAATATGTATTTATAAAAACAATGCCATGGCACTTCCAAACTATGTAATTTCACGTGGAATGCAGAACATAGCCGATTGTTTTTAAACGTGAATAAAGTTAATAGATTATTATATTTCAGTTTTTGTTTATACATATCGTCGGATGGTTACTGTTTTTCCGCATGGAACATTTAAAAAAATTGAGTTAAGGTTCGATTATATATGATTAATGTGTACTTTTCTCAAATTTGTTTTCAGTTTTCCGATATCTTGAATATATGAGGATATAGCTATAAAGAGCTTTTCCCTCTTTTATATTTGTCTTAATAAATACACTCATTAGACTTACTTGAAAGGAAGTGAACAATATTGTTGTCACGATTGGCCTATGCGCAACACAGAACTTTGTCTTTTTCTGTACATCCTAATAACTCTTCATGTCGAGGGTGAAAAGAAAGTTCTTATCGCTTCCTATCGGGTACATATCTATATTGAAAAAAATAAATTAAAAAAATTAGTTTTTTGTTTTCAATATATGTAAGGTATAGAAAGTTTATTGTCGACATCGTGGGCCAAGCCCATAAGTTCAAATAAAAACATGTGTGTCTATTACTTTTACTATTAAACAAAACATTCTATCGTGTATTTTTATCAAACAAGTGAAAAAAATCTTCATCGATTTACTCGAAAACACATACATATTTGTTCCACACAGCTGGCCAGTACACAGCAAAATTACTGCTTTCCGGAAGCGTTTTTGTAAGGGAGACAATGTTACATAATCACTTGCTGTTGCTCATGAATAAGGCATTTTTTTTTGTTCGAGATGAGCCAGCTAGAAACAATACGTTTAGCTTCCAAAATGCCATGAATTTTTTTGCTTTGCTAAAGTGCTCCACATACGAAATAATATATAATTTTCGTGAGAGCCCTCCTTAAGTTAGTGCTTTTCAGAAGCATTTTTGAAAGCTTTTGTTATAAAGGGGGAAATCGTGGAACTCGTTATCGAAGGAAATGAAGAAATATTTCCATATAAACTTTAGTATTCATAACGAAATGATAACTTTAAAAACTTTGTCAGAGACGGAAATTTTAATATTTTATTTCTGTAATTTTTACGTACAGATTCAAGAGGTACGAAAAAGTCAGGAATATACACGGTGCTTGAAGTCATCAAAAGACACGAAAAATGTATTTTTCGTATCCTAATGGCATCATTGGGACGGATATTGATTGCCATTTTGTACTAACACTTCTTATTATTACTTCTTTTTTTAATAACAAGAACCATAAAAAATTATTTCCTTTACATGGTATGATTTTGCAATTGAACCGCAAAGTGCAAGTGTTTTACAGATAAATGTATTACACAATTTTAGTTAGTTTAATAATTATTGTTCGAACTTTATTTGTTTCTACATATATTTATGATGATAAAGGTGTTATGACCTTCGAAAACAGCTAGTTGTTCCGTTCTGCTAGTGTTTGTCAGATTATTTACAAATAATTTTGCTGTTATTTGTTCATTAAGAATTATCACATTTGCTTCACAGAGCGATACGAACTTTAGCCTAATCAATCCATAAAATCAAAAATTGTGCACAGATTTTCGTTACTTATAGTTTATTTTATTCCCAGCATATCTAGTTTTTCGTTGTTTGCCCTTTCAATTATTCGTTTTATGAATTTTTGAAAACAAAACAAACATTTATTTATGACTTAAAAAAGTTTTTTTCACCACTCATTTCTGAATAACTACGAAAGCATTGAAAATCGAAAAAATCATATTATTATAATAATATAAAATAATTAAAGGTAATTTTATTTCGCATATTTCAGTGTTTAATTTATTAAAATCGATCAAATTGTTATCAAGTTATATCGAAATATGTAAGTTAGCGTGACCGCCTTGATTAGAGGTCATAGATAAAATCTGAAAATTTATTTGAATTTAGAGCTTTCATGTTCCTATATTACACAGACATATATTTATTTAAAATAATTTTTTTTGCAGAACTGCGTTATTAATATGGCTACTATAATTATTGCTAAGATTTAATTTTAATTAAAAATCTTATGGCTAAAATCATTATATTTTCATTTATTTTAATATGAATAATTCTCATAAATGTACTAGTGTATACTCGGACATACTTAAAAATAATAATTTTGTACTACTCGTATTTTTAGGATAATTCTGCTTCCGTTAACAAGACTTCTTACTGATTGGTAAGAAAACCTTTAAATTGAGGCCATGCTATTATTTCAGAGAAAAGATTTGGAAACTCTGTTCGATCATGATCATTTCGAAGCAGTCCATAAATATAATATTTATTATTTATCATACGACGTTTAGAGGACTCTCTTATCAATGATTGAATTGTTTGTAATATTAGTTTTTGTGGGCAGTTTTCGTCGAAATTGCCTGTAAAAATATAAATCATTCTTATTTAAATAAGATACATATTTACTTAAAATTGTTTTCTTACCAATTATTCCTATAACTAGCGATCTGTCATGGGGTATGCCTTCTATGCCACTCTGATATTGCCAGCCTCTTACTTCATAGACGTGCCCATCACCGCCAATCAAAAAGTTATATGGTAGTTCTTCTGGTTCGTTTTTCTGCAATGATATATGCATGTATGTATTTTAGACCTGGCGTTAAAAATGTTTTTTTTTTAATTTTGAATGTGGGTAGAGATGAAAATATGAGATTTGATGCCAAACTTGTTGTAGCAAATGTTCAGGCTGATCGGATGGTGCCAACCCGTGCCATAATGAGGTCAAAGGTAAAAATTTTGAAAACCCTCAAAAATACTCTTTTTTTTGCAGTTTATCAGTTTTATAATAAGAAATATTATAAATATATGTGATCACAGTCACAGTTTAAAGGAACAGCGATTTAGAAATCACGTTCACAAGGAACACATTATTAATAAATCACGTTATCGCTCATCACTAGTTGGCACCATTAGATCAGCCTGAAAGTTTGTTGCGTCAATTTTGGCATCAAATTGCATATTTTTATTAAAAATTCCAAAAAATAAAAACCCCATATAAGCTGCGCCAAGTCTAATGTATGTATTTAATTTGAAATTTATTTGCTGGTGGTTGAGCTTGGTCTATATGCATTTCATTGTTGCTGTAACAAATCATCAGTAGACTTCAACCACAATGATGATTTGTTACAGCAACAATGAAATGCATATAGACCAAGCTGAACCACCAGCAAATAAATTTCAAATTAAAATATAATTATGACAATATGTCGAATAATAAATTTCTTAAATGTATGTATTTAATTGAAAAAATATCCATATGTATACATATGTATACATAGTACTCTTATAACACACTAATGAGCTCTTTCTTAACTCTAGATCGTATAAATCTATGTATGCATGTACTTATTAAAGGCCTGCACAAGACGTCTTACAAGAACTTGTAAGACATTAGGGCCATTTCAAATGCTTTACTACAGCGAAATCTTCTGAAACAACCGCTAAACAACGTGTTCGGCAATACGTTTGTTTAACTTATTGCAGGTATAAGAGCAAAGAAGAAATAGTTCGTGACTGAAGAATTTGCGGTGTTTGTGCTTTTCTCTCTCATTGGCGCGTACACAAACGTCATACATGTACATACATACATACCTACATAATTTGTGTATGCTCTCTTATTTTTCTGCGCACATACAAACGCACACATGCACATCATAAGTTGTGTGCGCTTGCGTTAAAAAACCTCCCTTAAACACAAACATAATAGCTTACCATCTAAATCTTACACACAAACGTACAATATGCAAAATAAAAAGCATACATGTATAAACAGTACTTATTTTCATTGTTTGTTTAAACAAGACGTCTTGGCGACATCGCTTGTTAACAGTCATATACACGTACACTAATACAACCATCCAGCTTCGTTTATAGTACGACAGCATTTATTATTGGCTTAGTATAATACATGCCACGGGAGTACATTTAAAAAACTTGATGTATTTACATTTCAAGACGGCTTACGCAGGCCACTAGTACTTATACACAATGAAAATCGCACCCACCTGCATTTCTAATAAGACTCGCAAACACTCGCCAGATTTATCACAGTTTTTGTTACCAAGTGGCGTTATTATTATGTGATCAACATTATAATGTTGAAGATGCTTGTATTTTGGTATTATTCTGCTGCTCCAGATGTCATGACTAACCAAGTCCAAGGATAGTGTTATAGATGGTAAACGAGCTGCATAAATGATTTTGAAAGAAAAATTACTTGAAAAAAAAGCTACAAATAAGTTAAAATCTCTTAAATAATTGGCTGCTGTAGAAAAATGGTTTACAAAATTATCAAATGTGTTGGTACGGATATAAACTTGCTCAACAAGCAAAAGGAACGAAATAAACCGTAGCGAAAGAGGATAATATATGAGGGAAGGGCCATTCTAAGAAAAATAAACTTCACACCTTTAAGTCCTCAGAAATAAAGGATGAGTTTGACCTAAATGTGTTCAGTAGACTTGTACGAATGCTCCTTGAGAAAATAGTGTACGTGTTAGTGGAAAAATCCACTCCTTTCACGAAAAATATTGAGGCGCGTTTAGTTTTTGCAAATAGTAACCGTACTAAATATATTGTTACGTTTCAGATTTTTAAACATGTGTGTTCTTTTGATTATTTGCTCCAAAATAAAAATTAATATAATAGCACAAAAGTATTTTTTTATTTATCTATTCGTCTATTCCTGACTAACAACAATTACAACTGTCTTTATTATCGACTAAATAAATAAAATAAAAATTAATATAATAGCACAAAAGTATTTTTTTATTTATCTATTCGTCTATTTCTGACTAACAACAATTACAACTGTCTTTATTATCGACTATACATACGTTGTCTTTACTTTCAACGATTTGTACATACTTCGCGATTTGTTGATTCACAATAGTGTCCTGCGCAAGACCATTTATAAGACCTTTCAAGACTTGAGAGATTTTTCAAATGCTTTCCTACAGCGAAATATTCTAAAACAAACGCTAAAGAACACTGTTGGCAAGACATACAACTGAAACAAATGTCTTGCCAACAGTGCTGTTTAGCATTTGTTTTAGAATATTTCGCTGTGGTAAAGCATTTGAAAAATCTCATGTCTTGAAATGTCTTGTAAATAGTCTTGTGCAGGACTTTAATTCACAATGACTTGCTCCCAAACATGGCATCACTTTTTCTACCATAGAAATGCTGCTAGAATGTTCACAATTCGTCATAGATGGCGTAGTTAAATGTGTGCAAACTTAGCGAAGCCAAATATAAAGATGTTGCTTTCAGTGTTGTCAGATATGACGATATCTCGCCAAACGTGGCGACAAAAATTTGTTTCTAGCGATGAATATTTTGCAATGGCGATTGACGATATTTGAACTGCTTGGCGATATATTTGGCTATATATTTACGATTTCAATAAAGTAGAACAATGCTAAAACTTAAAATATGTCTTGCAGCAAATTCTAGATTTTTTAAGTCTTTATCTCAAACAAAATTTTCTGAATTTCATTAGGTATTAAAGACCTGCAAAAGACGTCTTATAAGAACTTTTAAGACATGAGGGCAATTTCAAATGCTTTACTACAGTGAAATCTTTTGAAACAATCGCTAAACAACGTGTTCCGCAATACATTTGTTTAACTTATATAACAGTAAAGAAGAAAATAGTTCGTGACTGAAGAATTTGTGGTGATTGTGGTTTTTTCTCTCATTGACGCGTATACTAACCAGGGTGACCGATGACATTTTTCCAAAAGTGGCACCAAAAAGGGGATTTATCAAAAAAAAGGGGCAAAATTAAAGAGAGAAAACTACAACAAAATTTTTATTTTTAATGTATTTTTACATAATTCACTCTAAAAAGAGTAGACAAAAAGTGGCAAAAGCACTCGAAAAAGTGGCAAGGCAGTCGAAAAAGTGGCAATTTGCCACTTTAGTCGCTCAAACGGTCACGCTGATACTAACGTCATGCATGTACATACATACATACCTACATAATTTTTGTATGCTCTCTTATTTTTCTGCGCACATACAAACGCACACATGCATTTACATGAGTTGTATGCGCTTGCTTTAAAAAACCTCCCTTAAACACAAACATAATAGCTCACCATCTAAATCTTACACACACACACACCCAAACGTACAATATGCAAAATAACAAGTATACATGTATAAACAGTACTTATTTTCATTGTTTGTTTGAACAAGACGTCTTGGCGACATCGCTTGTTAACAGTCGTATACACGTGCTTCGTTTATACTGCAGCAACATTTATTATTGGCTTATTATAATGCATTCCACGAGAGTACATTTAAAAAACATGACGTATTTACACTTCAAGGCCACTTTTAGGTATTCATGAAACACAGTAGGGAAAGCTTCCTTTTATAAATTATAAATTGGAACCAATATTTGATATTGAAGCCCCAAAAGCCTGCAAGAGTTCTCGTCTAAAAAGTGTGATTACGACGATGCTGCTGGTACTTACCACTTCAAGGATATGATATGTGTATTTAAATACTCATTTAAGTAAACGTTCACTTTTATCACAAGACTTAAAAAATAATTTTGATCTTGGTGTTTAAGTTTAATTTATCCTATTTATATTGGTCTTTTGGAATAACCCGGGCAGAAATTGTTACTTTGCGCAAAAAATATGTACCACCACATCACTGTGAATACAAAATTACAACTCTTCCAAAATATTTCTATCACAGTACTGCAACCACAAAAATACGTTTACGTTTACAAATATCGCGTTCTTAGCAATCCTATACCACTACATCTTAAATACAAAAAATTTACTTTGGTTTCTCAAATAGCCCATTCACAATATTCCTATACTGCTACAACACCGTCAATACAAAAATTTTACTAGAGTTGGGAAATTTCCAAGGTTGGAAACCGAAACAAATAACGGTATCGGTATTGATACCGGTACAACTATTTTTTAAATTTCGGTATCGGTAACGGTATCGGTATTTTATTTATTTTGGTATCGGTATTACCGGTACATACCGTTACCGAGTTTATAATACCGGTATACCGATATTACTGCTAAATTTATTAGTTCAGAAAGTGGACATAGTAAAGAATCTTTTTTTTTTGTTAAATTACTTCGGAAAGCGAGTATTTTTACATTAACATAAGAAGTATTTAACATTATATGTTTCTATATAAGTTTTTATACTTTTATTAAAAAATAAACAAACTGCAGTTGAAACTTTGCATATATAAAGTATACATATTGGTTTACTTAACAAAAAATAAAAATGAATACATACAGTGTATGTATATTATACACTTAGTAATGTGCGAATATTCGTATTCGAATTCCCGAATATTCCGCCGTTTTACATATTCGTTTTCGTGCTCGCCAAATTAAGACGAAACGAATATTTGAATATTTCAATTCAAATAATAAACGATATTCTTGTAGTCCACTTAAAATAAAGAAAAAAAATTTCTGGTACAATTAATATTAAAAAAATTAAAGTAAGTCATTTTCTTCACCTCAAGAGATCAATTTTTAACTTCAGATATAAAAGTTTAAAATTTTTCTCCATCATCCCTATCAATCCATTAACCATATATTTGAATCAGACCTATTTTTGTTATAAATATCAAATTCCAAGGCTTTAAACAAAAAATTTATTATACCACCTTAAAAAAAGATATGTTTTTAAATATTTCCAAAAATGAGAAATTTTTTAAATTTTAGTTGAACTATAGTGAATTTTAATTAGAAATAATTTCTTAATCGGGCTTAAGTTCAGTAATTTCAGTTCTTATTGAATGAAATATTTTTTTATTAATTAATCTGAGTTTCTAAAAAAGAGAAAAAAATTAAACTAGACTTATAGCTGCGGGAAATATTTCCAAAAATCAAATCTGCGCCCGGCGAAAAATAATAATACTTCAAAAATACTGAAAAGTTCATTTTTAGGATTTTGGAATTTATTTGGGAACTCAAAAGCAAATTTTATTTGTTATTGCTTTCTGTGTATTGATTACATCATTTTCTACCTAAGAGAGACTTTTCAGCCGAAAATATTGATTGGCAAAATTTTTTTATAATAGCGAAATAGTTAATCCACATTTAAAAAAAAGTCAAAAATCTACTTTTTTTCAAAATTTTAGTTTAAATTGCGTATAAATTTTAAATTAATTGTGATTTTGATAAAAAATTGTAATGTTATAGATTTTTTCCCTTATTGATAATGAATCTCGTTTTTATCTCTAACAAGATTTGACTTCTCCATTAGGAGAATAGTGGACTAAGGTTGGTTAAAAAAGCCAACATTTTAATCTTCTTTCTCGAATATTTTCTAAACTGTAAATGTAGCAGATTTTTTTTTCCTGTTGGATAGAAAAAAATCTACTTGCAAAAAATGTTTTTAATATCTGATCAGAAACATGAGCTTGGCATTGATTTTAATTTTTCATTAACCCCAGGTTGCCCACTTGACTTGAGCTCTGTGACACCTCCTCAAATGTTGTATAAAATTTCCATCGAACAGCTAGTTTAGAAACTGGAGAACTATTTAAATTTTTTTTACAAAATCCTCACTGTGTATCGGTTACTCTAATAGCAGCAAACCTCATATTTTAGACAGCGTATGTATGTATGTAGTATCTCAATTAAAGAAACAAATCTTTGTACGTATATTAAAAATTACTCTTCCAAACTTTAAACCACCGGATTAGTTTGTGTATTTGGATTTTTTGAGATTTAATAACTTTAACTCTGACTTACAATGGCTTTGCTCTTTTCACCAATTTACAATAAATATTTACATATATGTCTAGAGATACGTTTTGTATTTCTAAAAGCATTAAGCAGCTCACGAAGTTTGTTAGTATTTCGCACTAGTGATGATTACGAGTATGATATGGTTGCACTTTCCGGTTGTTTAAAATAACAGCGCTTCATAAGAATGTGTAAAGGAGAACAAAAACGTGTTTATAAAAGCAAGTTACTTGAAATGTATATTTGAAATTTTATTTTTTTGGGAATCGGTATACCGGTACATACCCTTATAGACGTAAACGGTATCCTGCATACCGGTATTTTCTAACCGAAATGGATTTCGGTATCGGTATCGATACCGGTATCTAATTATAGCGGTATCTTTATTTTTACGATACCGTTTGCCAACCTTGGAAATTTCCATTGTGACGACCTTATAATTTTGTATTTAGACAATACTGTAAACAACATTGAAAACAAGAGTCCGAGGACGAGCATTCGGCGTTGTAATTTTAATGTTATAGTACATTAAAATTTTGGTAAACGAATGTTGTGCTGATGTTAGTTGTAGCCGCAGACCATCGTAGCAACGTTATGCTGATTGTCTTTTTCTGCCTGGGAAGCTGTTTGCATTTTGTTTGTATTTTTTATACTTAATTTTTCCTAAACAATATAATTTTTATGTTTTCCGATAGACGTTACCTACTTTGATTAAAATTTAACAATATTTGCAATGTAGTTACAAAATAAAAATAATTTTTGTAGCGTAAACTGAATGATTTATTATATTGGCGATATTTGGCGGTATTCGACAAGTCATTTGGCGAGGAGGCTGAAATTAAATCTGACAGCACTGCTTGCTACTATACACACGTTACCATATGTAATTTAGTACTAGTATTAGTATCCAAGTCACCGTTATTTTGAATTTTAAGTTACTGTATAACGAATTTTCTGCTGGTAATACTGTGTGCAGAGTTGTTTGTACTATCATGTGTTCTTTGTCTATGTGTCTCTTAACAAGCAGAAGCTATACATAAAATTATTGCTGTCGGAAAGTCAGTTAACTTTAAATTAATTAAGCTAATTATTTCGCAACTAGTGCTGGCTGAACTATGTTCCAATGGAAACATTATTATTATTGTTATTCTTTTAACATAACAGCGGTAGTCAACTGTCCCACTACTTTTCCCCAATTATGTTCACTACTTTTCAACTAACTTAAAGTTAACTTTATTTAAGTCACCTGGTAGTTAATACATTTGCAAAATATTTTGCTGGGGTTCGAACTATGTATCACACGTTTTAGAGTCAACGCGCTACCACTCAACTAAAGTACCATCTAAATAGCAAAATTTAATATAAAGTTTAAATTAACATAGTAGGTAAATTCGTAAATTTATTTTATTCAACTTATAATAATATCGTTGCTGTTAAATCGTAATTTAATTTTTAAGTGATTTAATATTAAAGTTGTTTTTTGTGATTAATTTATGCATAAAAAACTGCTCCAAAATATTTTTTTATTGAATTACAATAGTCTAAAGTCTCTCCTAGGCGCGCTCGTTCATTGTCCATAGCTTAATATTTCTGGTCCATAAACAATTTATTAAAAAATTCAAACACCGATAATTTACCCTAAAAGGTTAAGAATTAGGGCCTGTTCGTATAAATTCGAAAAAACGTTTTATCCGAATATTTATATTGGAAACGGAAACAAATTTGAATTTTTCATTTTTCTTTTTAATACAAATAAATGTTTGATCAAATCTATCGTTTGCATTTAGAGGAACAGCCTCCTAATGTAAGCATTGCTTTCAATATCTACTTGTAATATGTACTATAGTCTAAATTGACTACGAATACGATACGAATGTATTCGTATTCGCTAAATTCAGACGAATACGAATACGAATATTTTTCCAAAGAAATTAAATAAATAAATGCATAAATCCTAAACGAAATTTAAATAAATGACTAAAAATCTCAGTTTGTACAAATACATTAATTTTTTATAGAAATTTGTGCTTTGTATCATTTTCAAATATTATTCAATGACGATCATTAAAATTTTGGGTACTTTGTATTAACTTTAAAGTACGCCAACAAAAGTGTGATGTCCTTTTTCATAACAATTTTTTTATATATCATATTGCATATAATATTCGTATTCGTATTCGTATTACCGAATATCAAAAATTTACATTCGTTACATCACTGGTACATACATATCATTTTGAAATAAAATAAGCTATAACGTCATGAAAAATAACAGACAGCAGCAAACATGTAATCAGTCGAGTGTTATTTTAACATATCTCAATATTCTTATTGAATTGATGACCGACTGATTGCAGAAAGAAGTGCGTACATCAAATTTATTCTGGGATTTTCTACAACGAAATCTAAATCTCTAAGAATTTTTAAAGTGGACTTAGTGATTCTGGCACACCATTGCCGATTTGTAAATTGCATAATAGCATACAAATTAAAAATTTTCTTTGTTCATTGAATTACAAAGTATTTATTTAAATTAATCGAAACACTCGTGATTAATCAATCTTATATACATACCTACGTATGTGCCCTTAATTGTGAAAGTGGTCTAAGTCATATCCATTTTTTCTGCGAAATACTAAATGAGTCTTAAAAAACTACAATAAATATTATATAAATATTAACTAAATTTATGTTAATCAACACTAGTACAACTATAAATTAAAATGTTGCATAATATAAATATATTTTTCGATTTGTTCAATTGTAATATACTTTAATTTTTCGACCAAAAAAATATATTACTTATACCACTTTCATAATTAAGGGCACATACATATGTATGTATGTAAGAAATTATTTTAAATAATCTAAATACACATGCATTATTATTAGTAGTACATTTTTTGTAATTTATAAAGTTTTACCGTTTGTTTGCTTTTCACACAACTTACATTCAATGACAAGTAAATAAATAGCGATACTGATAGCGACAGCTAAGATCAATGCAAATGCCAATACTTTCAATTCCATGAAATGACTTTTAAACGATTTCGTATTGGCGGCGGTGTAGTCATTTCCGTCACTATGGATGCCGCTGTCAACTGACCAAGACGATGGACCGCAATTCAGTTTATGATTTTTATTAATACCATTATTTTTGTTATTCTTGTTGTTAGGCCATATTACGTGATCCACCAGCAGGGGAGTACTCTCATCAGCTTCGATTGTTATAATTGTATCATCCACTGATCCGTAATAGGTTCTGCCTTGTTGTATACCTTGAGGAGATGACAAACAAAAACATTTAAATACATTCAGGGCAAACATAAATTTTATAACCGTTTCCACTAAAAATTTAATCAAATTCCCATAAATCACATAAGGCGGTTCATAATCGTAATTATAAGCTTGAGTTCTTAAATTCCAAAGTAGAGGATCAAGTCCATTATTGCCTAGTAATAATGGCATTTTATTTAAATATTTATGTACACATGCATGTAATTATGTACATATGTAAGTATATTCGCAATTTTTAGTATTTATTTTTATTTAAATTTTTAAATTCCTTATTCAAATGATAACTTGTGCAAGACTTAAGATGAATAATGCAAAAGAAATAAATAATAACATTATATGTATGTATATACTTATGTACCTATGCAGTTTTAGATCTTGATAACAACACAAGAAAATGTTCTTATCTGTTGTAGGAAAAAATTATCTACATATTCTTATTAAGACTACAAATATTTTGACGTTAATTAGTGTCTTCAGGTTACCTCAAGCAGATATTCAGTATTTAAGCACGATAAACAAATGAATGCTATGCTTTAAAATTTTAAGGAAATTCACTAGCCAGCCCAGGTGTATGAGTTCATCGTTTAAAAAAGTTCAGTAAAGTGAAAAGAAGGCTTCGGTATGGCGCACTGTGGACCTTGTTACGAGATGGCGGCCAAAAGTAATTTTTTTATGGTCACTGATTGACCAACTAAAACTCTAATATTTTTATTTTATTTTTTCTACCATAAAAAAAGATTAGTAAATTAGATACGGTCTGCTTAAAAAGGTTTGTGAATTGGCTACATCACAGTTGTTTGGTTGTAGTTTTGGAAACTTTTCAGTTAATGGTTTTTTTTTGATAAAAAATTCGTGATAAATAAAAAAAAACTTGGTGTAAACGGTATAGATTTTCATACAGATTTTAATTAAAATCTGCCAGATTTTGTGCAAGTGTAAAAACCCTATTAGTAAGCTTTTGATTTTCAAACATCTATATTTTTTTATAAGATATTGAATCGAAATAAATTCTGTATAACTAATTTATTTGTTAGCTATCAGTACTTAACAGAGCATAACTTCCACAGGTCAAAGGGAAAATATTATCACTTCTTTGTAGTAGAGACTTTGCTCTAAGCCGCTGTAGCCCATTGTACACCCGGACGATCCAACCGTGACCACCAGAACAATTTTTCTGGCACAAGGTCAACATTTTTTGCAAAATTTTAGTAAAATAGTTATAAAAATATTTTTTCTGTAATGCTATTTTTTGAAGTATTTTAGTTTTTTATCAAACCGCTTATATGAAAGACGGTTTTTAGATGAATATGCGTATTTCTAAATCATGCAAAGTTGGTCACAAAAATGACTTGCCTACTTAAAATAAACTAAATTTATATAATTAATGTCACAAATATACTTTGCTTTTTTAATTGATTTATCATGTTTATAAGGGTATGTATGTAAAAATCACTCTTCAGGTAGAAGTACAACGTCAAAAAGGATGCCGCAATTAGCAAAAAATTAACTAAAAGTCAGTATAATAAATTGCGGAAGCGAACCAATGAAAAGAATCCTGGGTTCCAGAGTATAGAGATTTAGTTGCTGTCAAAAAAGGATGCAGAAATAAAATTTCAAGATCTTGTTGAACACACTTCCGAACAGTTGTTAAATACACTAGATACTCATCGTTTGAAAAAAAAACTTTGAACTAGCAACATTACTTTAATTTCTAAATGGGGATGTGATGCGTCCTGTGCTCAGAGACAATACAAGCAGTGTATTGCCGAAAATTCATCAGATGCTGATTTGTTTATGGTATCTTTCGTTATATTGGGCATAACAAGAAGTTATACCGGCCCTGAACCGTCAACTAGTAGAGATAATTGATATATGGAAAAATTTAATCCTCATCAACAAAGTACTGCAGACCAATAAAATTTACATTCGGAAAAGAAACAAAAGATTTCATAACTGAAGAAGTCAAAATTAAAGTCCTTCAACCTGTAATATTTACAGTAGATGAGCAGGAAATCGAAGTAAGTTTTAAAATGTGTCTCACAAGGATTGATGGAAAAGTTGCACAAGCTAGCTTTAACTGATAAAAAAGCATCGTCAAGCTACATTATATGCCAATGGACATCAAGTCAATTAAGCCATCCCATTCCTGAAGATGATAGTTTTAAGGCACCATACGAATTTGGATTGTCCCCTCTCATGCTAGAATTCGTTTTATAGAGCACATTCTTAGATTAGGTTATGATTTGGATTTTGGTCCTTTAGGCGAAACAGTGAGAAAAAATAAGGAAAATTAAGAAAAAAGAAAGCAAAGAAAAAACTAAATTCAAGAAAAATATTTAGAATTAGGCCTAATGATCGATCAGCCAAACCAAGGAGAAGGAAACACAAATGATGGGAATATAGCAAGATTTTGTTATATATCCAGACGCTACAGCACCTATTACAGGTGTAGACTTGGAACTAGTACGACGCTTCAACATTATATTAAGAGTTCTAGCATGCAGCAGAAAGATAAGTGCAAAAAACTTTGGAGAGTACGCCAAAAAAAACAGCTATACTTTATATTTATAATGTTTTCTTTTTTTTATTTAAATACTCTTCTTCATTAAAACCTCTTTCTCTAAGGAAATTTTTAAAAAATTTTTGCATTTTGGATGTTCGCTTCTTAATAAACTAATTTTCAACTCAAGCTTCTTCAAAAACCAACCTTTGGCCCTTCGTACTAAAAATTTCACGGGGGGCAAAAGTTTGGCACTTTCTGAAAGAATTTAATTTTTTAATAAATATACGTCCATGTTCTGAAAAACGCAGCGTTTTCAAATCGCTTGCGGTTGTGAAAACGCAAAACGCTTTTCAGCATGTTCTGAAAACGAAGCGATTTGCTAGCGTTTTACGATTTTAATATAAATATGTGCACTTAATAAATTCCAAATATTAATATCAAAAGTTAAGAAAGAAATAACCAAATAAGGTATTTTAAAATTAACACCACTAAAATTACATTTTTTTCGAAGATCAATTGGATCAGCTGTTGGCATAAAACGCCAGTTCATAAGTAAACAATTGCGACAGGCAATTGTAAAAATCAAAGAAACTTTTTAAATTGCATATTTTTAATGAAAAAAGTTAAAAAATGTTACAATCTTTAGCTGAAATAAAAACAAAACATATTAAATTTAAATTGTACATCATTTCCTTTAATGTTTAAAGTGCAGGATTAATAAAATAAGCCAGATCGCTTCAGTATGTACAAGCGGTTTGAAAACGCCAAATTTCTGGCGTTTTTGTTTGCCAGAACACCTCTTTGGCGTTTTGAAATCGAAAAAATTTAGTTTTAAGCGATGTGCGTTTTTCAGAACACCTGCTTAGCGTTTTCCGATCGAAAACGCCAATTTTAAGCGATATGCGTTTTTCAGAACATGGGCGATAAGTTGTAAATGTGACATAAAATATAACGGTCTTATTCATAAAAATTCATTATTTCAGCTTTAATCTGTAAATTACTAATAAAACAGATTTTGCTTTATTAAGCTCTAATAAAAATGTGTATTCATAACTGATTAATATCAGTGAATTAACTATTAAACGATTTTGCTTTTGTGTAATTTAATGTTGGCAACATCATGTCACTTTCGCTCTTAATTTATGTTTACTGATGCATACAAAGAAGAATCGATTATCTAGGTAGTCTGTTAGAGTCGAATAAAATGGAAATAATTTAACAAAATGTGATTAAAATCTAACTTAAAATTATGTTTTTTAACTTTTTATTAATAAATAAAACTAAAAAATTTAAATGTTGTAAAAGATTGTATTTAAACACATTTATATTCGTCTGAGTACAGAGGTAGGCAAATACCCACTTTATTGTGGTCGGTAATGCATCACTATTTTGTTTTAATTTTAAAATGTTATTTTACATACAAGTGATGTAACGAATGTCAATTTTAGATATTCGCGAATACGAATACGAATATTTGAAACGATATTCGCGAATACGAATACGAATATTTTATGCAATATGATATATTAAAAAATTCTTATGAAAAAGGACTTCACACTCTTGTTGGCGTACTTTAAAGTTAATAAAAAGTCCCCAAAATTTTAATGATCGTCATTGAATAATATTTGAAAATGATACAAAGCACAAATTTCTATAAAAAAATTAATGTATTTGTACAAACTGAGATTTTTAGTCATTTATTTAAATTTCGTTTAGGATTTATGCATTTATTTATTTAATTTCCTTGGAAAAATATTCGTATTCGTATTCGACTGAATTTGGCGAAACGAAAAAAATCGCCAAAATAAAAAACTCGGTAAAATTAAAAAACGCCAAAAACCAAAAAAAAATCGCCAAAACGAGAAAAAATTGCTTATACTAACAAAATTCGCCAAAAATTAAAAAAACGCCTAAATGAAAAAATCACCAAAATCAAGAATATCGCTAGAACGAAAATAAATCGCAAAAAATTAAAAAAAAAACGCCAAAAACCGAAAAAAGTCGCCAAAACAAAAAATTGCATATGTGAAAAAAAAATTGCCAAATATAAAAAAATTGCTTAAATGAAACGAAAAATCGCCAAAATCAAAAAAATCGCCAAAAGGAAAGTAAGTCGCCAAAAATTAAAAAAAACGAAAAAACCGAAAAAATCGCCCAAACAAAAAAATTGCCTTCATTAAAACAAGTCGCCAAAAACTAAAAAAAAACGCCTAAATGAAAAAAATCACCAAAATCAAAAAATCACCAAAACGAAAATAAATCGCCAAAATTAAAAAAACCAAAAACCGAAAAAAATCGCCAAAACAAAAAAAATATTGCATATATGAAAAAAAATTGCCAAAAATAAAAAATCGCTTCAATGAAAAAAAAAATCACCAAAATCAAAAAAATCGCCAAAACGAAATATAATCGCCAAGATTAAAAAAAGCCAAAACCCGAAAAAAATCGCCAAAACGAGAAAAAAGTGTCAAAACTAAAAAAATTGCTACAAGAAAATAAAAACGCCAAAAACCGAAAAAATCGCCAAAACAAAAAAAAATTGCATATATGAAAAAAATCGCCAAAAAATAAAAAAATCGCCTAAATAAAAAAAAACGTAAAAATCAAAAAAAAAACCCAGAACGAAAAAAAACACCAAAATTAAAAATAACGTTAAAAACCGAAAAAAAATCCTATATGAAAAAAATCGCCAAAATTAAAAAAATCACCAAAATAAAATAAATCGCCAAAATTTAAAAAGCACCAAATTAACAATAATGCCAAAACCTAAATAGCTAAAGCGAGAAAAAAGCACCAAAACTAAAAAAATACCAAATTAAAAATAATGCCAAAAACCTAAAAACGAGAAAAAAACATCAAAACTAAAAAAGCACCAAATCAAAAATTACGAAAATGAAAAAAGCACTAAATTGGAAAAAAAATTAGCACTTAAATAAATCACTAAAATGAAAAAGCCAAAATGTCAAAAAACCGTCAAAATCAAAATAACACCAAAACGAGAAAAAAGCACCAAAACTAAAAAAATCGCCCAATTAAAAAAATGGCAAAACCAAACAAAAATCTGTGAAACGAAAAAAAGCACCAAAACTAAGAAAAGCACCAATTAAAATAAAACGTCGAAAACGGCAAAACTAAAGAAACCCCTATGAAAAACGCTTAAAACCGAAAAAAACCAAAAACGAAAGAAATGCCAAAATTATATTTTATATAGGCTAAAGTTCATATAGTATTACTACGGAACCCTTCGTGCGCAAGTCAGAGTCGCACTTTACTGAATTTATTTTTAGTAAATGGAAATGGAAATAAAATGTATCGCTAAATTACAGTCCTAACTATAAAGTTAAATAAAGAATATGTTCTGTTTCATTTCCCTGAAACCGTTCCTTTGAGCTCAAGAAATTCAAAAAAATTGTTTAGGAATAAACGTCTACATAATACCACTATATATACCTTTTCCAATGGGATGTTTAAATTGAGGAAATTAACAATTTTGCAAAATCAAAGATTATTAAATAAAAAAAGTTACATAGTTTACTTGGTATGGAGGTACAATACTAAAACTATTTTCAAAGTTCGAAGCTTAAGCGAACATTAGATCGAATCTCATGGCATCTGGGATATTCAATACTATTTTCATTTGATAATTTTGATATAACGGCATTATTTGTTTGTTTAGCTATAAGTGCAACAAACGAGTAACTTATTGATCAAGTATCAAGAATTACTCCTAATGCACCAAAATCGTATCTCAATAAATGCGCTTCATAATAAAACTTACTCCTCATGTACCTATATATAGATGTAATCGATTCCTTAATAATTGCATATGAACTTTTATCCAAACACCGAAGTATAAAGAGATGAACCATTTCTTTTTTGCTCTCCTGAAAACTTGTAAAAAAAACATATAGCACTCTTACTTGTTCTTTTTGTCAATTAAAGGGAATAAACAAGAAACATAGAAGAGAAAAATCACAGAAAATCTCATACAAGGGCCGAAAAAATCAAAATAATATTCTTTACAATTGTTTATCAAACGCTTAAAGTATGCTAGAGGCTACATTAAAAATTTCGAAGTTATGAAACGTTTAATAGACTGTTAAGCATTTATGAATAGTCTTTTTCGATTTGTGCTTATTAATCTGTTATGAAGCTGTTATGAAGCGTTTATGAATAAGACGGTAAGACTTTGTGCACCTAGTGTACAAAGAAAAGGAGGCATGTTGATAATAATAAAAAAACAAGTGGAAAAATCGTACGTTCGCGACCCGTACGTTCGTACCCGGCAATTAAGCCAATTAAACAAAAACCAGTAGAGATATTTTATTGTGTTAATAATTGATAGAGAGCTACATTAATACATTTTTAAAATAAATTAATCACTTTCCATTATTCTGTTGCATTTCGCAGATTTTTACATTTCACTACTGTCAGCCAAAGTTCACTTCTATTTTTCGTACGTTTGTGACCACATGTTCATAACTATTAATTTGAAACCTTAAGCTCGAGGTTCCAAAATGCTATTAAATCGCAAAAAAATGCTTGCAAAAGTTTTGTTTTCTATAATTTTGTACATCAAAAGCGTACGAACGTACATTCGCCCATATATTTATTTAAGTGATTTTAAATTATTTTAGCATATAATTTTTACAAAAAGTTGTATGTTTCACAAGTGCTTGTTGTCAATACTAAAGTAAGATTAAACCACCACGATTGGCCGCTTAAACTAGCAAGTAAACCCAAAAAAAAACTACGCAAAAGTTGCAAGTGAAGATTAAGGTTGAACTCAAAAAGTTCAAGTTAAAGATATTTTTTTATATGTCAATTTTTTACTAAAGGCTTTAGTAAAATCGAGCCTTATTTTATATTTTGTCGTAAGCGACAAAAGAAGAAGGTTTTTTTAAATATTCAAACATGTTTTTCAGTGTTGTCAACTTTGAAATTTCAAAACGCACCAAAATGGAGAAAAAAGTGCGCCATTTACAAAAAAACGCACCAAGCTTAGAATTTCTTTTTTTTTATTTTAAAATGTTTATTGAATTAATAATTTTGCATAAAAAAATATAATATGTATTATATTTTTGTAAATGAAAATTTCTTTTGAGATTAATTTAACTGTCGGAAAAATAAAAAATATTTTTGGATTTTTTCATATGTAATATACTGAATACCTCGACCTAAGAAATATATGACTTATACAAGTAATTAAGGGCACACACATTAATTTATAAAAAATTATAAGTTTTTGTACATTAGTTTTATAAATTCTGCTTAAAACTTTAAAAAAAGAGATCAAAAATTAATTATTCCAAATTAATAAAGCTAATATTTTCATCATTATTGTTATCATTGGGTCATAAAAAAGATTTCATTTCAAATTGTGATGTTTTGTAAACATCATTACTATTAATATGGTAATTAACACTATCAGGAAGTTGGTAAAAGTTTCACTTAAATTGTCGCTTACGATAAAATTTTACAGCCCGTATCTTAAAAGTTATCAACAATTTTGGCACTTTGATAGTTAATAGTGATAAAGAAGTATATTTTAGATAACATGTCGCTTACGATAAAATAGAAAATAAAGCTCGAAATACTATCTTTTTGAAATAAATTATTAAGAATAGATTTTTTGCTAGTATGTACACAGTGTACAGTGAATTCATAAACATAATAGTGCACCGGCATAATGGTATGTACCGGTAATACCAATACGGAAATAAAAAGATATCGATACCGTTAACGCTATCGTAATATAAAATGTAATTATTCCAGTATTAATACCGACACCGCTATTTATTTGTATTCGAATATCTCGAAATGGGTTATCCATAAATTGAATTTTTTTTTCAATAATTAAACTTCTTTCTTTATCTATGAAAATGTGATAAACAAACAACAAACAAACAAACAAAGTATTTTCAAGAATTTATAAGTTTTTGGTGTCGGTGGACCGTATCGCTCATTTACTCAAACATCGTCATAACAACAAAAAATGAGTTTGAAGTTTTCAATTTACTACACACAACTTAATGGAAAAATAAAATTTTATTTAGCTTTCAAGAGTTGAGTAAATAAGATATTTGTATGAAATTTTTACACAATATGAAGAACGATACCTATAAGGAAAAAATTCTATTTTTTAGTTATAACGTTCCTTGAATAAATGAGGCATATGTATGTAAGTATATACATCATATGCATTATTAACTTACCTTTCATGATATGTCCATATACTCTCTTACAATGTAAGTTTATTAAAAAAAGACAATTATCGCTTATGTACTATGCAAATACATACATATGTATGTACATACCTAGCCACATACATACATATATGTGTATGTATAACACCTATACCTTGAAATTGGTTATTTATAACATATTACTCTACCAAAAAAAAAGGAACGTTCAGTTTATTTTTAAACTAGCAACACGGGAACTTTCAAATTGCGTTTCAGATTTGAACACCGGATTAAATTAAGCATAGTTTTTAAAGTAATTATTTCAAAATTCATTGAAGAAATTCAAATATGCAACTGATTTGAGTTTCGAAACAGTGAATATGCGTGCGAATTTGAAGAACGAGCGAAAGTGACTAGAGGCAGTAAATTCTGCAGTGTAGAATATATTAAGATCCACATTACTTTAGGTACATATGTATGTAAATATGTACATATAATCGTGAGTTTTGTTTCGTTTAGCTTATTTTAATAATCGAGTGTTTATAGCCAATTACAAAAAGTAGGTAGGTATGTATTAGAGGTCTGCGTAAAAAGTAGGGTATTCAATCGATTAACGGTTAACCGGTTAATTGCTACCCGATTAACTGATCGGTTAATTTAAAATCAGCTTTTTTCGGTTAACAACTAAACCGGTTAATTTCAGTCGATTAACCTATTAATCGACGAAACAAATTTTTTCATATATTTTAGTATTACAACTTATTTTTTGTGTGAATAATTATTTGTTTGGTCTCATTTACAACACGTGAGTGTTTACAAATTTATTTTCACACAAACAAAGAAGTATGTTCAGTAATCCTAACTAAAGTAAAACTTCAAAATCTTTGGACATGGCTATAAAAGAGTTTAACTAGAGACTCTGGTACTCTAACTAGAGGGAATTATTACGATTTTATTTAATAATATAATAAAAGCCACTAGTACTGTTGCCAACGATTTAATTAAGAATTAGATTTAATGAGAGATAGTACAAAACGAAAACTAAGAAATTCAGAAATTAACTTTTTGGCGGAATATTCGTCGCTGAGCTCTGTCATTATGAGTCATCTGATGACCAGGCAACAGAAGGAACTATCGATAGTATTACAAGAAATGTTCTAAAAAAATTAACCGAATTAGTTAAAGAATTATTATGTGTGTTTTTGGTTTTACTAATAAACTCAAATTAATAAATATTTTATGCACTTTTATTTGTTTAAAACACTTGATTTATGGAAAAATTTTATTAATTGGTTAACCAGTTAATACCAAAATTAACCAATTAAGCAAAAACATCGATTAATTAATCGAGCAATTAACCGATTAAAGCAAAAACCCGATTAAATGATTACCCTAGTAAACAGTCTTGAAATGTATATACGTCTTGTTTTTTAAATGTATTTTCGTGCCAATAAACCAATAATAAATACTGTCCTATCACACCCAGAGCACGATGGATGCATTGGTGTTCGTGTATATGAGTGTCTACAGGCAATGTAAGGAAGTAGTGTTCAGAGAATGCCAATAAAAAAATATACATAAGTAAAAAGTCTTAATTTTAGCAACTGCGTATATGTATAATTGTAGCACAAACAATTTGTACGCTCACATATTTTCTCTCAAACAACTATGTATGTTTATACAAAAAACGAAACTACGCTACCACAACTATGCACCCATGCGTATGAAGAAGCAAGCATCACAAATTCTTCAGCCACGAAGTATTTTCTTCTTTACTCCTATACCTGCAATAACTGAATGAAATGTAATGCCAACATTGTTGTTTAGCGTTTGTTTTAGAAAAATTCACTGCAGTAAAGCATTTGAAAAATCCCTTGAAAGTTCTTTTAAATGGTCTTTTGCAGGGGTCTAGTATGTATGCGCATATGTATATACATACATATATACATATGTATGCAGGTGTATGTGTATTTATAATGCAACCTTTGTCGTTTTCCTATTGTAGTCCGAAAGATTTGCTTTTGGGTTCTTGTAAATTATTTCTTAAATTTTTTCTTGTTTTTTATTTTATAATTTCTCTTTTAGATTGTGAAGTAAAAAAAACAAAGAACTTCGTACTTGCATATTTACGTACCTACATACCTATGTATGTATGTATGCATGTATGTATCTACATACATACATACTATAGGTCTGCACAGATATAACTGTTTGCAGCGTTTCAGTTACTAGTCATAACTTATCGGTTGCAGATTTGAGGATTTATCATCATTTTGAAAATTTTTGGTGCACAACATAGCAAAATGACGATTTGACGATTTTTTCCTTAAAATTTACGATTTTTTAAGAGTCCAAATATGGCAGTTTTGTTTGAAAAAATCGACTATTACATTTCATGTATTACATAAGGCCGGGATACACTATCCTACAAAGTCGTCCGATCTACGAAAAAAATACATCAAAGTTTCTTTAAAAATTTCGCCCATCGAAAGTACTGAGATAAGAACTTACTGGACACAACTTATCAATATTTTTCATAACTGTACCAAGGAAGGGAGCAAAGGCGTTAGAAGAAGAGAATTGTTTCAATTTCACAATTAACGTAATCTACACGAAATTCTGAGGAAATTCTCAGAACAAACTACGTATCTTAAATCAATCCCTATTCTGCGCCTCTCGATAAGAAAATTTATGTATTTCCTCTTTTTTAGAAAAACGACTTTTTTTAAATTACGATTTTTCAAATAGAAAAATTTATGTACAGAAATACATGCTACTAAATTCGAATAATTATTCTTCCTCCCACGTACGTAATCTCTGCTTTTAATTTTTTCGCGCCCCACCGTGAGATATGAGTATATCTATAATATTTGGTTCCCTATTTTCATCTTTAAAGTCAATGACTTTAAATAGGGCAGGCAGGAGCTAAAAAAAGAAGCAACTCAAGAAGAGTAAATACATTTTCATGTCGAGAGGCGTGGTATAGGTTTTGACCTTAGACGCATGGTTTATTCGCAAAATTTTCTTAGAATTACATTTAGATTTTCTTTTTTCTATAAGATGTTTTATTTAAATTAATTTTGATTTAGCCGATTTTTCTGAAGATTTTTCGAGTATAAAATGACGATTATCTTATAGTTTATCGGGATTTCGACTATTTTTCGATGATTTTATCTGACAGAACCGGGTGCAACCAAATCAGTACCACCCTTTTTTCTTCTTTGCTCTCTCTTTCATAAATTCAGACTAGAATCAAGAAATACAATCGAGTCTAAAACATGACTAGTAACAGAAGCTCTGAATAACATACAGTATCTGTACATACCAGAACCAACACACGTAAAACTGGTGCAAACAGTTATACCTGTGCAGACCTATAATACATGCATACCGTTAGAAGAATTGAAAACCGCCCTATTTAACTAAAATTGTGTTTTCACCAGTCTGGGGAATCAAAGTACTTTATTGCAATGTAAGTACATATATAGTTAGTCATAAGCAGGGCAAGGATTTTCATGCAAATGCATGTTTTCCCTTAACCCTGATAATGGCAAGAACAAAATACTTTGTTAGTGCATACTTTGCTGAAAATTCATATTTTTGAAAAATTTGGCCATAAATGCATATTTTTGTTCCATATTTCAAAAAATATTATTGTTTAGAAATTATTAATGCATAACTGTGTTTTGGAAAATTTATTCGTTTGAATTGTTGTAGAATTATAGAACAATTGTACAACCACACATCACACCATATTTAATGGAAATTGTCATTTTGATGATTTCAAGAGGAAATAGTCTGCTATTAAAGCCGAAAGCAGTGAAACAGTTCTGCAGAAGCTTGGTATTATTTGTAAAAATGTTACAGATTATTGCATGCCTCGATCAGCTCTGGTTGTTTTGGTGCCAACTAGCTCATACGCACCTAACAGGGGAAGTTCCAACCTACAACCAGACAGAGACAAGAACAAATAAAAAACTGCATTACTAATACACACAACTAACTCGACAACAGGGAAACAAATTTTTGGAGGAAAAACTAGGTGTCATGTTCCTTGCCCTCCCAACCTGGGACATACATTTCCTCAATCTAATTTATTGTTGTGCCCCCGAAAATCCACACACACTCACCTTAAAATTGGCCTCACATTTTCCTCACCCAAAAAGAAATAAATTTAGCACGTCAACATATTTGTTCGCACACTTGCGCTAATCACATATTTTTAATTGAAATTTATTTTGTTACTATACCTAATGTTTCTTTTATCTAACTATATATATATGTATTTGAATAATGCCTTATTAACTATACAATTTGTTCGACCTACTAGGGCTAATTAAGTAATACACAAACTCGATATTTTTGCGTTTTATAAATTCGAGCGGTCTGTGGACCAAAAATTTTTTAAATCGATTCTTTTAGATTGTTTTGATCGTATTAGTAAATTTCACTGAAAAAAAAATGAATAAAATAAAATATCTTTTACTACACATGGATGTTCACGCCTTCCCACTGGGTATTTCTTTTATACAAATAAAGAAAAACTTACTGACCTAATTATTACTTAGGCTAATACATAACCTACTTTTGCTATTGCCTAAAGGATCAAAATATGCTCGTTATCTTTTAACTTCCGAATTGCCAACACAAGATTACCCAGTTTCCTTCCTATTTAGAACTTGTACTTCTGTTTAAACTTTCCTTTTGTGTTACTCTATTCGCCTACCTAAAGGAGCTCTCTTAGGTGACCTAATAGTCCTTTTGCACTTTTAAGGACCGCACAAATATTTCATATTTTTTTAACAAATTCTAAAATAAGCAAAAACTATTTCGGGCGCGAAATTTCAACCGGTATATATATATATATATATATATATATATATATATATATATATATATATATATATATATATATGTGTATATACTCAATTATATCTATATATGTATGTATATTGATATCTATACATATATACATACCCAATAAGAACTCAAAAAATTAAAATTCAAGCACTTGAAATTTAACTGGAATTCAAAAAATTTTTCAAGTAATATTCAAGTATGAAAATATTTGGAAATAAAAAATCAAACAACATACAACATGTTCAAACCTTGTGAAATAAGTAATTTATTTTTTAATAAAATTGAAATTATGATGAAAAATATTAAAAATATATAAAAAATTGGGGTTTTAAAAAACAAAAAGTGTTCAAAATCGTGAAAACAAGAGTGAAGGTAAATATGCATAAAGTAATTATAAGAAAACTTGTCGATTGCATTTTCCTTTCTATTTTAAACGCACTGTTTTTGAAGCTTGAAATATACTTGAATTCAATTGTAATACAAGGTTGAATTACAGTATAATTCTAGGCTTGAACTGAACTGTAATACAATTGAAATGTTCGAATTGAATTCAAGTACCCATTTCACTGGAGAATGCTATTGAAATAAAGTGTAATTCAAGCATAATTCAATCCTTGACAATTGAATATTGGACTTTAATAACAATTGTTTTACACTTGATTTCAAGCAAAATTGCTTATTGGGTACATAAGTATACGTACAATTGCTTATTGGGTATATACGTATACTTATGTACCCAATAAGCAATTTTTCTTGAAATCAAGTGTAAAGCAATTGTTATTCAAGTCACATATTCAATAGTCAAGGGTTGAATTATGCTTGATTTACACTTTTTTCAATAGCATTTTCCAGTGAAATGGGAACTTGAATTCAATTCGAACATTTCAATTATATTACAGTTCAATTCAAGCCTTGAATTATACTGTAATTCAAGCTTGTATTACAATTGAATTCAAGTATATTTTAAGCATCAAAAACAATGCTATTAAAATAAAAAGGAAAATGCAATCGACAAGTTTTCTTATAATTATTTTCTGCATATCTACTACCTTCACTACTGTTTTCACGATTTTAATAACTTTTTGTTTTTTTAAAAATCACTTTTTTACACATTTGTGTATCTGATATTTTTCACCACAATTTTAATTTTACTAAAAAATAAATAATTTATTTGACAAGGTTTGAACATGTTGTATGTTGTTTGATTTTTTATTTGAAAATATTTTCAAACTTGACTATTACTTGATAAAATTATTGAATGCAACTTTGTTTCCAGTTAAATTTCAAGTGCTTGAATTTAAATTTTTTGAGTGCTTATTGGGTATGTCTCAAACGGTTTCGGTTTCTATAAAAATTTTCTTTCGTTTAGGCACTAACAATTACACTTTTTACATAAAAACTGTTTCTTTCTTATTTACCTATGTATATAACATTTAATCAAACACTTAACAAAAAAAACTTAGCGGTGCCTTATTTACTTATCTTTTTTTTAATTTTTCTTTACATATATGTATAAACGTATCTGGACACGGATCTTTGGCGGAAAAAATGCAGCGTATGCAAATGGTTTATAT
This sequence comes from Tachina fera, assembly GCA_905220375.1. Classification (NCBI taxonomy): domain Eukaryota; kingdom Metazoa; phylum Arthropoda; class Insecta; order Diptera; family Tachinidae; genus Tachina; species Tachina fera. Next base: position 69,037,576 of record LR999964.1, read on the forward strand.
GTTTGGCGAACTGTGATTTCGCGCCACTACGTTTGGGCGTCAAATTCACCAGGGCTTTCCCTTTAAAAATATACGTTGTGGGTGACTTACTTTGATCCGGCTTTACTTTTTATGGTCTTTACACTTCACCTTGTCTCACCAGTTGCCCACACTTGATAAATTTTTTCCTTTATATGTTGACACTCGTCCACTCCAATAATATTTGTCTACTTCAAACCTCTACTAGTACGCTAACGATTCCCATACAATTTAAGTCTTTATTCTCACTCTATGTAACGTGCTTAGTGGAATCAAATCCCTTTATTTATCTTTGGCTGGTTCACACGGGCATAATTACGTAGCCATAACACTACAATTTGCTGGCGATTCAGTGGCACCAATGGTTTTGTATTTGGCATAATTTTTCAATCAGCTACCACCGCGCATTAGCAGCACAATTCAGTATAGACACTCGGACTCTGAGGAGTTTTAACAACTGCCTTTTCGGAAGTCGTCACGCAACAAGATTTAAAAAACAAATCTAACAGCTAGTATTCAATTCATTGTAATGGTTGAGTTACATAAATAAATATATAACATTATATTCAAATATTCATTTAAATTTGAGCCGATTACATCCAAAGACATTACAAGCCGCAAAAGGTTTCTAAGAACAAATTGATTGAACTTCACATTCGAAAATATAAAAAAATTTAATTTTAAATGAAAATATATCTGTGGCAGTAAGGAAAACGTGCTTAAGTCATATTTTACTGTTTTGCAGGAGAGCACTTTTAAGTGTTCAAGTCGATTTTCAGAAATTTATTTATTTTACATTTAAATTTTAGAAATTCTCACAAAAAATTACACAAATTCCTAAAGATTTTTGCCTGAAGTACTTTCAAATATGCAGATTGTGGAGGTAGCATTAACTCGAAATCAGCTTATCTTGACTTAAGCACTTGTTCCTTTTTTCCACAGATATATACGAGTATAACAACACTTTTCTTTTTCTATTTACGTATCGCTCCTATACTGCGACATAAACATATCTCGACAAATGTGTTTGGAGTTAATAATGCAGAAAAAAATCGTTATATCACACGAGTATTTAATCTTGCATAAAAATGTAATATAAAGACTTGTACACGCTCTAGGGATGCCAAACGGGAAATTCCGAATACCGAAATCGCGGGATTTGTACAATTCAAGCCCGGGTTTTCAATTTCGGGATTTCTTAGCAATTCTTATATAAAAACCATTTATAAAGTAAAATTTTCGTTGATTTTATGGTATTTTTTTATAAAATATAAAAGTCCCATACAATTTTTTACGTGCAGTTTTAACAATTTAGTGACTTTTCGTGACATATTTCTTATAAAGTAACAACAAGAGCAAAATAAATTAACTATTTTTTCACTGTTATTTTCATCGAAGGTGCTACAATATACAACTAAGAATTATTTTGAAAACAAAAAGAAGCAAATGAGCTTTGGAAGGGAAATAAATTCATAAGTTTGACAAATTTTTTCTCTTCTTATTCTATATTATGAGGGCAATTATGAAAAAAAATAAAAAATTAGCACTTATCTACTTTTCGCTAACAATTGAGTACTATTGACAGCTCCTTACAATTGAAGTAGAATACATAGAATACAAGGCAAGTGCAAACTTTTTGTTGTCGGGTTGACGTAAACGTAAGAAATATTTACCGAATAGTGCGTTACGGTTTTCAAAAAGTCTATAGATATGTATGTATGTTCGTTTTTATTAAGATTATAGAAAAAATTGTTCATATACTGAAAACAAAAACAAATGTTCATATTTAGTTATGGGTTTCAGTATAAATTCTCTAAAATGCACAAAATTTGTTATTAAAGTAATATTTATTAAAAAAATAATTTATTTTACCAAAATATGTTAGTCCCGAAAATCCCGAGATCCCGAAAATCCCGATATTTTCAGGATCGGGATTTAAAAATCCCGAATCCCGGGATTTCCAAAAATTGATCCCGATTGGCAACCCTAACACGCACCTCTTGAGAAAAGATATTATTTTATATCTTTATTATAAATAAATAAATAAATAATCGCTTTATTAGTATTATCAATACTTTTCATATACATTACATTACAATTAGTTTATAACATTTTCTCTATTCAATTAAATTTTACAAAATTAACAATGTGTCTTCTAAATATACTAGAATTATTTTCGAATTTTACATAATTTGGTAGGGAGTTGTAAAGGTGTAGACCTTTGTAAAAAAGCGATCGCTGCATCGATGTTGTTGATACTCTCTCAATTCTAAAGTGGTCCATATTCCTTAGATTGTACGGTTGAGCCTCTCTCACATATACTATTTGTTCAGTTAGGTACTCTGGTGCTTCTCCCCTTCTAATTTTTTGAATGAAAGTGATAGTGTTAAGTTTTAGTCTTTGTTCAATGGTGAGCCATTTTAAGGATTCCAGCATGAGACGAATAGATGTATATCTGTTGCACTTCAATATAGTTCTCATTGCCTTATTTTGTAGTTTCTGAAGCCGTTCAATCTGATTTGTTGTGCAGCATGTAAATAATATTGTTGAGCCGTATTCGAAATGTGGTTTTATTATAGTATTATATATCTTTATTGCGGTTATAAGTGAAACTTGTTTTCTGACTCTTTTAAAAAAACTATTTTTTTTGCCGATTTTTTTACAAATATAATCAATATGGTTTTTAAATTTTAAATCTTTATCAATAATAAAGCCTAAATATTTTATTTGATTAACCTTCTCTAAAATTTGATTATTTATTTTAAAAATTTCATTGCTGTTTGTATTTAATTCCATAATTTTCGTTTTATTTTCGTTCAGTTTTAGCTTATTCATGTTTAGCCAAACGCTTACATTTTCCATATCTTGTGTAAGATTGTGATAGCATTCGGTGTAAGTTTCTCCTTCCGTGAAAATAAGTGTGTCATCAGCGTATAATACTACTTCGCATTTGTTCAATATGTTTGGCATATCATTATTTACATATTTAGATTTTTGAGTTACGCGTGATTCACGCGTGACACTATAAAACCACGCCATTTGCAAATTTCTAGTAATGATGGAGGAGATTGACACAATGGGTTACATTTTTAATAGAAAACTATAATCTCGAACTCAATTATGATTAAGCCACGTAAAAAAATATTAAGAAAAAAACTGCCCCCCTTATTTTGGTCCTGGCTACGCCCTTGTACCCTTGGCATTTTTGGTTCCGTTTGGAACACAGAGTCCAAGAAAAACAATACCAAACTTTTCCGGCAATAAATAAAAATTTTATATGATAATAAAAATGGACTAATGTGTTTACGAGTAATAGTTAAATATGTATGAAATTGTAATTTTATAAATGTTAGATAAGGCGGTCCGCAATATATGTGACACATGAATATGTATGTATGCACACTTGTATGTTTTCATACAAACATACATATCTACAATGTTAACACACTTTAAGTAAATATTTAAGTAATCATTTCCTAGTTGATCTCTTAATCGTTATTTTTCTAGCTAAGTGTACATACATGTACATACATTTGTATGTATGTACGTATATCTCTCAGATTTTGTATTACTTATCTGTAGGTAAGAATAAGTAGATCGAAATCGGATAAGCCTTCTACAGAAATTAAGACATATGTGCATTAGCAGCGCTGCCAACTATTTATAACCAAAACGCACTATTCCCCTTCGGAAAACGCACTACAACGTGCTAAGTTGCAGCATTGTCAACTGTTTATAGTCAAAATGCGCTATTTTCCTGCGTGCTAACCTACCATTTACACATGAAAATAATTGCAAGAAAGTAGCAATACAAAAAATTTTTTTTACTACCCCACTCACATTTTCAACGATATTTTCCAGAAAGTAAATTTTTGATGTTTTCAGAAAGTAAAACTAGTAACTAGCGGGTAAAGATTTTTACAAAAATTTCATATTTACTTGTACTAAAAATATTGTTGGATAAAATAAATTAGCTCCCCAGCTAAAAAAATTATATATGGTCCATATATTTTTAATATATGAATGTATATAACTATATATGAATATGTATGAATTCATGTATGGAAATATATGGGATTATGCATGGCAAAACTATTATATATGAACTAATATATGGACTAATATATGAAATGTATTATAACATATGAGCTCATATATGAAAATTTAATTATGAAGCTCTTCATATGTGGATCCACATATAAATATAAGATTATATATATTTAGCCATACAAGAATGTATACATACATGATATCTCACATAACATCGTTTTTGCAATCAAAAAAGCTTGGAATTTTATCACTGCTGAATTGGAAATCCATTAGAAAATACATACGGTATGCAAAGTTTATATGCGTATATTCAACGTTTAATAAATAAAAACTTTTTATTACAAAAACAACCATTCTTGTATGATTTTATACATTGTGGCCCCATTTAATATATCAAATAATCAAAAGGATAATCCAGTCATTAATTTTATAGAAAATAACAAAATTCTCTAGATAATAAACAAAGTTCATATTACTGTATTGAAAACTATTGTTAGAGGGATTATTTTTTCTTTTATAACTAATTGCATTAGTTTGTAGTCTGATTTCTTAAGCTAAATGTTATGTACGAATATGATTTATGTGTTTTTTTAAATAATTGATTCTCCTTTTGATGAATGAAATGACTTTTAGTTCGTTTTGAATTATTTGTCTAAACAAATGTTTCATTAAATAAAACCTCTCTCTCAAGTCTAAAAAAAATTAATATTAGTAATTTAATTTATTGCACAGCAGTGCGCTTTTGTGAATCAAGAGTGTATGAACATGAACTTTGCTTACTGTGCAGGGAATTTACACATCCATGTATGAAAATGTATGAATATATATAATCATATATGCCCATATACCCTCATTTTTCGGATCCAAAATATATATTTGATATCATATATGCTCCATACATATTTTTTTAGCTGGGTCTTTATTTGATCGGAAGTTTGATTAAATTTTAATATACTTAAATTGTCGAATAGTTTTGTGATTCAAATGCTTTTTAGACTTCAGCTAATAATAATACTAACCCTCATAACTAAACAAGAGCGGCAAACGTTGCGTTAGCAGCAGGGTACGCATTTTCAGTACATTTAAATGTAAAAATATTATTTGATTGCACTGAAAATACGTACCCTGCTGCTTACGCAACGCTTGCCGCTCTTGTTTAGGTATGAGGGTAATATTTAAGAAATTTATTATTTGGCATAATTAACAATATAATTTCTTTGCATCATTATACGAGTTTATATTTTTAGTTGTGAAATATCAAAATATTCGCCATTTATGATATTTAAATGTGTTTTTAATTTTCACCATAGTCAAGGAAATTTTATTTGCGACAGATGAATCACTACCCAGCTAAAAAAATTATATATGGTCCATATATTTTTAATATATGAATGTATATAACTATATATGAATATGTATGAATTCATGTATGGAAATATATGGGATTATACATGGCAAAACTATTATATATGAACTAATATATGGACTAATATATGAAATTTATTATAACATATGAGCTCATATATGAAAATTTAATTATGAAGCTCTTCTATGCCATATAAGAATGTATGCATACATGATATCTCGCTTTTGCAATAAAAAAAGCTTGGAATTTTATCACTGCTGAATTGGAAATCCATTAGAAAATACATACGGTATGCAAAGTTTATATGCGTACCCTCAACGTTTTAAAAAAGAAAAACTTTTTGTTAAAAAAAAACATTCTTGTATGATTTTATACATTGTGGGCCTCATTTAATATATCAAATAATCAAAAGGATAATCCAGTCATTAATTTTATAGAAAATAACAAAATTCTCTAGATAAGAAACAAAGTTCATATTACTGTGTTGAAAACTATTGTAAGACGGATTATTTTTTCTTTTATAATTAATTGCATTAGTTTTTAATCTGATTTCCTAAGCTAAATGTTATGTACGAATATGATTTATGTGTTTTTTAAATAATTGATTCACCTTTTGATGAATGAAATTACTTTTAGTTCGTTTTGAATTATTTGTCCAAACAAATGTTTCATTAAATACAACCTCTCTCTCAAGTCAAAAAAAAATTTATTTTAGTAATTTAATTTATTGCACAGCAGTGCGCTTTTGTGAATCAAGAGTGTATGAATATGAACTTTGCATACTGTGGAGGGAATTTACACATACATGTATGAAAATGTATGAATATATATAATCATATATGCCCATATACCCTCATTTTTCGGATCCGAACCATATATGGGATATCATATATGCTCCATACATATTTTTTTAGCTGGGTAACCAATTTTAAAATTTTATCAGAGTTTTGGCTACTAGAAAATTGTTAAATTTATAAAAAAAGGAAGAAAAATGGTGAACTGAAATGTTGTTATTCGTTTTTTCATTTATAAAGACTTGTCAAAGAACGTTAAAATTATTGCTTTTTTGCTTTACATTTGTTAGAGCTTTTTTATTAACAGATTACAACTCTTCTTGCAAAGAATTGTTATAATTGTTTTTAAATTTTAAAATTTTCTTACCTTCTTCAATGTAAAGTACATTTGCTGTATTTTTAAACAAGATAATTTTGTTAAAGTAAAGCTTAAAACCCGACGCTTTTCTGTCGATTTCGGTTTCGGGTTTTATGGGTTAAAAACCGCGGTTTCGGTTTCGGTTAAACCCGAACGTCAATTCCTATCGCGGTGCATTTAAATTGTCATTCAAATAATTGGAATTTTTTTTTCTTTTTTTCGAATGAACAAAACTTTTTATTTTAGTCCTCGTCCATAGAGTGAAACATTTACTGCAAAACATTTGAGTTTGTAGACGAGAGGGGAAAGAGGAATGACAAAGGCTACTTTGTTTCATGTACATGAAGTTCTTGTTGAGTACGTGATTCTCGCCTCATTCTCACGAATGCGGTTTCAAAAGAGAAACCAAAAATGTTTCGCAGCAAATGTTTCACTGTATGGACGAGGACTTAGTAATTAAGAATAGCTCTTGTCAGCGAGTTCTTGGCAATTTCCCAATTACTATCCTTGTTTTTTTTGTGCGCTAGTGGTGATAATTCCCCTCCTGGTCACTGCCTTTTAGGACAGAGGAAGTCATACCATTTTACACACAAACGATATGTGAAAAATAGATTTCAAGTTTTCATTATCATTCTGTCTTTTTACTCATTTTGTAAGCTATAAAATAATGGGAGTTTTTTCAGGCATTTTAAAAAATGGAATTTTACCAACAAAAGAAAAAACTTTTAAAAGGTATTCATTTCAGTTTTTTTCCTCCTTGGAAAAATGGAAAAATGTAATTTTTGACAACAAGCACAGGGGAAAAAAATTTAAACATTTTTTTTTAAATTTTTTTTCCTGTGTTTGTTGTAAAAAATTACATTTTTCCATTTTTCCAACGAGGAAAAAAACTGAAATGAATACCTTTTTAGTGTATAAAACTAGCATTATACCAGTATTTTATATGCTTTTCCTACAGGGTTCAGCGTTTCTCCATCTGTTCTAAAGAATTTGACATTTTTGGAAGGAAAATTTTAAGATGATGTATTGTAAGACACTTTCATTTCCTAAAGAAAAGATATTCAAATGAATTTATTTATTCTAAATCAATATTTAACAATTTATCCTCAGAGTTCAGCATCATAAAAAAATTTATGACAGCCAAAGTCACTTTAATTGCCACATCCAAAAAATAATTTTTTTTGTAAAAAATTCTAATTTTCGACCACTTCTGGATGTATGGAGCACTAGCACTAGGTATTCTCTTAGAAACAATCAAAGTTCTTATCAAATACTTGATAATTTCTTTATATACATACATATAACAAAAAAATTAAGACTACTATTTTTAACAAAATATAGACATTTTTCTCATATTTTTCAAAAAATTTAAATGCAAAATTATTTCTTTCTAAAATTTTGTAGATATCAAAACGATTTTTTTTCGTGTGAATTGGAATGAAGTTTTCTTTTAAAAACAATAAAACCACACGATTTCTGCTAAGTAATAAAGAAGTTATGTACTAACCAATAAAAAATAAATTCCGTGAAGTGCGACTTTGACCCGCGCCCTAAGAGTTCCGTACGGGCACGAGATATGTGATTCAATGCGAACAATATAAACTATAGTTTTGGCATTTTTTTCGTTTTTGGCGGTTTTTGTTAATTTTGGCGTTTTTTTCATATAGGTGATTTTTTTTGGTTTTGGCGATTTTTTTAGTTTTGGCACTTTTTTTTCGTTTTGAGGATTTTTTTCGGTTATTGGCGTTTATTTAAATTTTGGCGATTTTTTTATATTTGGCGATTTTTTTTTAATTTTGGTGTTTTTTTTTCATTTGGCGATTTTTTTTCACATAAACAATTATTTTGGTTTTGGCGCATTTTCGCGTTTTGGCGATTTTTTCGGTTTTTGGGGTTTTTTTCATATCGGCGATTTTTTTTTCATTTAAACGATTTTTTCGAATTTGGCGATCTATTTTAGTGCTAGAATTTTTTTTTGTCGATTTTTTTCGATTTGGCGATTTTTTTTTTAAATTTGTGGCGATTTTTTTCAGGTTCTGGCGATTTTTTTCGGTTTGGCAATTTTATAATTTTCGGATATTTTAGTTTTACCGTTTCTGAAAATTTCAAGAGTTTACCTCTTACCTCTTACATGAGATTTTAACATTTTTCGTCGCTCGTTTTGGAGTACCCTTTATTTTCTAATTCTCATGTATTTGTTGTTGTAGTGGCCAAGGTTCTACATACTCTGTCCAAATTTCAGGTCCGTAGCTCTTACGGTTCCTGAGAAAATACCGTGTGACGGACAGACGGAGAGCGTAGCGAAAACAATAGGGTTTCTTTTTTCACCTTTGGTGTACGGAACCCTAAAAAAGCAATGTGAGTCCGATCAAAGTAGAGATGTGTAAACATCTAGTAATGAAAAATTTTTTAAAGTTGAAAGTACTTATGCTTTTGGTATATTTTTTAAGTTAATCAATTCAAAGTACCTATCAAAACTTTCAATATTGTAAATACATAGGAATTTGCTGGTTTTGGTATGTTTTATTTAACTTATTTAGTTAGTAAATGGGCACACTGCAGTATATATGTACTGCATTAAAAATAGAAGTAAATTTACTGATTACTGAAAAATTCAGTAAATTTTTGTATGAAAAAAATTTAGCCACTTGGTAGAATTTCATTATGAATACAAGCATTACTGATTACTGAAAATTCTATGCACCTCATCACATAATAAATCATTTAGGCACTTTATAAAAATTGCAGAAAAAAATTTTAGTAATCAGTAAAAATTTACTGGTTAAAAAATTATTTTTACTAAAATTCTAGTACTACTGCAAAATGCCTTAAGTACAAATAATTAATATTGGCTTATGGTAACTAAAATAAGATATATATATATATATATATAATTTGACTCTACTGTATTTAAAAATCTATGGAAAACTGCATCTACAGTAGTGGAATTATAAGTTGTGGGTGTGGAGAATTGCTCATATGCAAGTGGAAAACGTCAAATAAAAAAAGTGGGCGTTAACACGCCCATACAATTTAAAACTTCTATTTCATGTACTTCCGGCCAGTACATTTAAATGTACTATTTATTTAACTACTATTATCAGTTTCCAACGAAACTAAACGGGAAAGATAAACACTAGCCAAAGAAAATTTTGGATTCAAAAAAGTAGGCGGAAACACGCCCATAATAATAAAAAAATTAAAATTTGCGGTATTGAGCTGAAATTTGAAAAACGAATAGTTATAGATTAGAAAATTACTAGAAACATCTTAAAACGCAAACATTTTACGAAGGTGGGTGGGGCTGCACCCATAAGGCTCAGAATTTAAAATACAAATCTAAGTCCTTTAACTGAAGCGATTTTATTGAAATTTGGCACACATGTTGCAATAATAATAATGCAAAGCTATAAATTTACGTTGAAAAAAGTGTTAACGCCAAGTGTCAAGTTCGCAGATTGTCTAGAAATTATATGAAACTCTTGCAGTTACAAATTTATATAATGCATAGCATATTATAGTGATAAGTATTTTGCCAAACAAGAACTTGGTCAATATTTTTATCTCACTACTTTTAAATTCTGGAAAGGAACTTGGCCTTTTTTCACATTTATTTTTTTGTGAGGATTTCTATTAAAATTAACTCATGAAGGTATGCTCTAAAATTCGGATGAGTTATTTCTATGCAGCTGTTAAGTTTCTTTGTACTTCTTGTCAGCGTTACCGTTGTAAAATTTCAAAAAGTGACACAAAAAGGGGATTTATAAAAAAGGTGGCAACAAAAAGGGGATTTTAAGAAAAAAAGGGGCAACATTAAAAACAAGAAAAATTAAAACAAATCTGCTTATTTTTAAAAACATCAAGAATAAAAATCAGATTTTGCATATCTAAAGACTAAAAAGTACTATTTTTATGATAAAATAAATCCACAAAATATAAAAATAATTCATATAATCTGTGCTTATAATAATAAATTACTTGAATCTTCGGAAGATACATACATACATGTATATTTTGAATGCTTTCTTAGCATTGGCACTTATTTACAAAAAGAAACTAACTCAGCTTATTTACTTTAGAGAAAATGTATTTTATTTATTTATTTCATTCTTATTTTTTAATAAATATCTGAATATTAAATTCTTAAGAAAGAGGCACAAAACAATTCTGTAAATTTTTTGTACATTGCATTTTTTAATTAACGGAAAAAGGTCGGTGTAAAAATGTTTAATAGTTATTAAATCCTTATTTTTTGAAACCGTATAACTGTACTTTTGAATAGGTTCATTATTTGGAATCCAGTGTTCCAAATCACTTTACTACAAACTTAAAGAAGATAACACGGTATGACAAGTTTCAACTTTCAGCCCGTTATATAATTTATTTTCTAATGATGGCAATTTAGAAAAAGAACCGCTCAGTGGGAACAAACTAAAGATATGTATATAAAGCAAATGTACATATATATCATTGGATAGAAATTTTTATATTATATTATTTGAGATCTCTCTCACAGAAACATCAAGTCCACTTATTATATTACAAAAAACGGAAACAATTTAATAAATACTGGGTCTAAATAAATACTTAAATACAAGCGCTTCGCAATTTGTTGAAGTATATAAAAGTTTAATAGTGACTTTTTTAATCAGGAATAATTTCTTAATAGGGCTTAGGTTCAGTATTTTCAATTATTATGAAATGAAATATTTTTAGCAATTGATGTGATTTTCTAAAGAAGATAAGAAAAATTAAACTAGACTTTTTAGCTGGGGAAATTGCGCATTTTTCTGTGCATCCATGAAGCTGATGAATCTCACATGTTTATCTATTATTATTGATATCAGCTATTTAAATTGTATTTTTAATGAAATGGAATATGAGAAAGGATAGTGTACAGAATTATTGATTTACCTCTGTTAAATACATTTGTAAGTATCACTATTAATTTTATATTTTCCCGATTAAGAAATTATTCCTGATTAAAATTTACTATATTTCAATGAAATTTGTTTAATATATGTCCATTGTATATACCTACAAATATATACCTACATACATATACATATATGTAAATATGTATGTAATTATATTAACATATTCATATAGACAGAGATATACGAATATTATCAAGGCTGGTCATATGCATAAGCTAAACACGCATCACAAGAAAAACAATGTCTTATAAGCTTGCTTCCAAGCCAATATATTAAAACAACATAGCTAACATATATATTAATAAAACCGATGGTAGGAAAAATTCAATCTTCATTCAGTAAAAAGAATTAAAAAGAGGCTAAGGCATTTTTTTAGAGTAGCACAATAGTATCAAAGCAGTCGACAAAGTGGCAAATTGCTAATTTAGTAGAACCAACGGTACGCTGCTTCTTGTTCGTATAATTACACTAATACAATCATAAATAGCTCACACCGATTTGATAACGCGATGTGATCTAACTCAAAATTTTGTGATTTTATTGTGAAAAAGATTTTTACACCCTAGCGTATAGATGTTTACATATCAAAAAGTAATGGTCAAAAATTAAAAATAAATTCAGTGAAGTGCGACTTTGACCCGCGCACGAAGGGTTCCGTACCGGCACGAGATATGTAATTCAATACGAGCAATATAAACTATAGTTTTGGCATTTTTTTCGTTTTGGGTTTTTTTCGGTTTTAAGCGTTTATTTTTAGTTTGGGGGTTTTTTGAATTTATTGGCGCTTTCTGAGTTTTGGAACTTTTTTTCACGTTTTGGCGATTTTTTTTTGGTTTTTGAAGTTTTTTTAATTTTGGCGATTTTTATTATTTTGGCGTTTTTTTTTATTCTGGCGTTTTTTTATTTTTGCGATTTTTTTTAATTTTGGCGTTTTTTTTCATATAGGTAATTTTTTTTTTGGTTTTGGCGATTTTTTTTAGTTTTAGCACTTTGTTTTCGTTTTGAGGATTTTTTCGGTTTTTGCCGTTTATTTTAAATTTGGCGATTTTTTTTCGTTTTGGTGATTTTTTTTAAATTTGGCGATTTTTTTTTAATTTTGGCGATTTCTTTTTATTTTGGCGATTTTTTTTCACATAAACAATTATTTTGGTTTTGGCGCATTTTTCGCTTTTTGACGATTTTTTTCGGTTTTTGGCGATTTTATAATTTTCGGATTTTTTAGTTTTACCGTTTTTGAAAATTTCAAGAGTTTACCTCTTACGGTGTCCAAGATATAGCAAGTTGTCAAAACTACATAGTCAAAATTGCATTAACTGATGGACCACCCTTTAATTTAAATGTTTTTAATTTTAGTGTTAATTGTTGTAGTCTATATAAAAATACACTAATTTTACAAATTTCAAGTGTCAATATCAATATGTACATATGTATACAATTGTATGTATATTACATGAGATTTTAACATTTTTCCTCGCTCGTTTTGGAGCACCCTTTAATTTCTAATTTTCATGTATTTGTTGTTGTAGTGGCCAAGGTTCTACATACTCTGTCCAAATTTCAGGTCCGTAGCTCTTACGGTTCCTGAGAAAATACGGTGTGACGGACAGACGGACAGCGTAGCGAAAACAATAGGGTTCCTTTTTTCACCTTTGGTGTACGGAACCCTAAAAATAAAAACAAGTAAGAGTGCTATGTATATTCGGCTGTGCCGAATCTTATATAACCTTCACCAAAGTGCGTATATGAAGTGTAGAGATACATACATACATATTACAAAATTACTATTTTTTGCTCCAGTGCAATTTTTAGTAAGTGACCTTTTCGATTAAAGAATTCAATTCAAATGTTTTTTTTTTCAACTTAGCAATAAGTTGAATATTTTATTCTACAGTCTGTATTCAAGAAATATTTTACATTCACCCTTATTCAAGTTGTCAAAAACGACGTCACGTCATACAATACCAAAAAATCAGTGCTTTTTCACTGGCACCCGAGATGTTGTAAAACCTTGCTACTATTTAATAACCCTATAAAATAGTCTTTAGTATTGTACCTCCTTACCAAGTAAACTAATTTTTTTTATCTAATAATCTTTGACGTTGCAAAATTGTTAAGTGCCTCAAATTAAACATCCCATTTCAAAAGGTACTAACTACATATATACTATATACATATATCGCGGTACTATGTAAACGTTTATTCCTAAGGAATTTGTTCAAATTTCTTCAGCACAAAGGAACGTTTTCAGGTAAATGAAACGGAACATGTTTTTTATTAAATTTATAGTTAAGACTATCTATAAAATAATATAAAATTAGTAAGAAGTCGTTACAAGCTGTCAACGAAAGACCATCGATTTGAAACATAGCTGCGCTGGGAGCTTAGAAAGAAACATGGCACAAACCTTCGTTTATACTTAAATAAAAATCCAAAAGATATAAAAAATGCAGAGTAGAGATCTTCCTAAAACATTAAATATGTTTAATTGAAAAAAGTGTTTATGGTTATATTTTTACCAAATTTTTTTTTTAATTTCCAACCCTTGAACCATAATTTTGATTTTTCTAATTTTTAATACTAATCTATTTTTTTCTAAGATATGCAATATATTTGATTACCAAAGAAATAATTAGTTTTATTTAATTAGTTTTATATACCAGAAAAAAATTTAAGTTTTCCAGGTCTGGAGCTATGTTTTTATTTTTTAATTTTTATACTAAACTATTTCTTTCTAAAACATAAAGTATAAATAATTTTTAAACAAAATGAATAAAATAATTTGACCTATTTACTTTTATATACAAAAAAATTTATTTGCCAAACCTGGAATCATCCTTTTAAATTTTTCTAATTACTTTTTTCTGCACCATATTTTTCTTTCTAAAACGTAAAATGCATATAAGTTATAAAGAAAAAGAAAAAAAATTAATTAGACCTAGTTACTTTTATATATCACAAAGGGTGTAAGTTTCCCAACCCTTGAATCACCCTTTTTGATTTCTCTGATTTTTTACACCTTCTTTCCTTTAGGAATATAAGATATGTTTAATTTATAGAGGAAAAGGAATAATTAGTTTCAGTAAGTTATATGTATATTACAAGAAAATTTAAAGTTTTCCATCCCTGGGAACGTCTTTTTATTTTTTTTTAATTTGAAATACCAATTTTAATCGTACTGAAGTATTAAATAAGTTTATTTAATAAGAAAACTGCTGAACCGTTTCTTATTAAATAAAGTCGATCAAGTCACCGTCTGTTTGAACGGTGACTTGATCGAGAGGGTTCTTAGCTATGTTTGAAGAAACTCGGTCCAGCCATTTATAAGATATCACATCTTCTCTAGATATATTCGGGGGTTTTTAAGATTTTTAACTTTTGTTGTAATATGAATTAGTGTGGTTTTATAGATATTACACCTTATTGTGAATAGCGTCGTCGACGTCACATCAAGACGACAGTAAATATTGTCACTTTTCTACTCTTTACCGGCAACAATTGGTTCTGCTTGGCGATTTCTTACTAATCTGTAAGTTTTTGTAAATTAATGGAGCATGTTAATAGCAGTCAAATGTTGTTGTCAAAGAGTAGACAAGTGACAATTTTTACTGTCGCCTTGATGTGACGTCGACGACGCCATTCGCAGTAAAATGGATTGTATCTGAAAGCCTAAATGGTTTTCAAGGTCATTAAATTTCTTTGAAATGTATATAAATAAAAGACGATTTATTTTATTTAATTTTTAATGTATCCGACGTTTCGTTGGGATTTTCCAATATCTTCAGGCATAATTATTTTTATTGAAATATATTTTATCCTTAATTTTAATTTACTTTCTGAAATGTATTTTAATAGGACATAAAATGTGCGACATAAAACACGTAGCGTAAAATAATTGCAAATATAAATAAAATTAAATAAAACTTTAAAGAAATTTATTATTTGACATATTATCAGAAGTGTACATACAATAATTGAAATTTATTTGCTGGTGGTTTATCATGTCTATATACGCATTTCATTGGCGCTTGATGTTCAAAATTTGTGGTTGAAGTCTACTGATGATTTGGTTCAAGCGTCAATGAAATGCGTATAACTTCTAATATCACAGTGTCTAATACATTTGCTTAATTCATAAAACCTCTTGTATCTCTGTATCGATTGTATTATCATATTAAATACAAGAGTGTAACATTTTTTGTATGAAATTTTCATATAAAAATTAAATACACAATTACACTTTTATTTCATATGTTTTTAAAATGTTGTATTCAGAGAGAGGCTCTCTGAGAGAATTTGTATGTAGCTTGTTCTTCTTTTTTCATTAAAAATACGAAATACATTAACACACCACACAGAGGGTGTTCACAATTAAAAAACAAAAAGTGTATTTGATACACAAATACACGATTCAAATTGTTGTGAATTAAACAATTGTCTGTCCATATTTCATACAAAAAATCGATCAGGCTTCTGTGGTGGAGGGGTGGCAATGACTATTTTCAATTACAGAGTTGCCATTTCCATATAATACATATATACATATGTATATTTGGTCGTATGTACATACATTTGTATATCTGTGGCAAAAAGGAAAAAGTGCTTAAGTCAAGATAAGCTGATTTTGAGTTAATGGTACCTCTGTATTCTACATATTCGAAAGTACCCCTGGTCAAAATCTCAATTATTTTGTGTGATTTTTCAGGAAGTTATAGCACTATGACTTGCGACTTATCTTTTTTAGACTTCTAATCTCATTTGGAATAATAGCTTAATTGAGGTTATTATTTGAAATATTTAAACTTTAATATATTACTTATAGTGTGTAGAACGATGTTTGGCTAAAAAAATAAAGTTTAACAGAGAATTTCCCAACTTAAGTTCAAAAGAAAGAAATTTCTGAAAATCAACTTGAACGATTAAAAGTGCTCTCCTTAAAAACACTAAAATACGACTCAAGCACTTTTTCCTTACTGCCACAGATATATGTATGTATTAGTGATGTAACGAATGTCAATTTTTGATATTCGCGAATACGAATACGAATATTTCAAACGATATTCGCGAATACGAATACGAATACGAATATGTTATGCAATATTATATATTAAAAAATTCTTATGAAAAAGGACTTCACACTCTGGTTGGCGTACTTTAAAGTTAATAAAAAGTACCCAAAATTTTAATGATCGTCATTGAATAATATTTGAAAATTATACAAAGCACAAATTTCTATAAAAAATTTAATGTATTTGTACAAACTAAAATTTTTAGTCATTTATTTAAATTTCATTTAGGATTTATGCATTTATTTATTTAATTCGACAATTCGAATACGAATATTCGTGCATCACTAGTATGTATGTATGTATATATACGTGAAATCTTCTGAAAAAATACCCTGTCGGAAATTACGTTAGCTTTAAACTAACTTTAAGCTAACTATTTCGCAACTAGTACTGACTGACACTTGGATTGCTTTTCAATGTAATCAACTGACTATTTTAACATTGCGATGTCCTAGGCGGTAGTCAATTGTCTCACTCTGCATTACTTCTCAAATAACTTTAAGTTTTTTTTTAAATCACCTGGTAGTCAGTAAATTTAAAAAAATTTTCTGGGGTTCGAACATGTATAATCACACCAGCGATGCCAACTCTACCACTTTTTTGGTAGATCTATCAGAGTTTTCAGATTTTTTCCGATGTTTTTCGCCAAATTGATTTTAAAAATCGCCAAAAATCAGTTTTATGTAGTTTTTGTTAGTATATATCCGCACAAAAACATAAATGTGAAAAAAAAGGCCAAGTTCCTTTCCAAAATTTCGGCCATCAAAAGTAGTGAGATAAAAATGTTGACCAAGTTCTTGTTTAGCACAATACCTATCACTACAACATGCTTTGCACTATATAAATTTGTAATCCTAATGGTATCATATAAATTCTAGATAATGTGCTTACTTGACAACATTTTTCCCGATATAAAGAAATGAACAAATATACATTATTCTCTTTTTTTTTAGAAATGTAAAAATATTGCCAAGTTAACACATTATCTAGAAATTATATGACAACATTACGATTAAAAATTTATATAATGCATATCATATTACAGCGATAGGTATTGTGCCAAACAAGAACTTGGTCAAAATTTGTATCTCACTACTTTTGATGGCCGAATTTTTGAAAGAAACTGGGCCTTTTTTCACTTTATCATAACAAAAGTCAAACTTTATATTGAAAAATAATTTTTTTATGTTAGCTCTTTTTTCTATATGGAATTTGACATTTGTTATGATAAAAATATATCAGGTGCAGACATAGGGTTAAAAAAATTATTTCAAAACAAATTTAATAAATTCAGTGAAGTGCGACTTTGACCCGCGCATGAAAGGTTCCGTACGGACACGAGATATGTAATTCAATACGAACTTTAGCCAATATAAACTATAGTTTTGGCATTTTTTTTCGTTTTTGGGTTTAAGCGTTTTTTTAGTTTTGGGGTTTCTTGAATTTATTGGCGCTTTCTGAGTTTTTACACTTTTTTTCTCGTTTTGGCGATTTTTTGTTTGGCTTTTTGAAGTTTTTTTTAATTTTGAAAATTTTTATTATTATGGCGTTTTTTTTATTTAGGCGATTTTTTTTTTAATTTTGGCGTTATTTTCACATAGGTGATTTTTTTTTTTGGTTTTGGAAATTTTTTTAGTTTTGGCACTTTTTTTTCGTTTTGAGGATTTTTTTTTGCTTTTTGGTGTCTTATTTAATTTTGGCGACTTTTTTCATATAGGTGATTTTTTTTTTTGGTTTTGGAAATTTTTTTAGTTTTGGCACTTTTTTTTCGTTTTGAGGATTTTTTTTGCTTTTTGGTGTCTTATTTAATTTTGGCGACTTTTTTCATTTTGGCGACTTTTTTCACTTTGGCGATTTTTTTTAATTTTCACGATTTTTTTTCATTTTGCCGATTTTTTTCACATAAACAATTATTTTAATTTTAGCGCATTTTTCGCGTTTTGGCGATTTCTTTCGGTGTTTGGCGTTTTGTTTTTCATTTTGGCGATTTTTTTCATTAAGGCGATTTTTTCGAATTTGGCGATTTATTTTAGTGCTAGAATTTTTTTTAATTTTGTCGATTTTTTTCGATTTGGCGATTTTTTTTAATTTTTGGCAATTTTTGTCAGGTTTTGGCGATTTTTTTCGGCTTGGCGACTTAATAATTTTCGGATTTTTTAGTTTCACCGTTTATGAAAATTTCAAGAGTTTACCTCTTACGGTTTCCGAGATATAGCAAGTTGTCAAAATTACATAGTCAAAATTACATTAACTGATGGACCACCCTTTAATTTAAATTTTTTAATATTTTAATGGTAATTGTTGTAGTCTATATAAAAATACACTAATTTTACAAATTTCAAGTGTCAATACACATATGTAAATACAGTTGTATGTATATTACATGGGATTTTAACATTTTTCGTCGCTCGTTTTGGAGCACCCTTTAATTTTTAATTATCATGTATTTATGTATTTTATCATTTGAATTGACATAAAATAAATGTACTAAATTCACGAATTTATGCGGTCATAATTATGCTAGCAAAGGATGGCAGTTTGCTGGAAAATTCGGTGAAGAAAATGGTTTTGTGGTTCGTGTAATTAGAAAAGAATAAAAATTGTGCGGCTTAAAAATTGTTCTCGTGTAAACTACCTCAATTAGTCAGTGTACTATTGTACTTTCCGAGTTTGAATAGTACCAAAAAAAAGTTTAATTTTACCAACTTTGCCACACCTGTTTCCATATAAAAACAAGTAAGAGTGCTATATTCGTCTGTGCCGAATCTTATATACCCTTTACCAAAGTGCGTTTATGTAGTATAGAGATACATACATAAGCACAGAGATATGTAGGTACATATTAATTTTGTGAAAAAATTCATACTTTTTTCTCTAGTGCAATTTTTAGGTTTTTGGCATTATGTTTAATTTGGTGCTTTTTAAATTTTGGCGATTTATTTTATTTTGCTGATTTTTTTAGTTTTGGCGATTTTTTTCATATAGGCAATTTTTTTGGGTTTGGCGATTTTTTTCGGTTTTTGGCGTTTTTTTTAATTTTGGCGATTTTGTTTCGTTCTGGCAATTTTTTGTTTTTTATTTATTTTATTTTTTTGTGGCAAGTTTTGACACTTATTTTCTCGGTTTGGAAATTTTTTTCGGTTTTTGGCGTTTTTTTTTTAATTTTTGGTGATTTTTTTTCGTTCTGGCAATTTTTTTGATTTTGACAATTTTTTTTTGGTTATGGCGATTTTTTTCGGTTTTTGGGGATTTTTTTAGTTTTGACGATTTTTTTTCATTAAGGCGATTTCTTTATTTTTTTTTCTCGTTTTGGCGATTTTTTTCGGTTTTTGGCGTTTTTTTTTAATTTTGCCGATTTTTTTTTCGTTCTGGCAATATTTTTGGTTTTGACAATTTTTTTCATTTAGGCGATTTTTTTATTTTTTGGCGATTTTTTTTTCACATAGGCAATTTTTTCGGTTTTTGGCGATTTTTTTTCATATTAACAATTATTTTGTTATTGGTGCCGTTTTCTCGTTTTGGCGATTTTTTCGGTTTTTGGCGTTTTTTTAATTTTGGCGAATTTTTTTTCGTTTTGGCGTTTTTTTTAATTTAAGCGATTTTTTTAATTTTTGCCGATTTTTTTCATATAGGCAATTTTTTTTTTGTTTTGGTGATTTTTTTCGGTTTTTGGCGATTTTTGTTCATATAAGCATTTTTTTGTTTTGACAATTTTTGCGGGTTTTTGTCATTGTGGGAATTTTTTTGTTTTGACACTTTTTTCTCGTTATGGCGATTTTTTTGGTTTTTGGCGTATTTTTAATTTTGGAGACTTTTGCCGATTTTTTTTCATATAAACGATTTTTTTAATTTTTGGCGATTTTTTTTTTCATATAGGTAATTTTTTTTTTGTTTTTGCGATTTTTTTTTGGTTTTTGGCGTTTTTTTTTAATTTTGGCGATTTATTTTCGTTTTGGCGATTTTTTTTAGTTTTGTTTATTTATTTTCGTTTTGGCGTTTTTTTGGATTTTGGCGATTTTTTCAGGTGATTTTTTTTAATTTTTGGCAATTTTTTTTTCATATAGGCAATTTTTTTTGTTTTGGCGATTTTTTTCGGTTTGCGGCGTTTTTTTTAATTTGGCGATTTATATTCGTTCTCGCGATTTTTTTTAATTATGGCGATTTATTTTCGTTTTGGCGTTTTTTTGGATTTCGGCGATTTTTTTTCATTTAGGTGATTTTTTTAATTTTTGGCCATTTTTTTCATATAGGCAATTTTTTTTTGTTTTGGCGATTCTTTTCGGTTTTTGGCGTTTTTTTAATTTTGGCGATTTAATTTCGTTCTGGCGATTTTTGTTAAATTTTGGCGATTTATTTTCGTTTTGGCGATTTTTTTTTGATTTTGGGGATTTTTTTTCATTTAGGCGATTTTACTTAATTTTTTGCGATTTTTGTTCATATAAGCATTATTTTTGTTTTGGCGATTTTTGCGGTTTTTGGCGTTTTTTTGACATTGTGCGAAATTTTTTTAGTTTTGAAACGTTTTTCTCATTTTGGCGATTTTTTGCGGTTTTTGGGGTTTTTTTAATTTTAGCGATTTTTTTCGTTTTGGCGATTTTTAAAAATTTTTGGTGATTTTATAATTTTTGGATTTTTTAGTTTGACCGTTTTTGAAAATTTCAAGAGTTTAACTCTTACAGTTTCCAAGATATAGCAATTTGTCAAAATTACATAGTCAAAATTGCATTAACTGATGGACCACCCTTTAATTTAAATTTTTTTAATTTTAGTGTTAATTGTTGTAGTCTATATAAATATACACTAATTTTACAAATTTCAAGTGTCAATATACATATGTACACACATACATACAATTGTATGGATATTACATGCGATTTTAAAAGTTTTCGTTACTCATTTTGGAACACCCTTTAATTTTTAGCTTTTATATATTTGTTGTTGTAGCGACCAAACTTCTACATATACTGTCCAAATTTCAGACCCGTAGCTCTTACCGTTCCTGAGAAAATAACCTTCTTCCTAAAACATGAAATATGTTTAATTATTAGGAAAAAAGTTAAAGTTTTCCAACCCTGGAAACGTTTTTTTAATTTGTTAAATTTGAAATTTTTTTTATAAATACCAATTTTATTCATACCGAAGTATAAAATAAGTTAATTTAATAAAAAAGTAATAAAAACTTGTTTTCGGTAGTTATTTTCTATGGGAAAATAGAGTTTGAGTTTTCCAGCTCTGAAACCGTCTGCTCGATATTGCTGATTTTCAATAGCAAAATTTTTCGGAAAATTTCTGACACACCAGTCCAAGAACGAAGTCTCTAGCTCTTCTGGGAGCTTGGGAAAACCGATTTCACGTACAGACAGACGGACAGACGGTCAGACGGACATCGCTTGTTCGTCTTCCCTATGCATAAGGATCCAGAATATATATACTTTATGTGTCGCTTATTAATATTGTAGAAATTACAAACGGAATGACAAAACTATATACACCCTTTTACGATTTTTTGGTAAAGGGTATAAAAATAACTTTAACGGCGTTGCACTCGTTTTAAAAATGGCACTAAAAATGACTACACAAGGAACGCCGGCATGAATTTACTTTAACAAAAATTAGAAATAGATTTACTGTAAATAGCACTAATTCACTTTAAAAAAGGTTTCGTATTTTAGTATAAATACTTTTACATTATTGAATACTGGTTAAGCTTACTCTGTGAAGTTTTTGTTTTGTTTTTCCTTAAAACTAAAATATAATAATTAATAAATGATTTAATTAAAAAACTATTCAAAATATATGAATGAGTTTACATAGAAATATTTTTAAATTTCAAAACATATCGAATGCCGTGATTTGCCCCCTGGTCGCTCTGCTTCTACTACATATTAAAGACCTGCACAAGACGTCTTATAAGAACTTTTAAGACATGAGGGCAATTTCAAATGCTTTACTACAGCGAAATCTTCTGAAACAAACGCTAACCAACGTTGTCGGCAATACATTTATTTAACTTATTGCAGGTATAAGAGTAAAGAAGAAATAGTTCGTGACTGAAGAATTTGCGGTGTTTGTGCTATTTTCTCTCATTGGCGCGTATACAAACGTCATGCATGTACATACATAGATACCAACATAATTTGTGTATGCTCTCTTATTTTTCAGCGCGCATACAAACGCACACATGCATTTACATGTGTTGTGTGCCGTTGCTTTAAAAAACCTCCCTTAAACACAAACATAATAGTTTACCATGTAAATCTTACACACACACCCAAACGGACAATATGCGAAATAACAAGCATACATGTATCAACAATACTTCTTTCCATTGTTTGCTTATAAACAAGACGTCTTGGCGACATCGCTTGTTAAAAGTCATATACACGTACACCAATACGTGTGCTTCGCTTATACTACAACGGCATTTGTTATTGGCTTAAGCTATGTACAGACGGTTGTCAGGTCTTACAATATTGACAGTAAAATGTGCTCAAAATTTTTTACAACCGTGTGAATTGACAAATTTTGTCAAATGTCGTTGCCAGAAAAAGCATTGTCAGTCCATTGCAAGACTAGCAGCTGACAACAAATTGTCAGATATCTTACAATCGTGTGAACACATTGTAAAATTATTGCTAGATATTTGTCAGACATTTTAATATTGTCAGATGTGCGAAGTTTATGCATCTGACCATGGCGTCATTGTAACATTTAACAATTTTTAACAAATGCTTTGAGTCTGGCAACGCATACCAACCGTCTGGCAATAAATAGTAAGATTTTCTTACAACCGTGTGAACTGACAAGGAATATTGTACTGGCAATTTTCGATTGCCAGTACATTGTTAGCACATTGACAGATCTGACAATATAGTAAGATCTGACAATCGTCTGTACTTAGCTTTAGTATAATGCATGACACGAGAATACATTTAAAAAACATGACGTATTTACATTTCAAGACTGCTTATGCAGGTCTCTACTACATATTACCATGGCTAGAAGGTATTTACCTTTGGGGTCTTGCCCCTGCTACTACAGTCAAGAGAGGATGTCGTCGTACAAGTTGAAAATCTATGCATCAAATTAACTTCGTTTGATTTTTCTATCTTATGAATTCTTTTTATTTAGTGCATATTAATGAATGAGTGAGTAAGATGTAGCAGACAATACATTAACGTCCCTTATCGCAATGTATGGTTAAGAGTTAACGTGAACTTTAACTGACAGTTCTTCATACAAAACTTGCCGTTAAAGTCCCTGTTATCTTTTAACCATACATTGTGAAAAGGTACATAAGAAGGATTTACTGCAAAACGGAAGAAAGTGCAATGACTGTAGCTGGGGCAAGACTCTACATGTAAAAGATGTTTTATGTAAGATTAAAGGTATTTTTTATTCATACCTACATAGGCAGGCATAAGTACGAATGATGTTTCTTCCATTTTTTGTTTTAATTTGTATAAAAATATTATTGTCCTAACAACTACATACATATTTAAGGTTTTTTTCTGTTCTTCTTCTTGCATGTACTAAACTAGTAACGAAAAGATAACAACTACTCAAGTCTTATGCCATTTGACTACCAAAAAATATTAAATAATTGCCATCTTTTCAACACTAGCGAGAAATAATTTTAGTTTTTATAAGGCGTACGACGAATTCTTTGATTCTTTCGTATAATTTTGCTTCAAAAAATTTAACGTATTTTCCTAATAATTAAATTTGCTTAGTTCGTTATTAGAAACAAAACTAGAGCAAGAACTAATTATTAATTGCAAGATAACTTTGAAAATTTAAATGGATTCTTGTGAAAAGAGGAAGTAAAAAACCTACCTGTCCTTAAAACTCAGTTATTATACATATTATATTTTTCAACAGCTTTAAAATAACGAACAGTCGCCAATTCCAAGAGTTGGTTAGTGCAATGCAGGAAAATGTACAACTGGCTAGAAGTATGGCGACATTTGGAACTTCGAGATATTCAATAGAAGAGGCATGGGATGAAGTAGCACGTAAAGTAAATGAGTACGGTCCACCTGAAAGAACAGGCTTTGAATGGAGAAAGGTTTGAAAGCAGATTTAAATATTTAAACAGTTTCAAACTTATATACTAAAAAAAATATATACTTTCTCACACATGTACATACATATATTTTAGATTTGGGCTGACTTAAAATGTCGCACGAAGAAAAAGATAATGGAAAATATTAAAATTATTAACACTCACGGAGAAGGTTCTTCTCGTGTGATGTACTTAAGTGATTTAGAACAGTCAGTAGACAAACTATTAAACCTTTCGTCTGTGTTCGCGTCACAAGTTTTAGACGAATCGACTAAGGACTTTACATCTGAAAACGATTCAAATGATATTTCAAAGAAAACTGAAGTTGAAACTCTGCCAGATGATACTGCGCCAAATATAAAAGTAATGAAAAGTGCAAAAACATTTGCTTACAAAAAGGCCAAATCGCAAATTCGATTAGCAGAAAAGCGAAAATATGAAAAAAGGGAAAAACAGATAAAACTTTTAGAGCGACAAATAAATGCCCAAGAGAAAATATTAGAAGCAATTCAAATGCAAGCTACAGCTACAAAAGGTATAGAAGAAGCTGCAAATAGACAAGCCGAAGCTATGATGGTAATTGCTGAAGCAACCCAATCCATTGCTCTAGCAGTCCAGGAAGCAGTAAAATATTTCAAAACAGTTTAAATCATGCACAAATATACAAAATATTCATATACAAATTTGTTCCGGAAATCGTAAATGCGAAAACACTGCCCTTTCAATTGGACGATTTTGTAAAAGGAAACTTGTGATTAAAGAAAACGTTTTAATATTCGCACGATTTTAGAAACAAATTTAATACGAACATAAATATGTTGAGGCAGATATGCTTATGGTCACTTTCGTCTATAATAGTTTAGTAATAATTTTGATATAACTTTTAAGAATATTTCTTATTGGTATTTCTACATTACAATGGTCAATTTTAATGTTTTTTATAAAAATTTTCAGGACAAGTTGAATGTAATGTGAAACATATTCATACTCTTAACAAAAAAAAGTTTGTCGTTGGCTGAGCACGCCCAGAATCATTTCGTTGCTGCTTGACCAATAATAAACAAAATTTTTAAATTCATATGCGTTAAATAAAAATAAGAACTTGCAATAAATATGTAATCCTTTTTATTTGCCAACATAATCCAACCCCCACTCTACCGCAACAATTCTTCTTGAAAGTGTCGCAGTCTAAATACGCCAACCACAATAAGGAAGATTGGGCCTACTACTTAGAGGTCCCTACGAGACTGGTCATAGATTAAAGAAAAACTCTTGGAAGTCTTATATATTACAAAAACGTCGAAGTTGAAATACGCCAACCACGAAAACTTTTGTTAAGCCCACATAATTGGTCTTATCGTGGTTGGCGTATTTGGACTACGATAGTTTCGTCCTAGATTAAATAACAAATGTTACCAAGTTCCTTAGTATATTACAAAAACGTCGTGTATATGTCGATATACCCCCCCCCCCACCCCCAAGATAAGGGGAATGGCTAAAAAAGTTTTGAAACATTGTTCAAAGACAAAGCAGTTATCATTTTGGAAATCAGCCAAATAATTTGGCGCCAACCAGCTATTTGGTTTGAATTATTTGCAACTATTTTATTAATGCGATTAGTTTAATTTTTTTGTATATACAGTATATGCAGATTTTTTATTAGCTTCGAAAAATTATGTCCTGCAGGTGGTGGTGATTTGCTGCTTCGCACATACTTATATGCATATGTATGTATGTACGTGCTCTCTTTAACATATTTTCCATTTCATCGAAAAATTTCGGGTGAAATGGCCATGATTTCATTTCGAATGTTGGTTTTTAGTTGGAAGATGATTCTTGGCATGTTAATATACACTCTTTCTTTCAAATATCTCCAAAGACAACTTTCAGGAGCCTGTTAAATCCGGTAAATGTGGAGGCTAGTTAAAATCGCTTGTGTGCGAAATAATGCGTTCACCCAATATGTCTCTTACCAAATCCGTCGAGGCAAGTTTTTTATATGTCCATTTTCTGCAGCGACCGCCGTGATGGCCCAAGTTGTGTCTAAAATTCCCTTGTTGATGTTGTGAGACGATGCTGTACGCTCCCCCTTATACGTTCAATATTTTCAGCAGTGTTCACGGTAGGTGCTCTTCCAGCACTAGGAAGGGTTTGTTCAGACCCATGTTGTCAAATACATCCAACCAGATGATTAATTGCTGACAGTGTGGGCGCAATCAGCACACTAAACTGACGATATGCACGCTGTACGAACACAGTGGGTTGATTGCTGTACAAAATACTGGAAAATAAGCAAAGATAAATTAAAAAAAATGTATAATGAATTCAAACCATATATGTACATACATGTCATCATAGCTCATTCAACTAATACTGAGCTTTTTGGTGTTGATGAATGGTGTAACATATCAAGATTTCGTAAGCGTGCATTGACGATTAAAAGCCCTATTTATTCTTGGGACTGTGAAAAGCGTAATTGAGTAACTCGTATATGTTTTCTTTCGATCCATGCCATATGTTTCTTCTTGTGAAATTAAAGGTATTTTTTATTCATACCTACATAGGCAGGCATAAGTACGAATGATGTTTCTTCCATTATTTGCAACTCTTAAACGGAATGCTTCATTGTGTGCGAATTCACTATTTATACGTATTGTATTTATCGATATACATATGTATGTAAGTACATATGTACATACAAACAAAAATTGCAAGTATGGCCAAGCCTAACGGTAACGACGTAAAATTTTTTTAACTCTCAATTCTTATGAATGGACAGATTAGACTCTAATCATTAGAGTAATTTATACATTGTGTACTTTTCAATTTGCAATTTTTAATAATATTAGAGATTTAATACTTTATTTAATTAAACACATTTTTTATTTGTTTTGTTTACGATTATGTTCGCAGACTTATTTTGTCATTCTTTTTTATTGTACATACGTATAATCATTTAAGAATTATAATTTGAAAATTCACTTAATAATTTTGTTGATTAATATGGATAAAAGCCAATATTATGTATTGCAATATACACATGTAACATAGAAACGATATACAATTTCTAATAATATTAAATCCTAATTTTTAAATAGCTAATTCGCAAGGAAAAAACAACTATTTTAATTTCAATGTCTTCAAACTAAAAACTATTAATAAATTTAAACATTACAACCGAAATATATTGAAATATACAATTTAATCTAAATTTCCTTAATTGCAATATTTTTTATTTGTATTGTTATTTTTGAAAAACCAGAAGATGGACTTCCATGTTTCTGTGGTCGTTAAGAAATTGCAAAAAACTACCACAAACACAACAAATAAAATACAAACGTCTTTCTAGCACATAATTTAAAAAATGCAATTCATTTAATATAATTTAAAAAAAAATTTCCAGGAAACTTATTAAGATACATACATATATGTATGTATCTCGTTGAAAACAAAATATACCGGCTTGATTTCTTTCATTTAATAAATTATAAAATAAACAAATAGTACAAAATAAAGAAAAAGTATTTTGGTTTCTTTTTTCACTCTTAATTCTTGCCGTTTTTGTTCAATATTTAAATATATCATTTTGTTTCTTTTGAACCTCAAGGAGAGCTGATTCAAAGAATTGTGCATGCAGATGAGTTCAATTCGAACGTTATTTTTAAATTTAATTATTTCAACTACTTATACGAGCGCCAAATTTGCCAAGCACAAAACGCAGCAGACAAAAGGGTTACACTACGATGTACATATTTCGTTTTCGTATTAGGTTGATAGCTTAAGATCACAGGCGAAGAAACATCAGCTAAGGGCAGTTTGTTAAGGACTTCTTCATTATTTTCCACCTGTAAAAAAAATTAAGAAAATCAGTCGTGATTTTTTTTATTATTTTGTAATTCTAATTTATTCAGGAATCTAGTTCAACTTTTCAAAAATGGAGGTCCATAGCAACTTTATGGTGGGTCCACGAGAAGAGATCAGAAAAATATAATTTTAACAAACTTTCTTCGACAGCAGATCTCACGTCAAATATTACTTAAGAATAATTGTTACACATATAAAGGTCTCATTAGGTCTGTCTGCGTACACACATTTTGCATCATTTTGTGCAAAATGTTGCAAAATCTTACAAAATGTTGTCTGCGTACTCCAAATCTCTTGCAGCGAGAGAGCCAAAAAAAGAACTTATTGACAGTTGGAAGTTAGAGAACTTGCAAAATGTTACTGGAGAAATTTCTTCTTGCAAGATTTTGCAACTTGTTTTGAACAGCTGTTTTTATTACTTTTTGAATGAAATAATTTTTTTGAATACAATTGTGTTGATTTTTAACGTTTATAATAAATTATAATAAACAAAACACTTTATTTCATGCTAGAAACGTCCAAATATACAGTGCGACCGTGGCGTAAAAGCAGAACCAATGATTCCAATAATGCTATTTTTCTGTTTCAATTGTTTACACACCGATCAGCTGTTTTCTTGCAAGATTTCACTGGATACTGTCTGCGTACTTTTTAAGATATTTTCAGTCGACAGAGTAAAATTGGTCTTACTCTCCCAAAAAAGTTGACTGAGTATATGCTACTGGAAAAGTACGCAGACAGACCTATTATAATAACATCATAAGCCATTCAAGCTATTTGCAATTAGTTTCTGACTTAGACGTCCATTATCGTCTTACATTTTAATGTTATTGTGGAATTTTGTTCGTAGTATCATCATAAGCCTAATATTGCACGGCTTTTTAATTTTGAAGTTATGTATGAAAGTCATGATTTTTATTTATTTCTTTACATTATAAGTTATAGTAAGAAACTGGTTAACATAACTTATATTAGAAAGCAATGGCTACTAACCCTTCAGCTTTTTAGGTGAAAAAAGAGGGAAAAATTTATATATATGTGACAGCGCATAGAGAAAGGGACCTAAGGGTAAAAAAAATAGATTTTCACTTTTTTTGACGTGGACAACATCTGAGCATCGAATGAGACCGATCCCATGCCCCAAAAGTGTTCCTTCCCAGAGATATGCGCGTTTTATGAAATTGAAGTACACCAAAAATACACGTATTTAAATCTTTAAAATGGCTCTCCCGAACATAACAGGTTTTTACCCTTAGGGCCCTTTCTATTTTCCGCGTCACATATTGAAATATTGCTGATAAATTAGATTTAAAGAATATGCAAATAAGTTTTTATAAATATGTGTGGTTTTAGATGTCTTTGTATATATTGCTGGCTTTTAGAAATGCTATGATAGTCTGAGTGTTGTGGATGGAAGGATTAGTGAGGTATATGGATTCATCAGAAGGAAAGGATTTCGGCTTGTGTTGAGTTTTGTGCAATGTATTAGAATATGTTTAATAGATTTTTGTTTCATCAAGCAACACGTTTTGTGAAGGATAAATAACTTGAAAAACGCATACGATATATTTTTTTAATTTTAGAGGGTTATGATATTATTCTGTAGAAATTGTAGAAATTCTTCATACCAATTTTTTAGTCTTATTTTTACACTTGTGTGCTCATTTTGCAATTGTCATTCGGTGTGCACTAGGGAAATGTTCTTCGACACTACAATAACTAATGCAGTTATTGCAAATGCTGTTGCATAGTTTTGCTAAAAGAGAATATCAGTTTTAGTGTTCTCATAAAATCAAGAGCACTAAAAAGAGAACAATTCAATAGTGTACACCATGGAGACTAAGCAAGCAAGCATTTTGTGCTCAGCTCTAGTATGTACTTATTTGCAATAGTTTGCAAGGTGCGATTCAATCGTACTTCACTTAAAACGCAGCATACATTATATGTATAAGCACTTAAATATTATACAAAATACCCAATTTTTAAACTTTGTTAATATACTAATACCTGGTACTGGCAGCAGGGATCATAATTCCAAGACACCGTGTACAAACCGGTACAAAATAACGACACAGCACACATTGGACCGGCTATAATGGGACGATCATGCCACAGAAGACTTGACAGCAGTGATGCCATACCAGATACTACAGCCGTTTTATGCAAACAATTGCCCACTGTTATCCACCGGCCCGTCTCATCCCCTAACCGCGGAGGTTCTATGATTATGTAGTCAACTTTGGCTTCCAGAGCCTTATCAAGTTCGGCTTCAAAACGTTGATGAGCATTTGTGCTTTCATAAACTTCTCGGATAATGTGAAATGTTGGAGTTTTATTACAGCTGAAAAAAGATTAATTAGCAATAGAAATACCTGTCTTTACATAGTATATCTATCTATCTAGAAAACAGATGCTGCTATACATTTTTTGCATACTAGGAAGCAAAGTTTTTGCTGTGCCAAGATTAATTAAGGTATTTAGTTTGTTCGAGAGAAGAGAAAGGGAATTGTCAGCTTTTTCCCTTTCCCTCCAACAAACTTATGACTTTGGAAAGTAAATTGTGCTTGTGTAAAAGCCGTCCAAGTTAAAAATAAACAATAATCACATATGTAAGTACATGCACAGATATACCTATGTATGTACATATGTATGCATATGTGCTACCCAGCAAAAACTTTGCTTTCTAGTATGCAAAAAATGTATGCAGCATTTAAGCCGTAACTACTTATAGTTTGAATGGTAGAATACTTATCATATTTGAGAAATTCAAAATTTCACTGAAATTAACTTTAAAAAATGGGTAATTTTCTTATTTACATAAATTTTTTGTGTTTGTTTACATTTTGCCTATCTAATTACACAGTGAACCATTCCCAACATTATTTTAAGGGCATTTTTTATATGCAAGCAGATCTTACATTAAGTAGTCTTTAAATCATTCAAAATAATGAAATAATCGCAAGCATTGTAATCCATTAAAACAACAGTACTATGTGATTTAAATAAAGACTGCTAAAAATTACCAAAACCCTTACGCCATAAGTGGCAAATTTAAAATGGTCTTTTGCCATACAATTTTACATTAAAATTAAAAATCACGCTCATTAAATTAAATTGCATGGAGGATGTGGCAAAATTTAAAATGGTCTTACGAGTTTTGCCATACAATTTTACAGTAAAAATCACTCTAATCAAATTGCATGGAGAAACACTTAGTTCAATTTCGGCACATTCTAACTTCATGACAGATTTCATTATAGTTTTCGTTGGGTAAGAATTTATATATATATGTACACCTTCCCCAAACCGCAGGCAGATTACGAACCATATGCAAAGGGAAAATAAGATTAATAAGGAACAAGTTCTGAACACAAATATAATACAATAATAAAATGTGTAAAGTTTTAATCACAAAAGAACTATAATTTCGATAGTAATGCTCCAAAAGATTCATCTTCTGCGAGTAGCTCCAGAAAATAAACATTGCATAACATGTAATTTAAAATGTAGGGAGATATGCATCAATCGTTTTTCCATCCACCGAAAAAATGTACGTATTTTCGTAAAGGTATAGCATCATGACTATTAAATGCATTCATACCATAAATACCAACCTTTCTTCAACTTTGCCTACCATATCGGAACCTTTTCTGAGGTTTTTAACATTTAACTATTCACTTTTTAATTTTAGTGGATATGGGTTTTCAAAAAAAATCCAATCGTGACCAGCCAGTCTGCACAAAAATAAATAACTCACCGCGGAATTTGTAGAAAGGAAAATAACAAAAAGAAATCACTCTTAAACAATGTTGCCACGCAAAGCGTTTATTTCAATGAATAGGTAAGGCCGTCAGCACAGCTGTAGTTGCTTCCATTTAAATAATTAGAATTTGTATTCCTCTCTTGCTCTTTTTAATTAAAATATGTGTATATATACACTATATATATATATATATATATATATATATATATATAAACTATAGTTTCACCAAGTAATTGTTACAAAATGAATGAACCAAGCAAGGCACAAAAAGAATTGTCAAATGAAATCTTCGTTGTAAACGACAAAATCAGCGGATGAGTTATCTCTCTGTTAAGAGTACCTGTTTGATGTGCCTTGTATTATTCTTAACCAAAATTTAACAAATTCCAGGTTTGCTTAACAGAAACAATTTAACCAAGGGTTATAGATTTCAATTTCACCATCCGGTTGTTACTTAACAAAAACAATCGATAGAATAATTGGCAATTATCAAAAATATTTAAATTGAGCTACGGACCTAAAATTTGGACAGAGTATGTAGAATTTTGACCGCTACAACAACAAATACGTGAGAGTTAAAAATTAAAGGGTGTCCCAAACCGAACAACAAAAAGTTGAAGTAAGTTAGTGTATTTTTATGCAGATTTCAACAATTAACATTAAATACAAAAAAAATTAATTTAAAGGGTGTTCCATAAGAAAAGAAACATTAAAGCGCATAATTCACGGTCAAAATGCATGACCTGCATTATAATAGTATTAGGGGAATTGTGTCTGTATGAGTCACACCGACGATGTTTGAAGCGAAATCAAAATTTTTTGATTTTTGCACATGCACGTATGCAAAACAAACATAACAAGATAAGCTACTCAAAGCAATAGGTTATACATCGACTTGTCAAATTCTAAACTTAAAAAGATTTTGTATGTAGTTTGACAATTGTGTTGGACTTACCCCCATTTTTTTACTTATTAATTTAATCATTTTTTCAGTGGTTGATTAAAGTTTTAATTAAATTACGTTGAAAGTACGGCAGCACTAATAAACTTAAAAAAAATAAAATTGCATAAAAACACATTTTATGAAATCAAAGAAGCATCAGAATGCATTTTTATATATATTTATACCATAATATGAAAAAAAACTGTGAATTGTATTTGATATATATTTATGAAAATTAAACGAAATTCTTCCTGATACAACCATATGATGTTTCAATACGTCATGTCTGTGTTTTCAATAAACACGCACAAGCATAAAAACATGTGGTTCGTTCGTAAAACTTAAGTAATAATTAATTACACAAGGTTGTGTATTTAGTTATTGTCTTTTATTATGCACTCAAAAACACAATTTCATATTTAATTCGAACTTAAAAATAATTACAGTTTGATTAACAAGTTAAGAAATGTGCATTAGCTTATGTATAAGATGATATTAATTTATCGTGCAACGCATGCATATGTATGCCGAAACATTCATGCATACGTGCACGATGCTTGTGTCATGCATGTAGACCGTGAATAATGCGCTTAAGAATAAAACTTTTGAAATTTTCAAAAACGGTAAAACTAAAACTCCAAAAATTATAAAATCACCAAACCTGAAAAATCACCAAAAACTTAAAATAATTGCCAAAAAAAATCACTAAATCAAAAAATATTCTAAAACTAAAAAAAATTACCAAAAACCGAAAAAATCACTTAAATGAACAAATGTCGCCGAAATGAAAAAACATAAACAAATTAAAAGAAAAGCGCCAAAACTCAAAAAACTTCAAAAACGCAAAAAAAACGTCAAAACTAAAAAAACACCAAATTTAAATAACGTTCAAAAACGAAAAAATCCCAAAAACTAATATATAACAAAACTTATAATTATATAGGCTAAAGTTCGTATAGTATTACACACATATCTAGTGTCCGTACGGAATCCTTCGTGCGCTAGTCAAAGTAGCACTTTACTGAATATATTTTATTCAATAATTATAGTCGTTGTATCACTCCCAAACTCATTTTCATAAACAATACCACAATGACTGAAGCGTACTTTGATGGTGTCTAGAACGTTAACACTGAATGAGAAAGTAATCACACTGTGAAACTGTGAATGGCCTTGTCCGTACTTAGTTTACCTGTGTCACCTTGTTGCTGAGTTTGTTTTTCACTTTGTGCTTTCACACACAAATTTAACATACACACATACATACTTTATCCAATATCAAACCATAAAATCATGATACAATTATACTAGGTACATGCACAAGCCCAGCCTGTCA
The DNA here is from genome assembly GCA_905220375.1 of Tachina fera. Taxonomy (NCBI): domain Eukaryota; kingdom Metazoa; phylum Arthropoda; class Insecta; order Diptera; family Tachinidae; genus Tachina; species Tachina fera. The sequence continues at coordinate 69,072,136 of LR999964.1, forward strand.
CTGTATACATTGCACCTAGTTGTCAAACTTTGTTTACAAGCTGCAAAAATGTTAATGTATGTGTGTGAATAAAATGATTACAGTGTTGCCAATAAATTTACACATGGCTGTGTCTCCAATTACACATTCAAGAAAATTACACTACACATCTTTTGTGTAGGTTAAAATTAAAACAATAATAAATAAAAATAGAACCCAAAGTAGAATTACAAACATATTATACAAGAATTCAATTACATCGCCTACACATGTGAGTAGAAATTACACACTGTGTAACTACACCCATATTGGCAACACTGAATAACTATAATCATGCAGGAATGCCGCGTCTGCAATTGTACTTTAGTTACCCTGTAATTGTTATTTTTATAAACAAAAGACAGTTGTTTCCGACAATTTGGGGTTTGTTTATACCAACAAAATACATGTGTTTTTTGGTGTTGCAATTTTGTTGTAGTTCTGCATGTACCTAGTATAATTGTATCATGCATAAAATAAAATCGAACTTTGTAATTCACTTCCATCGTCTAACACAATTTTTTCCAAGAGCAGTGTTTGATAATCGTCAGCTCTTACAAATAAAGATTTAATTGAAACCATTCAATGAAATGGAGGTAAAGTAACTAATTACGTGTAATATTAATAAGAAATTAATATTAACTCTCTTATATGTAGTTAGAAATATTAAATGTTAAAAATTCAAAGCCCTTTGGCAAAATTACTGCTCCTGCAGCCACGAGTATTGTGGAGCTTACAGAATTGATACATCAACAATTAAAAGCCACCCCACATCCGAATAGACAATCGTTGCGTTTGGAACCCCGAGGAAAATCTTTAAAGGACACTGACACATTGCAAACGTTGAATTTACGTTCAGGCGATCGTATATTCATCAAAGATTTGGGACCACAAATTGGCTGGAAAACAGTTTTCTTAGCAGAATATGCCGGTCCACTTCTTGTATATTTGCTTTTTTACACGCGGCCGCAAATAGTCTATGGAAAATCATCTACACTACCCATAACGTTAACGACACAGTAAGTTGTAAAAAAATCATTAAATTAAAATTGAAAGGTGTAAGAGGGATATTGAAAACTCTTAAGATTCTTTTGCACATACATACATAGTTGTGTAAAGTCCATCCAGCCTTATCGTTTGTATGTACATATATTTAAAAGTGAATTGCTACAATAAATTAACATAACCCTTACGATTTCAATTGACTCGTCGAATTTGTATTTTCTCCTGCCAATTTGTGCATTAATTATCTAGTTTGTCTCTTATAGAATTTGGAGTATTTCTTTAACTTTTTCGTTTAAAATACTTTCAGCATTGCGGCAGCTTGCTATACCATTCATTATGTGAAACGCTTACTGGAAACAATATTTGTTCATCGGTTCTCTCATGCTACCATGCCCTTACGTAATCTTTTTAAAAATTGCTCTTATTACTGGGGATTTACTGCTTATGTATCATACCATGTTAATCATCCACTGTTTACAGAACCCTGTATGTGTCAAGTGTGGGGTGCATTAGCTGGATTTGTGGTAAGTTAAAAGATACTAATCTTTGGAACTTTTGTTATGGGTAGGATATTTACCCATTAAACATACAGATATACTAAAAATGTACATATGGTCACCTAAAATCCAAAAGGCCATAACAACCAAAAAATTCTAACCATAATTTTTAATTATAATATGTTCAAAAATACCTATTTTATTCATTATTCAATTAAGCACCAAAAAATAATTAGTCTTAGGGCCAATTTTGAGTTCAAGATTAGCGAATAAATTGAATCTTAATCATTATTTGTAATCGATTATGTAAACGCCCACTTTTTTAAAGGAAAATTTATAGCCTTTCATTATTAATACATGTATGCCAAATTTAAATTTCATGTTTTAGTTATAAACTTAATGGGCGTAGCCCCGCCCTTATGGCTTTATTTTCCTGGCTTTAAGATTTTTCTAGTTAGTTTCTAGCTTAGAAATACTTGTCTATCAAATTTCACATCATTAGCGAAAATTTAAATTTTTTATTCTTATTTGAGTGATCAAGCCCAATTTTTCAAACTCAAGATTTTCTTTGGCGAGTATTTATCTCCTGTTGAGTTTCGCTGGGAACGTGTAATAATGAATACATAAATAGTATATTTAAATGTGCTGATCCGAAGTACATACATGAAATAGGAATGCAAAGTTTGTGGGTTTCTAAGTCCCATTTTGTTTAAAGAACATTTATAACCTTGTATTATTGCAACATGTAACCCAAATTACAATGAAATTGCTTGAGTTAAACGCATTGAATTTAGTTTTTAATTCTTAGCTTTTTGGACGGCGCGGCTACGTCCCTGGCTATAAATTTCAGGTTTTCAGATTTTTATTAGCTAGTTCTTAATCTAGAGCTACTTCCTTATCAAATTTCAGCTAACTAGCGCAAATTTTAATTATATTTTCTAATAGGCGTGATACCGCCCACTTTTTCAAACTCAAAATCTTCTTTGGCCATTAGTTATCTTTCTTGTGGAGTTTCATTGGAAACGGATAGTAATAAATTTATAAATATGTAGCATATTCAAATGTATATCAAATAGTGGGCTTAAAATGTACGAGCGTGTTAACGCCCACTTTTTTCAAAGTAAATTTATAGCCTTGCATTATTGCAACATGTATGGCAAATTTCAATAAAATCGCTTCAGTTAAAGACCTTAGATTTGTATTTTATATTCTGAGCTTTATGGGCGCAGCCCCGCCCACCTTGGTAAAATTTTTGAGTTTTCAGATGTTTCTAGTAATTTTCTAATCCATAACTACTCGTTTATCAAATTACAGCTCAATAGCGCAAATTTAAATTTTTTACTATTATGGGCGTGTTCTGCCCACTTTTTTAATACAAAATTTTCTTTGGCTAGTGTATCTTTCACGTTTAGTTTCATTGGAAACGGATAATAGTAGTTACACAAATAGTACATTGAAATTTACTGGCCGGAAGTACATAAAATAGGAGGTTTAAATTGTATGGGCGTGTTAACGCCCACTTTTTTCATAAACATTTATAGCCTTGTATTATTATAACATGTGTGCCAAATTTCAATAAAATTGCTTGAGTTAAACGCTTAAGATATGTGTTTTTAATTCTGAGCTTTATGGGCGTAGCCCCGGACCCTTGGTAAAAATTTTCGGGTTTTCAGATTTTTCTAGATGATAACTCACATAGTTCTACTTGTGATAAAAGTAATAATAATGCTGTAATAACTACTGATCATACAAATAAAGGTATTCGATCAAAAGTAATTCCTGTAGATCGTATATTAATAACTGTTGTAATAAAATTTACAGCTCCTAAAATAGAAGAAATTCCAGCTAAATGTAATGAAAAATAGCTAAACCAACAGAAGCTCCTCCATGAGCAATATTAGATGATAAAGGTGGATAAACAGTTCATCCTGTTCCGGCTCCATTTTCCACTATACTATTTACCAGTAATAATGTTAATGCAGGTGCACTGCCGTGCTCCTAGATAATATGCCTTGAAAAATTAATATAAAAACATGTAATTTGATAATAGAAATAAAAAGGATTAGTGAGAAAATAGTAAAGAAGCTAACACTGCATTAGTTTCCAAGATATTTTTTTAAGTAAACATTTATTCTATGTATGTGAGAAGAGTTAGTCCCGATTATTTTCTTTCATCGGCAAAATCAGCGGAATTTCAAGTTTGTGTTAGTAGCAGACCTCATTATTGACTCCTTTTTATAATAATATTCTCGTTATTGGCGTTACTGCGTACGAAAAAATTTAAATTTTTTTACTGTTTTGACTTTCAAGATATCTTGAAATAAATGTTGCTTCTATGGGAAGCGCTGTGCTAATTTTAGGCATTAGGTTATGGGTAATATGCTGTACGCAAATCAGCAAGATCGGTACAGTATTATTTTTGAAGACAAACTAAAGCTTGCAGGTTATGTGTTCTGAAATTGTTTTCAGATACAATGAACATTATTAACAGAAGAGTCATCCCTACAATATTTCAATGTTCTAAATATTTTTGTTTAGTTAAAAGCATTTCTGCGTATGTGGATATTACACATCCCACTTTCTAAATCCCTCTTTTTTGCGGTATTTTCTTCAAAATTCCGCTTTTTGGTCGATCTTATCCCAGTTTTTGCAAAACTCATCTGGTCACGTTATTCATAGACTGTTTCACAATAACGAAAGAAAACTTTAGAATTACAATTTATATTGAAAACAAAATCAAAATTTCATATACTATTGTTGTTTTCAATATACATTTTTTGTTTTTCTTTCATTAAGACACATAAATTAAACTTTATTGTCAAGGAATTTTGTTTGTTTATTAGAAAGGATTTGTTATACAATAATACGGCAACCATAGCTGTGTAAAGAACCGAAGAATGTCAAAAGCACAAACATTTTTGTACCAAAACTACAACAAAACGAAGTTTTTGACATTCGTTAGCTACAAAGCACATATAGTTCAAAATTATCAGCTGAAGTAGGGTTGCCACCTAGTTAGATACACATTGGTCTTGTTTTTTAATTACCGACCAAAAAAATGGTTGTTATGTATCTGTGTGTCTGTCCGTGTCCATGTACAAACAGCTCGACCAATTTTGATTTAGTTTTTTCTGTTTGAAAGGTGTCTTGATCGAAAGAGTTCTCAGCTAAGCTTGAAGAAAATCAATCCAATCAATTTGACAAATACTTTAATATACAAATCAATAAACCATAGAACTGAAAATAACGAAAAAACATCTGGCAACACAAAATACTTAAGCTTATCATATATACTAAAATTAACCGAAACCACCCACATAAAAGAAATTAACAAAGAAGAAAGAATTATAGTTGCTTATAAATCAAACAAAACAACAAACACACTACACAAATCTCAAATCAAAAATAAACAAAAATGATCAAAGCAACGTAGTATGCGAAATTAAATGTAATGGGGGGACAAATGAAAGCTGTAAACAGTTGGCAGTAAGAATTGCTGAACACGAGACAGATGTTCATTCTACTGTATTATCTCAACACTGCATCGACAATTTACATACATACGTCTGACAAAAAATGGACATATCAGTGAATAGCAAAAGAGATAAAGACAACACCAATGCCAGCTATAGCATTTTATTAGTTTACACTTTAGTGTAATTCCAATTGTGATATTAGAAGTTAAGAAAAGGCTATGATATTTTATTTTAATTTTATTTATATTTGAAATAATTTTTTGATGTTATGTGTTTTATGTTGTACATTTTATGTCTCTTCAAAATACATCTCAAAAACTTGAAAGTAAATTGGAATAAAAGATAAAATATGTAAGTCAATGTTTATACTCTATTATCATTAATTGTATCATTTTCAAATATTATTCAATGACGATCATTAAAATTGTGGGTACATTTTATTAACTTTAAAGTACGCCAACAAGAGTGTGAAGTCCTTTTTCATGAGAATTTTTTAATATATCATATTGCATATAATATTCGTATTCGTATTCGCGAATATCGTTTCAAATATTCGTATTCGTATTCGCGAATATCGTTTGAAATATGTACGTATATTAAGGTTAGGTTAAGTTGGGAAAGGTGGTGTTTTACCGCAGCTCCACTCGGAGACCCAATTGGGTCCATTGCGATTCCCTTCTGTTGCCCAAAAAAAGTAATATTTACCCTACCATTTGCAGCCAGAAGTGATCATATTATCCATCACTAAGCAACTGAATTCCCATGATGAAGCCCCTGATGTCCTCTAGTTTACACTTCCCGATATCAGTAATGATTTCATGGAAACGTCTGCTGAGCCTTCCAAGGCTATGACGTTGCATCTTCGGGCAATGACAGATAATATGTTCAATGGTTTCTGGTTCCTATTCACCCCGCACATCCTACAAAAATCTGGAGTGCCACTCTCCCAAATGCTGGTTCTTAATCTTACCGAGCACTGACCTGTCAACACGCCTATCATGATTCGCATCGCCTTCCTATTCATGTCCTGTAGTAGTTTAGATCTTCCTGAGTCTAGTTTTGGCCAAAAACCCCTTGAGACTACAATCCTCCCTACTTCACCATGAATTACATTCTACCCAATTACTACCTACATTCACTAACAAGTTTCGATTTGACATTGTGTCCCTTCAAAGCTTTTAGCGCTGCCTGGTTGTCGACGTAGAAGGTTACCTTCCCACCTTCAGTTAAATTCCTGGGTACCAGCTCCATGTCCCTGAGGATGGCCAAGATCTCAGCCGGGAAAACTACATTCATTCGGCAGTCTGAAATAACTACGAATGTTTGTTCCCAAGATGTAGACACCAGCCCCTGTGCCTTCCCCCATTTTTGATCTGTCTGTAAAGCCTGCACTACTATGATACAGCCTATTAGATTTGACCCAATAGTCCTTATCTGGAATTACTATTAAGGGTGTTCTACCAAAATCAGCGACCTTATAGTCCGTAAACCCAGGGGTTACGGATTCCTGATCACCAAAACCGATCTTATTTAAGATTGATGTGTGACCTGATACTCCTGTCCTAACCAAACCTGTTTCTATGAGTCGTAAGGAGACTTCTAGTCCCCGTTCCCACCACAAAGTCCTCTATATGAAGTAGATGAAGAATGACGTCCAAGCAGCCTGAGGTGTGCTCCTCTGAGCACCTGTGATGCCTATCGAGGCACATCTCTGAACTTTAGCTAGTAATCTCCTGTGACTTTCCTTCCTCAATACCTCCCACCATACCACACAACCATAGGAAATAACCGGCCTGACAACCGATGTTTAAATCCAGTTTACTACCTTCGGTTGCAGACCCCAGTTCCTTCCTATGGAGTTCCTGCATGCGTAGTAGGCATTGAGACCTTTCCTCAGCCTTTCCTGCGTGTTCATTTTCCAAGAAAGCTTGCTATCTATGAAAACACTCAGGTATTTACCCCGCTCTGCTAGTCTCAGCTCTACCCCTCCCATCCTGGGTAGTACAAAGCTATTTACTTTGTATCTCCTGGTAAAGAGGATTAGCTCGGTTTTCTCTGGCGAAACTCCTAGTCCTTTACTACTGGCCCAGGAGGATAGATCGCCCAATACCGACTGCATGATTTTACTGATAGTGGAAAGAAACTTTCCAGTTACCAGTAAAACCACGTCATCTGCATGTGCAACTATCTTCCGTCCGCTCCTGTCAAAACGCCTAAGAATTGTGACAACGACAATAGAGGTGACAAAACTCCTCCCTGTGGTGTACCTCTTGTCACTAGTCTCCTCAGGCTTTCTCTTCCCATACTCGAGTTGAAGATTCTGCTTTTAAGCATGATAATTATCCATTCCACTAGAAAGTTGTGAACCCTAACAATCTCCAGCGACTCCTTAATAGCCTATATAATTATGTTGTTAAAGGCTCCCTCAATGTCTAAGAATGCAGCCAGTGTGTAATCCTTGTGCTGCAGTCCTCTATAACACCAACTACGTCATGAAGCGCACTCTCAACAGATCTGCCTTTACCATAGGCTTGCTGAGTGCCAGCGGGTATCAATTCTGATCCTTAGATGCAGATCAATCAGTCGTTCTAAGTTTTTATTGTGTTTCACGTTGGCTATTTATGGTCAGATTTCATGATTTTTAGGATGGAGAGTGAAAAGCTGATCGAGAGATCTATATGCAACCTTCGTACTGAGTTTGTAACAAGACTTGAAAAAATTTAAAGCGACTTATCAAGCTGCAAAACACGACCTCTACAAATGGATACCACAATGGGGAAAAAAGCAAGATGAAGCAATCAATGTTGTTTACCATAGAGCAAACAGGATCGACATTGTGATTAATGGTTTACCTGCTGCCACTCCACATCTTGAATATGTTGTTGTGAACCTGTGCAATATTTATGGTATAACAATAAACGAAAACGATATCCAGCACGTCTGTTTTATAAATAAAAGTAAGTCGGTTTTGGTTAAGTTTAAATGTGTTCGTATACGTGGTGCCTTAATGGCAGGATATCACAAGACAAGAACACTGAAGCTTAGCGATATAATCAATAGTGATGTTCAGTCTAGAGTTTTTCTATATGACCACTACGCGCCTATGGCCGCAAAAAAAACTTCATGTGTAAACAACTACTGAAGAAAAAGATAATAAAAAAATTTAAAATTTACAATGCCGAAAAGCCAAAAGTCACAATTTATCATATGGATGGGTCATCTGTTTCGAAGGGTTTTTATGAATGTGAGACGCTATTCGCGGATGCTGCCGCATAATATTTGTTTTAATGCTTCCAATTCATCAGCTGTTTATCTTGATATTTTTTTTTTGGAATTTGTTCACGATACAACCAACTGATTACCCTTCTAGTTCCTTTTACTTTATTTTTTTAAATATAATTACCAACATTTATATTTTTTTATACTTTAATTTTCTATTATTTTATTTTTTATATATTAAATACTCTTGTACCTTTTTTATATTTTATTATTTCATCTGGCTTAAACTTTGGACCAGTGTCACATGATAACAATTACTTGCGCTCTAGATTATATAATCGTTCCAATGCTTTCAATATAGGCCATTTCAACTGTCAAAGTTTCAGCTTGTCTTCTAGGTCTACTAAACTGGATGAAATACGTAATATTTTAAATGGATGCGATGCCTTCTTGATATCGTTGGTGTTAGTGAGACGTGGCTCAAATCTTCTAGTACTGCCTCCGTGCCAGGCTATACTTTTTACAGATGCAATAGACCAGGGAGGGAAAATTCAGCTTCAAATGTAGGCATATATTTGAATGATTTCTTTGCATTACTTGACGGTTTCGAATGTGAAGCCTTCGTTTTTGCCGATGATATACGACTATTATTTAAGGGTCATACGCAGCTTATAGATGTTTTCGAATATGATATTAACACTTTAATGTCCAATGTTTCACGGTGGATGAGTAACAGCAAACCTAGTATTAATTCTTCTAAGACCAAAGCGATGATTTTTAAACCATATAGTGCTACGATTAACCTGTCTATCATGATCAATGGCCAACCCATTGATTTTGTCCATCGTATGAAATATCTTGTTGTTTTACTAGACAACACTCTTTGTTTCGGACACCATATTAATGAACTATTTTCTAAAATAAACTTCACCTTAAGAAGACTTTATGCAATGAATTTATATCTGCCCTTACATATTCGAAAGAGCATAGCTCACTCCTTATTGATGTCTAATTTATTACATTGTATTGAGGTATACAGACTATCTCCGTAGACATTTTACGTTTTTGCAAAGTGATAGAAACCCACAGCTTCTATTCCCCATTCGAAATCGTCTTATTTATGAAAGTAAGCTTGTTGAACATTTCTCACAATTGAACTGATCTAGATTCTGAATACATATAGTTAACTTCATGCACAATATATCTTTCAATTTATAAGTAATATTCTCATCTAATAATTTTATAACTACATATTATTCTTTTTCATGAATATTGTGTCTAGTTCATTTGTTGCCTACATGTTTAATTATTATGCTATTCTTGTAGTCCACCAACTCGGTTGGTTATTGTTATAAATAAATAAATAAAATAAATCCCTAGAAATATTTCTCATGACGCAAAAATCAATAACATCCGGAATTTTTCGTACGTAAGTAGGCCAGTAAGTGGGCTCCCCACTCGAAATAACATCTAAGCCCATTTTTAAAATTGTATTAAACAAAGCTCGACCCCTAGGTGTTACAAGGCGTGAACTCCAGTACGTATGCTTTGCATTGTAGTCTCCAGCTGCCACGAAACAAGATCCAAGCGATTTGTAGAACTTCTCATACTGATCTTCGGTAACTGAAAATCTGGGAGGTGAGTAAATTGATGATATCACGAAATAAGAACAAAAATTCGCCGCACACAACACAAACAGTGGGTAATTTACCGTATGTTTTTGTATGGCCATATTCTTGGCAATTATAGCACTGTACGGGACCTGAGCACTTATGTGGCTCTTCAACTGTGATTTTTCGGTATAAGAGGTATTTTAGGCTATAAATTGGGTGTGTCTCGTTTTTTTCAGCTGTATATAATTCGGCTCCAATTCACGAAATAGAGGCTGGGCGATCTTCTCCCTATTGATTATGTTGGTAACATTTTTTACTTTAAGTCCTTGTATGATGAGTGCATCTTTTACTTCTTCGGGATTAACATAAGAGTCAATGCCCTTCAATACGATCTGCATACCTTCGGCACTTTTAAGCTGGTACGTATAAAAGCTTGTTTTATTTTTTTCGAATCCAGTCACTATTTTGCGGAAATCTTTTTCTTCGTGTATTTGAATTTTAGTTTCGTCAATGTTACCACGCTTTATTGAAATAACATGAAATGCGTTTTCACCAATGGCCGAGACTAATTTTTTAATAAGGGCGTTAGAATTTTTTTTCTCTCAAATATATAGGTGGTGGCTTAAAAGACTTTTGCCATGATGCAGCGGGCTTGTCTTCGGTGACTTGCAATAAAGAAAAACGATTTTGACGATTGCTAGATGATGCGCTATTATCCCTAGACATCTTTGAAGCAGATGAAATTTTTGAAGAATTCGGGCTTCGCTCACGCTTTACCACGGTTATGCATGCTTTACCACGGTTATGCATCTTTGGCATTGGACAAAGCGAAGTTGATCGCTGACGAAAAATTGGATTTGCCGTTAAAAAAAGACTTATTAGATTTATTATTTCTATTGTTTTCATTAAGAGCTTCAGAACTCACAGTAAAATAGGCATTTCTGCCATTAGAACTCACTTCACAATTTTTTGTATTTGAGGTACTCATATAGAGTATTCCTCAAGGGCACTTTATTTGTGTTTTTGGTTTTTTTTGTTTGTTTTTTTTTGTTATTTCTACTGTTTAAAAATATTAGCAAATCACATAAGGCTTATTTATTAAAGTCAGTTTGTACCTATTACAAATAATATGTACTTCGAATATTTTTTTGTATAATTTTTTGTTTGTTTAGTAAGAATGTAAGAAAAATTCCGCTAATCGACTATTCACTATGAAAGTACAACGAGAACTAAAAGCTATCATCTTAAACAGGGTACGATGATAATTGAGCGCTGCTCATAACAAAATCTTGAGCTTAAAAAAGTGACGGAGACTGGGGGTAACGGCCATAACATTTCAAGCTAGAATTTGCACTAGAGAGCTTAAATTCAATACACAAATAAATCTAAATTAGAGATCACCAAGAAAGATTTTAAATCCTGGAAGTTTCAATTGGGGGCGTGGACAAGCACTTTAAGCTTAAAATTAAGTTAAAGGATTTACGAACAGGAAAAATCTGAAAGCACCGATTGTTAAATTAGGGAAGTAGGGCCACGTTTATCAAATTTGTATTGAAATATTATACGGAAGAGAGCTGAAATTTTGCAAAAAAAAAAATAGGCTTATGTAAGTTACCAACTAGATAAATTTAAAACACAAGCTACTGTATTGAAACCTTGCATGCACATTTCACTCATGCTAGCATTTAATTTTGCGTTTTCAAAAGTACTTCGTCTGAGCAGACTAGAAAAATAGGCGGGGTCACTCCCACTAAAATGTACACTATATTTTACATATTTCTACTCAGATGACTTAAAAAATTAAGCAAATTACTCGGTCCTTATTATGACACAATGGTGCACATATCACCCTATAACCCATTATTTTATGTAACTCTGCCCTTTTGAACTATAACAGACTAGAAATTTAAAGTTTAAAAAGCTTAATTAAGAAATCCTTCCAAAAAGTAGTCAGATCCTCACAAAAACATAAATGTGAAAAAAGGAAAAGTTCCTTTCCAAAATTTCGGCCATCAAATAGTGAGATAAAAATGTTGACCAAGTTCGTGTTTGGTACAATACCTATCACTGCAATATGGTATGTATTATATAAATTTTTAATCGTAAGGCTGTTATATAATTTCTAGATAATGTGATAACTTGGCAACGCTTGCCGCTCTTATTTAGGTATGAGAGAAGGAAATTATGATTTATCATAATAAAAAAACCACAACGTCTTCGCATGTATGCCAACGATTTGTTAGTTATGATAAATGTTTATCAGGTATAGACGCTATGTAATAGAGGCATAGGTACTCGTAGACATGCATCTAAAATGATGGACAGGCCTTATATTTTAAGGCCACAAGGATTTCCAGCTTTGACGTTGTTTTTGGACAATTTTACGATTTCTTTAATGTAACGGTTTTTGTCGCAAAAGATGATTTTTATGTCTTAAAGCGCCTTTGAAATGACATGGAAGAACGAACAATTGAACTTTAAAAATTTGGATAGGTGTTCGGAAGCCCATGTGCACGAACGTTGACGAGTAAACAGAATTTGCCATTTTAATTATTACTCTTATATTTATCGGGTAGCGCCGCGGCCGCAGCTGGTCTAATACAAAAATGTTGTAGTCGAAGTTCAAATACGACGGCAACCATGAACAAAACATTGACTCCCATATGCAAAAAATAAAAAATAAAGTGTGCTTGAAGTTTACATTAAAACAAAATTTCCATAGAAACCACGGTTTTAATGTGCACGTTCTTTTTTGCATATGGGGGTTAGACCCCTTTTCCACACGCAAATTTTAGATTGCAAAATTTAAATTCAGCTGGGTGAGAGGCAGGGGGAGAGATACTTTCTCGTTTTGTTTTCTCCCAGCTGAATTAAGACTTCGCAAAGTAAACTTTGCGTATGAAAAAGGGGTCTAATTTGATTAACGTGCTTGTTAAAACATCCACTGGAAAAAATTCATTCCGTTTGTTTTATATATTGACTCAAAAGTTCACTTATATATGTAGATAATTATATGGATATAGAAATTTTTCAATAGTGTTAAATGTTTTGGAAATATTTATTTGCAATGTGCTTAAAACCTTCACTATCCCATGGTATTCCTTTGGAGGAAGGAAAAACTCAATATAATATAATTGCCTCATGCATAATTGGCATAAAAATATTATACAATACCGATTAATATTGTCTTTTCAACAAACGAATTTAATTAAACCAATTGGTTGTATTCTTATTAATGGATTTTTTTTACATTTTCAGTTCTGCGAATTGGGTAATTATTCGATACACATTGCTTTGCGTAACTTAAGACCTCCCGGTACAAAAGTTCGCAAGATTCCTGTACCAGATGGCAATCCTTTAACCAACTTGTTTCAGTAAGTTACTAGAAAATAAATTTTTACTCATATGTATATGTATTTACATATGTATTTGGTAAGAATCGTTTACAATTTTATACATATATTGTTCTTGTTTCTAGGTTGGTTTCTTGCCCGAATTATACTTATGAAATTGGTGCCTGGATTTCATTCTCCATTATGACTTCTTGCCTGCCAGCGTTCTTGTTTGCAGCTGCTGGTGCTTATCAAATGGCAATTTGGGCTTTGGGTAAACATCGCAATTATCGCAAAGAATTTAAGGAATATCCTAAACAAAGACGTGCCATTTTTCCCTTCATACTTTAAAGTTGTAAAACGCTTTTTACCATGTATTCCTCTTTGAACAAATATCATTACCATTTTCAAAATTAACTTATGTATTTATGTACATATGTACATTATGGGCATTTCAACTGGAGAGTTCATTTTTTTGTCGCTTGCGACAGCAAGCAATTATACTTATATTTCAGAACATTTTTCTTAAAATGTTACCTAATGTAGAGCTCCTGACAGCCTACACAAATATACATATAAAGAAGTAAAATAAGTTTCGTTTTCTTTGAAAAACAAAAATACGTTTGTATTTGTTTGGTGTCGCACGCTACAAAAAGTTGACATTCATGTGGAAATGAAAATATAAGTACATAAGTATAAAACATGTGCACATTCAAACGTACATATATCGCGATTTTCATTTCTATCTAGCAACTTTCCTTATTAGTAAAATATATGGTGTGTAATGAATGGATAATTCTTGTAGTATTTAACTTTATAGTAGCTTTTAGCTGTAACATTTTAATTCTTAAAGTAATGGTAGATTTTTGCAAATGGTCTTACCAAATTGTTTATGTAAAATATTGTAGTTTTTATTTGTGTTTTGTTTTGCATATGTAATTTCTTAAGATCATTTGCATCAAACACTACCTCTCGTAAAATAAATTTATAAGCATTTAATGTCTTTTGTAAGTTTTAAATTTTAAAATCAATAAAAAAAACTGGTTTTGAGAATATATTGTATCATTCTAAAACATGGATGTACATTAGCTACGTGAAGACTGTAAGAAAGCGCTAAGGATATTGCAAAAACTCCATGTTGTCAATGACGCTGTCGAAAGAGGCGTAAAATTAATAGAAGATTATAGATTATAGCAGTGCGTAATGCCGCGACGAAGAAGAAAAAATATTTTTACTTCAAGTCTACCTTAATGGTTGAGGATAGATGACAAGTATGTTTAGAGTAAATCTTCATATTGTAAAAATATTTATTATCATATTATTATCATATATTTGACTTCGATAGGTATGCCCTAGGGGCAGTTAGAGCCCTGCGAGTAAATTTTATGCAAAATTCGACTTTGTATGAGAACCCCCTTGAGGAGTCGGGATAGGGCATAGGTATATTCCTAGGAAATGTTGAAAATAAAAAAATACTTTGGGTCGATCTTACATTTTATCCCCGGGGAGGTACCATAAAAGCGGAATAAGGCGCTTTCTTAAAAAAAATATTGAACAAATATTTTTTGTATGGGGGCCACCTTAATGGTTGAAGATAGACGATAAATATGTTTGTAGAAAATCTTTGTATTGAAAAGATATTGAGGTTGGTCATACATTTGACTTCGATAGGTACACCCTAGGGGCAGTTAGAGCCCTGCGAGTAAATATTATAAAAATTCAGTAATTTCAATTCTTATTGAATGAAATATTTTTATTAATTAATGTGAGTTTCTAAAGAGAAGAAAAATTAAACCTAGACTTTAAGCTGGGGGAAATACCGATACTTTTCTGTGCAGCCACGCACTTCATCAGCACCCTAGTCTATCTACTTGGGTAGAGATTCTTATTAACATCAGCTCTTTAACTTAAATTTACAATGAAACGGAATATGAGAAACGATTGTTGTGTATACAATTGATTTACCTTTGGTAAACACATTTATAAGTATCACTATTAATTTTCTGTTTGTTCCATTTTTTTCATTTTTCTATTTAGGTTAGCACGAAATTATATTACTCTACCTCAGTATGTTTAACTATTCTTACTTATCTTTTTACGATCATCACATTAATTATTTTTACTTATTCGATGTACCATCGGTACATGCATGTAAGTATTATTGTAGTGGTCTTATGTTACTTGTTCTTGCATTCTACAGTTTTATTTTAGTTATTCCAGCCTTCTGAAACTGTGATAACCAAGTGAACAGTGATTGCCAAGTGAACATATTTTGTCACGTGCCCATGATGTATTAAGTGAGAATTTTTTTTTTTAGATTCTTTGATTGAACTGTAGTGAATTTTTAATCAGAAATAATTCATAGTCAGGCTCAAGTTCAGTAATTTCAATTCTTATTGAATGAAATATTTTTATTAATTAATGTGAGTTTCTAAAGAAGAGAACTTAGAACTTAAACTTAGACTTTAAGCTGGAAAATATTCTGTGGTGTTGCCGTCACAAAAATGTTTCTTTACGCCGTAAAAAGTTCAGTCACTTTAATGATATTTTCTTTAAATTCGAAGAAATCATGCTAGGATATAAAAATGCAACGCTAATTTATTGCATGTACATGATTGGTATTGAATAGTTAAAAAGAAACATAAATATATCGGTGTTATAATGTATCAACTTCAGCCGGCTAATGCTTCCGTCAATAGCGGAACGCCGCTGAATGTTTCCTCACGGCATAGATAACATATTTTGCATAACAAAAACAGCTGATGTCAGAAACACAGACACACTCAAGGCCTATTTATCAGGTCAACGCAATCGTCCTGATGATATTCTGTGTTTTCTTGTTTAAACTGTCAAAAGCTGCTTGCACCATATACTTTAGTTCATGTTTGTGTGTGTTTCTGACAACTTAAACACAAAGTTGTTTTTTGTATTGCTGTGTTTTTGTAGAGTTGCATAGACCTAATAAATGGGCCTTGGACACACTTTGTGGTCAGAAAGTTTGTCAGAAGAAAATAGAACACGCTCTAATTGAAATTTTGCAAGAACACTTTGCGTCTGACTTTTACAGAAGCAAACTTTTAAAGGTATCACACGACATGTACATGTTTTGTAGTGGGAAATTTGACAAGTCATATGTAAAAAACATGTCGTCTACGGGTAGACGCGGATTCAGGGTGGGGTGGGGAATGTCCTTTTCCCAAAATGTTTATTTCGGTAATAAATAATTTGCACTTGTGCTAATAGCCGTTTAAATAAAAAAAGCCCAATTATTTGCAAAGTAGATTAAAGGAAAAACTAAATAACAAAAATTTAATATTTTAAAAATCCTCGATAATACAGGGTGGCCCAGAAAGACCGAAGTGGTGTGAATTCCTTATAACTTTTTATTTAAGACATATTTTTTTAATTTTTTGTTTTTTAAATACAGTAAATTTATAGGGAATATTTTTAGATTACTTATTAAAAATTGTATCCCGCAAGTGGTGGCCATTTTCTGCTTCGCACAAATGTGCTCTTTCCATTTCCATTATTCATAACTTATTTATGAGTGACGAAGCCCATTTCCAATTAAATGGGTTTGTTAACAAGCAAAACTTTAGGATATGGGCTAAGGAAAACCCGAGAGTACTTCATCAACGACAATTACACCCAGTTAAGTGTACTGTTTGGTGCGGTGTTTCTTCAGAAAGGATCATTGGTCCATATTTTTTGGAAAATGAAAGAGATGTCGCCATTTCCATCAATGGTGATCGATATCGGGCCATATTGGAAAATTTTGTAAGGCCAGCCGTGGAATACCATCCGCAAATATGGTTCCAACAGGATGGAGCCACAGCGCACACTCCGAGGGCCACAATGGCTATTTTACGCGACATCTTTGGGGAAAGAATAAATTCGCGTAGAAGCAATTTTAATTGGCCTCCGCGTTCCCCGGATTTAACCGCTCCAGACTGTTTCCTTTGGAGTTATTTAAAAGGGAAAGTTTATGTTAATAAGCCTAGGACTATTGAGGAATTAAAAACCAATATTCCAGACGAAATTAACAACATAACACCGGAAGTTTTGCGAAAGGTCATGGAAAATGTGTTGAAAAGAGATCATTTGTGCGAAGCAGAAAATGGTCTCCACTTGCGGGATATCATTTTTAACAACTAATCTAAAAATATTCCCTATAAATTTACTGTATTTAAAAAACAAAAAATTAAAAAAATATGTCTTAAATAAAAAGTTATAAGGAACTTACACCACTTCGGTCTTTCTGGGCCACCCTGTATATGTATATATCGGCTGGACCGATTTTCTTAAAACATAAGCATTAAACACATTCACCTCAGCAAGCTACCGACTACCAAATGTCAAGAATAGAATACACATGTTTATATGAGAGTAATTCTTTTGAAGACAGCAAGGCAACATGGCGGCAGGTTGCTGTCTATGCTGATTTTGTCGTTGTAGTCCAATTAAACTAATTTCTATTTCTTTGGCTGCAATGAGAAAATTCAGTGTTACCAGTACAATACAAAATATTGAATGAATGATATCGCACAATTATTTCATATTATTTAACAGAAACAATATCCAAAAATTGATGTAAAGCATAAATTGGCTAATTTTTATATTTTTACGTAATGTACATAAGTACATTTTGAAAGAGTATTTTAATTTTTATAAATGCGATACATTTGAAGGTGACAAAACGTAACTATGTATTTATACTTAAATATGAGGTGCAGATTGTGCTGCTGCCGTCTCCAAAATAATTAAGTAACTGGCTACGAGGCGACAAACGCCGCTAGCGGCATTTGAAGTCGTGTGTTCGTGTAGCCTGCTGTGGTGAATGTGTTTAATGCAATATGTAGCTAAGAACCCTCTCGATCAAGTTGCCTTTCAAACAGAAAAAAACTAAATCCAAATCAGTCCAGCCGTTTGGTCTGTACGTGGAAACGAACAGAAACACAGATACACAGACAAACACTACAAAATTATAACACCACTTATTTTTGGGCGGTTAAAAATAACGGATTTTCTAAATAACAGAATTTCTAAGATCCGCATCCGAAAAAACATGCTAGCACTATTTTTATTACTTTTATGATTAAATGATATGTATGTATATATATGTATATATGTATATATATGTATATATGTATATGTATGTACATATACTTATCTGTTTTACTATAATGTAACTTCCATTTCTGTTAGAAAAATGAGCAACTTTTATTCCTGCCAAAAATAAAAAAAAGAACTGTTATTTCTGCTCAAAAAAAAATAAAATCTGAAAAAAAAACAAAAATTATTTCTGCTTAAAGTTTAAAAACATTCGAGTTTTGAATCTAGTTATAAAAAACAACTCAAATCATGTGATTGGGTTCGTAGTCCGATGTTTCCTTGTACTCTTTTTTTTAAATTCACGAATAATTATTATTTTCGGTGCCTTAAGTTTTCATATAACGTGGACTTACAAAGTTTGCTGACTAAGCCATCGAAAATATGTATTTTTTAATAGAAAAACTGGCGATACATTTTAATGTGATATGCAGTATATGCACATATGTAGCAAAATAAATTTATTACAAATTAATAAACATTAAAATTATATCACCAAAAAATCTCCTCGCCTGTCTACGGGTAAGTAGACAGGCGAGGAGTATTATTATTATTAAGTATGTATGTATGTACGTACATATGTATGTATTAATTTTGTGGAAAAATTCATAATTTATATTTTGCTCTAGTGCAATTTATAGTAAAGGCTCAGTTAGCCAACAGTAATGGAATGTAAGTGCAACAGTAGGAAACAGCTGATCGATATTTTTATATGAAAAGTAGGTTACGTTACATTACATCTGTACACCCATTTTCATTACTTTTCACATAACAATATCGATCAGCTGTTTCCTACTGTTGCAGTTACTTTACATTACAGTCGGCTAACTGAGCCTTAAGTGACTATGGGCAGTGTGACCACTTTCGGCTAAATTTAATAATTAAAATTTTTAAAAACTTTTGAGTACACCAACACAATTATTAGGAAAAATGCACGTATGTAGCATAATTTGGCAAGTTTAAGAAACCTCTCTTTTTATATTTTAGGTAGTAAAAAAAATTTATTAAAAATTTTCTTGTACTTAGAGGACCATTGTAGGTGAGAAAGGACCACCAGATAGATGCTAAGTCTACTTAGAGGACAGTCTTAAGTATTCAAAGTGACTTTTAGCTATGACCTACAACAAATTTATAAAGTTCAAATAAACTAAAAAAAATCTATTGCAATTATTATATGATTACAAAAAGTCGCAAGTTTCTATCTCATAAGATTCCCGAGATATCATCAATAAACTTTGATATCAAAACTGGCTTTTTTGACTTAGCATGTTTTAGAATGGAGCCGTCGATATAATGAACTTCTGTTAAAGTTGCTAAATGATAAGGAATTTGTAGTCATCAATGTTAAACTTAAAAGAACAGAAGTGATGAAATCCAATGTTGTATACAAAAGAAGAAAACATAAATTGGAAAATGAAAATCATTTTAAGAGAAAAGGTCCGCATTGTTTTATAATAATTTGTCTTGCAAAATGAAACTTATTTTTATTTTTCTTTAATTACAGTTGTTGTTTTTGGCAGTTTGTGTTCTAATGTACAATTCAGTAAACGCTGCTTGTAACGTATGCCAAGAAAATAGTGTGGCCTGTGTCAATTTGACCTCTTATTATTTTTGTTTTGGGAGTATTTATTAAAGAATTTTTTATTTTTAAAATCATATTTTACTTAAATATTTAAATATATGTAGCTAGTAAGCCCCACACCAAACAGTTATTCACTTGTCCGGATGGTTTAGTATGTACAAATTTGCCAAATATCTGCTTTCAAAAGAGCACTTTGCCAGCCAGCTGTGGCGATACATCCAGTTGTGGAATCTGTAATTCGAACCAGAGTTTTGCTTGTACTACACGTACAACATTTGCCTTTTGTTTTGGCTCAACAAAACCATCAAGGGTAATGGGATCTTGTCCTCACGGAAAAATATGTGACTCCTCCAGAGTCGAAATTTGTGTAGATGAATTGACGGTAAATATTTCATTTTGCTTTTAAATAAATTTGTTTAATACGTGTATATCATACTTATGAACACGTCGTTACCTGAATATATAAAGGCCCTAACTCATAATTTTTTCAGTTGAGGTTTTGTATATTTCGATAGAAGAACTTCTAATGTACCGAAAAATGCAAAAATTTCGATTTCTACAAAATATTTAGTTAGATTTTCTATATTAATATAACGATATGTAATTTTATATTTTTAGCCGACTTCAGTTTTATGTGATCTGGATAAACAATACGTTTCGTAATACACTTTTAGGTTTTGAAATTAGGAGAAAGCCCAGATAGTGTAAAGTTAGCTAAATGAATCCGTTTTGTAATTTTTTACTTTCATTTTGTATGTTAAAAATTTCGCAACATGTTAAACTATTCAATAAAAAATAAAATAAAAACTCCGAAAACATAATGTAGTTTTAATCCACTATTAAATCCTAGTTATTTTAAATGTAAAATAAATACATATGTAAGTGATTTTTGAGTTTACCGAATATTTGTTTCTTATAATTTACGGATTATTTTTTGTTATAATATCAATCAGTCAAAGTTCATACTAGTCATGTATTATTGCTAAGCTTATATCTTCTTCGTCTTTGAACTTTCATCGGCGATGAAACAATGCAAGCAAAACGTATTGACAGTACATGAAGCTGAATACTCGTTTATTTTTCCTTCGTCTCTCTCTCTCTCTCTCTCTCACACAAAAACTATTATTATTAACATACAAATTCGAAAGCATTTTCTTTAGTTTCGTATTACAGAGTAGACCCAATTTATCCTTCATAAAAATGGCCAATAATGAAAAAAATTCAAAATGAACTACACACTCAAAAATCTTATTCCTTGTCCCATTCAAAGTATCTTCATAAATATAACTTGGTCCCATTCATATAACAACTGAAAAAAACTTACACAAGAATATAAAAAAAATATTATTTAACTTGGGTTTGAAAAAATGATGATTATTTGTCTGGAAAAGTTGTCGCACTAGTTACTGAAACGAGGCAATAGATTTTAAAATTCATCATAGGACAAAGATGTTAAAATATGCTATTACCAAACAGTTTTTATGCATTTTAAAATAATCAGTCGTTATATCATTTTTATATGTACTCGTATGTATGTACTTATCGTTTTATTTCTCAATATAAAGTAAAATTTCGAGCAAGAAAACTTGATGATTGTGATCAGGCTTAATAGTAAATGTAGTTTATAATAATTTCAATTCAATTCAATTTAAAGATCTTCTTCATCGTCCACAATTTGAGATTGGCTCAACCAATTCCTCACGTCACGCAATGCTGGCAAACGAATGCGCCATTCGTCGGTGAAATATTTATAAACTTCTTCTCCTAATCCTAAAATATTTACAGCAACAAGACGTTCATCACTTTTCCATTCTCTTTCTGAACTTCCAAACATTTCCATTCGCAAAAGTGGTACCATTGAAGCGCAAAGATAACGTTTAATACCATTAAATAGTTGAGCTTTTGAAAATGAATTAGATTGCATTGATTGCGTTTTTTGGTTACTTTCGCTTTTGATAGAAGTCGATACAGTAGGTTCTTGATTTTTTGAAGCTTGCAATTTCCAGTATTTTTCCTCCAGAATATCATTTTCTTTTTTTAACTTGTCAAAGTCTGCTTGAAGTACTTCGTAGTCTTTTTGCTTACTGTCAAAACTATTTTGTATAGCTACAAGTGATTCCTCCAATTTTTTTTCATGTTGAGAAAGCCTATCATTTTCACTTTTCATTTTATTTAAGCTCGTTTTAACTTTATCAAGCTCTGTATTAGTATCATGCAATTGTTTCTGTGCTCTTTCCAAGTTTATTTTTAAAATGTTTGGCTCTTCTTTTGATTTCAGACTTTCTAAGATATTTTTTAACTCCTTTGTTTCTTCTTTCCTAGATAAGAGTTCACATTTTAAAATTTCCACATTTTCCGTTTTTTCTTTAAGTTTTCTATTTTCTTCATAACAATTCTGTAGTTCAACGTCGTTCAAAGCATTCATATCCTTAATAGTTTGTTTTAATTTAGTATTTTCAATTTGAGCCATTAGTAATTTTCTGTTAGTCTCATTGTTTTCGTGGCACATCCTTTTTAGTGTCTGATTTTCAGTTTCTAGTAACGACATTTTAACTTGCAATGTATCAAAATCTTGAGTCTTCTTCTGTAAATCCGATGCAAGACTTTGCATTTTTGAAAGTTCAGGATTTGCTTTATCTGTATAGTAAAATTGGTTATCAGATTTTAGTTCTGCTATTGTTGTATCTGAATTATTTATTGGTATTTCGTAATGCGAAGAATCGTTTTGTTTCTGTACTTCAATAATCTCTATATCTTCTGTTCCCTCGCTATAATCATCTTTTATATAAACTTCATCAGTCGTCAGAAATTCTCCTTCAACATTCACTAATTCATGCGTGTTACTTATTTGCTCAGTTTCTACTAAATCTATCTCATCGCTGTTATCTTCACAACTTTGTATTGATTGCTCTCCCAATATATGTTTCGGTTCATTTATAGATCTGTTTCCATCCTCACAGTATGTAATGTTATAAATTTTACATTTTTTATTATTTACACTTACACTACTAATATGGATCTCCTCTTGGTCTATCTGTCTTGATCGTTTCAACCTGGGCGCCGCTACCTGTATAGTTTCAAGAATCTCCACAGAATTGCCAAAAGTCTTTTCAGATTTTGTTACTGTTAAATCCTCATATCCTACTGAATTTTCCAAGTCCACGCAATCGGTATGATGTGTTAAATCAGTATTATAACACTGCTCTCTTTGCAATTCATTTAGTATACTTAGTAAGATTTTGTCATTCGTTAGAGATAGCGGACATTCAAAACCATCCGGCGCTATTAAATGTTTGGATTTAGTTTCATCTAAAGTAACTAAAACTCCGTGTTCAATATCTAATTCAAAATCAAGCGCTTTATCGTCTGAAAGTCTCATAATTGTAGGTACTGCACTTTGAGTTAAACGGTCCATTTTGTAATTCATAAAGCATTCTAGGCGAAAGTGTCGACCGCAAATGCTTGTATTCCTACGTCGCATTTCAGGAAACTTTAGTATCTTCTCCATTTTAGAGAAATGGCGCCATTTCTTATACCGTTCAGATTCTTTGAGTGGAAAACGAAAGAAATGCATGCGAGGAAACTTTGCGCTACCAACATGGCATTCACGAAAGTAACATCGAGGACCGCCCATAGTTTAAATTCTTGAAAATTTCAATTATAGCTTATTTGCAAATTGTGTATATAAAATTGTGTTGTGTACATATAAGTCGGGGATAGCAAGGTTGGTACCATTGTACCTTATTTGGTACTATATATACTCAGACAGCACAATAGTACAAAAATGACTAATTAAGTACATTTAAGCAATCTCCGTAGTTTCACTACGTATTTCTTTTACATAGCGTCTATACATGATATTAACATAGCGGCTATACCTGATATAATATCAAATATATTTCTATCAGCAAACGTCAAATTTCATAGCAGAGAGAATCATATAATACTACATACTTTTACAAGTAATACAAATGTAATTGGCCAATAGGCTATATGTATTGCAAATGAATAAATAAATATTATGATATCAAGTGTCAAAAAACACACACATACAAGGATACGAGAAGAGAATTTTGTGTATTAAAATCAAAATGAATATTTTTTACAGCCTGTTTTTGTAACGTAACTTTTTGTATATTGCACGCCAAATCACGAATGAATTGAAATTTTGGTTTTTGTTTATTTTATTTTGAGTGTAACGAATAAGCTTTAAAGCTTTTGTTTGAAAATTTGGTTCACGTACGTACTACACAAACAAAGTCAACTTTCAATAAAACAATCAGAAAAAATTTAACGGGTCGGTAAAGTGTTTGAATTTTTATAAATAAAAGTAAAATAAGGGATGTTTTTAATAAAAGATGTAAGTATTTACATATTCCTAAAGAAAAAAGAAACGTTCAATTCCACTATGCAACAAAAAAAAATTAACCACTAAAATAAGATGTTTTCTTAGCTAATTCAGGGTCGCTGAACACGGCAATCATTTATATTTCTTAAGAAGCGTTTTCGAGATATTTGCGGAAAAAAAGTGTTTTTTTGCAGCTTACAAAGATATCCCAAACTTACGACACATTTACTTAATGAATGACTTTGAATTTTCGGATGTTTTCATTAAAAATTTAATTTTTTTTAATCTAAATTCAGTAACTCAATGAATTTTTAGCCGATCAACACACTATACATATGGAGTGATAAAAGAAAGACATATCTTCCCAGCAGTGTACAATTTACGTAATTTGGATAAACAGTTCTCAAGATTTTTGGAAATACCTTTGGAAACTGCAAAATAACCTCGTTTTTCGCGAATAACTCGAAAACGCTTCCCAAGAAAAATTAATAAGGGCCATATTCGTTGTCGGCAGCCCCAATTTAGTTAAAAAACATTTATTTTTAGAGGTTGATTTTCTTGTGGCATCCAGCAGTAGTCACTTAGCATGGATGTTTTCAATAAATGTGTCGTAAGTGTTTAATTTTTTGTCCTCTGATAACAATTTAACGCTTAATAAGTTGGCTACAAGATTTTATTTAAGATGTAAGTTTAAGATAAATTTTAGATTTTTTTTGGCAACTTAAAATACTGAATGTAAAAAAAACTTTTTTTAATCTAAACGGCCGTTCATTACTTCTACATCTTCGCAGTAAAGTCAATCATAATACAGGTAACTAACATCAACACAAAACTCACCAGTTCAGAGGTCAACCAAAGAGGCAAAACGAAGCAAAGAAAACGAACAAAATCAAATAATTAAAAAATTAAAATCTTAGGTAGAACAAAATGATGAAATGAAGTTATATACAATAAATCTTAGTTCGATTACAAAGGCGTTATATCATTCGCTATTAATAACTTCAAACGCAACATATCCAATCATTGTTTTTTTCAGCAAGCACGTATTTTTTTGTATATTTAAAAATAAAATTTTTTTAAACTCTTAAATTTTATTTATTTTTAAGTTAGATTGATAGCGTTGCTTTTTCTAAAGAAACTTTTAATTTTCTATGAAAAAAGCTCTAAGAATTACAACTAAAAAAGTAATGGAAACATTGTTCTTAGACGTTTAATTACGAACAAAAGGAGCTTTTATTTCCAAACGAAAAAACAAAATGAACTCAATTCCCACCTCGATCGTTTGGCTAATAATCGCTTGCCTTCTAACGTAAGGCAGTTCGATGAATAGGCTGTTAGTAAGCAAATGCTTAAATGTATTATTTATACACGATGTATTAAGGAAATGCCAAAATTTTTTATAAAACAGACAGTAATATTCAAATAAAAGAAGATGTGCGCTGCGCGGCTGCCTGATAATTATAAAATATTATGATATTTAGAAGAGTAAGTTTTCCCCGACATAGATATTAATATTAAAATAAATATATTTTCTTCTCATTCTGCCGACGTTGTATTTCATATTATATCAGAGTTAATATCAGATATAGAAGCTATGTAACTCTGATAGCCAGTGACTTGTTTCACTTGTAGCAAGTAAATGAAAAGTTAGCTAATAGTGTTGCCCTATTAATACTTTAGTAAAAATTAACTGGATTCCATTGTAATTTTATATAAGTTTTTACTAATTTTAAATTTGTTTATCTAATTTTTCGACCTTTTTATGTATTTAATGAAACTATTTTTTTAAGCTTTAGGTCAATTTAATATATATTGTTTTTATTTTTCGATATTTCGTTAACCATTGGCTAACTTCTTCAGGATATTTATTCTATTCTATTCTTTTATATGTATTTTTTTATATTTTGTTTTTAATTATTTTGGAAAATATTTTGGAAAATAATTAAAAACAAAATATAAAAAAATACATATAAAAGAATAGAATAGAATAAATATCCTGAAGAAGTTAGCCAATGGTTAACGAAATATCGAAAAATAAAAACAATATATATTAAATTGACCTAAAGCTTAAAAAAATAGTTTCATTAAACTAATTTTAAATACATTTAAAAGCTAATTTAATATTTTTTTTAATATTCCTAAATCAAGCAGTTAATGAATTTTTTAGAAATAAATAACATTGAAACATTTAAGAAATTTATTATTCGACATATTGTCATACCACACATTTTGAATAATCACAAACCTCTTATCTTATGCACAGACTTACAAGAACTATTTGAAAATTCACAAATAATAATATTTTTGAAAATCACAAAAAAAATAAATTTCAAATTAACATTGAAACAATACGAATAAAGTTCAATACTATCTGGTTCCCTTAAAATTATAATTTTTGTGTTATGGACAACTCTTCACTAAAAGGTAAGCATGCAAGTTGCAAGACAGTCAGTCATTTGTACGAAATTTTCGTTGATAATACGTACATAGAGCTTGTTTGTAAGGTACTTTCATGTGTAAACGTAGGGTTAGGTAAAAATGCATAAAATTTTGACCCGAATTGTCAACATACTAGAGATGGGAACGTGTCGAATTTTTCCAGCACGACACGACTCAACACGAATACCAAGATGTCCAACACGTACTAAAAACGCACACGAAATCAAATTGAAGAGCAAAGAAAATTATTTCATATTTATATTCCATCAAATACAGATTTTTGTTTAATATCAGTACTTGACGCGTAAGAGAGCCCTACACTATTAACGAATTTGCTGGTTTCGCTTGTTTGACGATTTAGAATATTGAATTTTTTCTCTACTGGAAATTCATGCACGCACATTTGACACCTAAAATCAAAGCATGTCAATTTTTTCAACACGATAAGACCCGAACACGCACGAGATCAGATTTTCTGTCACGAACACTTTGTGGTGAATCGTGCGTGCTGGTGACATGAAAAAAACGCGATATGTGTGTTAGCTATTTTTAGACACATCAGTGTCTCTTCAATTCTTTTATAAAACTGCTCATTTGCTTACATCCATACAGTCTGTTCAATGCGAACTTCATTAA
This sequence comes from Tachina fera, assembly GCA_905220375.1. NCBI lineage: Eukaryota > Metazoa > Arthropoda > Insecta > Diptera > Tachinidae > Tachina > Tachina fera. The sequence continues at coordinate 69,099,410 of LR999964.1, forward strand.
TTGCTGTCCGTGTGAACATGCTATAATTGTAGATATTTCATTAGACTATTAAAAAATCGTCAATTTTAAGAACAAACCATTAATTTGGTTTTTCAGTTCCAAAAATCGTCAAATCTGGCAACCGTGGTCATAGACGCGTTTACTGAAGCATTCCTTGAGTCAATCAGATTTTGTGCAAAAAATACGATATTTAACTAGGTAGATTGTTTGATATTAAATAAATTTATTGAAAAATGAAGAAAACAAAACCAGTATTACATGATCCACTGATTATTAATCGAGTGAAACAGGTAAGTGGAATGAAAACTTTGTTAAAATAGGGATCCTATAAAATTATCTCTAAAGAGAATGCATTAATCGGGCGCCGGTGTAGCCAATTTCGCGCTACCCGCTGCTTCAGTAAAACTGAAAACGAGGTTAATTTTTGTTCGATAATCCCATGTAACTGCATATACATATGTATATACACATCTATATATACTTATGTTAAACCGAATGTTGAGCTAAAATTTTTATCTACCTTCTCTAATTCATGGTACGCTTTCTACGAAAGTACTTGGAAGAAAATGTTGATAAAACTTACTTGGATGTAGGTGTTATGACCAAACATTTGCAAGATCGCTTTCCGGAGTACACTAGACGTAAAGTAGCACCATTTCGTGCATTAGTTGAGCAAGGTAAACCAAGCGAATATATTATATTTCATATTATTTTGTAATATTTTATATTATAGCCTATCACGTGGTGTCGCAAAGTTATGGATTAAATGATACCAACGGCAGTGGAGATGAATCTGATGCATCAGACTTGGAAGTAATGGATGTAAGTAAGATTTACAATGATTTATTTGATGCATACGTAAGTGCATACATGCATGTACATATAAATACTTCATACATAAATATGTTAGTTTGCAATCAGAACGAAATTACAAAACGATGATTAAATTTTTCATCATTAATTTATTTAAAAGTTGCTTTTTTATCTTTGCTTAAACGGCTTTTAAACGCTCAAAAGTTAACTTTGAAGTCTTGAGTTTGTTGGAGAGAATGGAAAGGTCTCCCATTCTCTTTCCCCTTCTCTCGATCAAACTAAGACTTGTGCTTAAAGGCTCACCATGGCAGAAATCGCCAACCGTACAAAAATTATAGCACTGGAAAAGCACTTTTGCTCAAGAAACCCAAACGGTTTGCCAACGTTGCGGTTTACAATCTGAAAAATTATTTGCCATTGCTTTCTAATAAATTTTATTTTTCGTTTTTATTTATTTTCATATTAATGCACATTTTCTTTATGTGAAATAGTTATAGCAACTGTTTCATTTTGCCATTTGGTAATAATACACTTAACATCTACCATGCTTCTTAGCTCTATTTAATTTTTTTCCGGTCATACTGACGTATTCAAAAAAACATTATTTTGTTTTACGAAAGCTTTACAAAACAAATTTTGTATGGAAATTTGTTCATTAAACGTTTTGTAAACTTAAATTATTTTTTTCTGAATAAGGCCTTAAAGGCTGGAACAGAATATAGTAGTTGTAGTAGTAGCGCAGCAAGAAAAAAATATGAACAGAATATTGAAGCTTTCTGAATGGTTACCAAATAAATATTTCCTTAAAAACATTGCAAGATTATACAACAATAATGCGTGAATATTTTCAATTCACAAGCACGAATTAACTTCGTATCTGTTGCCTAAATATCAATAAAATATTTTAAATATATATGTGATAACTAACAACAGAAAGTACATTCTTCTACTAAAATTTATTAAAACTCGCTAAAACTGCAAAGCAAGCAAACATTCCGGAAAAGTCGCGAAAACTATTGCAAAAAAGACTTGCTTAAATTTTGACGATTGCAGAGCACAATATTAAAAGTCCCTGAAAATATAAGATAGCAAAAAAAAAAAAAAAAACTTTAGAAAATTATGCCTGTCGGGGAAAAAAGCGATAATTTGCGAATTGATTACAAATCGCTAAATCTGTAAGATCTGCAATACATTCGGTAAAAATCGTGAAAAGTCGCAAATCTCCAAAATTTATTTACGGCGGGACGACAACAAAGTCTAATATCGTTTAAAAATTGGCAAAAAAGTTAGGACTCTGAAAACATGCAAAAGTAATTTTAAAACAATTGCAAAATTTTAAATAAACCGCAATATTAATTAAAAATTTGTAAGACTGTAAGGAATGCAAAAAAATTGCGAAAAGGATGAAAATTTGCAAAAACTTACTAACAGCGGATGATAACGAAGTTTAATATTGTTTAAAAATCGGCGAAACTGTCAGGAAGCAGAAAACATACAAAAGTCACTAATATTGCGAAGTTTGCAAAAATTCGCGAGAAGTTGCAAAATCGGAAGCAAGCCCTAAAATACATTAGAAATCGCGAATTCCGTAAAAATAAGAAATGTTCGGAAAAAATGGCAAGTTAACAAAAAATTGCTAAATGTGTTAAAGAAATTACCAATAATAAATAATTCACTACATAATATTTTACTCAAAAGCATGGTAATCCTTCTTGACATATACAAATATTTTTTTTTTGTAGCGCAACAAAGTTCAAAATTTCGAATTTATCGCTTCAACTTCCACTGCAACGACTACCACAACTTGCAACGCTACTCGTTTCGTTGTACTAAATCTTTAACGAGATATAATCCTACGTCCCTGGATGACAGTAAAATTTTTTTTGGAAAATGCAGCTCTGACATGTTCAGTTGTTGTTGTATATTTGAAATTTTTGAAACAAATATAAGATCATTTTCGTCAAAAGTATTAATACTTGTATTATAGTCTGAGTGGCCCTTAAGTACGTAAAAAATGTAGTTTCGTTAAATATATTAGGCCTTATTCAAGGCGAATTCATACTAGGTGTTCGCAAGGGATCAGATGACTAATTTCGCCGCTTGTAATTTGAATATACCTTGGATGTCAACACACATTTTTCAGTACATTTTTTGACGTCTAAAGTATAAATTTCTCAAAGCAAATTGAGCTGAATATACCTTATATATGAAATTGCTTTGGGGTTTATTCAGAAAAAAAATATTTAGGTTTACACAACGTTTAACAAACACATTTCCATACAAAATTTTTTTTGTACCTTCCGTAAACGAAAATAATTATTTTCTGAATGTGGCACATTGCCTTTTAAGCAAATATTAGGTTTGTTCATTTACTGAGAGTTATTCCGAATTTGTTACAATTGTTACTGGAAAGTGTTCATTAACTCAAAAAGTTTACAAGCGTAGAAAAAGAGGGAGAAAAATTGAGAGACAAACAAATTCCTAGAAATTATTACTAGTAAAATGTTTACTTGCAACAATTATCCAACCACCTGTTGTGTGTTTTGTTGTCAAATAAATTATTTAAAAAATATTTTAAAAAGGAAACCTGAAAAATATGCATTTCTTTGCAAAAAAAAACATGTATACGTATGAAAAAAGAAAGCATGTTTTCTTAATTTATTATTTTTCTTCCATTAAGCCACATAAATTCAATTTTAATGGCAAATAATTTTGTTTGTTTCTCATAGGTATATGATCAGAGATGGAAAGTCGAATTCTTGTATTTTTTAATGGAACAAAATAAAAAAAGTATGAAAAATTCATAAAAATAGTAAATATACATGAAATTGTGTAAACAATTTCATATTAAATATCAATTTCTAAAAAAATTGCAATATTTATTAATATTTTAATTAAACAACAAAATACATCAGAAAAAGTACAATTGTATCATGATTTCCATCCATGGTTCTGATATGAATAAAATTTTCTTGCAAGGTTTTATAAGTAAAGCGTTCATTTACTATTTCATATTTGGGATAGTAATTTTGTAAATTTCTGCCTTACTCTCTAGTTGCTAGTTTCTGCTGGGAAAGTAAATGAACAGACCTATTATCACATTTGTATAAATATAGTTTGTTACTAAATTTTGATATAACCATGATTTTTATTTATTTTTATTTATATTATAATTTTTATTTAAAATTAAGTTGGAATTAAATGCGATTTAATTTTTTCAGCGGTTAATTAAAGTAAGAGCGTCAAGATAGCGTCGACGAAATAGCGTCGATTTTTGGAATTAAAAACAAAAAATGGGAAAAAATCATGGATATTTTTAAAAATATATCAACAGGCTAGCATCGATTCTGTGAATTCAAGGGGGAAACAAATCAAAAATCGTGGTTGAATTTTCCCAGGAGCACTGTTCAACTGTCATGCCAAAGGGTATTGTATAAAAGTGGACACTTAGGAGAACAAAATGAGAGAACCGTGCAAAAATCGGTGAGGCCGTTTTTGAAAAAGTCGGGCAAGTCCAAAATGGCCAAAAAAAACCGTGGATGAATTTTCCCAGGAGCACTGTTCAGCTGTCATGCGAAAGGGTCATATATTCTTAAAGTGGACACTTACGAGAACAAAATGAGAGAACTGTGCAAATATCGGTCAGGCCGTTTTCGAGAAAATCGGGCAAATCCAAAATGGTCAAAAAAACCGTGGATGAATTTTCCCAGGAGCACTGTTCAACTGTCATGCCAAAGGGTCATATATTCTTAAAGTGGACACTTAGGAGAACAAAATGAGAGAACCGTGGAAAAAATCGGTAAGGCCGTTTTCGAGAAAATCGGGCAAGTCCGATTCTCTCATTTGGATCTCCTAAGTGTCCACTTTAAGAATATATGACCCCTTGGCATGACAGTTGAACAGTACTCCTGGGAAAATTCAACCACGATTTTTGTTTTGTTTCCCCCTTGAAATCCCAAAATCAATGCTAGCGTGTTGATATATTTTTAAAAATACCCATGATTTTTCCAAATTTTTTCCCGGTTTTTTAACTCCCTAAATCTACGTTATTTCGTCGACGCTATCTTGGCTCACGTAATTAAAGTTCTTCTTAAACTACGTTGAAAGTACGGCAGCACTAACAATTTTTCAAATATGGAAACCTTTATAAAGAACAGCTGTTTAACATAAACAAAAAAGTTAGGTTATAAAAATGCAGAAAATAAAATTGCATAAAAACACATTTTATGAAACCAAAGGAGCATCAGAATCATTTTTCTATTTATACCATGATATGAAACTATGAATTGTATATGTTATATATTAATCAAAATTAAACGAAATTTTTTTTAATACGACCACATGATGTTCATGTACATGTTTTCAATAAAGACATACAATCACAATAATATATGGTATCATAAAACTTAAGTGTGATTTAAGTACACAAGGTTGGGCATTTAATTATTATTTAATTATGTTCTCAAAAACACAATTTCGTATTTAATTAGAATTTAAAAATGATTTCAGTTTGATTAACAACTTGAAAAATGGTCATTAGTGAACAGTAGGGTAACCGGTTAATTACTACCCGATTAACTGATCGGTTAATTTAAAATTCACTTTTTTCGATTAACGTTTAAACCGGTTAAATTCAGTCGATTAACCGACGTATCAATTGTTTTTTCACATGATTTGAACGGGCTAAAGTTCGTATCGCTTTTTAAGCCAAATTACATGTGATAATTATTAATGAACAAATAACATCAAAGTTAGTTGTAAATATTCTGACAACACATAGTTGAACGGAACAGCTAGCCGTTTTCGAAGGCCACTAAACCTTCATCAGCGTTCTTCTGTGTTTGGTTCACTGTGTGTGGTAACAGTTGATGTAGATTTGTGCCCTATATACGAAAGTTTTTTGCAAATGGAATATGTGAATTGTTTTGAGTCATCGTATTTCCAAGGTGTTGAAAGGTGTTTTGTAAAGAAAGCTCATATTTACCATCTCTAATTTACAGCAGTCTTACCATTGTCGTTTATTCTTTACTAATTATGCACATGCTAGCTAATTTGCTTATTTTTGTTCTACTTAAGACAAACTTTTTTGGTTTGTTACTACATATTAAGTATATTTATTTAATTTTTGCCACATGCCCATGGCTATTAATTTTAGTTAATTTTGATTATTATTTTTCGAACTTCATTTGTTTCTATATTTATGATTTGAACGGGCTAAAGTTCGTATCGCTTTTTAAGCCAAATTTTTTCACATTATTTAGTATTACAACTTGTTTTTTACGTGAATAATTATTTATTTCGTCTCATTTAAAAAAGGTGAGTATTTAGAAATTATTATTCATACAAAGAAGTATGTTCAGTAATTTTAAAAATAAAGAGCTATAAAAGAGTTTACTAGAGACTCTGGTACTCTAACTAGAGCGAACTATTAAATTTTTATTTAACTTAATATGTATAACCCAATAGTACTGTTGCCAGCAATTTAATTAAGAATTAGATTTAATGAGAGACAGTACAAAAACGAAAGCTAAGAAATTCAGAAATTAAGTTTTTTTTTTGCAGAATATTCGTCTCTGAGCTCTTTCATTATAAAATTTTTAACGATCTTTGCTGTAGGTTAATGTCAACTGTATTGTTATTTAAGCGACAATAATTTATGTTCTGTTAATTTTATCGACAATAATCAACAGAAAATATCAGCTGCGTCCTATCGTTACAAATACGTTTCAGAATCACACAATCGTTATTTTAAGCGACAAAATGTATAGACAAAAATTAGGATTGTCAGATCGTTACTGAATCGCACTACAGAAAAAAGTTTAAATAGAGCTAAGCATGGTAGATGTTAAGTGTATTCTTACTAAATGCCGAAATGAAACAGTTGCTATCACTCTTTTACATAAAGAACTTAATGTACATTAACATAAAAATAAATAAACAGGAAAGAAATAAAAAATAAAAATTTATTAAAAAGCCTTAGCAAATAACATTCCAGATTGTAAACTGTAACTTATTAAGAAAAAATTATTTTGGTTTTCAACATGTTCACAGAACAAATTTTTTATGGAAATTTGTTTATTAAACGTTTCGTAAACCTAATTTACTTTTTTCTGAATAAGTCCTTAAATGATTAAACAGAATTCCGGCATAAAAACATTTTCTATACAAATTGACAAAAAAAAAGTAACACCAGAAAGCAGTCGAGGGATAGAATCTATTTTATTTTGACAGCGTTTTTTCAAATGCTCTCACATATAAATAAATACTCATTATCTCAACAATGCTACCATACTTTCAATAAATTTCATACATTTTGTGAACAAAACTACTGTGGATGTATTGAACTTTGAACAAAAATTTAACGTGAAGCCTCCAATTTATAGCCTGTTTGTAGAACGCGACAAGGGCGACTCACGACGAGCCATTTCATGGACGACTACGTAATGAAAAGCGTTTGTATAACGCGACTCGACTGTGGCCAACCCTGTGGCTAACATGTCCAAAAATTGTTTTCATTTATCTTTTTTCATAGAAAATTATAAATTCAACTTGAAAAAATGGTAACCCTATTTTTGCGTTGAAAAAAAAAACACAATTGACAATTGAATGAAAAACTATTTTTATATTTCATTATTATTTTGTTATAAAAATTGAATTGTGAACAAAAAGTGTAATTTTTATGAAAATATGTAAACTGTATGTGGATGTATGCGCATAGTCAGTATTTTATGTATTTTGGTGCACTTTTTTTGAACACGATTACAATTTTTTAAACGCCCATCTTGACGTTTATAATGACCCAAACCGTGATATACACACCCAAATATATTGACAGTTGTTGCATTTTTCAATTAAAATCGTCAACAGTCTCCATCTAAAAACCAAAAAAAGGAAAATGCTATCATGCTAGCGCTTATTATGGACGAGTCATGTTCTACAAACAGGGCGTTAGTCACATAAATTCAATGTTATTGTCAAGGAATATTGTTTGTTTATCATATCTGCTCAGAGATGGAAAATAGGTTTTTTGTATTTGTTAATAGAATAAAATTAAAAAATAATGAAAAATGCATACAAATAGTAAATAATACACGAAACTGTGTAAAGTATTTCATATTAAATGTCGATTTTTAAATATTTTGTAATTTAAAATATCATACAAGAGTATCCAATATACATTAGAAAAAGTGCAATTGAGATTCTTAGTGCAATAACTCTGTAAGCCATAAAAACAAGGTTAGGTTAGGAAGGGTGGAGCTTTACCGCACCTTCACTCAGAGACCCAATTGGGTCCATTGTGATTCCCTTCTGTTGCCCAAAAAAGTAATATTTACCTTCCCATTTGCAGCCATTATGCCATTATCCATCAATAAGCCACCGAGTTCCCATGATAAAGCCCTGATGTCCTCTAGTTAACACTTCCCGACATCAGTAATGCTATCATGGAAACGTCTGCTCAGCCATCACAGATAATATGTTCAATGGTTTCTGGTTCCTCTTCATCCCCGCACATCCTACAAAAATCTGGAGTGCCAGTCTGCCAAATGCTGGTTCTTGCTCTGACCGAGCAGTGACCTGTCAACACGCCTATCATGATTCGCATCGCCTTCCTATTCATGTCCAGTAGTAGTTTAGATCTTCCTGAGTCTAGCTTTGACTAAAAACCCCTCGAGACTCTACATTCCTCCCTCCTTCGCCATGAACTGTTGGTCCTGCTCTCTACCCAATTACTGAGTTCTTTATGGTAATAACCTATCGACGCGGGTATCAATTGTGTTCCTTAGATGCAGATCAATCAGTCGTTCTAATGTTTTCAAAAAAACGACGAAAGACGGATTGGCCTGAAATCCTTCGGCTTTGAGTGGCTTGCCTGACCCGCTTTGGGTATGAAGATGACCCTAACGTCTCTCCAGCCTTTCGATAAAACCTCCTGCTTAAGCATATCTTAAAGATATACACCAGAAACAGTAGTACGCGCTCTGTGACGTTATGCAACATGGCCGGAAAAATACCATCTGGACCCGGTGATTTATACGGTTCAAATGTATTTATTGCCCATGTTGCTTTTTCCAAAGTCACTATGTCGTCCACTGCTCCTTCTAATCTCGGTTCCGACAAGTAGTTGAAAGTTAACCTCCGTCGTTGCCTCTTCCCCTACTTCCTGCAGCAGGGAAAGTGAGTGTATCAAAACAGAAAGTTTCTCAGAGCTGGATTCCGTCGATGTCCTATCCATTCTTTGAATATTGCCAGAAGCCCTAGGATCCTTTGACAATACTCGCCGAAACCTCGATAAATCATTATCGGAATCAATGTCCTCACAGTATTTCCACCATGAGGCTGTTTTCGCCCTTTTGAGATCACACTTGTACTTATTATACAATACCTTATGACTGTTGCAGTCCTCAATCCTTCCTGTGAGTTTCGCCCTATTGAACAGTCTTCTAACCTAGGACCTCAGATGTTTTAGATCCTTGGTCCACCACGAAGGCTGCTTGCTTTTACCCGGAAAAACCACTGGACAGGGCTGTTCAAAACAATCCCTACAAGTGTTAGTGAAATATTCCATCTCCTCTTCCACTCCTCCACACCCTGCGGAGCTAGCCTTGCCCTAATATCAACAGTGGCCCTATAGGTATCCCAGCCAGTCCTTCTTGGATTCCTATATGGTTCACGCCTTTTCCCTGTAAAATTTAGACTGAAAGATATGCTACTGTGGTCCGAAGACGTACAGTCTTTATCTACTATCCAGTACCCTACCAGGATCCTATCTGTTAGTTAGTGTTATGTCTATAACCTCTGCCCTATCCATATTCCTGAACGTGGGTGCATTATCCTTGTTACAAATAAACATATTGCCAGAAGTTATAAAATTAAACACCAACTCACCTCTTTTGTTAATGTTACTGCTCCCCTACTGACTATGATGCGCATTAGCATCACAGCCTGACTCTTAAGCCCCAAACCCTATTCTTATTAATCCAGGGTTCTTGGATAAGAGCCACGTCTACTCGCGACCTGTTGAGGTGTATTATCAGCTCGGCCGAGGCTGCCTCGCTGTGGTGCAGGTTTATCTGCACCATCCGCAGCCTTCTTGAGATCATCAGACTTAGGCTGAGTTTACATCTGGCATTTCTTGTGTGTCATTTGCCCAAAAAATCGATGAGCCTACCTTCCACGAGCTGCCACAGTTCAGGATTAATCTTCGCATCCGGATCAATTCTATCTATGACAGCCACCCGAAGGTCACCTTCCTGGCTCATCGACTTCACTTTCACTTCACTTTTTTTTGACATGGAGGGTATGTCATCGCCAGATCTGGCTATCTTCGATGACTCCTTTCGGGGGTCCCTGAGAGAGCCAACTAGTTTGACAGCCTTCTTACTACCTGACTGTGCCTTGTCAGCCTCAACCATCTATGACCGGATGGCCTTGGCAAACAAAGCACTGGCAGACTCCTTGTTTGTTATTTTATTTTTGGAACATGATGTGCCCGTCGATACAACCCCTACACTCTTGCGAGGTGTAGCCTGGACTCCGTCCACACACATCTTTCTCCAAAGGAGATGATCTACCCAAGGAGAGCACTAACAGCGCCGTAAATTCTTTCGAACTTCTTAACGTCCTGCCTGTGCTTCCTGACCAGATGTCTCTCCTTTGCCGTATACAGCTTCGGACCTCGCTTGGCCATCTTATCCAGAAAGTCCAGAGATTTCCTAGTGCCGCTTTTGGCTTTATTAAATTTTGTCCGACCAACTTTGCCCATATTTCCTGGCAAGGCGTCCTGTCGGACAATTTTGTTTGAGGAAGATGAATGTCCCTCCTTACCCCTTGAGTCACTCATCTTCGTAGGTCCAGAGTCTAAGAGCTCCGCCCCTAAAGTCCGACGGCTAGTTGAAATCAGTGTGATTTCCCTCTCGTCGTCCGACCCCAGTGACAGATACCCCTGCTTCTCACTGACCCCTGCAGCTGAGTCACCCGATGGCGCATTGAGCTCATCAACTTCCTCCATTTCTTTGAGTAACTGACTCTCCTGCATGAGCAAATTTTCATGCACAAGAGTCAGCAACTCGTCTCCCCCCCACGTATCGCCCGTGGAGTCAACGTCATCGTCCTTAAGAATTTTTATTTTTGAATAGTTTATTTTCTAACTATCCAATGTTCGTCGAATTCACTTAGCTTTTTATCCGAACGTTGTCTTACTTTATTTGTTATACGGCCTTCTTTATTATACCTTTTAATTATGTACTGGATGGCGCTACGACTGCGGTTAACTATTTCAGCTATTTATGATAAAGATTTTCCGTTATTATAATAAAAAATTACCAATTGCAATCCACTTCCAATAGTTTGTTTCATGTTGAACGTTTTTTATATCAAATTGCTTCTAATTTATATTTTTTTCTGTAAACTTCACTAATCCGACTGTTTCTCTATTAAACCTTTAATTTAAACTAAAACTTTTGTTTTAAATAACAGAAAACCTAACGGTATTTCAAATGTGCGATTTTAGCTGACGCGTTGTTTTTCTTTGTAATGATGGAGTTGCCCATTTTTAAAGTTATTTTCGCGTAAAAATATTAATGCTGCCATATTTTTCAGTAAATACAAGCAAATAGAATATAAACTAAACAATATAAAAGTTTTTGAAATGTTTATTTGTTTCATATTTACAAAATATCTTTTACTAGTATACTGTACGATTTTAAGTGACATTCACTGTACATATGAATTTAAAAACTTTTGATGTTCTAAAATTTTGTTTTGTAGGAGTCGTCATCTAATAATATAATGAGCAACATGATGAACAGTTTATACAACGGTCCGAAACCAAAATCTAACACTACATCATCGTCTAATACTGCTAAACAGCAATCTGGTGAAGCTATTGACATTAGTAGTGATGAGAGTGGTGATGAAGGTAATCCAACAAAATCAAATGGCAAATCTTGCAAAAAAAGTATAATAACTCTAATAACCCATTTCTTTCGTTAAAAATACATATGTAATTTTCTTCTTATCCAGCTTTGGATAATTTACCGATGGTTAAAAATTCGGCTATAACTGTCACAAAGTTACCCCCAATAAATCCGGAACGACCATCCAACAAAGGATCTTCATCTGCGATCTCTACAACAACAGATTCCAATTCTTTGCCTCCTTTGCAGACAGGGCAAAAGCGCCATGAAAATATAGTGGCATCGGCGGCGACCGGTAGTGGGCAACCCTCGAAAAAACGTAAGTTGGACGAAACTGGTAAACATACGACTATCTTTACGAAAACTCCTATGTCAAATCAATTCCAAAAATTAGACAAGCACGACAACGGCAATGCATCGTACCTATTACAGCAGATGCATCGGCACAATCAGCAGCAACTGCATCAACAATTAGATAATCATCGCGAAAATAGTGCCGATCCAGATCGACCATTTCATCAAGGCAGTGGGGGGCATCGGTCCCGCAAATATAAAAAGGAAGTACAGTTGCGCAAATCAAGAGAATCTTTTCAGGATATTGGTGGTATGGAAAAAACACTCAAAGAGCTTTGCGAGCTTTTGATGCACATCAAATCTCCAGATATATATTTTGTATTGGGTTTAATGCCGCCGAGAGGAATTTTGTTGCATGGTCCTCCGGGGTGTGGTAAAACATTATTGGCTCACGCCATAGCAGGGGTAAGTTAAAGATTTTTCAAATACATTTTGTATTGTTATTATTATTATGCTATATATAAACATTTTTATTTCCTTTTATCCTTGTGTAGCAATTAAACTTACCACTGATTGAAATACCTGCTACGGAATTAATTGCTGGAGTTTCTGGTGAATCTGAGGAACGTATACGCGATGTATTTGATCAAGCTGCAACTAGTGCACCTTGTGTCTTGTTTATTGATGAAATCGATGCTATATCTTCCAATCGTTCAATGGCACAAAGAGATATGGAGCGTCGTATTGTTTCGCAATTGATAAGCAGTTTGGACAACTTGAAACTAAGCGAAGGTGGTCAATCCGTTTTAGTTATTGGAGCAACAACTCGCCCTGATGTTCTTGATCCTGCTTTAAGACGTGTAGGCCGTTTTGATCATGAAATTGCAATTGGCATACCATCTCGTAAAGATCGCAAAGACATTCTGACAATAATATGTGACGGTTTGTCAGTTGAACCTAAATGTGATTACGATAAAATCGCAGAATTGACACCAGGATACGTGGGGGCTGATCTTCTCGCTTTGGTATCACGTGCGGCTACGATAGCTGTAAAAAGAAAGTGAGTGACGACACACGTTGCTTTTATACTCGTATTGTACTTATACCATTTAGCATTTAAATGTTTCAAGTACACAACCAGGGTTGGTTGGGTCTACTGCGTAATTCGAAACGAAGGAAATTGCTTTCGAATTTGTATGCTTATAATAGAGTTGAGCGATATTTAGAAACCTGTTACTTTTTCACAGCTATTGAAAAATCACTAATCACAACTGTGACTGAATTTATCAAGGAGCAGGGTTTGAAAATATAGTTCTTTCCTACTAACTGTGATTGGTCTTGTATGCTTACTTTACAGTAAATAAAGATACCACATTAATTTTTTTTACCTTCAGCTTTTGTGAAGAAAAAATCGTCAACTCGTGACAAATCGTCTTTTCTGGCAACTGTGAACAACTTACATTTTCATATGTACAATTTTATTGTCTCTCTGCGTCTTATACGACAATTCTCAATATTTGGACGTTGGTTAATTGCTAATTGTTTGTTGTTGTCGCTATTCTTATTAGTATTTATCAAGCCACCAATACTGATAAATACTTTTAAAGCAGAAGAGCTGAAATGTGTTAAACCGTGATCACAGTCAATGTTTAATTTCACTGCTGCTCTTCTTATTAGATTTTCTCAAAATAACAGAAATGCTACAAACAAAATACAGCTAAACTGTGATCACAGTCACAGTTTAAAAGAACAGCGATTTAGAAATCACATTCACAAGCAGCAACATTATTAAAAAATCACAGTTTCGATCATCTCTAGCTTATAACATGTAAATTCGAAAGCATTTTCTTTCAGAGTAGACCCCCAGAATTTATACTCTGTCGTAGCGAAGCGTTTCTGCTTTTAATCATTCATGAAAATTAAATTAATTTAACTATTCTATCTATGCTTTATTATTATCTAGATGTTCAGAACAAATGCGTGCTTTTCAGCTTAAAACCCAGCGCAATATAACAATTGTTGATTTGGACGATGAAAACGAAGAAGGTGAAAACAAAACGGAAAAAGACAAGGAGAAAAGTAATGAAAAAGAAAAGGAGAAAAGTAATGAAAAAGAAAAAAATAATACCAAAGAGGCCGATAGTGTTGAAGCTGCCTCTAATACAAATGAAACATTAAAAGAAACTGTTGTAACTGATAATGCAGAACCGATGTCGGTTGATACTACCACTGATGAATCTGCTAAATTAGATTCGGATAAAACTGCTCCCGAGGCGAATTTCAACAAAGATGATGTTGAAATGAATGAAACCACAATATCTTCAGACAGCGCTGAGAAACTGAAAGACGATACTATTAGCAATAAAAAGGAGAAAAATGGAGCTGTCAAACTTCAAGAACCTACCTTATTTGAATTACTGAACTGGTTGGATAATCCTCCAGAGGACATAACATTTGTATCAGAATTCTGCATAACTTTGGATGATTTCTGTGAAGCTGTTAAAATTGTGCAGCCATCAGCGAAACGTGAAGGTTTCATTACTGTACCCGATGTTAACTGGGACGATGTGGGTTCTTTACAAGACATAAGGGAAGAATTAAAATTAGCTGTTCTTGCGCCCGTTAAGTTTCCAGAAAAACTGGCCCGTTTGGGGCTATCGGCACCTTCTGGTGTCTTGTTATGCGGTCCACCAGGTTGTGGAAAAACATTATTGGCCAAAGCTGTAGCCAATGAAGCTGGTATTAATTTCATATCCGTTAAGGGACCCGAACTAATGAATATGGTAAGGATATTTTGAGTTGTTTTTGTCTTTTATATGTGGAACTAATCGTGCTCTGCCCATTCAGTATGTTGGTGAGAGTGAACGTGCCGTAAGAGCATGCTTTCAGAGGGCTCGTAATTCTGCACCTTGTGTTATATTTTTTGATGAATTTGATTCTCTTTGCCCGAAACGTTCTGATGGAAATGAAGGGGGTTCAGGTACACGTGTTGTCAATCAGTTATTGACCGAAATGGATGGTGTTGAGGATCGCCAGGGAGTTTATATATTAGCCGCTACAAATCGTCCAGACATCATCGATCCTGCCATTTTACGCCCAGGACGTTTGGACACCATTTTGTATGTTGGTCTACCGGAAGAAAAAGATCGCATTGAGATTTTAAAAGCAAATACCAAGGTTGATTTTCAATGTCTTCATTTTTTAAATATTTATATTTGTATGTATATCGATGAAATTTTAAAATTTCAGAGTGGCACCAAACCTCATTTGTCAGCTGATGTCAGTTTCGAAGAGTTGGCCTCTTTAACTGATGGATACACTGGTGCTGATTTGGCTGGCCTCGTGCGCCAAGCTTCTATGTTGGCTCTTAAAGAATCTTTAGATAAACCTGAATTGAAATTGGAAGATCTGTGTGTGAATCAGACACATTTCACAAAAGCTATTCAAATGTTAAGACCATCAGTTAGTGCGCAGGTATGTAAATAACATTTTAATATTATAATTTGAAATTTATTTGCTGGTGGTTCAGCTTGGTCTATATGCATTTCATTGTTGTATATATGTAGACAAAGCTGAACCACCAGCAAATAAATTTCAAATTAAAATATAATTATGACAATATGTCGAATAATAAATTGCTTAAATGTTACATTTTAATATTATATTAGAATTCTAATTATTCTCTATTGCATTTGCAAAGCAATATTATATTAAACGCACGTGTACAGATTCCAATTATTGTACACTTCGATTAAAATTATTTTTTAATGGTTGGTGTAATTGTTCTTCGATACGGTAATTTGGTCCTAGGTTAAAGAAAAAATGTTGAGGTAGTTATTTAATATAATACAAAATACGCCAACCTCGATAAGGGGGAATATCTTTCAATTGCAGTCTTACAATAAGTGTAATTAATTAAAAATTTGGACTAAATTCAATTATTTGTCGCTTACGATAAAATCGAAAATAAGGCACGATATGTTTTTTTTACGTAGTGTCGCTTACGATAAAATAAAAAATCTATTTTCAATAACATATCGAAAAAAGGCGCGATTTCTTACAACGCGTAATTTCTAAGGATTTCCCGCATTGTAGGAGGGAATTGCAGCAAAAAAATTGCAAATCTGGACGAGGACTTAGCATTTACAAATGTAAGTGCAAGTTCGAAAAACTCAATACACACACTTACTAATACAATAAAATTTTTTGTACTTACTGCTCAACTTACAACACAATTTCCTTGTAAGTGAAACAATAAATAATAAAATTAATATTTGTTGCTTATTTCCTGCGTATTTATAAAAAAATAATATCTAGAAAAGGACACAACTTTACAACAGCGCATCTTAAATATATTTTTATATATGAATTTTATGCCTTTGACAAAAAAGTTGTTGAAGAAAATATTATTTTCAGTAATTTTATGATTTTGGGAATACGGTAATACTGATTTCATACATTCTTTAAATAAACATATTTTTTATTCAAAAGCAAACTTATTTTCATAAGACGTCTACGCTCCGAGAACGTTTTTAAACTGAACTTACAACTGACTGTAAATTATCAAGTAACTTACCCCCTTATGCAAAAACGAATGGTAAATTTAAAGTTGGTTTAAGAAACGATTTTTGTATGGCAAAACCGGTTTTAAAGCATGCTTTAACTTTAACAATCGTTTTTGCATAAGAGCATTAGCATTTACATATGCAAGTGCAAGTTCGAAAAACTCAATACAGACACTTTTTTGTCAATATAATAAAAGTTTTTGTACTTACTGCTCAGCTTACAACACAATTTTCTTGTAAGTGAATTATTGTAAGTAAAATGACAAATGAAGAAACAGTGATACCGATAATGAGTTTTGTATAAATTTTTAGTACCTCGCATAATAAAATGAATATTTGTTGCTTATTTCCGGCGTAGAAAAAATAATATACAAAAAATGACACAACTTTACAACAGCGCATCTTAAATATATTTTTATATATGAATATATGCAGTCGTTAAGCAGCTCTGGGTCGGGGAACATCTCTCGCGTCATCGTAATTATTTCTTAAGTGCGGTCAGGCTTGTGTGTGTTGTTTGGCCTTCGAGAGTTTTTCGTCTCGCTCGCACTGGTTGACTGATCTGCCACGGATAACCGTATAATCTTGCGGTTTTTTGTGGAATTTCTTTAACAACCACGTTGCCTACTTCCTATGTGAAGGCATAGGTCGTGTACAGTCAGTCACAAAACCTTATAAAATACTGTTAATACCATCTTGGGCATATGGTCTACGTTACTCCGCCCATATTTGTGCAACACCATATTATGCAAATTTACTTTGCATTAATATGTTTAATAAATAAATAAATAAATAAATAAATAATAAATTTTATGCCTTTGAAAAAAAGTTGTTGAATAAAATATTATTTTTAGTAATTTTATGATTTTGGGAATACGGTAATACTGATTTCCAGGGAAACTAGAAATATGCTCCAAAAAAGTGTTTTATGCGCATTCAATATGCACTAAAAACTTCGAAATATGCACTAAAAACTCAAAAAATATGCTCTTCAAAATAACATAAATTGGATTATTAGAAAATGGAAATCTAATTTTAATTCAGCAATTCAATAAAATTTGCATATGAAAGAAGACAAAAATAAAATAAACATAAGAAGAAAACAATAAAAAATTAATTAACAACAAAAATTTAACTTTTACTTCAAAAGCGATCACGATATCAGATTTAAAACTTTGGAACTGTATTTTGAAGGATAACTTCCAGTTCATAGACGTAAAAATTCTTGGCTGTCTATTTATATTGGAATCAAAAACAAATTTTGAGTGCTTTGTTTTTGTTTTCAATATAAATAGGCAGACGAGAATCTTTGCATGGTTTCTATGAACTGGCAGTAAGATATGTTTTTTTTTAATTGTTATTGCAATAAACAAAAACTATTCACTTAGCTTTTTAAATAAAAATCGCCGCCTGTAACATCTAAATAAACTTTTATACATTGAAAATGTTGTTTTTCAACCTCAACTGATGTAATCGGGGCAGAGTTCTTCACAATTACCAAACCAAGGTTTTATTGAAATTAACGTCCAGTGAGGATGTTAAAACACATGTTACACCTTTTTAAGTTGAAATTTTGAAAATACATATCAATAGTATTTGTTTCAGCATTAAAATTTAGCAGAAAAAAGTTGGATATGGACGATTTAAAATTTTTTTATTTTCTTGTTTCGTTTTTCTTTCACAAGATGTTAGAACACATACTCATAATAAGTATATTCTAAATTTCAACTTAAACACGTGTAGCATGTGTTTTAACATTAGAACTCACAAGAAAACGAGTGAAATCGATTCGGAAGCCAGAACATACAAAATGGCCTTTTTTGAAGTCTAACTTCATAATGGTAGCAAAATATTGCTTCCCCATACTACTGTTTTTTCACTACAAAATGAAATTTTTACGAAAAAAAGGAAACATTTTTACCAACATTTTTTTTTAAAGTATTAAAATTAAATTTTTTTAAAAAGTACCAAAATATGCCCTAAAAACACCAAATATGCTCTAAAAATTCGAAAAATGGTCAAAATATGCGTGTTAGACTGAAGTATGCAAAAACAGGCTTAAAAGGGTAAAATATGCAAAAATATGCACTAACAAATCGATGCCAGAATTCATAAAAAGTTATGAAACGGATAAATATCTTAATTCCGCATTGATATATTAGACAAGAAAAAACATGCAATTGCATATTTGTGGTTTCCCTGCTGATTTCATATATTTTTTAAATAAACGAATTTTTTTCTTCAATATCAAATTTATTTTCATAAGACGTCTACGCTTCGAGAACGTTTTTAAATTGAACTTACATCTGACTGTGTAAACTCTCAAGTAACTTGCAAGACTTTCTTATACCCATTATTTTGACTCAATGCTAAACATTTTTGCAATTTTTTTACTGTGAAATCATGAAAAATAAAGCAAAAATCATGTCGTTATACTGAATTTGGAGTGGATTATTTTAAAATAAAATTAGCAGAAACATGGGGAACATATTTTATTTACAGAATTTTATGAGTGTATGAAAACTGAAAGCTCTTTTGTTTTCACTCACATGAAAATTATTCAATGCTACAAAAACGTAAACATGGTTTCGTTCGTTATTTTAATGAACGTAACTACTTATTCATTTTATAAAAACAGGCTATAAATTTGCCCTACTATATTAATATTTTCTAGGATTTGACCAAATTTTTCTGTGGTCACGTATTATGGGCCAGATTATACTCTAAAAACGTCCATACTCAGCATTTTTTAAAGTTCGAGTTTTCAGGAGTTCTTCGAAAACCTTTCAATTTACCCTATTATATGAACATTGTGGTTAGAAACCGTGAAATTTGTATTTCCTAAGTACACACGAAATTGTGTATGTGCATATTACACTTGCCTCACTTTCAAAAAGACATTTATTTGTAAATCATGCTTTTTGGCGGTATATTCTTCAAAATCCCGCTTTTTGCAAAGACTATGGTTTAATTAGAATAGTTTAATTAGAATAGAATTATATATATTATTAGAATAGAATTATATATATTATTAGAATAGAATTATATATATTATTAGAATAGAATTATATATATTATTAGAATAGAATTATATATATTATAATTATATAGATATAAATATTTTCTCTTTATGAAAGGTGCCACACCCACATATAAAATTCGAACTTTTTTCTAAGACAACGCTGATAATAAATTTTTTTTACTTACACAAAATTTTCACATTTCTTGCTGCATTAGATGCAAAGGCATCCCAAAATAGAAACATTTGTGCATGGGAGGTGCTATGCCCACATATTTTATTCGGACTTTCTTTTTTTTAACAACTTATATGGTCAATAAGTCCTTCAAAATCTCGTCTGTTTTACCATATTAGTTCCCAACATATTTCTAAATACATATACATATATTTGCTATATATGAGAGGTGTCACGCCCATTTGTATTTAAAAGATTTAATATTTTAAAGCCGTTCTCCGATTTTAGGTGGATTAAAAAAGTAGATGCAATCGTTCTTAAGTGATGCGATTACCAACGAACGACATTTGATTTTATTAACATTTGGTTTAGTTATTCAGTAAAATATTATTTTTTATTAAAAATACATTTTAAAGGCCGTTTAGATGAAGGGTGGCCTTGCTGCGACACGTCGCTTGCGAGTCGAGTTTGTAGGAGAGAAGTGAGGAGGAGAAGCTTGCGAGGTAGCAAAAGTCGCACGTACTGGGCATTGAAGCGACAAATTTAGCTCTTCTCTCACATATTTCTTTCTCTCGTATTTTTTGTATGTTATGTACAAGCAGTGTTGCCAGTTAGACAATTCTTTTATAACATGCATGAACAAAATAGTTATAATATATGAATTGTAAGTAAAAAATAAATAAAGTAAGGAGAGAAAAGGAAATATTGTATTTTGGTAATAAATTAAAAAAAAATAAGAATATATGGACATACTAATTCTACATTTTCCAAACTAAAAATTATTTTCTCTACGGCAACACTGCTACGAATGAACGAATAAAAATCATTGATCAAATTAATATCAAAAAGTCGCCTGACTATTGCGACAAAAAAGTCTTCATGTAAACAAGCGTGGATTTAAGAAGGGACTTCAAAAGAGAACGTAAGCGTTGTCGCAGCTAGGCCACCCTTCATCTAAATGGGCTCTTACACTGACTGGCTTTTTTCAGCTTGAATTCTAGTTTAAGAAGTACCTAAGGTTTTCTAGATTTTCTTACTGTTTTCATATTATTGATAAACACTCGGTTGCACTAGCCAATTGAATAATTTTGGGATTATTCATTTGATATTCTTAATATGATAAAGCAAACGACACTAAATGACAATATGCCAAAATTAGTTCTTGATGTAGACAATGATACCGAATTGCCATTATTTAGGGATGGAACTCTTTTCTGTCACAATGACACAACAAAATTATGCGTCATAGAAAAATTTGATGGGAACGGCACTACACACACACATATGAAAATAACACCACAAAGTGACAGTTCCGTTACACACACACATATCAAAATAACACCACAAAATGACAACACATAAAATGCTCAATGTAAACTCGGCATAATGCTAGGAACACAATTGGGACGAACGACGAATTCGTCGATAAGCATTCGCTGCGTAAGTTCGTCGTGTGAAGGACAATAACGACGAATTTACTCACCGAATTCTTCTCATATATTTGATAACGTTGGTTGTTGTGTATACAAAAACAGAGAAGAGAGAGAGAGAATTTTCTCTGAATTTTGTTTTTCGTTGCTCGTCGCCGTACAAAATAGAAATAAATCTATTTCAGAGTTCGTCACGCACGACGAATTTCGTTGTACGGCGGTGTTGTGTTCATATTCATATTCATATTTATTTTTTATGACGAAAGCTCGCACCGAAAAATTCGTCGTTCGTCCCATTTGTGTTCCTAGCATGAGTAATGAAATAAATGTAAAAAAGAACAACCGCTATTCATTGTTTTCGCAAGAATAGAGTGTTGCCTGCTGCCACACAAGTATTTTTGACCGGGTGCAGTCAAGTTAATAATTGTTTTTTTTTTGGAATTGTTACAGTTAAGTTTAACATTTGTTAACGCTCTATTAATCCCAAATAATTATTTTTGATTTTTATTTGATCCGCGTGATATTATATATTTTTTGTTTTCCCTATCACTCGCTATTAGTTGGAATTGTTCCCCGGGAAAAATTTCACGCGTAATTTTATTCAGGATTGCCCTGATTGTGAATAAAAGTTAATACTTACTTGAAAAAGTTACGGCACCATACCAAGGAAAACCAAACTCAGTTGAGTTGAAAACGGGAATAGGGCTTTAATTTTTTTTTATTGCATAAGCTATCATTAATTAATTTAGTTTAAATTAACAAGCTAACCGTCAAAAGTCTTTCAATTATGTAGGATAGTGATGGGGTGAAATTTTTTTTGAAGTACCCTCTTGGTAACACTTTTTGTAAAATTTTAACGGCAACGCTGTTTGCACAGTGTTACTGATCTTTAATTAGTTTGGCTGAATAGACCAAAGTACATATTAAATGATTCATAATTTTTTTTATATTTTTTCAGGATCGTAAAGTTTATGATAAACTACGTTTAAAATATGCCGCACCTCGTGCACCGATAGCAGATGAAAGTGTTGTTTAATTTTTAAGTTTTGCTTTCTTCAACTTCACATTTTATACCCGGAACCCAAGCAAATCCACCCATCAGCAAATTAATAACTTCTTACATGTCTCTTTTTTTGTTTGTTTTCTAAACTGATTTTTTTAAATTAATAACTTCAAGCATGATTCCAATGGACAAGCAAATCATAAGAACAAAATATAACAACCATTCTCATTCACGTAATGAGCTCATTTTGAAATGTGAATAGTTTTAATTTAGTTTTTAATAATAAAATAAATATAAACATAAAAAATATAATAATGTGCATTACTTTATAGTTTTTATTTTTTAAATAATCACAAAATTTTTATGTATGAATGTATGTATTGTATTTATCATTTACACGCCTATGCATATGATTTAATAATATTATTATCAATTAAAGTTTAAACAGAAAATTTCGTTTTAATTACCACGGTCCCTGGTATCATTCCGCATCTAGTAGTGACGTAATGATGCCTTGAAACATTCCTTTTTGTATGATTTTTAATGTATTGTTTTGCAAGTTCAAGAGAGGTTGTGTATCGTCTTCAACATTAGCTTCATGTTGTTCAGTTGTTGTAAACGAGGTCAAAACTTTTGTTTCATTTTTATGTATTACTTCATTTTCTTCCTCTTCAATTTGGCCTTTTAGACTATAGGCCTTTCTACACATTTCTTTTATTCCTTGCCAACTTTCCATTCCCAGAGGATGTATTTTTTCGGCAGGAGGCTGAAAGCCATACTCATTTGAAGGCAATTCCATTACCAGGGTCAATGGTATCTTAACAGCTCCATAAGCATAATCTACCACTGAGCCGGCTATATTGCGTTTGATTATGTGTGAAATGCTACCAACACGATAATAGCGACCACTATACGCCTTGATTGCATTCCTTCCAGCAATGGCTACGCTTTCCAATTGCTTTGCATTTTTTGGTAGCTGTCTTAAAAAAATAAATAATAGAAAATATTAAACTTTTAATTTTTGCAGTCCTAACACAACCACATACTTGCTATAGCCCCAGGGATACATAATACATTGAGCATACGAATGCAAAGATAAAAAGAACAGTAGGTTTGGTGCCAGGCTGTGTAAGATTGTTGCTAATGATTTTGTTTCATGTTCGGAAAACGGTTTATCGCCTTGATAAGTACTGCGTTTCGCCTTCGAGCAATTTGTATCCCAGTGAAAATCAAAATTGCGGTTACAATCAGTTCCAATGCAGTCATCGTTTATATGAGGACGACGATTTTTACGCCAACGGGGATTCTAAAAATTATGTAAGTACATATATAAAAAAAAAATACTTATTTATGTATCTGTAGTTATAAGGCGTGCGTAATTCTTAAGGGAGAATTTAAAAAAAATTACAAAAAGGTAGATCATATCATTTTTAAACTACGAGTTTTTTAACCTACAATATAGACATATCAGCATTTGCTATCTTGAAGAAATATTAGTGATTAAAGTTCGGGAGGATTGAAATTTGGGCCAATTTCTACAGAGGTTGCGAAAGTGTTAAAATTGGACATACGAGTTAATTTAGGGAAAATATACCAGGAGGGAGGACCTGTTTCTATGCCACTTATTAAATAACAACAGTTCTTATTTAAAATGCTTAACTTACTTTCTTTATTTATAATTCGACTTATATATACATATATATGTGTATATTTGCCAAAATGGAGTCTTTACAATGTGTCGGCTGGGCTACTGTATGTTAGTTAATAAAAAATTAGTTTCTTTCTTTTCATGATCATAGCCGAACCCGCACTGAAATATGATTAAAAAAATATATAAAAAAGCGGGAAATTAATTTTTTAACTTAATCTTAAAGCTTAATCTGTTACAAAGCAGATACGGAGCTCTGCAAATCGTAAAATATATTAAAGTTGTATAAATCAATTCAATATTACTGAATACAAAGAAAAGATGAAATTAGTCTCAACCGTTAGTAAACCACATATCGTTAAGCTACGGTCACACATGTCAAACATTTGCCAAAAAAAAGCGCAGCAAACAAATACCAATGAAAAAAGTTTTGATCCGGACACTTGTTTATCAAATTAAACAATTCCGAACACAACTGATAGATAATGGGTTAAGTGAATAAAAAATAAGCATTTGCCTTTTACTTGAAAATTTGTAAAAAAAAAACAAAAAACACACGTACATATTTTAGGTTTTAAAACAAATTTTAAAAATTGTAAAAGCAAATGCTTATTTTTTCTTCACTTTACCTAATGACATAGAATCCAACATTATTGGCTACTCTTTAACTTAAGAAACTTTGGTCTGAATTGAAAGATTTTTCATTAGCATTTATTGGTTACGTTTTTTTTTTGGCAAATATTTGACAATTGTGACCGTAGCTTTAGCTTATTATTGCTTTGGCGCATATGACACAAACCCTGTATGGAGAAAAACAACAAAGGTTTACATAAACGCTCAGGTTCTACATTCCACTACAAAATAAAATTGAAAACGTTTTCAATTCCGCCAAGGAGATATCACTGTTTTTCTAGTTTTTCTAGAAAAGTAATGAAACGTTTTTCCCTTGACGATTTCATTCCCAGTTTATTTTAAATAAATATTTTATAGCAAGAAATGAAAGGTTAAGCGTATTTTGTAAAAAGAACGTTTATTGTAGAAGGTTGAAAGTATAATAATGAAAATTATTTTTAAAAAACATGAACAAACAAAAAGTATTAAGGCTTCATTAGTCTTTACTTTCTGTTGCTGTTCTGTGCCGTTCTTTTTCGTATAAAATATTTTGCAATTACTTTTTCTGTGAAAAAAATCACCTGGCAACCTATAGAATTGATTACACTTGTACACAAGGTATCACAACACACTAATACATACACACTTTTGGCTGTCACTTAACGTTGAATTCTATTTTCTACAGATCTGTCCGCAACAGAACAGATCGAAAAAGGAAAACCTAACCATACATACAGACTTTCAACTAAACAGAAACAAAACAGCTGATTCAGAACAGAACAGCACGTACAAACTAATTCTGCCTTTAGTTTGTATTAAGGTGATTCCAATACTCCTCCTTAATCCTGTTGTTTGCTCTACTAAATTCCCAGAGTCTTACGAAAATAGTTAAGCTTGGTCCTCTTGAGCGGTTTCGTTGGTCGGTCGACACATATTCTAGTTTGAATTCGCCCTAGAGTGTCCTGAATAAAATGATGGCGTATATCAATGTGTTTTGTGTCCATGGATAAAAACCACCATTTAATGAGATTGCCATGGCGCTTTGATTGTCGCAACATACATTTAAAGGCTCATGATTTGTATGAAAGTGTGATCTTATGCCATTCCACCATAACGCTTCTTGAACAGTAACCTGTTGTTGATTTACGATCCTCAAGATTTGATGCCCAATCTGCATCAGCATAACCAATGAAGTTGTTAACATCCTTTGTTGAGGTATAGCGTAGTTTTAAATTTGAAGTTCCACGCAAGTATCGAAACAGTTGTTTGACAGCAGACCAATGACGAGGACCCGGATTTGAGCTATTGCGACTGAGTTTGTTTACGGCAAAACAAATATCTGGACGAGTGCATTGACAAAGGTACATCAAACATCCTATTGCCTCCTGTAGCTGGTTTCTCTATTTCTCGCATCGTGAAATTTCCCGCATGAAACGAGGGAATCGTAACAAAAACAGATTAAATTGAAACACAAAATAGATTTTCTCATATACATAAGTGTTTCTGTATATTTACTTTGCGAGAACTATCTGTCATTTAAATAAATTTCCAGTTTCTGTAAAAATATTTTGTGAAAAGTTTCTCGCAAGAACTGTCAAAAAAACTCGCATTTTAAATTGGTGCGAGAACAACCAAATTTGTACAAAAACATCAGAATCAAGGCGAATTCAGTAGCAGGTGAACTCATCGCTACAACAATTTTACAACACAAAAAACAACACGTAGTTTGCTGTGCTAAAAAACCAAACTGTCAGAAGATTTCCAAGCAAATTTTGACATTTTGGTTCAAATTGCTAAATTTGGCATCAACAGCTGATAATCAGCCGGGCTGATAAGGTCACCTGATACTGAATTCGCCTTGATCAGAATTTTTGAATTTGTGTGTGGAAATATGAAAAATAAACTAGTTGAACAAATATGCAACCAGTTGTTAAAATGAAATTATTATTAAAAAGTTGATATTATAATTATTTAGAATATTTTTTTTCTGTAATTTTCTTATGTAGAGACATTTGATAGGAAACCCTTTTTTCAATCATTTTACATTCACTTTATATTCATGTTCATTATTTTATTTTATTTTCCTTGTAAATTATTTCTTTTTTTGTTATTGAAATGATATTTTTGTGACATTTTGTTTTCATTTGACAGTCGATTACTGGAAATATTCCAGTAACAGTAACAAGAAAAGTGGTCCATATAGTTCCAGCTTCATCAAAAAATCAACAGCTTTGTGCAAGTCTGGACAGAACCGGAATTAGTTGCAGTAAAGCTTCGTTTATAGTAAATTCCTGCTCAGATCCTAGCCAAAACATCGCAAAAATTGCATGCTCAAAGAGTTAAATTTGGAGGGAACGTATAAAGCAGCGTCAGATTATTTCAGATTCCATCGTTTGAGGCCTCAAATTATATTACGGTAGGGAGAAGATCAAGCTGATGCAGTGTTTGAAATGCTTAAAACCTGGAATTTAACAAAAAATATCCAATTTATCGGCCTGGTTCTGAAAACCATTTCATTTTGAAACCGACAAATTGTAGGAAAAAAACCAATAAGAAAGCTCACTTATTGCAAACAGACTATGGTGCAAAAACCCAAATTAGCTCCATCTCAATCAGCAAACGCTTACTCCGCCACTTTTGTGCAAAGGAGCCAACCAGTTACTTCCCGTGTATCGTATGCCGATGCTGCTAGAACAAATTCTATTCTCGCACAAAATGTTCCACCTCCAAATAATTCAACAAATGCAAACTCAAGCTTTAACTTTAGTCGCCTTGAAGCTACTATTGACAATTTGGTGCAAACTATAAACAACTTTACAACAAATATGACTAACATGATGCAAGAAATGCTGAGAATGCAGAATACTCTGCTTCAAGCATTAATTAACAAGCCATGAACACGTTAAAAATATGTTTCTGAAACGCAAACGGCATTCGCCAACATAAAAATGAACTTGAGCACTTCCTTACGGAAAAAAGTATTGATATAATGTTGGTCTCTGAGACACATTTGACTTCGAGAAGCTTTTTCAAAATAAATGGCTACACTATGTATGATACAAAGGACCCTAGAGGGAGAGCATGCGGTGGATCTGCAATTATAATTAAGTCAAGACTCAAGCACTATATCCTTGACAACGTTAGTGAAGAATATATGCAAGCTACGAATATTTTTGTAGAAAATTTTTGTTCTAATTTCGTAATATCATCAATTTACTCACCTCCCAGATTTTCAGTTACCGAAGATCAGTATGAGAAGTTCTACAAATCGCTTGGATCTTGTTTCGTGGCAGCTGGAGACTACAATGCAAAGCATACGTACTGGGGATCGCGCCTTTTAACACCTAGAGGTCGAGCTTTGTTTAATACAATTTCAAAAATGGGCTTAGATGTTATTTCGAGTGGGGAGCCCACTTATTGGCCTACTGACGTACGAAAAATTCCAGATGTTATTGATTTTGGCGTAATGAAAAATATTTCTAGAGATTTAATTAGTGTTGAAACTTCTCTAGATCTCTCCTCCGATCACTCCCCCACTATCGTTACAATTTGTAACCCACTAAGAAGTGACTTACCTCACCCTTATACGAAGATGACCAATCGTGTTAATTGGCTGGGATTCAAAAAATATCTTAGTAGTCATTGCACGGAAAATATTGCGTTAAGAACACCCAATGACATTGAAACTAACATTGCCAATCTTAACGAAATTATTAAACAGGCTGCTGAACATGCCACTACCTCCCATCCGCAGTCTGGGTTTAATAAAATTTATTCCAGGGATATTGAACATCTCGTATGTGAAAAAAGAAGAGCTAGAAGGGAATGGCAACAGCACAGATCACCCCAACATAAACTCAGACTTAAAGAATGTTCTAAACGACTTCAAGAGTTGCTTGCATCTGAAAAAACTGCATCTCTTAAAAATTATTTGGAAGGTCTTGATGTCACACCGACATCTAATTACTCTTTGTGGCGCGCTGCTAGAAAGCTTAAAACCCCCGTTGAGTTTAAGCCTCCTCTGCGCACATCTACCGGAGATTGGGCAAGAAGCGATACGGAAAAATGCAAAATATTTGCTGAGCATTTAAAATCCGTATTTACCTCAAATACATGTACTGGTGTTGCTGATTTGCCGAATGTAGTTGCTCTACCCCCTCGAGCCTTAAAGTTTAAGATGCGTGATGTACATAAAGTAATTGCTGAACTCAAGCCAAAGAAAGCTCCAGGTATTGATGGAATTAGTAACAAGATGCTGATGAACTTGCCGCATATTGCAATAAGAATCTTGCTGTTTATTTCTAATGTCATATTACGACTGGAGTATTATCCACAACTCTGGAAGCTTGCAAAAATCAAAATGATTCCAAAGCCGGGAAAAGATCTTACTAAAGCTGAGTCATATAGGCCAATAAGTTTGCTGTCAACTATGTCAAAACTCTTCGAAAAGCTGCTCATGACAAAATTGTCCCCAATTTTAACTGATAGTGGGTGCATCCCAGACCATCAATTTGGTTTTAGAAGTCAGCATAGCACCATTGAACAAACTCATAGATTGGTGCAATTTATAAGAAGAACTTTTGAAGAAAAAATGTATTGTTCTGCCCTGTTTATTGACGTTTCTCAGGCATTTGATAAAGTGTGGCATGAAGGTCTAATTCTAAAATTAAAATCATATCTACCAATAAATTTAGTGAATTTATTAGAAAGTTATATCACTACCCGGAAGTTCACGGTTGTGGAAGGAGAATTCATGAGTGTGCCCGAATCTATATCATCCGGTGTGCCACAGGGGAGCATACTGGGGCCAGTTTTGTATTTGATCTATACTTGTGATATGCCTTTGAGCAGCAATATCCATACATCTACGTTTGCCGATGATACAGCCTGCCTTAGTATGCATGAAAACCCTCACGAGGCTTCCCGATATTTACAAGAACATATTACACAATTGGAAATGTGGTTGAACTTATGGAGAATTAAGGTAAATGAACAAAAGTGTGTCCATATAACGTTTACCCTAAGAAGAGATACTTGTTCCCCAATTCGAATCAATAATCAAAATATTCCTCAACACTCCCAAGTGAAATACCTTGGTATACACCTTGATCGAAGGCTTACATGGAAACATCATATTGACTTTAAGCTAACTCAGATGAAAATTAAGTTATCTCAAATACACTGGTTGATTGGCAGAAATTCAACACTTAGCATGGACTGTAAACTTTTATTATACAAGTCGCTTTTAAAGCCAATATGGTGTTACGGTATCCAGTTATGGGGCACTGCTTCAGCTTCCAATGTAGAGAGAATCCAACGAAGGCAAAACAAAATTTTACGGTTAATAACATCGGCTCCATGGTACATCAAAAATTCTAATATACATCGTAATTTAAATATGCCACTAGTGACTGAAGAAATTGCAAAATACGCAGGCAAATATTTAACAAAACTCGAGTCACATCCTAATCCGCTTGCTCGTAATATTTTGAACTTTACTGGACACATCCGCTTAAAAAAGAGGGACACAAGGGCTCTATTACTCAACACGCCAAATGGGATTTCTTGAAAATACTTTTTTTTGTACTTTTTTATAATTTTTTTTTCTTTTTTTATTATCACTACTTATGTATTATTTATAACTATTAACAAGTTTATGTCCGACAGTGGTCGGTCCTAATAATTATATTTTAGATTTAAGATTTGAATACTTATTGTTAGTTCATATTTGAAGATACAATAAATAAATACATGTATAAAAAAAAAAAAAAAAAAAAAAAATTTCATATGCTTCAGATATTTTATACGAACTTAATTTCGAATGCATTAAATTATCTGACAAAGAGAACACTGTTTTCCGTTTTTCAAACTTTGCGATTTAAAAACGAAATCGTTTTCAGAACCTGGCCATATGTCTGCAGATACAACAACCCAGCAAAAAATTACACATTACCATCAGAACTGCTTGCCATATAATGACTTACTTTTCTGATTACCAAATTTAATTACTCGCTTACAAATCACATTACTTAAAATTTAAAAAATTATGAACCAGTTGCTAAACGAGGGGAATGATTTTTTTAGATTAAATAGATTACGTGAACAATTTAGCAAATAAAAAAAGTAAGTACTTCTCAAGAATCAATTATTTAGTCTCACGCCTTGTTAAAATCATTAAGTTTGTAATCCAGTAGGGAAGTGCTTCCACTAAAAATGCTTAATTCCAAACCCGATTACGTTTTTTGAAATTTTTTTGCTGGGAAGTTCCAACACTGGACGCCGAATCGGTGCATGTACTTTACTTAGCCAAAAACAAAAAAAGACCTCATGTTTTGGGAGTCTATTGACAAGTCCAGTTTTTCCGAACGCATAAATCACAAAATTATATATTCTTTGAAAGTATGCATTTTCCGAAACCAGTTGCAATCTTATATAGACAAATCAACAATTGATGCCTTGCTTGAATTTAGTTAATTTATTTTAAGAATATATCGGTATTAAATATTGGTACCTCTGCCAGTGCCCTCGATACGCTCCTCTCAATGATCTGAGCCTATTAAAGGAATTGTATAGTTATAAAATTTTTAATAAAGCAGTTGCACAAGCCTCGCTTACAACTTTTCTAGGTCATCAGTGGTACTTAACTAAGAAAGTGGCTGCCTTAGCGATTTTGATGAACGTATCGACACCAAAACTTTTGCGTTTAATGACAAAAATAAAACTTGCAAATACTCCATGCAGCGATTATGAAGTAGCAAATGTAACTTTAACAGAAGAAAACTTTAGAAATAAAGAAATTCAACAATTATAGCCTGTTTGTAGAACGCGACAAGGGCGACTCACGACGAGCCATTTCATGGGCGACTACGTAATGAAAAGCGTCTGTATAACGCGACTCGACTTTGACGTGCAGCTTACGTTAATTCGCCTATATATCCCACCCTGTGGCAAACATTATGTTGCCAACATGTCCAAAAATTGTTTTCATTTATCTTTTTTCATAGAAAATTATAAATTCAACTTGAAAAAATCGTAACCCTATTCTTGTGTTGAATAAACACAATTGACAAATGAATGGAAAAATACTTGTATGTATGTATATATTTTTTTATTATTTTGTTATAAAAAATCAATTGTTCTTCAAAATTTCTGCTGTTATTTAAAGAAAAAAAATTATGATATTTATGAAACTATGTAAAATTCATGTGAGTGTACGTGATTGTCAGTATTTATTCATTTTGGTGCACTTTTTTTGAACATGATTATAATTTTTCATTCGCCCATCTTGACATTTATAATGAGCCAAACCGTGTTACACAAACCCAAATAAATTGAGAGTTGTTACGTTTTTTAATTAAAATCGCCAACAGTCGCGATCTAAAAACCAAAAAAAGAAAAATGCTAACATGTTAGCGATTATTATCGACGAGTCGTGTTCTACAAACAGGCTATTAATTTCAAAAGCCAGTCTAACTTTTTTTTGAAGATTGCAATATTTCAATAAATTTTTTAAAAATAGATCCAGAGAATTGGAAAGCCAAGTCATTTCAAGATGCAAAGAAAAAAGTTCAACATTTGCAAGTGGTAAATGATGTCGCAGAATGAGGTGTGGCTTTGGCTAATACTTATATTAAACTGATTTCCAGAATTTATTGCAAGGTATAGAAATACATCACAATAACCAATAAAAGGGTTCCGTACGGGCACGAGATATGTAATAACAATATAAACTATAGTTTTGGCATTTTTTCGTTTTTGGGTTTTTTCGGTTTTAAGCGTTTTTTTAGTTTGGGGGTTTTTTGAATTTATTGGCGCTTTCTAAGTTTTCACGTTTTGGCGATTTTTGTTTGGTTTTTGAAGTTTTTTTAATTTTAGCAATTTTTATTATTTTGGCATTTTTTTTTATTTTGGCGACTTTTTTATATTGGCGATTTTTTTAATTTTGGCGTTTTTTTCATAAAGGTGATTTTTTTTTGGTTTTGGCGATTTTTTTAGTTTTGGCACTTTCTTTTTTCATTTTGAGGGTTTTTTCGGTTTTTGGCGTTTATTTTAAATTTTGGCGATTTTTTTCGTTTTGGCGATTTTTTTTTAAATTTGGCGATTTTTTTTTGGCGATTTTTTTCATTTTGGCGATTTTTTTTTCACAAACAATTATTTTGGTTTTGGCGCATTTTTCGCGTTTTGGCGATTTTTTTCGGTTTTTGGCGTTTTTTTCATATTGGCGATTTTTTTTCATTTAAACGATTTTTTCGAATTTGGCAATTTATTTTAGTGCTAGAATTTTTTTTTAATTTTGTCGATTTTATTCGATTTGGTGATTTTTTTTAAATTTTTGGCGATTTTTTTCAGGTTTTTGGCGATTTTTTTTCGGTTTGGCGATTTTATAATTTTCGGATTTTTTAGTTTGACCGTTTTTGAAAATTCCAAGATATAGCAATTTGTCAAAATTACATAGTCAAAATTGCATTAACTGATGGACCACCCTTTAATTAAAATTTTTTAATATTTTAATGTTTATTCTTGTAGTCTAAATAAAAATACACTAATTTTACAAATTTCAATTGTCAATACACATATGTATGTACATACAATTGTATGTATATTACATGAGATTTTAACATTTTTCGTCGCTCGTTTTGGAGCACCCTTTATTTTCTAATTCTCATGTATTTGTTGTTGTAGTGGCCAAGGTTCTACATACTCTGTCCAAATTTCAGGTCAGTAGCTCTTACGGTTCCTGAGAAAATACCGTGTGACGGACAGACGGACAGCGTAGCGAAAACAATAGGGTGCCTTTTTTCACCTTTGGTGTACGGAACCCTAAAAAGACCGAAAACTCCGGTTTCTTATCAAAACTTCATTTGCTTACAGTTTAGAGCTATTCCGAAATTTCTTAAAAAAAATCAAAAATACTTTACCCCATAAGCTTTTAAATTTTGATTGAGCACTTATGAAAATCAAAAAAAAAAAAAAATTTGGGACAACCTAATGTACATATGTACATACATACATACAGACATACATATTATATAATCTTTACTCACAACATTTCTTGCATACTCATAGCCATCTGGATTGATCACCGGCACAATGTAGAATTTCAATTTGCGCAATAAATCTCGATGTCGTACATTTCTTTCGGTTAGTTGGTGAATACAATTTAAGGCCACCGTCACCGAAATCCATTCGCGAGCATGTGTGCCACCCTCAATAAACACAATATTGCGTCCACCTTTTACTGAACAGTCATCGTTCAATTGTTTCAGTTCAACATAGTGAAGATGAGCTGAACGAGCACGATTCGCTTTATTCCAACTGATTTCAATACACTTTATAGATCTTCGTTCAAATGTTGTGCCCAAAGTGTGGATTTTGACAAAGTCCCTAAAACGTAGTTTAATATAATCCAAATACTGCAATATTTCGCTATAAGATAAATAGCTGTGTAGAATATTGGGACGGGAGATTGTAGCAAGTTTAATAAGGTCTAGTGATATTTTCCGTTTGCGTTTGTGATTTGAAGGCGATGGTTTAATGCAGTTTTCAGAACGCACACGCTGTGAACCCTTTGTAATAATTGGCCATTTCTTATGCTTTTGAGATACTTTTTGATATTTTGTTTCGTTGGGGATAAAGGAAACATTAAAATTTTTAGTTTTTTTCCAACTACCTTTGAGGTCTTCAATAGTTTCCGAAACATTACCACGAGTTTTAAACATTATTTTATAATTTTTTTACTACGAGTGTAAATAGATAAATTTTCAAAACAGTGAATTTTTTTAAAATAATTTTCAAATGTCTTTAAAATGTGTTTCCGTTTTATAACTTTTGTATGGTGCCAGTTGCAATTCCGCTTTCGTTTTGCAAGCGTTATAATGTGTTTCAAACTTAATGGTATGTTTTGCTATACTAAGCCCACAACTGTCCCAAACCCATTTGACAACTATACTTTTTTTTAACCACATTTAAGAGAACAACTAAAAAGTCTGCCTGCCATTATATTTCAACATTTCTTATATTGGGAATGGGTACGGTCGTTGACATTTTGCTAATTTTCTGGGTGAATTGTAGTAATTGCTTGTTTTGTAAATAAATAGACAAAAATATCATCAACATTAAAAAAAATAACTCACGCAAACATTTTTTTCTTATTTCATGAAGTTGATATTATTAAACTCCTTTTGGCATTGAAGGAGTTTGTTTGTGATGTGTTGCTTAATTTGTCTTTTAAGTATGCGTGTTTATATTTGTACCCTTCACCAAAAATGGTAAATGGTATAATATACATATAAGTTTGTCATTCTGTGTGTAATTTGCACAATATTAATATGCGACCCATAAAGTATACATGGGGAAGACGAATAAGCGATGTCCGTCTGTCTGCACGTAAAAGCGGTTTTCCGAAGCTTCCAGAAAAGCTAGAGATCTAGTGTGTCAGAAATGGTCCGATATAGATTGGTATTAAAAATAAGCAAAATCTAGAAGACGGTTTCAAAGCTGGAAAACTTAAAGTTTATTTTGCCATATAAAAGTAAGTATCTAAAACTATTTTTATTTTGTTAAATAAACTAATTTTATGTTTCAGTAGGAATTAAGTTGCTAGTAAAAATAAAAGTAATAAACAAGATGTTTCCAGGGTTGGAAAACTAACTCTTTTTGTTACATAAAAGTGACCTACTAAAACTAGTTTTTCTTTTTTCTCTATAAATTAAACATATCTTATATTCTTAAAAGCAACAGATTGATGTAAAAAATCAGAAAAATTTCAAAGGATGATTCCAAGGTAGGGAAGCTTGCACTTTTTGTGACAGAATTAATTTTTTTTCTTTTTCTTTATAATTTATATATATATATTTTATGTTTTAGAAGGTTAAGTTTAGTGTATAAAATTAGAAAAATAAAAACTATAGCTCCAGAACTGAAAACTTTGATTTTTTGATATTAAAGCAACTAAATAAAACTAATTTTTTCTTATATCCTTTTTTCTTTGTTCACTTAACATACTTTATATATTTATTTAAAAAACTACTAGATTGGTATAAGGAATCAGAAAAATCTAAAAGGTTGATTCCAGGGTTGGAAAATGTAATTTTTTTTGTATATAAAACTAACTAGATCAAATTAATTTTTTTTGTTCAGAAATTATATATACTTTATATTTGAGAAAGAAAGAGTTTGGCATAAAAATTTGAAAAATAAAAACCTTAGCTCCAGACTTGAAAAACTTAAAATTTTTCTGTACCCATGCTCTGTAACTCCCTTCACGATGAATTTTTCACTTGGAACATGTTAAATGAAACAAAAACGCCATAAATTGAAACAAACAGCTGTTTTTCTCACTAAACTGTGCATGGAACTTTTTTTTGGCGAGTAATAGCTGTCACGTAAGGAAATTACTCGACAATTTACAGAAAAAGTGTGTCTGTAAGTAACATTTTCGTGAGAAAAGTTTCCGCTTTGTACTGTCAAATATACTCACAAATAAAAAGGAGATGAAATAAAATTTTTGCCAAAAAAGACATGTTCCAAATGCAAAATGCAATTAATAATAACGCAAAAAGTGCTGTCGTTGAAAGTTTTCGACTTTTAGCGTTCACAAAGTCTGCGATTTTAAATCGGCTTTGAGTTGTGTATTATGACATTTCTAACGTAATGACGTAATCACTGTTGATAGTTTTCAACATAAGTGTGTCTGTACACTTCCTTCTCACTTTTCGAGAAACGATGGAATATTTTGATTCACATCTTTCCGACGCGAGAAGTTCTCACTAAAGTTACAGAACATGGGAACTGGCAAATATAACTAATTAAATAAAACTAATTCTTGCTTTAGTAATTAAATATATTCTTTATTTTAGAAAGCAATAAATCTTATATAATATATAAATACGGCACACATTTTTTTGTCGTACATTGGTGAAATATACATGGTTTAAAAGGTATTTTTGTGTAGATATGCACAATATAATTTTTTTTCAATATTATTGGCTTAAAAGTGCTAAAAAAGCGTTTTAAATTTGCATGAAAAAAAACAACATTCTGTTTGATTTTTGTTTTGTACTCACATGGAGACACATACATATTTACTTACGTTCAAGTGATCTAATTTAAACCACCAGGCGATCCTAGTTAGTATTAAAAATAACAAAAATTAAACATTTTAAAAACCCCCGAATATATATTAGGAGAAGATGTGATATCATCTAAACGGCTGGACCGATTTTCTTCAAACAAGTCTCGATCAAGTCACCTTTCAAACAGAAAAAACTAAATCAAAATCGGTCCAGCCGTTTGGTCTGTACGTGGGCACGAACAGGCACACAGATGCTCTGTGCACACACTAAAAACTTATAACACTCCTTTTCTGGGTTGGGGTTATTAAGAAAAATCAAAGTTATAGTTCCAGGGCTGGAAATTGAAAAATTGTTAAATTTTTTTATGGATATCTAATTTAAGTATAAACGAAGATGGGACATCCATGTTGCTTAATATGCTCACAGCTACATACTTATGTTTCAGATGGTCTTTCGTTAACAACCTGTAACGACTTCTTATTAATTTTTAGTAAATGGAAATAAAATATAAAATTTATCCTAAGGAAAAGTCATAACTATAAAATAAATTAAAAGAAATTTTCCATTTCATTTTGCTGAAATGAAATGCTCTATGCCCTATGCTCCTTATAGGAGTTAAAATACAAAAACAAAAATATATACATATATTATATATTTCCCTGAAAACGTTCTTTCTGCTGAACAAAATCAAAAAATATTCTTTATGAATAAACCGTTTACATAATACCCCGAATTGTTTCTATGGTATCCGGAACATTCGAATCAATTTCATTCTTTAAAGCAATGAGGTCAGTTTTGTAATATAAACCACGAATTACTAAGTTTTTACGTTTTCTTTCTGAAGGTGTATATGAGTAAGATTAAATTTTTTTTTCTCTTAAAAGTTGCATCATTTCTTCATGAACCAAGACATCTTTTAAAAATAATTTGCTTTTGTATTTGTTTTTATTAATGATCTTATAAATTATGCCCTTAGCATTCAGCTGTTCAACCAAATTTTCAATATTAACTTTGAACAAAAAAATGGGAGGGCAAAAAGAAGTATCTTTCTTTGAAGCTACAGATTTTGAGTCCTTAAATAAATTGGTTTTATCACCCATAGGCTTATTTGCCTCTTGTTCTATATTGATTTCTCCAAAAATGGCAAATCTATTCTCTGTCTTGTGAGTATTAATATTTGATGTTATTCTTTGTTTTTCTTGTTTAAATTAGATAAGTCTACCTTAGCATTATTTGATCTTCTTCTTTTTCTGTTAGATACATCATGTTCTTCATTATCTTCTGAGGAGGATAATTGTGGTAATTCATAATCCATTTCATTATTTTGATGTTCTGGACTGGATGTCTCTAAGATGATAGCGTCATTACTAGGAAGATTTTTCAATACAGAAGCAAGTTGAGTTGGATCCGTAATATCACTTATTATATTTATTTTATTATTTCGCTTTTCTAAAGGCTTTGATCCAGAACAGTTAAAAATGCTTCCAGAAGATCGAACTTGTAAAATTTCTTCATTGATGATATTAGAAATTCTTTCACTATGAGAATTATGTGATTCTGAATTATTTACAGAAATTGCTTTGTTAGATTGATTTTTTATCAAGACATCATTAGAACTTCCTACAGTTTTTTTGCTCCCTTGGTTGTGGTTAATTTTTTTTGATAGTTTTCATTTTGAGATATGTCCGGAGGAACATCATCGTTCAATAGAGAACGATATGTGCTCATCTCTTAATTATTTATAAAAGAAAAAATCTTGATATAAATATATAAATATTGTTTAGAAAAAGTTTGATATTTTATTTTATTTTATTTTATTTTATTTTTAATACACAAAAATGCTTCTGATCGACACAAAAATCCAAACCAACGTCCTATATATACCATTTGCAATGGGATGTTTAAATTGGGACACACAGTTTACTTGGCATGGGATACAATACTAGTAATAATATTTTGGGGTTATTGTATGACGTGACGTCGATGTTGCCAATTGAAATAAGGGTGAATGTAAAATATTTATTAAATACAAAGTGTAGAATAAAATATT
The DNA here is from genome assembly GCA_905220375.1 of Tachina fera. NCBI lineage: Eukaryota > Metazoa > Arthropoda > Insecta > Diptera > Tachinidae > Tachina > Tachina fera. Next base: position 69,138,009 of record LR999964.1, read on the forward strand.
CAGCTATTGCTAACATCGAAAATAAAATATTTTAATCAAATTATACATACGTACGTCGGTGAAATGTATATAAAATTCGGCATAGCCGAATATAGTACTTTTACTCGCTTATATTAAAAATATATTGGCTCTAGAGTTCATATAATAATTGTTCATATAATTGTTCCATAAAGAAATTAAAAGAAATAAGTAAAACTTTTGATTATCACGAAAATAACTAAAATTAGGTTAGCAGGAATGCATTAAACACATTCACCACAGCAAGCTACCGGCTACAAAATGTCAAATATAGAATACACATGTTGATATGAGAATGATTATTTTGAAAGCAACAATTCAACGGGTTACAGGTTGTTGTCCATGCTATATTTGTCGTTGTAGTCAAATTAAACTAATTTCTATTTTTTATGGCTGCAAACCAAAAACAGAGTTGATAATATAGCAAAATATATAAATCATATTATTGCCAAGATATGTACATATGTAAATTTTTGATTGTAAAATAAAAAAGAAATTTACAAAATTTTAATGCTAATTGCAAAAGTAATTACATTTTTGCAAAGCAAAAAAACGATAATTCGCGAAAAGTTGCAAAATTTTAAAAAGAAGATTAAGAATTGATAAAACTGTAAAGAATGTAAAAAACTGCGAAAATTCGCAAAAAGTTTTTAACAGCGGGATGACGACAAAGTTTAATAATGTTTTAAAATCTTCAAAATTGTTAGGAAGCTAAAAGCCACGCAAAAAGCCGCTTTTATCGCGAACTTTGCAAAAAATCGCGAGAATTTCCAAAATTCTAAATGAGCCATAATATTGATTACGAATCGATAAATCTTTAAGGTATGAAAAAAATTCGGCAAAAATCGCTAAAATTAGGAAAATTTGCAAAAACTTGTTAACACCGGGATGATAACAAAATCTTATATTGTTTAAAGTTTTGTAAAACTGTTTAGAAGCTGGAAAGCATGCACAAAGTCGCATTTATCCCAAAATTCGCAAAAAATCGCGAAAATTTGTAAAATTTAAAAAAAGCCAAAATTGATCAAAAATTGCAAAAATGGCGGAAATTTGCAAAAACTTATTAACAGCGGGATGATAACAAAGTCTAATATTGTTTAAAAATCGGCAAAACTTTAAGGAAACTAAAAAAACATGCAAAAGGTCGCTTTTATTGGAACTTTGTAAAAAATCGCGAAAATTTGCAAAATCGGAAGCGAGCGCTAAAATTGATTAGTAACCGCAAAAGCCATTGAAATATAAAAAATTTGGAAAAAAACGCGAAAAAATCGCAAGTTAGGGAAAAATTGCTAAATGTATCGAAGAAATGACTAAACCTATAAATAGTAGCAAAATAAAAATATAAAGAAATAAACTGCTTTAATATTTTTTAATAAACTATTTTATTTTTATAAATGTGAAATATTTGAAAGCGACACCACTAAAATATATATTTATGGTGTTGCTGCCGTTTTCAAAATAATTAAGTAGCTGGCTACCAGGCAACATTTAATGCCAGTGGAACTTGTAGTCGTGTTGCCATGTAGCCTGCTGTGATATATGTGTTTAATGCAGATTGCTTGTAAATGCTACGGCTGACAGCGCACAAAGAGGCCAAAGGCTGGGATTTCACGAATTAATTAAAAAAAATTCAAGTACACACATACATATATGCCGTGAAAACTGAAAGTATAAATTGCACAAAATATTACATTTACATTAACTTTTCAAACAATAAATATCATATACATAGTTAACGGTGCTTTTGTAATGACGCGTTCAAGTTGAAAATTTGTGAGAGAAAACTGGAAAAGTAAGCACAAAAAAGCTAAAAAGCTTGCGTAATTAAATCTTATTTAATTCAAGTAATTTTGAAAAAATAATAAATCTTACCATATTATTAGGGCTCAATGCCTAACAATATGGTATTCCATAGGAAGGAACTGGGGTCTACGCCCAAGAAAGTAAATTGGATTTACACATCGGTTGTCAGACCGGTGGGAGGCATTGAGGAAAGCAAGTCTCATGAGAATACTAGCTAAGGTTCAGAGGTGTGCCTTGCTGGGCATCACAGGTGCTCAGAGGAGCACAGAGGTAAAAAATGTATCTAACATAATACATAGGGAGAATGCAAAATACTCTGCTTCAAGCATTAGTTAACAACATATTCATTTCAGTTTTTTTCCTCGTTGAAAAAATGGAAAAATGGAAAAATTTTTTTTCCTGTGTTTATTGGTAAAAAAAAATTAACTTTTCCATTTCTCCAACGAGAAAAACCTGAAATGAATACCTTTAATCAAGGTTGGCAACCGAAATAAATAACGGTATCGGTATTGATACCGGTACAACTATTTTTTAAATTTCGGTATCGGTAACGGTATCGGTATTTTTTTTATTTCTGTATCGGTATTACCGGTACATACCGTTAACGAGTTTATAATACCGGTATACCGATATTACTGCTACATTATTAGTTCATATTTAATTAGATGTCCACTGTCATAGCAAAAAAAAATTTTTTTTATTAAATTACTTCTAAAATTAAACAAAATAATAAAAATAAATACATACATTGTATAATATACACACGAAGTACATGTAGAATTGTATGCACTTAGTGATGAGCGAATATTTGTATTCGAATTCCCGAATGTTCGGCTTATTTTTAAGATATTCGTATTCGTACTCGCCAAATTCAGACGAAACGAATGTTTGAATATTTCAAATCAAGCAATAAACAATATTTTCGTTAAAGTAAGTACTTTGCTTCACCTTAAGAGACCAATCTTTATGTTCAGGTATAAAAGTTTCTAAAATTTTTCTCCACCATCTCTGTTTGAATTAGACCTATTTTTGTTATAAATATCAAATTCCAAATGTTTAAAAAAATGTATTACACCACTTTAAAACAAGATATGTTTTTAAATATGTACACATTTCCAAAAATCTAATCTGCGCCCGGCGACAAATAAGAAGAATACTGCAAAAATAATAAAAAGTCCCATTTTTAATTTAATTTTATTGGAAATCTTCGGGAACTCAAAAGCAAATTATATTCGTTACTACTTTCTGTGTATTGATTGCATAATTTTCTACCTAAGAGAGACTTTTCAGTCGAAAATATTGAATGGCGAAATTCTTTTATAAATGCGAAATAATTAACCCACCTTTTTGGCGAAAATCTACTTTATTTTAATTTTTTTTTAATTAATTGTAATTTTGATACCAATTTTTTTTAATTTAAAATGTTACAAATTTTGTCCCTTATTCATAATGAGCTTAATTTTATAAATCTAACAAGATTTGACTTCTCCATTAGCAGAACAGTGGGCCAAGGTTGGTGAAAAAGCCAAAATCTTAATCTTTTTTCTCTAATATTTTCTAAACTGTAAGCGAAAACACACAAATATAGAAGACTTTGTTTAGTCCTTGGATAGAAAACAATCCACTTGCAAAAGATCTTTTTTATCTGATCGAAAACATGAGCATCGATTTTAATTTTTCATTAATCCAAGGCTGCCCACTTTAGTGCTTTGTGGCTCCGTCGTCTAATTCCCGACTTGAGCTCTCTGACACTTCCTTCAATGCTCTGTAAAATTTCATAACAATTGGACAGCTACTTTAGAAACTGCAGAATTATTTGCAATTTTTTTTCCACTGCTTATCGGGTACTCGCTAGGCTTTTATGGCAGCAAACGTCATATTTTAGACAGAGCACATATGTAGTATATCAATTAAAGAAAAATATCTTTGCGACCAGTTTAATGTGCATATATTAAAAAAGAACTCTTCAAAACTTAAAATCTTCGCATCAGTTTGATTATCTGGTACAGCCAATATACTAATTTTCGCGATTTCATATACAACAAATGTGGCTTAAAATGGCTTTGCTAGAGATACGTTTTTCGTTCCTAAAGGCATTAAGCAGTTCACGCAGTTTGTTAGTATTTCGCGCTAGTGATGATTATGATATGATTGCACTTTCCGGTTAATTAAAGAGTGCTTCATAAGAATGTGTGAAGGAGAACAAAAACGTTTTCATAAAAGAAAGTTAATGAAAAAAATATATTTTTGAAATTTTCTTTTTGGTGGGAATCGGTATACCGGTACATACCGGTATAGACGTAAGCGGTATTCTGGATACCGGTATTTTCTAACCGAAATGGATTACGGTATCGGTATCGATACCGGTATCTAGTTTTAGCGGTATTTGAATCGGTATCGGTATTTTTACGATACCGTTTGCCAACCTTGCCTTTAATATATTTTTTTATTTATAAACAAGATTTAAATCGAATTATATAAATTTATTTCTAAAAGAAATTTTTTAACTTTTTCGAATTCACTATCTTTTGTTAGAATTTCAAGGTTATTTATTGTATATTTAAGACGTTTTTCATGTAATAATCTACATACATCGAACATATGACATACAGTTAGGGGTTCTCCACAACTCCGCAATGGAGGTTGTTGCCTTTCAATATGTATTATGTTTATGTGAAAATAGATAATGACCTATTTTCAATATAATAAGCTTAATGAAATCAGTTTTAGGTAAAGTAAGGGATTTAAATCAGCTACGTCCAAATAAACATACACTGATGTTTGCATTTTTGGTAAACAGCTTTGAAAGCTCTTAAATTTGTTCTTTGCAAAGCAAGAGCAAGCATTGTATTCTGTTGTGTTGTTGTTGTGGATGTTGTACTCTCGCTGGTGTGAAAGCACAAAAGGCTCTTGATAAAAGTTTTCACATTGTGCATATGGGCTGGACGTATGTAGCTGGTTTAAATGTATGATTAATATTTTTTTGGATCTTATAGAGTTTGACTTCGTTGTTGTTTTTCCAAGTATCTTCCCAAATATCTCGTAAATATTTCTTTATCATATATTTGAAATCTGAATATTGAATCTTAATTTCTGAGCGAATATTTTTTAAGAAGGATTCTTTAGAAAATTGATATACATACTTTTCGTTATCGTTTCCCCTAATGTTCATGTTAGTTAATTTGCTTATTTTTTGATCTACTTAAGATAAACATATTTGGTTTGTTACAATTAAGTATATTTATTTAATTTTTGCCACAGTTTTGTGCGCGAAAAGATCGTATGTGCCAAAAATTTTTAATATTTAAAAAAAATATATAATCATTTCCATAAATGTAACTATTAATTTATTTAAAGCAACCGAATATTTCTAAGCATTTCCATTTTCATGTGAATGCTGTTAGCCAATTGGAAACAAAGTAATAAAAACGCTCTACTGGAAAATTTAGTTTTTGTAACATACGATAATTACGAGCACAGGGGTCGATATGACCGATCAATTGACTGATACTGTTCTTGTAGGTGTAAACAAATTTTATTTTATGACAAGGTGGACCTTTTTATGTCAATAAATGAAGAAATGACACAAAAAACTTGCCCTTTGAGGCGCCCTGTTGCCTTAGACTAAAAATCAAATAAGCAAATATTGATCTGCAATGCCTAAGAGTATGCCCCAAAATATTCCTACCAAACAGTGTTGCCAGGCTTTTTGTTTTGTTTAATTTTATTACACATTATCTAGATATTTATGTGCACACATATCGTGGGTCAGGAAAGGAAAATGACTTCTTGGGTTTTGTACCAACTATGGAAACAAAAAGGACTTTTTAGACCATGACGGTACCATTTTTTATATTTATTAAATAAAATACAAACGTAAAAGGGCTATTACACAGGCGTACTTGTCTGCAGACATGTACGATGTCATACTTTATGTTTTGCTATCACACTGTCGAACGCTGACGGCATACTTCATACTTGGTGTACGACAAATATCAGAAAATCAAAAATTTTTGAAAACCAACATAAATGACTAACGTACTCGTATACATACTATTAGACGATGAGTTTTGGTATGCCATCGTAGATGTCTGCAGACAAGTATGCCTGTGTAATATCCCTTTAAAAAATTGTGTATAAAAATTCAGAAGTATACAATAAAAAACAGAAACTTGACAAAAATGTGTATAAAAATTCAGTCAGTATAGGTACAATAAGAAATAACATAAACAAATATTAAATATTGCATTCATAAAGGAACATTCGTAAATTCGATTATTATGTATATTACAGATTAAAATAAAATACACACATAATACTTAAAGAGAATATAAGCAAAGTTAATTTTCCAATATAGTGAAACATTGAAACATTTTTTTTCAGTTGTTTGTCTTGCCAACAGTGTTGTTTAGCGTTTGTATTAGAATATTTCGCTGTAGTAAAGCATTTGAAAAATCTCTCATCTCTTGAAAGGTCTTACAAATGTCTTGTGCAGGGCACTAATATGTTCCTGAATATTGGGGAGCACTGTTGGGATTTGTGGTACAATTGTACCAAATTTGGTACAGTTACATTTGCATTGGTACACTGATACACTTAATACTTCAGTGGTACAATTTGAAGAAATTTGTGATTTGCATTACAGTAATAATAATTTCTCCTAACATAGTTGCCTAAAGCCGAGATCTCACTATCGGCACAATGTACCGATTTTGGTCGGCTTACTGAAATAAACTCATAAGAAATAAGCTAAATTGGTAATAAAGTCATATAGACTTATTTCACAATTAATTGAAAAATAAAGCCGTTTTGGTTTATTACTTACGACTTTGCTGCGGTGAGCCGGCGAAAATCGGTATATTGTGCCGATAGTGGTATCTCGGCTTAACACAGTACCGAAATTTGCAACATTGGTAGTTTATGCTAATATTTTTTATTTGTTTTGGTAGCACTTTTCTCAGTTCTTTATGGTAGTTACAGACTTAGGAACGTGTTTATGCAACTAGGCATGTTGCATTGTCGGTCGCACAGTGTGTAGTCTTGTTTATAGTTGCGTTCGAAGTTTCGAAAATATCAAAATGATTTTTGATTTTATAGGTCGCATTGTAGGTTGCAGTGTCTGTGTCAAAGTATGCAGCATGTAATATAAACGTGTTGCGGAAACACTTTGCACAGTGTGTACCCACTATTAGTTAATGTCTTTATGTTTTTGTTTTCAATAAATGAAAAATTGTTATGAATTCTTATTGTGTATGCTTAGTTAGCAGATGGCTACATTTTGGTACAATTGAAGTTAATTTGGTAAAATTTTACCATTTTCATGGTACAATTTAAAAATAGCCATATCCCAACACTGTTGGGGAGCCTCGTGCGGGCTTTCGTGCATACTAAGGTAGGCTGTATCTTCGGCAAATGTAGATGTGAAAACAAAATTAAATACCCACCAAACCAAATGCTCCTAATTCGTAAAGAATTCTTAACGACTAACAAAATCTTCCGATTTCGGAAGCGATTAATATAAGAAAAAACTAATTGTTAAAAAATTTTTGCAGACGAGTTGTGGTAGAATTTATTTATGAAAATACTGCTTCAACAAACTAATTATCCTGAATTACAAAAATTTTTAAGTTAAATTTTGTTAAAAACATAGCCATAAAAATCGCCAACAAATTCATTTATCGCCAGCAAAATCGACATGTCGCCAAATCAAAAACTCAGACGCCAAACAAAGTGGAAAATCAGCATGTTTGGGCTTTTCTGTATCAGAAAATATAGTCGAGATGACATTTTAAATATTTGTGCAAATTCGTTTTGTTCCCGCAATAACGCACGCTTTTAAAACAATTTTTGCAGCTCGCAATTTTATCGTCTTTTTTTATAAAATATTTGATTTTATTTATATTCTAGATATAAATTTACATTTAACACGAACAAATAAAATTGTGTTATACTGTCGTCATGTTCAACTTTTTTGTAGCCCATAAGAAATTAGTATATTTGACCGATACGAGTATTTTTTACCGATACCTACTTGGTACTCGGAAGTACAGTATCGATACCAAAAGTATTTGGTTTTTTGTGCACATAAATTCGTTTATATTTCTTAACACGTAAAAGCATTAAAAATTAACAGCAATAAAAAAAAGCTATGAAATTCCATGTATACGTAATTATTATAATTTTTGCTAAAGTTCACAGGATAAGTCTCAGCTTTTTTGCAACAATATGCCTGTAGTACACAATCAATGTGAATAATACTTATACCTATACTTTTCATTCGACGTCAATATTGATAAACAAAAAGTTACTTGAGAAATTTACCACTATGATTTTCTAATGGTACCGTGAAATTCAGGCTGAAATATTACTAGTCTTGAAAAAATCTCAATCGGGGTTGTGTAAAAAAAAATTCGGACTTATGTGAAATATGGAAAAATTCCATACCGAAGTCGAAGCCAATTAATCGGTCGAACACAAGTTGTCAAGTATAATACTTAATAAGTACTTAATATCAAAACAGATAATATCTTTCAAGTTATTTGATTGTCGGTTCTTTTATTTTAAATTTTGTTATGGCCGGAAGGTTTATATTCATGAGTAATTTGCATTTGTTTAAGTGGTCTGCGCAATTGTAAGCAAATCATTCATTATTTGAAAGATAGTCTTATTATAATTTTAATAGACACTTTGCATAACATACACTCTGGAGTTATACTTTTCAATTGTTGTAAAAAAGCAAGTCATATTTGACACATATCAGTTTTACTTGAAGAAAGTCTGAATTCATTCGCTTCTAGTGAAAAGTTACTTCAATTATCTTTTGTTATTTCATTCGCTGCAATACTGGTTTATGCTAGGAATACAACTGGGACGAACGACGAATTTTTCGGTGCGAACTTTCGTCATAAATAATAAAACACATTTGCGCTTATGAAAATGAACACAACACGGCCGTACAACGAAATTCGTCGTGCGTGACGTACTCTGTGATAGATTTATTTCTATTTTGAACGCCGACGAACGACGAAAAATCAAAATTGAGAGAAAGTTCTCTCTCTCTCTGTTTTTGTACACACAACAACCAACTTTGTCAAATATGAGAGACGAATTCGGTGAGTAAATTCGTCGTTATTGTGCTTCACACGACGAATTTACGCAGCGAATGCTTATGGACGAATTCGTCGACGTGGACGAAATTCGTCGTTCGTCCCAGTTGTGTTCCTAGCATAAATGAAAGAGAATAAGAATGTGTGTGATTTAGTTTGCACAATTGTGCAAAGAAACTAACATCAGTGGTGTAAACAAATTAACGTGTGGAAAGGGTGTCTAAATGAGAAAAAAATCGATCACCTTATTTCCCGCATATACTTTATATGTATTGATATGCCTTGGTTCTCATCAGCGTGACCCTTTTATCATTTTTACTGCTAAATTTAGCATTATGTATTTTGATTCAGCAGTGAATTTTTTATTTTGCATTTAGAATTTTTTTCAGCATTTTGTATTAATTTTTTTTAGAATAATTTAAAATTTTTAATTTTATAAATTGCATATATTCTTTTCCATTTATATAATTAAAAACCTCTGTCAATTAATTTATTTCATTGTATTTTGTTATTTTTATACAAATGTACAGGGTGGCCCAGAAAGACCGAAGTGGTGTAAATTCCTTATAACTTTTTATTTAAGACATATTTTTTTAATTTTTTGTTTTTTAAATACAGTAAATTTATAGGGAATATTTTTAGATTAGTTGTTAAAAATGATATCCCGCAAGTGGAGGCCATTTTCTGCATCGCACAAATGATCTCTTTTCAACACATTTTCCATGACCTTTCGCAAAACTTCCGGTGTTATGTTGTTAATTTCGTCTGGAATATTGGTTTTTAATTCCTCAATAGTCCTAGGCTTATTAACATAAACTTTCCCTTTTAAATAACTCCAAAGGAAACAGTCTGGAGCGGTTAAATCCGGGGAACGCGGAGGCCAATTAAAATTGCTTCTACGCGAATTTATTCTTTCCCCAAAGATGTCGCGTAAAATAGCCATTGTGGCCCTCGGAGTGTGCGCTGTGGCTCCATCCTGTTGGAACCATATTTGCGGATGGTATTCCACGGCTGGCCTTACAAAATTTTCCAACATGGCCCGATATCGATCACCATTGATGGAAATGGCGACATCTCTTTCATTTTCCAAAAAATATGGACCAATGATCCTTTCTGAAGAAACACCGCACCAAACAGTACACTTAACTGGGTGTAATTGTCGTTGATGAAGTACTCTCGGGTTTTCCTTAGCCCATATCCTAAAGTTTTGCTTGTTAACAAACCCATTTAATTGGAAATGGGCTTCGTCACTCATAAATAAGTTATGAATAATGGAAATGGAAAGAGCACATTTGTGCGAAGCAGAAAATGGCCACCACTTGCGGGATACAATTTTTAATAACTAATCTAAAAATATTCCCTATAAATTTACTGTATTTAAAAAACAAAAAATTAAAAAAATATGTCTTAAATAAAAAGTTATAAGGAATTCACACCACTTCGGTCTTTCTGGGCCACCCTGTATAATGATGGAAACCATGTAAAGAGCAAAAGACGTCTTAAGTGGTTATTAGGCTGTAGTACTTGGCATTTGGAAATAGTGTGATATTGCAAAACTCGTGTTTTTCAGAAAGGCTTAAGATGACTTGGTTAGAGCGCGCATTTTTAAAGGTGTTTATTGAAAAGTACAAAAGTCTGTCATGCTCATATACAGAGTATGAAAGCTTTAAAATTCATTGTAGCTGAAACGAGCTACTAGACATACAATGAAAATTACCAACAAAAATTTTTACAATATTATATTTAATACGACCATACAAAGATACAAGAGGTTTCGTGAATTCAGCAATTGCATTTTGTATGTTTCCAAATTGTTGTTTTTACTTTTTTTGTCTTATTAAAATTAAGTAAAAGATTTGTTTGTAATTATAACGACATAATTATCAAAAAATCATTCCAAAATTTTAGAATTTTATTTTAGCATTTTCAAATATTTTTTTTAGCATTTTTAGCATTATTTTAAGGCCCATTAAATTTTTTTTAATTGTGGCCACACTGGTTCTCATTGTTTTTACTTTCAACTTTCTCTTTATGCTCATTTGTGCTTTTATTGCTTTGTTTTATTCTTGTTTATCTGTTGATTTGAAAAATCGTTATTACTGGCAATGAAAACATAATTTTTCTTATAAGAATACCGAAGTATATTTATTTGACATTTACGCCCCAATTGTGAATTTTTCTGGGAAGTTTTTCTCTTCCCTAGGATTTGTTCCCAGAAAAAAACTTCCTGTTCTAAACAGACGAGGAATAAGCAAATACGAGAGAGATCAGGATCAGCTGTTTAATGTTTACATTTTAGACTTCTTAATAAAATATGTATGTTTTCATTGTCAATTAGATTATGTGTTAATTTAAACTAGGATCGCCCGGTAGTCTAAATTAGAGCACTCGACACGTAGCAAAAATGATAAAATAAAGATTACGCCAGCGCGCAAGAATAAAAAACATTTCTGCGCATGATGGAATTCTGACGTCACTCACCCTGTGTTCTCATTGGCTAGTAAAATTCAGATGTAGAACTATTGCACACACAAAAACACTCACATTTCATATTTGCTTCTCTCTTCGCTTTATTTTGTTTTTATTTTTCTTAGTTTTGCAGCTTTTAAACAACAACATTAAATTTTTTTTTAAATCTCTCTAAGTAAATTAATTACAGGACTGCCAACAACAACAAAATACATATTTTTTTTGCAAGAAATTATAAATTTCACATGTGATACAGACTTGGTAACCTTTGCAACGGGACTACTACGTCATCAAACGGTAAATCATGCGTAAGGCGTAATCTTTATTTTATCATTCTTGATACGTAGTATGTCTTTATATGTATATTCTAATCACATGTGCTCCTATGACAACCCAATGTAAAAGTCGATAGTTCGTTGTATGAAAAAAAAACAGATGTGCAACCAATCTGAATTCAAAAGCAACTATTATGTTTCTGACCACATACTACTCCTTTTATCTACAGGGACGTTCTGGGAATTCAAGTGACAATTTTACCCCTTCTCTCTCACACAGGGATGCCAACTTAGTGCTTTTAGCGCTATTTTTAGTGCTTTTTGAAGATTCAAAATGCCAAATTTTTAGTGTTAGTGACAAACTAAGAAAAAGCACTAAGTCAAATTTTAGACTTGCCAGTTTTTCTTGAAGCAGTTCTCTTCAATTCTCTTTTAAAACTGCTCGATTGTGTACACATGGCCGGTTTCTTGTTCAATTTGCCTATTGTTTTAATGCAGCGAATAAAATAACAAAAGAGAATTGAAATAACTTTTCTGTACAAGCAAGTCAGTACCCCTCTTCTTTCATCTTTCCTCTCTGGCGGTAGGAACTAAGTCCCTAATGAACTAAGTCCCCAAAACATAAATGAACTAAGTCCCTAAAGTTTTATATGGATGACAACAAAAACAATTTTTGGGGAATTAGTTCTCTTTTTGTTAAATTTTTGGGGGCCAAGTTAATTTTTATGTTTGGGGACTTAGTTCATAGCGAACTAACTCCCCAAACTTTAGGGACTTAGTTCATTTATGTTTTGGGGACTTAGTTCATTGGGGACTTAGTTCCTACCGTCTGAAGGCCATAGGAAGTAAGTCCTCTATGAATTAAGTCCCAAAAAAACGAACTAATTCCCAACCAACAGAAAGAGTTATAGATATCATCGAAGCATTTAATATTGAAAGCGTGTGGAACGGCTTTGGCTTGTCGAAAAACAGGGCAAAACCCAAGCATTTCTTCACCGCGGCAATTAAGGAGGAAAATTTTTCATTCTGCTTGTTTTCATCATTGAAAACAATAGAATTAATAAAAGCAAATATATCTCCAACTAAGAGAACATATCTCATTGATGCTACGTTTAAAATAGTACCACATGGCTGCTTTCAGCAGTTTCTTTTTATTTACATACAATATTGTGAAGGCGTAAGTAAGTAAAATTTATTCTAGCGACAGAAATAACAATTTCTTTTCTAGATTTTCCCATATTCTTTCTTCTGATGGACAAAAAAACAAATGAAATTTACAAAGCACTCTTTGAATATATTACGGAAAATATATTTAATTTGGATCCAAATATATTTATAACCGACTACGAACAAGCGCTAAGAAATTCGTTAAGTGCAGTTTTTACACGAGCAAGGCTTGTAGGATGCTGATAAGTAATTTTTTGACAATTTAAAATTTATGAAGATATGTAGTGAAATTAAAATTATTTCTGGTCAAAACTTTTTAGTGATTAATTTTTAATCCACTTACATTAAAAAGTTCTTAACACTAAAACCGAAAAGTTTTAAAACGCATTTTATCACATACTATATAAAAAGATAATTTATATAATTACAACAATGTTATCTATGTTGATAAAACTTCAATCATTATATTCCTCTCTCCCCTATAAACTTAGACTTGCTTCAAGAAAAACTGCCGAGTCTAAAACATGAGTAGGTAGTGTTTTTAAGAAATTTGTGTAATTCTTAAAATTCCTTTAATAAAAATTTGCTGTATTTACTTTTTCAGTGTTAAGCATACCTCTTTCGTCTGATATATAGTCAAATCCCGATAATTTATACCCCGATAAATCGTAATTCCCGATAATTCGTAATAAACTGTCGGTCCCTTTAAAAAATCTCTTTAATTCGTAAAAAATGTATGGACATTTTGGTCCCCTCGGTAGTTCGTAATTTTTTTTTGTCAAATAAAATCTTTACCTCTTTTAGATCGCAATTGTTTGCTAAGTATCACTTATAATTCGTAATAAAAGCAACAGAAACATGGAAATGCTTACCGCTATTTTACTTTTTAGGAGGGTTTTTGCTTTTGCTTGTGTGTGTGTTTATTTTCTTAAGATCAGTTTGTTAAGGCCGTGATACACTATCCTACAAAATCGTGCGATCCACGAAAAAATACATCCCTGGTATGCTGGTGTTTATGAAAATTCATCACACCAGGGTTGTAGTTTTTCGTAGATCGCATGACTTTGTATAATAGTGTATCACGGCCTTTAACGAATAATAACGAAAAATGTTTTTTTTATAATTTTGGTAAATAAATTGAAAAACCCCGATAATTTGTATTTATTTTATTTTAACCCCGTTAAATCGAAAACCCCTATAATTCGTAAGAAATAACCGGTCCGTTGCGATTCCGAATTATAGTGACTTGACTGTATTTCACTAAAGGTATTGATATTCTTGCCGAAATAGAGAATAGTTTAGAAAGTACATATTAAACATTTTTGAACTTCATATTATTATTTTCACTTTAGTGGCTTTTTACGCTTTTTAGATCTTATAATTGCGCTTTTTAGTGCTTCTTTTAAATTTGTATGCGCTCTTAAAGACAAAAAAGTTGGCATCACTGCTCTCGCACATTTCTTGTTCTCGTATTCTTATGCAGTGTTGCCAGTTAGACCAATTTTTTATAGCATGCATGAATTAAATATTTATAATATACACATTATTAGCAAATAAAGCAAGGAGAGAGAAGGAATTCTTGTATTTTGGTAGTAAATTAAGAAAAATAAAAATATATTGACATATTAATTCTACATTTAATATCAAAAACTCCCCTGAGTATTACGACAAACGCAAGCGATAGCTAGCTCACCCTTCATGCAATCGGGCTTCTAATAGTCATCAATTTGGGTGCTGATAGTGCGAGAATTCACAAGTTGTCCAATTCACAAGTTGTTCTATTGTGTCATATTGTCATAATTTTTTAAATTATTTCGTTATACATATATCTGTTACTTTTAAACAAACATTTTACTACATTATGACAATATGACACAGTTTGTGAACTGGCCAATTATGTTGTATATGAATACTCGTATGTATGTATATTTGTAAGCATTAGCTTATTTAGTTTGTCCAAAGTCGTAATTTACACTATGTAAGTCTTATTGCTAAGCTGATTAGTTTGTGGAAGAGAGGGACGAGGGGAACATTGACGTTTCATATTCCCTCGTCTCTCTCCTAACAAACTAATCAGCTTAGCAATAAGACTTGCTTAGTGTAAATTAGGACAAAGTCCTTTTTAGGGTTCCGTACACCAAAGGTGACAAAAGGAACACTATTGTTTTCGCTACGCTGTCCGTCTGTCTGTCACACTCTATTTTCTCAGGAACCGTAAGACCTCAAATTTGGACAGAGTATGTAGAACCTTGGCCGCTACAAATACATGAGAATTAAAAATTAAAGGGAGTTCCAAAACGAGCAACGAAAAATGTTAAAATCCCATGTAATATACATACAATTGTATGTACGTATGTATATTGACACTTGAAATTTGTAAAATTAGTGTATTTTTATATAGGCTACAACAATTAACACTAAAATTAAAAAAATTTAAATTAAAGGGTGGTCCATCAGTTAATGAAATTTTGACTATGTAATTTTGACAACTTGATATATCTTGGAAACCGTAAGAGTTAAACTCTTAAACGAAATTTATAAGATCGCCAAAAATTTAAAAAAAATCGCCAAGACGAAAAAAATCGCCACAATGAAATATAAATCGCTAAAATTAAAAAAAAACGCCAAAAACCGAAAAAAGTCCGAAAATTATAAAATCGCCAAACCCCAAAAAAAAAAAATCGCCAAAAATTTGAACAAAATCGCCAAAACGAAAAAAATTGCCAAAATTAAAAAATAATTTCAAACACTAAAATAAGTCACAAAATTCGAAAAAATCGTCCAAATGAAAAAAATCGAAAAAAAGAAAAAAGTGCCAAGAACCGAAAAAAATCGCCTAAACGGGAAAAAGGCGCCAATAACAAAATAATTTTTTATATGAAAAAAAGATCGCCAAAATGAAAAAAATTTCCAAAATTAAAAAAACATCGCCAAATTGAAAAACGCCAAAAACCGAACAAAGTCTTCAAAATGAGAAAAAACTAAAAAAAAAGCGCTTAATTCCATATAAAGTCGCTAAAATGAAGAAACGCCAAAAACCGAAAAACGCCAAAATTAAAAAAATTGCCAAAACGAAAAAAATCGCCAAAAAATATGAAAACACCAATAACCGAAAAAAAATCGCCAAAACGAGAAAAAAAGTGTCAAAACTAAAAACATTTCCAAAATTAAAAAAAAAACTCAAAAATCCGAAAATATCGAAAAATCCAAAAAAAGTCGCCCATATGAAAAAAATCATTAAAATGAAAAAAAATCATCAAAATAAAAAAAATCGCAAAAATTAAAAAAACGTCAAAAACGAAAAAAATGCAAATACTTTATTTTATATAGACTAAGGTTCGTATTTAATTACATATCTCGTGTTCGCACGGAACCCTTCGTGCTCGGGTCAAAGTCGCACTTCACTGAATTTATTTATCATACCAAGAAAATAACATAGTTGATACAAACATTTCATAACCATATCATTTCTCTGCGTGTAAGCAATTCACTAAGATTAAGTCAAAATTGAATTTTATAATAAATTATCTTGCTAGACAACACGGATACAATTCGAAATTTAAATTTGTTTAGTTCTTTTAAATCTATATCATTTTTTGTTGTTTAATTAACAAAAAACTTGTTTTTATGAAAAAAAAGTTAAAAATACATTAGAACTCTATACGTAATCAATTTAAAAGAAATGACAAACAGAAGTATTGTTGAAAAAATTAGCAAGAAGTCAAGTTTATCTACAATAATTATAAGTAAATATTTAAAAAGAATTAAAAACTGAGTGGATAAGAGAAAAACTCATTCAAGAAATTAACATAAAATGGTATAATTGGCAGAGAGAAACAGGTTCAAAGAATCACATAACAACCAATAATTCTAATAGACTATATAACAAAAATAATGCGTGGCACCATGATAAATTGTATTTCTTTTTATAAAAAATACGTTGTAATTTATTCAAGGTTTGGGGAGCTTTTATAAACACTACATACATATGTATATGTACATATGTATGCTAAAATTGTTCTTAAAATAATTGGTGTTTTTTAGAGCTATAGAACAGATACATGGAGCTACAATCCATGAATTTCGATTTATTCGAAAAATAATTCTTTTAAATTTTTAGTTGAATATAATATCCGATATAATATAGTTTCCTCGTCTGGCTTGAATAAAGTCCACTTAACAATTCCGATTTTCTACCACTTTCCGCAGAAATAGAGTCAGGCCATGTGACAGAGATAACGTGGTGAATATTGCCTTAAGAAATCTCGTAAGTTAATCTAAACAATTTTAGTTGGAAAGCTTACATCTAAGTACATTTTTTTTGGCTAACTTACCAACACGGATTTATTATTTTTATTGAAACTTATTTTAGTGTTCTAGGTGAATAAATTCTTGATTGAAATATTTGCAGAATAGTGCTAAATTCTTAAATTGAAAAGCCATGTTAAAATCTTTTTAGAGGCTATCATTTCATTTGAAATTTCTTTGTTACAATAACTATAACTTTCAATGAAAAGCATATTTTTTTCCAACCATTTATTTGTTAATTTTTAATAAGTATTTTCTTGGTTAATTTAACGGATATATGAGCACTCAGTTAAGGAAGCGCCACCCATAAAAGTAACCTTGGCCCAATAATTGAGTTCTTAATTATATGTCATTTAACTAATTGCCACTTAATTTTAAGTTAAGTGCAACTTAAAATGTAGTTTCATTTTAGTGGTTAATTAAAGTTCTTATTAAATTAAATTGAAATTACTGCAGCACTACAAAATTTTCCAGTATTATGGAAGGCTTTTCAAACAGCAGCTGCTTATCATAAATAAGAAAGTTAGGTTATCAATATGCAAAAAACTAAAATTGCATAAAAACACATTTTATGAAAGAGAAACAGCATCAGAAATTTTTCTATTAATTTTTCCATGATATGAAACTATATATGTTATATAGAATATATATTTATGAAAATTAAACGAAATTCTTTTTAATACATGTTTTCAATAAACACACACAAGCACACCAGTATTTTTTTGACCGAGTGCATTCAAGTTAATAACACTGTGATACAAAAGTTGAGAAAAAAATTATTCAGGGGCTCTCATGTAGCAATTCTGTTTTCCTGGAGTCCATAGAGAACGAAAATACCTTTGGTTTTTTTAGATCACTTCGGAAAGTGATTTTATAACGGTAAATATGGAGACAAAACTGTTTTTTTAGAATTTCAAATTCAGAGAGTCATACCTTCTTTGTTTCCCAATAATAAATAATAATATATAATAAATTCATATAACCTCATATGCGAAGTTTAAAAGTTTTACAATAAAAGGTTCCGGAGATATAGAGGTACAAAAAGTGCATATTTTAAGACATACTCACTGACCACTGACCATTGACCATTGACCACTGACCACTGACCACTGACCACTGACCACTGACCACTGACACACTCATCAAATTGATGAAGCACTTCCGCTATTGCTAGAGAGCTAAAACTTGGTACACGAGAAGATCTAGGTGAGCAATGAACCAGAAAAATCTGAAAACCCAAAAATTTTAACCAGCAGGGCGGGGCTACGCCCATAAAAATTAAAATTTGTGCTATTGAGCTGAAACTCGATACAGATCTAGGTCTAGGTAAGAAATAAAATAAAAAAATCTGAAAACTTGAACATTTTAGCCAGGTGGGCGGGGCTACGCCCACGAAAGTCAGAACTATTTTATTGAAATTTGGCATATATACTGCGGTAATGCAAGCCTATAAATTTGTTTTTAAAAAAGTGGGCGTTGATACGCCCATACAATTTAAACCTCATTCTAATGCCCTGCGGCTCAGCATATTTAGATATACTATTTATGTGGTAATTGTTATCCGTTTGCAACGAAAGTTGGCACGAAATCTAAGCACTGGCCGAAAAAAATTTTGAATTTGGAAAAGTGGGCAGGGTTACGCCCATAAAAATTTTAAGTTGCGCTAGGGAAATTAAAGTTGATATACAAGTAGGTCTAGGTGAGAAAAAATCTGAAAACCTAGAAATTTTAGTTAGAGGGGCGTGGTTGTGCCCATACAAATTAAAAATCAATAGTTGCGCTTATGCGCAAGTAGGTCTAGGTGAGAAACCAACTAGAAAAATCTGAAAACCCAAACAATTTTATCAGAATGGGTGGGGAAACGCTAATATTATTTTCAACTAAAAACTTAAATCTTGCATACGCGTTGCACGTGCACAAGACTTTAAACTATAAATTTAAAAAGTGGGCGTGATCATTCTCATAAAATGTTATCCTTGTGTTTAATCTACTTTGATCTAGCATATTTTAGAAGAAAATTAGCATTAATTATAAGCGCTGCTCACAAAAAAATTTTGAGTTAGAAATAGTGGGAGAGGTAAAGCTGATAAAATGTAAAGGTATAATTCGCGCTGGAGACCTGAAATTTTATACACAAATAAGTGTTCCTGCGTAAGCCAATGGGAAAATCTTAAAACCAAAAAGTTTTACCCAGTAAAACTCCAATCCGCACTAGCGAGCTGAAATTTGATACACAAATAAATCTAGATCACTAAGAAAAATCTGAAAACCCAGAAGTTGCTATCAGGTGGTGGAAATAAGCACTTCAAATTCAAAATTAAGATAAATTTTATTAAAACTTTTCATACACATTGCACTTTTCTTTCATGTACTTCCGTTTAGCAGTTTTTAATTTATTACTCATATATTTCTTATTAAGTTTTTAATACCAAACTTTGCATGAAACATGAGCACTAGCAGATATAAAAGTCGGCGGGGCTAGGCCCATAATTATTTTAAATAATATTATACTATAGAGAGCTGACATTTTGTACACAAATAGTAATTGATGTACTCAATCGGAAAATCCAAAAATTAAAGCACCTTATTGAAACTTTGCATGCGCATTGGGAATATCCTTTTGATTTATGTATTTTGGCCAAGCAGACTTTTATATTTAAATAGACGGCGTCACGTCTACTAAAATTTACGCTGTATTTTACATGTTTCTTTCCAGACGACTCTTACCAGATTGCGTACACACTAGCGACCCGTTGTAATGACACAATAGTGCATTTTTAAGGTCTACAATTTAACACCCATCACGCTCTAAGCCATTATTTTATGCAACTATGCCATTTTCAACTGGCACAGTGATCATTAATAGAAATATGACTTACTAGAAATTTTAAGTTTAAACAGCGTTATTATAGAACATTTTTCAAAAAGTAGTCAAATCCTCACAAAAACATAAATGTGAAAAAAGGCCAAGTTCCTGTCTAAAATTTCGCCCATTAAAAAAAGTAGTGAGATATAAATTTTGACCAAGTTCTTGTTTGCCACAATACATAACACAGAAAAATGTTATGTATTATATGAACTTGTAATCTTAAGGGTGTCATATAATTTCTAGATAATCTGCTAACTTGGCAATATATTTACTTTTCTAAAAAAGGGGAGAAAAATTTTTATTTTTTCATTTCTTTAAATCGGTAAAAATATTTTCAAGTTTGCAGATTGTCTAGAAATTATATGACACCCCTAAGATTACAAGTTTATATAATACATAAAATTTTTCTGTGTTAGGTATTGTGGCAAACAAGAACTTGTTCAAAATTTATATCTCACGACTTTTAATGGCCGAAATTTTGGACAGGGACTTGACCTTTTTTCACATTTATGTTTTTGTGAGGATTTTCTTTCGTACTTTTGCAACTACAATTTGAGCCGAAAAAAAAGTCAGCCAATGTAGTAAAGTAAAAAAATAAAAAACATGTTGATTATTGAGTTCTTGTTTCAACTTTGTTATTTGTTGTTGAGCTTCTCATTTGTTTAAATTAAAGTTTATAATATAATAACTTTGGGTGAAGGTTCCCTGATTATCTGCATTAGCAACAGTGAAATGCGTATAGGATTTAGCCAAACAAACCCCTCAATAATAAATTTCAATGTATTTTTAATAAACAAAATATTTTACGAAGTTTATTATTCGACATATTGTCATAATTATATTTTAATTTGAAATTTATTTGCTTGTGGTTTAGCCCGGTCTATATACGTATTTCATTGGCGCTTAAACCAAATCATCAGTAGACTTCAACCACAAATTTTGAACAGTCTGTGCATAAAGTAAGAGGTTTGTGACTGTTCAAAATTTGTGGTTGAAGTCTACTGATGATTTGGTTTAAGCGCCAATGAAATACGTATATAGACCGGGCTAAACCACAAGCAAATAAATTTCAAATCAAAATATTTTACTTAATAAGTCAAATAATAATTTGGTATTATTAGGGCGTTAAAAATTTTAAACTTAAATTGTAACAATTCCCATAAAACACTAATTAGAAACTTAAGTAAACTCAAATATATTGGTTGATTGGCAGAAATTAAACACTCAGCCCATACTGCAAACTTTTAATATACAAGTCGCTCTTGAAGCCAATATGGTGCTACGGAATTCAGCTATAGGGCACTGCTTCAGCTTAAAATTTTGAGAAAATCCAACGAAGACAAAACAAAGTTTTACATGGGACATCAAAAATTGAAATATAAATCGTGATTTAAATAATCCGCTTGCTCGTAATATCTTAATTTTTACTAGACACATCCGCTTAAAGAAGAGGGCCCTAATACTCAACACTCCAAATGAAACTTCTGGAAAATAACTTTTGTGCCTACTACGAAATGTATGTATAATTACTATAACTAAGTTTATATCCAATATTTAGATATAAGATTTGAATACTTATTGTTATTTAATTTTCAGAGATACAATAAATAAATATACACATGTACAGAAGTTTTCCAGTTTAACGAACGAGTACTTTGTCAGGCCTGTTCGTTAAACTGAAAATTTCGTTATATTTCATATTTATGTCTAGTAGCCACCCATGTTATGAATAAATAAATAACTACAGGGTGGCCCAGAAAGACCGAAGTGGTGTAAATTCCTTATAACTTTTTATTTAAGACATATTTTTTTAATTTTTTGTTTTTTAAATACAGTAAATTTATAGGGAATATTTTTAGATTAGTTGTTAAAAATTGTATCCCGCAAGTGGTGGCCATTTTCTGCTTCGCACAAATGATCTCTTTTCAACACATTTTCCATGACCTTTCGCAAAACTTCCGGTGTTATGTTGTTAATTTCGTCAGGAATATTGGTTTTTAATTCCTCAATAGTCCTAGGCTTATTAACATAAACTTTCCCTTTTAAATAACTCCAAAGGAAACAGTCTGGAGCGGTTAAATCCGGGGAACGCGGAGGCCAATTAAAATTGCTTCTACGCGAATTTATTCTTTCCCCAAAGATGTCGCGTAAAATAGCCATTGTGGCCCTCGGAGTGTGCGCTGTGGCTCCATCCTGTTGGAACCATATTTGCAGATGGTATTCCACGGCTGGCCTTACAAAATTTTCCAATATGGCCCGATATCGATCACCATTGATGGAAATGGCGACATCTCTTTCATTTTCCAAAAAATATGGACCAATGATCCTTTCTGAAGAAACACCGCACCAAACAGTACACTTAACTGGGTGTAATTGGCGTTGATGAAGTACTCTCGGGTTTTCCTTAGCCCATATCCTAAAGTTTTGCTTGTTAACAAACCCATTTAATTGGAAATGGGCTTCGTCACTCATAAATAAGTTATGAATAATGGAAATGGAAAGAGCACATTTGTGCGAAGCAGAAAATGGCCACCACTTGCGGGATACAATTTTTAATAACTAATCTAAAAATATTCCCTATAAATTTACTGTATTTAAAAAACAAAAAATTAAAAAAATATGTCTTAAATAAAAAGTTATAAGGAATTCACAACACTTCGGTCTTTCTGGGCCACCCTGTAGAACTGAATTTTTTTCTTCGTTTATTTTAAAATATGTTTTGAGATCTGTATAATATATTAAAAAAAATACAATAATTGAAATTTATTTGCTGGTGGCTTAGCATGTCTATATACGCATTTCATTGACGCTTGAACCAAATAATCAGTAGACTTCAAGCGCCAATGAAATGCGTATATAGACATGCTAAACTATCAGTAAATAAATTTCAATTATTGCAAGAATCATTCCTAGGAAGTTCATATGTTCTATAAAGTTGTTTATTATTACCAAAAATGGTAAAGGGTATATATATGTTTGTCATTCTGTGTGTAATTTCCATAATATTCATGTGCGACCCATCCGACTGGTGTATCAAAAATGGTCCAAAATAGATTGGCATTCAAAATCAGCGAAATCGATCAGACGGTTTCAGAGCTGGAAAACTCAAACTTGATTTATTTATATAAAAATAACCTACTTAGAGTCTAAACACAATGTTTGCGGTGCGGTGCGATTTCTCGTTGCGGAAGAGAAAAATAAATATAATGCAACGAAAGACGGCGACGCCAATACTTGTCATTGTTTGTTTAAATTTTTATTAATTTTCTTGTACATACATTTTCATAACTAAAAAAAAAATATTAACATTTTATACATTCGCAGATATATTTGATATATTTTTTAAACTTTTATAATCTATGACAAAAATGTTTGATCTTTAAAATCAGGTTTTTTTTTTTGCAATAATGTTGTGAACACAGCCAATTATTCAAAAACTACGGCAACGTCAGCAAGAGAAAGAGTATCAAAAATTGATAGAATAAGAAAGTCCGCAATGAAAATAAAATAGATTTTAATTTTATTAAGCCCCGCACTGAGGATTTTTACTTCAAAATCGTATAATCGTTACATTGTGTTCAGACTCTTAAACTAATTTTTCCGTTTTATCTATAAATTTAAATTATCTTACATTCTTAAGCCTACAGTACACGGCATGTAAAAAACCACATGTGCATGTGGTTCTGATGTAATTTTGACGTAATCACGAAGCTACATTTGCTACATGCCGTGTACTAGTAACATATGCACATGTAGGTATTCAAATCCTTACAGGTGTGCTGCTTTAGAAAATGTGTTCAATTCGGCTACATGGTTCACATAAGTATATATTTTGGAACAAAATTTGTATCAATTGTATATTTGTATGTATTTGTATTTGTATATTTTGCGGCATGCAGCCACTATTAGTAATTTTAAAAAATGCAACCAACATGCTAAAAATTTCCGTGACGTCATCGCCACATACGCATATGTCATTTTACACGCCGTGTACTGTAGGCTTTAAAAGAAAAATATTGGTGTTAGAAATCAGAACCATTTAAAATTATGATTCCAATGTTGGGAAACTTATACTTTTTGTGATATATAAAATTAATTATTATATTTATTTTAATTTATGTATATATATATATATATATATATATATATATATATATATATATATATATATATATATATATACATATATATATATATATATATATATGTTTTGGAAAAAAGAGTTGTGTATAGAAAATTAAAAAAATAAGAACCACAGTACTAAAGCTGGAAAAATTTAAACTTTTTTTTAATATTAAATTAATTTAACAAATTTTATATTATTTTATCTAATTTTTCGACCTTTTTTATATATTCAATTAAACTATTTTTTTGAGCTTTAGGTCTGGTATTATTTGTCTTTTTATTTAATCAATATTTCGTTAACCTTCGGTTAACTTCTTCAGGATTTATTGTTTTTTGTTTTTTAATATTTAGTATTTTTCTTTTTTCTTTTCTCCTTTCAATTACAAAAATAATACCAGACCTAAAGCTCAAAAAAATAGTTTAATTGAACAAATTTTATATATTTTTTAAGGAATAAGATTGGTTTAAGGAACCAAAAAAATCTAAAAGTATGATTCCAGGGTTGGGAAAAGTACACTTTTTTTGATATCTAAAAGTAATTAAATAAAGCAAGTTATTTCTTTGATAATTAAAGAAATAAACTAGTACTCGTATTAAAACTACAAAAATTTAATTTTAGTTCCAGAGTTGGAAATTGAAAAAAAATTTCGGTTAAAAAATAACCATAAAAAATTTTTTTCAGTTAAACATAGTTCATATTTTAGGAAGATCTTTGCCCAAGCAAATTCTTCAGTCGAAAAAAAACCGGGAGGCCACTTACTAAAAATTTCACTAAAAAAATGGTAAATTTTATCATAATACAAATATATATTTATGTATGTACTTATGTATGTATCTGTATACTAGATATGCATACGTTGGTAAAGGGTATATAAGATTCGGCACAGCCGAATGTAGAACTTTAACTTGTTTACTTTGACATCACTTTATGCATTAGAAATTCTAGTATACTTTAAACACTGCCTATTATAAGGTGTTATATATAAACATTTTTACATTAATTGTCAATATATTGAAACTAGCAGACTTTAACGTTTCAATTGAAATTTGAAACGGCGAGTTTGCTAAAACAGACAACAAATACACAAGATCGTTGTTGATTATACGGCCACAACTCGCAAACATCTCAGACAAAATTGAATGATTTGTATGGGACTAATGAATCGACAAGATGTTTCTCCTAACCTTGACACTCACTATTTAATATCCACAACATAAAAATTGTTATAGTTTAAAATTAAAAAAAATAAAAATAAAAAATCTAAATATTTTTTGAGTCCAACAATAACTTTGGATGATCTAAAAGTTTAACTCAGCTTGATTGAGTACAAGTTTATACTTTTTTTATGAATATCATTTTCGGTAACGTCTTCTTTCTAAGTTAAACTTTTGCATGACTGTTAGTCGGTCGCGTTAACATAAGCGTATCGGACGGAAATCGCTTAGCTAAATCTTTGGTTTTATAAACCAAAGAAATCACATACCACAAGCATTTTAAAACCTTTTTAAATGCTTAAATATAAAAATTAAAAAAGAAAAACAAGGAAAGAGCAAAATAGCAAGTAACAAAAATTAAATTATTCAATCATATTGTTAATAAATAATGAAAACTAAAATAAAAATGTGCAGTTTGTGAAAATAGTAAATAGTTTAAATATTTGAGCGTTTCAGAAAAAAAATTCATTAATACGAGATCTTCCCCTTGTTGTAATAATAGTGTTAACGTGCCTAAACTACAGACGTACACCATGAATTGGAAACAATTTATAGGAAATTAGATAAACGTTTTTTATATGTTTTATAGTTACAAATAATAATATTTATTTTATTTCGAAAAATACTTCACTTTTGATTGAATTAAATTAAATTATATTGAAAATTATAAATAAGTACCAGCAATAAATTAAAAATGTGGTTTCAAGTTTGTGTTGCTTTGGCCTTGATCTTTACGTTGACATTGGCTAACAATTTAGCAGGTTATGAAGGGTAAGTTGGAAATAAAAAAAACATTAGTTTTTAACATTAATGTTAGGTCAAGGTTAATATCTCTATTACTTATTATGTACTTATTTATAAATTTATGTTTAGCAGTTGTGGTTTCGATCGCCACCAAGGACTCTGGCCAGATTAACCACAACAATTGAAACTCTTTGAGCAGCACCTTTCATTTGATTTGTGTGAATCATGATTAGCTTTGTCAATAAAATTTACATAAATTTATAAATTGGTTTTGATAAGTTTTTATAATAAGAGTAATTAAAATATGATATTTATATTTTCGTTCACATGGCTGTGCTTAAAAATACAAGAATAGAGGTCATTCTTAAGCAGCTTTTCCTTGAATGTGAATATTCATAATCATCATTGAAAAGTTATTTACAATCTCTGGTTATTAAACTCCTTAAATTAAATGTATTACCTTTTAAAACGCAAAGTAATGGTAGACTTTGTACGAAAAACCCAAAAAAATTCTTTAAATATAATACATCTTCATGTATTTATAAAAGGCAAACAAAAACAGTAGTGGTATATTCGGCTGTGCCGAATCTTATATACCCTTCACCCACGTACGTATATGCCGTATACAAATACGAAAAAAGATTAATAATATTTTTTTTAAATAATAAGGGTTTTCATGAGAATGTTCAAAAGTCTCGCAAACTGTGCCTTTTTACACTCTCGTAAATAAAATGCCAAATATTGAATAGAAATTTATTTACACAAACCTGTTAAGTTTGCACAATAATTTTGACTCGTAAACTTAAGCTGTGCATTTTGTAAACAACAAATTCTTGCTTTTTAGGGTTCCGTACACCAAAGGTGAAAAAAGGAACCCTATTGTTTTCGCTACGCTGTCCGTCTGTCCGTCACAAGGTATTTTCTCAGGAACCGTAAGAGCTACGGACCTGAAATTTGGACAGAGTATATAGAACCTTGGCCACTACAACAACAAATACATGAGAATTAGAAATTAAAGGGTGCTCCAAAACGAGCGACGAAAAATTTTAAAATCTCATGTAATATACATACAATTATATGTACATATGTACGAGTATATTGACACTTGAAATTTGTAAAATTAGTGTATTTTTATATAGACTACAACAATAAACATTAAAATATTAAAAAATTTAAATTAAAGGGTGGTCCATCAGTTAATGAAATTTTGACTATGTAATTTTGACAAATTGCTATATCTTGGAGACCGTAAGAGGTAAACTCTTGAAATTTTCAAAAACGGTAAAACTGAAAAATCCAAAAATTATAAAATCGCCAAACCGAAAAAATCGCCAAAACCTGAAAAAAATCGCCAAAAATTTAAAAAAAATTGCCAAATCGGAAAAAATCGAAAAAATTTAAATAAAAATTGTAGCACTAAAATAAATCGCCAAATTCGAAAAAATCGTTTAAATGAAAAAAAATCGCCAACATGAAAAAAACGGCAAAAACCGAAAAAAATCGCCAAAACGCGATAAATGCGCCAAAACCAAAATAATTGTTTATGTGAAAAAAAATCGCCAAAATTAAAAAAAATCGCCAAAATTAAAAAAAAATCGCCAAATTTAAAAAAAAATCGCCAAAATTAAAAAAAATCGCCAAAATTAAAAAAAAATCGCCAAATTCAAAAAAAATCTTCAAAACGAAAAAAATCGCCAAAATTTAAAATAAACGCCAAAAACCGAAAAAATCCTAAAAACAGTGCCAAAACTAAAAAAAATCACCTATATGAAAAAAAACGCCAAAATTAAAAAAAATCGTCAAAATAAAAAAATCGCCAAAATAAAAAAACGCCAAAATAATAAAAATCGCCAAAATTAAAAAAACTTCAAAAACCAAAAAAAAATCGCCCCAAACTAAAAATAAACGCTTTAAACCGAAAAAACCCAAAAAGGAAAAAAATGCAAAAACTTTAGTTTATATTGTTCGTATTGAATTACATATCTCGTGCCCATACGGAACCCTTCATGTGCGGGTCAAAGTCGCACTTCACTGAATTTATTTGGCTTTCTTTCGGCATTTTTAGATACACACATACACTTTATTACTTTTATTGAAATATTGTTTGTATGTTTTTAAATTAAAAATTTTTTTAAATTTTCTTATTTTATTTTTATTAAATGAACTTTTTGACGTTTGTTAGAAATTTACACAGAAAGTTCAAAAGGGGCCTCATGAAGCACGTCTCGCAAGTTTTTCTAACTGCACAAATGACAATTTTAAGAGTTCTCATGAAAACCTTTAATTTTTTGATCTACACCGAAAGAATTTTGCTTCATAAATCCAACGAAATAATTTCATTAGATTTTTTTAATGATAATTTCACAAATCGAATGAAAATTTTACGAATATTGTGAAATAATTCCATTGGAATTGTTTCTTTGGTATTCTAGTTTCGTAACAATATTTCATTGGATTTATGCCAAGAATATCTTCTAATTATTAAGAAACCCCTTCATATTTAAGAAACATTTACAGTTGTTACTTGAAATAAACATATATGGATAAATACATACCTTAAAGCAATTATGTTAAAGATTAAATTCTTTAAAACTAAAAACTATAATAAAATATACAGCAATTTAGAATTTCATTAAAGCTATGAAATGTATTCATTGTCCCAATGAAAATTTCACTGTAGTCATGAAAGTCTGATAAATTAAATGTATTTTAACAGTTGTCAACCAAAAGCATGCATTAGAAGTAGTTCTGTATGATTGTTCTTGTACTCTTCGTATGCTTATTTACACATCCAGTTTCAATTAAGTTATTTCGTTGTTATAATAAAGTTATTTCATTGTTTTCGTCAAGTTATTTCATTGTTTTAATGAATTTATTTCTTTATTTATTTATTTATTATTTCGTTGAAAATTATCTTCTTGTAAATTATCTCGTTGTTTTAATGAAATTATTTCGTCGTTTTAATGAATTTCTTTCGTCGTTTTAATGAAACTATTGCGTTGTTTCGATGAATTTCTTTCATTGCATTGATGACAATGTTAAATACATTTGACGTAGTTTTCATTAAAATAATTTTAACGAAACTGGTTTCGTTAATCCAACGAAGCGTGACGTTGGTTGAAATATAATGAATTTTTTCATTGCATTAATGTCGAAATTCATAGAACTTATGATAAAAATTCTTTCAATGTAGTGCAATTTTTCGTAAGTGACCTCTCGGTATTATTCGACTAAATAATTTGATTCAAATATTTTATTTTCGATATTAGTAATAGTTGAATATTTTATTTTACACTCTGCATTTAAGAATTATTTTACATTCACCTCATTTTAGTTGTCAACATCGACGTGATGTCAATGCAATACCAAACGATTGGGGCTTGTTTACTGGCAAGAGACGGATAGCAAATTCTTGCACTTTTTATGTCAGTTAATTGTTATATGAAAAGGACCACACCCACTCAATAGAATTCGCCAATTTTTGGCGTGAGATCGTGCAATACTAAGTCATTTGTTTATAAAAAGTGTACTTCTAAAAGAGAGTTACGACTTTTTTCGCGCTAAATTTGGCGTTGGGACCACTGTCCGTCTGTGCAACACAGGCTGCTTTTTCGATGTAAGACTTTAGCCGCTATAATAACAAATATATGACAGTTAAACATTGAAGGGTGCTCTAAAGCGAGCAACGAAAAATTATATATAAACATTTGACTTTTTAAAGTTTAAGTATTTTTATGCAGACTAGTGATCTGCATGATTACGATTCAAACGGCATAATTTTGCATTTTCTATTGAGCAAGCAAAAAAAATTAATAATGCTATTGCATGATTCATATGAACGAGACTGTTGTTAATAAATGCCTGCCATTGCTTGCAATTTCTGTTCATTCATATGATTCACTAAAGCAATGAATCAATATGATTGTTTTGAACACTTCTTAAACACCCTTCTGACAAATATAGTTTTATGTAGTATTATGAAATAAAATAGCTAGGGTCATTTTATTTTATACATTATTTTAATACGGGAAAACTTTTAACTTTTACTATGCAAAATAATCAAACGACAGTTAGCATTTTTTATTTATTTTTACTAACAGCATTTGAAAAAGAGAGTGAGTTAAAGACAATCAGTTGTTAGAGAGGTAACACTGCAAGCAATGTCCTTAGTACATACCAGTGTTAGCAGAAACTGATAATGAGAGAATGCTAAATCGGTGAAAAAATTCTGCTAAAATGTTCTGCAGAAGAAAAGCATAATGCCAGATTTCAATTTAAAAAAAAATATGCAAATAGCTTTGAATTTCATGTGTACACAAAATTATTAATATTTCCAGCTATTTTTATAGCTGGAATTATTAATTCAATTTTGGAATTGTGGCAAATATTTTACAAATTTTTTTAACGCACTAATGTTAGATCTAGCAATGAAAATGCTAAAATGGCAACAATGGTACATACTGATGTTAAAAAACAAAACAAAAGCATTGTAAAAGTGAGTGGAGAGCGAAAATTAATCAACTCATACAGTGCTCTGATGCAGACTACACCAGTTAACACTGAAATTTAAAAAAATAATTAAAATTAAAGAGTATTCTATCAGTTAATGTAATTCTTACAACTTGCTGTATCTTGGAAACCGTAAGAGGCAAAATCTTGAAATTTTTAAAAACGCTAAAACTAAAAAATTTTAAAATAAATAAATCATCAAAAAACAAAAAATTGCAAAAACCCGAAAAAATCGCCAAAACGAAAAAAAGCGCCAAAACTAAGAAAATCGCCAAAAAACCGAAAGAAAGTTTACCGGTTGTTTAAAATTAAAAATTCGTGTGTGAGTCAAAGTCGTACTTTACCGAATTTATTTAGCTTTACGCCCTTTTGCATAATGGCTTCTTTTTATACCCTTTACCAAAAAATTTTAAAAGGGTATACATAGGTTTGTCATTCCGCGTGTAATTTCTAGAATATTAATAAGCGACACATAAAGTATATATATTCTGGATCCTTATGCATTGGGAAGACGAACAAGCGATGTCCGTCTGTCCGTCTGTCCGTCTGTCTGTACGTGAAATCGGTTTTCCCAAGCTCCCAGAAGAGCTAGCGACTTCGTTCTTGGACTGGTGTGTCAGAAATTTCCCGAAAAATTTTGCAAATCAGCAAAATCGAGCAGACGGTTTCAGAGCTGGAAAACTGAAACTCTATTTTCCCATACAAAATAACTACCGAAAACTAGTTTTTATTACTTTTTAGGGTTCCGTACACTAAAGGTGAAAAAAGGAACCCTATTGTTTTCGCTACGCTGTCCGTCTGTCCGTCATACGGTATTTTCTCAGGAACCGAAAGAGCTACGGACCTGAAATTTGGACAGAGTATGTAGAACCTTGGCCACTACAACAACAAATACATGAGAATTAAAAATTAAAGGGTGCTCCAAAACGAGCGACGAAAAATGTTAAAATATCATGTTATATACATACAATTGTATGTACGTATGTATATTGACACTTGAAATTTGTAAAATTAGTGTATTTTTATATAGACTACAACAATAAACATTAAAATATTAAAAAATTTAAATTAAAGGGTGGTCCATCAGTTAATGCAATTTTGACTATGTAATTTTGACAACTTGCTATATCTTGGAGACCGTAAGAGGTAAACTCTTGAAATTTTCAAAAACGGTAAAACTAAAAAATCCGAAAATTATAAAATCGCCAAACCGAAAAAAATCGCCAAAACCTCAACAAAATCGCAAAAAAAATTTAAAAAAATCGCCAAATCGAAAAAAATCGACAAAATAAAAAAAAAATCTAGCACTAAAATAAATCGCCAAATTCGAAAAAATCGTTTAAATGAAAGAAAATCGCCAATGAAAAAAACGCCAAAAACCGAAAAAAATCGCCAAAACGCGAAAAATGCGCCAAAATCAAAATAATTGTTTATGTGAAAAAAGAAATTGCCAAAAAAGCGCCAAATTTGAAAAAAATTACCAAAATTTAAAATAAACGCCAAAAACCGAAAAAAATCCTCCGAACGAAAAAAAGTGCCAAAACTAAAAAAATCGCCAAAACCAAAAAAAAATCACCTATATGAAAAAAACGCCAAAATTAAAAAAAATCGCCAAAATAAAAAAAAAAACCAAAATAATAAAAATCGCCAAAATTAAAAAACTTCAAAAACCAAAAAAAATCGCCAAAACGTGAAAAGAGTGCCAAAACTCGGAAGCGCTAATAAATTCAAAAAACCCCCAAACTAAAAAAACGCTTAAAACCGAAAAAACCCAAAAACGAAAAAAATGCCAAAACTATAGTTTATATTGTTCGTATTGAATTACATATCTCGTGCCCGTACGGAACCCTTCGTGCGCGGGTCATAGTCGCACTTCACTGAATTTATTTTTATTAAATTAACTTATTTTATACTTCGGTGTGAATAAAATTGGTATTTCTAATTAAAAAATAAATTAAAAAAAAATTAAACCAATTAAAAAGACGTTTCCATGGTTGGAAAACTTTAACTTTTTTCTAATATTTAAACATATTTCATGTTTTAGGAAGAAGGCGATTTTCTCAGAAACGGTAAGAGCTACGGGTCTGAAATTTGGAAAGAGTATGTAGAACGTTAGTCCCTAGAACAACAAATATATAAAAGTTAAAAATTAAAGGGTGTTCCAAAACGAGTGATGAAAAATTTTAAAATCCCATGTAATATACAAAATTGTATGTACATATCTGTACAGACACTTGAAAATTGTAAAATTACTGTGTTTTTATATAGAATGCAACAAATAACACTAAAATTAAAAAAATTTAAATTAAAGGGTGGTCCATAAGCTAATGCAATTTTGACTATTTAATTTTGACAACTTGCTATATCTTTGAAACCGTTAGATTTAAACTCTTGAAATTTTCAAAAACTCGACTACAAAAAAAATCGCCAAAATCCAAAAAATTTTCAAAACAAATAAAATCGCCAAAATTAAAAAATACTCCAAAAACCGAAAAAATCGCCAAAACGAGAAAAAAGTGTCTAAACTAAAAAAAATTGCCACAATGAAAAAAAAACGCCAAAAACCGAAAAAATCGCCAAAACAAAAAAAAAATTGCCTATATGAAAAAAAATTGCCTAACTAAATAAAATAGCCAAAATCAAAAAAACCGCCAAAATTAAAAAAACGCCAAAAACCGGAAAAAATCGCCAAAACGCAAAAAGTGTCAAAACTAAAAAAAATTTCCACAATGAAATAAAACCGAAAAAATCGCCAAAACCAAAAAAAAAATTGCCTATATGAAAAAAGAATCAGCAATATAAAAAAATCGCACAAATTAAAAAAAGTACCAAATAAAAAATAATGCCGCCAAAGATTAAAAAAAAATCGCTAAACCGAGAAAAAAGCAAAACTAAAAAAAGCACCAAATTAAAAATAATGCCAAAAACCCAAAAACGAGAAAAAATCACCAAAACTAAAGAAAGCACTAAATTAAAAAAAGCCAAAACCCGAAAAAAATAACAAAAACGAAAAAAAGCACTATATTGGAAAAAAATCTAGCACTTAAATAAATTACTAAAATTAAAAAACCAAAATGTCAAAAAACCGCCAAAATAAAAAAAACGCCTAAAACTTAAAAAAATCGCTAAAACGAGAAAAAAGCACCAAAACTAAAAAAATCGCCCAATTAAAAAAAAAAACGCCAAAAACCTAAAAAATCGCTAAAACGAGAAAAGCACCAAAACTAAAAAAGCACCAAATGAAAAAAAAAAACGCCAAGAACGCAAGAAAACGGCAAAACTAAGAAAATCCCTATTAAAAAACTTCTAAAACCGAAAAACCTCAAAACGAAAAAAATTCCAAAATTATATTTTTTATATAGGGTAAAGTTCGTACAGTATTACTACAGAACCCTTCGTGCGGAAGTCAGAGTCGCACTTTAATGAATTTATTTTTAGTAAATGAAGATGGAAATGAAATTTATAGTTTAAGTACAGTCCTAACTATAAAATTAATTAAAGAACATGTTCCGTTTCATTTCCCTGAAGGCGTTCCTTTTTGCTGAACAAATTCGAAAAAATTCTGTAGGAATAAACGTTTACATAATACCACTTTATATACCTTTTCCATTGGCATGTTTAAATTGAGGAAATTAACAATTTTGCAAAATCAAAGATTACTAAATAAAACAAGTTACAAAGTTTACTTGGTATGTAGGTACAATACTAAAACTATTTTC
The DNA here is from genome assembly GCA_905220375.1 of Tachina fera. Classification (NCBI taxonomy): domain Eukaryota; kingdom Metazoa; phylum Arthropoda; class Insecta; order Diptera; family Tachinidae; genus Tachina; species Tachina fera. The sequence goes on from LR999964.1 coordinate 69,172,336, forward strand.
GAAGTTCGAAGCTTTAGCGAACATTAGATCGAATATCATGTCAAGTGGGATATTAAATATTGTTTTCATTGGATAGTGTTGGCATTATTTGTTTGTTTAGCTATAAGTGCAACAAACGAGTAACTTATTCATCAAGTATCAATAATTAAAATTACTCTTAATGCACCAAACTCCTATCTTAATAAATGCGTTTCATAATTAAACTTACTACTAATATAGATAGATGTAATCAATTCCTTAATAATTGCATACGAACCTTTATCCAACCACCGAAGTATAAAGAGATGAACCGTTTCTTTTTTGTTCTCCTGAAAACTTGTATTATTTTTAGAAAGTAAAGCATCGATATTCAATATAAAAAAAACATATTTAATCGAAAAATAACGAGAGATCACTTATTAAAAATTGCACAAGAGCAAAAATTATGAATTTTTTCACAAAATAAATATGTACCTACATATCTTTGTTCTTATGTATGTATCTCTATAGTACATAAATGCACTTTTGTAAAGGATATATAAGATTCGGCACAGCCGAATATAGCACTCTTACTTGTTATCACATTTTTTCCCTGTATCAATGTTTTATTTGGTCGATTTGTTCGTGCTATTAATATTTTTCAAACGCTTTTGTACTTATTCATCGTAATAAAATATGAACATGAAAAACCACTGCATGCATAACAGAGAACAGAAATGAGTAGTGAAAAAGTAAATCGAGTTAAATCATGACTTATAATATCTTGTATGCATGGCGCACTCATATTTATTGCAATGTTGTCTATGAAGCGAATCACTTGAAAGTTTGAAGTGAGCATCGAACTCATACATAGCAACACTTATGACGTTGTTGATTTCGACTCTCCTTAAGTATGACTCACAATACGAACTTCGCATACGAACATTACAGTTCTCATTATGAGGTTGTGTGTTTGTTTCTCTGTTGCTTGTTTTTATTTTTTTGCTGGAATTGAAAAACAACCCTATTTACTACTATTGTATACTACTTGCAAACTGTTTAATGACTAAGCTTTTAAAGGTACCAATACACTACATATTTTTGCTTGTGTTTTTTCAAGTTTACAATTCACATGTTTTTTTTGTGTCTGTCAAACTTGATTAATTTACAAAGGGTTTTTAATTTTTGGTCACCAACTTGTATGTACAATTACACGTGACATCGGTCATGATTGTTTACAACAGGCGCTGGAAACTTCTTTGGTAGCGTTGCTGAACTGCCGACGTCACAAATATTTATTTAAGTTTTTTCTTTTTAATCTGCAAAATATGGAGCTTGTATCAACACTTGTTATATACTTTATATCATTGTTAATAAAATTTTAAAATTCGATAAAAAATAATTAATTTATCACTAATGCAAATACTTTAGACGGACGGCTAATGATATCGGAGACATGCAACCGTTGATAAATGTTTTCGCATGGCATAGACATTAAAAAACACATGTGTGAACATAAGAAAATAGAATATGTGTATTTTACACAAGCAACGTTTTTCAGGTCACCAACTACATGTTTTTACCGAATTATCTAAAATTTGACAGGAGCAATGTAAAAAAAATGTAGTGTATAGGCACCTTACATAAACACACATATGTACATGAACTAAATGAATTAAATCAATGCGAGTAGTATAAGTACTTTCCTGAAATTAGAAATCAAACTGAGGTGCTTTGTAAGTGTGGTATACCACATATTTTCTCATATATGAAAATTAATGTCAACGTCGCATGCATATTTATTTCAACTTATTTATAAATTAGTGTCATTGAGAGTGTGCTTACATCAGAGTAGTTGAGTTTAAACAATGTCTACGCATTCATATTTAAAATTTCATGAGTCATTATGAATAGCAAAAACACGATTCATTGCTAATCTCTGATGCATAAGTACGTAAATATATTTTTTATGATTTTCTCTGTCAGGATCAGTTGTTAAAACTTTGTCATTTTGGAAACATTTATTGGACAGGGTCATTAGGGGCTGCATACATGCTTCAAACATTTCTGAGCAATAACTTACATACATACATAAGTGATCTTTTATTACAATTTATTTTATAATTTGCTTTAGTTAAATATTGAAATGAAAGGTAATTTTTAACAATTAATAAACGATTATGATTTTTATTACAGATGGGATTAGACAGTATAATTTTTGTTTTTGTTTTGGAATTACTTTTATTTTATTAAATGTTTTTGTCTTATAGTATTAGTAATAGCTATTGATTTCAAAAGAAAAAACTTTAAAATCTATTAAATAACCATTAAAATTTAAGTAGAAACACAAATCAAATCGGACTTGACAGTGATGTGATGCCAAAGAAGTGAAACAAGCATTAATATAATTAAGTATTACAAAGTAAATTAACTATTAGAATCTTAATGCAAAAATTATATTGTACAATTAATTATATGTATAATTTCTCAAAGGTTATCAAAGAATGATAGATAAATGACTTGACAGCAAGTTAAAAATAAAACGAAAATTTAATTCATTAGGAGTGTTTTTTTTATATAAATATAATAATAATTTTAGATGCAACAAAAAAGAAAAACTTTAAAAGTTAAACATATTTAGCTAGAGTGATATTTATAAGATGGACTTGGCAATAAATAGTTACATGCAGGGACAAGCACTTCATGCACTTAATATGATAGATAATTTAGGCATCTAAAATGTGACATCAAAAAAATATGCAATTAAAACAATAAAATATGCACATATTTAAAAAAATGTTGTTAAATTACTTATTTTATTATTTTTTTCATTTATTTTCATTCAAAAATTGTATATTTTTATATTCTCGAATACAAAGTTCAATCAATTTATTCTTACCACCCAACGACCGCACCAACCCCTTTTCCACATGTAAGTGCAAGTGAAAAAACTCAGTACACTCACATTTTTTACGAACACAGCCATACTTTTTCCACTCGCTTGCAATAGATTTTTGAAGAAAGTAAATTTGTTACAGTACACTAACATATTTAACGAACACAGCCATACTTTTTCCACTCGCTTGCAATGGATTTTTGAAGTAAGTAAATTTGTTACAGTACACTAACATATTTTACGAACATAGCCATACTTTTTCCACTCGCTTGCAATGGATTTTTGAAGCAAGTAAATTTGTTACACTTGTCGCAAGTAAAGTGACAACGAAAAACAGTGTTGCCTAGTACAGAGTTATTCCATTAATTTGATTAATATTATAGTTGATTTTTTTGTATATATAAAAAGGATATTGATAAATGACCAAAAGACTAATTTTAGAGATAATTTCGAATATAAATTTTATGTTTTAATAAAAGAAATATATTAACAATACAATTGAAGATCAATATTGAATACTTGGTAACACAGCATTAACAGTTGAAGTAACGCAATTTTTCCTAGAACTTTACTTGTTGACGAAAAACAAAAACTTTTTGTATTTTTTTGGACATTTCTCCTAATTTTCGTTACTAATACATACATATACCTTACTTGAAGGTAAATATTGGCATGTGGCAATGGAGGATTAGAAAGCTTTTGTGCATTGAAAAAGGTCTTATAACGTCTGTGGATGTAATCGGCTAAAACTTACATGATTCTTTTTAAATAATCTTATATATTTATTTAACCTAACACGCAAAGAAAAGACATGGTTGTAGAATGGTTGAGAAAACAATATTATGTTCTCAGAAACAAATCTGTGGTCGTTGAAAACAAGTTATTGTTATTTTAAGCATTAATTTTATTACGGCAAACAAAGTAATGATTGAATTTAATAATTACATTATTATATTCACAAAAAAGTGTGATATGGTTAGAGTTTAACAATATAGTTTTGTTAAAAATTTATGACTGCAACACAATTTTTATTAGTATTTAAAAATAATATAATGTAAATAATAATATAATGTTATCCAAAACCATACTATTTTAAGTTTTAAAAAAAATCTCTTTCAGAAACATCTTCTGTCAGTTCAATGTTTTGTTTGTAAGCTATCGGTTTTGCACGCATCGTGTTAAATAAATAAATTAAGTGCACACAAACGAAAGGGTAGATAAACAAGTAAGAGTGCTATATTCGGCTGTGCCGAATCTTATATACCCTTTACCAAAGTGCGTTTATGTAGTATAGAGATACATACATAAGCACAGAGATATGTAGGTGCATATTCATTTCGTGAAAAAATTCATACCTTTTTCTAGTGCAATTTTTAGGTTTTTGGCATTATGTTTAATTTGGTGCTTTTTAAATTTTGGCGATTTTTTTCATATAGGCAATTTTTTTTGGTTTTGGCGATTTATTTCGGTTTTTGGCGTTTTTTTTAATTTTGACGATTTTTTTTCGTTCTGGCAATTTTTTTGATTTTGAAATTTTTTTTCATTTAGGCGATTTTTTTATTTTTTGGCGATTTTTTTCATATAGGCAATTTGTATTTTGTTTTGGTGATTTTTTCGTTTTTTGGCGTTTTTATTTCTTTTTTGCATTTTTTTTAGTTTTGACAGTTTTTTCTCGTCTTGGCGTTTTTTTTTCGGTTTTTGGCGTTTTTTAATTTTGGCGATTTTTTTTCGTTTTGGAAGATTTTTTTGATTTTGCCGATTTTTTTTCATTTAAGCGATTTTTTTAATTTTTGGCGATTTTTTTTTCATATAGGCAATTTTTTTTGTTTTGGCGATTTTTGGCGTTTATTTTTTTAATTTTGGCGATTTATTTTCATTTTGGCGATATTTTTGATTTTGGCGATTTTTTTTCATTTAGGCGATTTTTTTTTAATTTTTGGCGATTTTTGTTCATATAAGCATTTTTTTTGTTTTGACATTTTTTTATCGTTTTGGCGATTTTTTTCGGTTTTTGGCGTTTTTTAATTTTGGCGATTTTTTTTCGTTTTGGCGATTTTTTTGATTTTGCCGATTTTTTTTTTCATATAAGCGTTTTTTTTTTAATTTTTGGCGATTTTTTTTCATATAGTCAATTTTTTTTTGATTTGGCGATTTTATTTCGGTTTTTGGCGTTTTTTATAATTTTGGTGATTTTTTTTGATTTTGGCGATTTTTTTTAATTTTTGGCGATTTTTGTTCACATAAGCATTTTTTTTGTTTTGGCGATTTTTTTCGGTTTTTGGCGTTTTTTTTTAATTTTAGCGTTTTTTTTCATTTGGCGTTTTTTTCGTTTTGGCGATTTTTTTTTAATTTTTGGCGATTTAATAATTTTTGGATTTTTTAGTTTGACCGTTTTTTAAAATTTCAAGAATTTAACTCTTACAGTTTCCAAGATATAGCAATTTGTCAAAATTACATAGTCAAAATTGCCTTAACTGATGCACCACCCTTTAATTTAAATTTGTTTAATTTTAGTGTTAATTGTTGTAGCATATATAAAAATTCACTAATTTTACAAATTTCAAGTGTCAATATGCATATGTACATACATAATACAATTGCATGTATATTACATGGGATTTTAAAAGTTTTCGTCACTCATTTTGGAACACCCTTTAATTTTTAGCTTTTATATATTTATTGTTGTAGCGAACAAAGTTCTACATACGCTGTCCAAATTTCAGACCCGTAGCTTTTACCGTTCCTGAGAAAATAACCTTCTTCCTAAAACATGAAATATGTTTAATTATTAGGAAAAAAGTTAAAGTTTTCCAACCCAGGAAACTTTTTTTTATTTTGTTAAATTTTTAAATTTTTTTTAATTATAAATACCAATTTTATTCATACCGAAGTATAAAATAAGTTAATTTAATAAAAAAGTAATGAAAACTTGTTTTCGGTAGTTATTTTCTATGGGAATATTGAGTATGAGGTTTCCAGCTCTGAAACCGTCTGCTCGATTTTGCTGTATTTCAATAGCAAAATTTTTCGGAAAATTTCTGACACACCAGTCCAAGAACGAAGTCTCTAGCTCTTCTGGGAGCTTGGGAAAACCAAGTACGTACAGACAGACGGACAGACGGACAGACGGACATCGCTTGTTCGTCTTCCCTATGCATAAGGATCCAGAATATATATACTTTATGTGTCTCTTATTAATATTGGAGAAATTACAAACGGAATGACAAACCTATATATACCCTTTTACCATTTTTTGGTAAAGGGTATAAATAAAAACATATATATATATACGTACATATGTTTATCTGTTTATACAGACGTGTCTGCATTTCGAGTATACGTAAGTATACATTTAATTTCAACAATATTAATTTATTTTTATTTCGAATTTAACGCACAGATGTTTTAAACAAAAGATCTAAGATCCATTATATATATGATTGAAAAATAAAATGTTATTATTGTATTAAATAATACTGTTGTGGTATTTAACAATATTATTATAATAACATGGTATGGTGAGTCTCAATTATATTTTAGTCACATCTAACAATAGTGTTGTCATATTTGATATTATTATTAACTCAGATAATAATATTATTAAAAGTTTGCTTTCTTATTGACAATAATATTATTTAACTACAACCATATAATTAAAACATAGTACGTTGCTGTTTGATTATGGTTACCTCAACCATAATTTTTCTTTGCGTGAACCATTACAATGAATTAAATACTAGCTATTAGGTTTGTTTTTTGAATCCGTTATGAATCAGTGTTAAAAACAATATCAAGCTCTCACTGAATTGTTTCACTACTTTCGGCTTTAATAGCAAATATGTATGTATGTGCTTGTATAATCGTTCTAAAATTAAAGAGCTAACGAACAAGTACAGTCACAAAATATTTTCATTAAAAACTAGTTGGATCCTGCCTGAAAAAATAACGAAATCTGAGCTTTCCTTGCTAGTCTCTATCTAAGTTTGTTTATCCCTTAAAAACCAGTGAACGGGATAAGTCTTGTTTTGTTCGTCGGCTCCTGAATTCTATAACAATGCAAGGGAATAAATTTGCAAAAAAAAAGTCAGTTTTGCATTAATAATTTGTCAAAAATTTTTTTTTAAATTTGAATTTTTGACAAAATAGTATACAAAACCATGGATTGGTACCAAAATATGTGACAAACATATGCATTTATGACCCAATTATGCAAACATATGCACTAACAAATCGATGCCATTTTTGCGCAAATTCATTGTTTCGTAAAGGTATTTAGTTCTTGCCATTATCAGGGTTAAGGGAAAAACATACATTTGCATGAAACCCCTGTCCCTGGTTATATATAATGCAAAATACATGCTATTTAAAACCAACTCTCGTAATCTATTTCATTACAAGTTCGTGTTGAAGAGCTGATATACTTATGTGTGTGTGTGTGTGTAGTTACCAATAATATAGCCGATGTCTGTTAACAGTGCTGGGTTAAGGCCTAGGCCCGTAAGGCCCAAGCCTAGGATGGCTTAATCTGAAGTGCATCAAATTCGAAAATTTATTGGCCTAAGGTTTGCATTAAAAGAATACAAAATTTATATTAAATTAATGAAAAATAGATTGATATGAAACTGCTTTGACGTGGCCAAGACATTGGGATAATTATATGTGAATTAAAAAACGTCTACAGTCAAATCTTTTTTACACTATTTTTAAATAACACGGTTTAAAAATAAGAACAAATGTTTTTTGCACGTATTTTTTGGACTTAAGGGCGCGTGCCTGTTACACAACACAGAGGAGTAACTGTAAAATTAACATTTATTTTTAATCTTTCAAGCTTGGAATAAACTTTATTTTATTTTTCTTGTGCAAATTAATTGTTTGTGTTACTTAAAATGCATTTTTTTAATAAAACTTTTTGATATTCACTTTTTTACACGTTTTACTCAGTAAATGTTTGGTTTTTTTCCAAATTCCAAAGCATCACTAAATTTTTCATGTATTGTATGTATTTTTTTGCACGATTTCCTTATAGCCCAAATTAAGCAATTTCGTGATTTCGGTCGAAATCAAGCTAAAATTAAGTAATTTCCCATGCATTTTGACATTTTCCAAATTAAGTTATTTTACTTAATTTCGATAAAATTAACAAGAAATTACAATATACAACTCTGTTTTTGTACTAAAACTACTTTTTTCCAGCATGAGTAAATTTACAACTATGAGAAACAACAATTAAAAGAAATAAAAATTTTTACATTCAATAATAAATTAAAAAAAGATTGAAAATTATTAAATTTATGAAAATTTTAGAAAGAACAATTTGTAGAAGTGTAGCAAAGAATTTATTCAGCTGAAAAAAGTACTTCTACGTCTGCCGCAGTGAATAAGATGTTTGCGAAATCAACTCAAATGTTATTCAGTGCCTGCATAAACACTTTTAATTTCGTTCGTAATTTGAGCTTGAAATTACTTAATTTCGTGTCAGCCTGAATGGGCTATTAGGAACTTATCCACCGTTTTTTTTACAAAGACTATTTATTTTTTTCATAGATGCCAAATTTTAAAATTAGGGTTGGACAAGCCAATGCTGATGTGATACAATGAAAAAGAGTGAAGAAACAATAGTCGTTTTTTCCTAACGGCTTTTTGAGAATCGCTGTTTCTGAAACCATTTTTTTAATAGAAGTAAAAAAAAATTATGTTTTTTTACTTAATTTTAATTTTTATTTTTCGAACTTAATTTGTTTCTATATATATGATTTGAACGGGCTAAAGTTCGTAACGCTTTTTAAGCCAAATTACATGTGATAATTATTAATGAACAAATAACATCAAAGTTAGTTGTAAAAATTCTGACAACACATAGTTGAACGGAACAGCCAGCCGCTTTCGAAGGCCACTAAACCTTCATCATCAGCGTTCTTCTGTGTTGGTCCACTGTGTGTGGTGTCAGTTGATGTAGATTTCTGCCCTTTATACGAAACTTTCTTGCAAATGGAATATGTGAATTGTTTTGATTCATCGTATTTCAATTTTGCTGAAACATGTTTTGTAATGAAAGCCCAAATTTACCATCTCTAATTTACAACAGACTTCCCATTGTCGTTTTATTCTTTACTAATTATGCACATGTTTTTTTACTTTGCATTAATTTTGATTTGAATATAAAATTAAAAAAATTCATTACAACTATTTAAAAAAAATTAGAGAAAAAATATTTTTCAGAAGAGAATATGTATTTGAAAGTAATACGGATGGTGGCATTTGTTCTAATTTTTTTATACGTATTTGTGCAAAATTTTAAGGAAAGATGAATTTTTGTTATTAACATAATTTTCAATAAAAAAGTATATTTTGAATTTTTTGTTAGTTACGGTGTTTTGGATTGTAGGTGACGGTATGTACTTATGTACATATATGTAGACTGAAACAACTAATACGCAATATTTTAAGTATATATTTAAAAATTATATGCATCTCTGTTTTTGATAATCACATCAATATTATCAAAACGGGCGCCATATCAAATAGTGACTAATGCGGCAGCAGGTCTAAATCCGCTAGTAGCTGTTAATAAAAAGAGTGGCACCACAGGCAAGGCAGTGTAGTTTAATTGTTCTGGCCTTTTTAGTAAGTCCTATTAGCTAAAAAAACAGTTTAAATTTTAATGAAATAAATTGAATAATATTGAATTGTTTTTAAAATAGATAAAAAAAAATATTCTATGAATAACACAGTACAGTCAGTACAGTCAAATAAATAAACGACGCGTATATTTGTCAAATTCTCAACTTATTGTAACGCATACAGCGTTACATGTTTTGCATAGTTTTTTTAATATTTTCTATATAAACATACATTTATATCGAAACTAACAACAGCAACAACTTTTCGAGATTTTGTATTGCGTAGTAATCTTTTAATGGCATACAAAATAATGAGTGGTACTTATTTTCACGTAATGAATAAAATAATCACTTATCGATATGATTATGCGAAAGTACTTACTTATGTATATTATTACTTTCCTGTTATTATTGAAATGAAGTTTGAAAACAAAGCAGACTAGTACATTAATTTTCAATAAATTAACTTTAGTTTTACGTACAACTGACTATAATTATTGTTAAAAAAGTTAAGTATTTGTAGACAAATTGTAATCTATTAATTTTTTGATATTTATAGGCAAAAAGTCATCCATTGGTTTTTAAATATTCGTAGGAAAAAAAATAATGGTAGTACTCTAACTGCATGCTTTTAAAATAAAGGGTTAGTCAGTCAACCACTATTAAAGTTTTTGTTGGGTTTATACACTGAAAGGAAAATCATTCATTCAGAGAATGAAACGGTTTCATTAAATGTTCTGCATTATATTAATGAAACTTTTCATTAATACAATGAACAATTACATTGTATACATGAAATCTTTCAATCTCTGCTCTCCATGTGTTCTTCATAGTTCATTGTATTAATGAAAATCGTTACATTGTTTAAACGAATTTTCTTTTTAACAAATTCGGGACAAATATAAGCAATTTACATAAATTTTATTTGCTTACTGTATAAAGTTTGCAAACATAAATAAATGAAAAGTTATTTTGTTAAAAAATAGTTTATATTTCTTACTTTTCTAATCCCTTTTAATTTCAAAGCAGTATGATCGTCATAAATGCAATGAAATCATTTCATTTATACAATGTAATATTCTTCATTGTATGCCAGATATCTCTCTCTTTCTCTTTTTTATCGATTAACGTGCTTCACAACTGTACAAACACAAGAAGTTTTTGCCAAACATGCCATAAAGATGCCTGTTTTGTTAAGATTTTTGTTTTGTTCTCTTAAACTTATGTTTGTGTATTGTAATTCTCAACAACATATTAAGAGTTTTACTATAAACATGTAAGTTTTTGGGCTTATTTAAAACATTATTTGGGTTAAACTCTAATGATGAGTTCCTTAAATTTTAAATGATTTACTTTAATAAATACAAGTACATATGTACTTGTATACATTAAATAAAATAAAAAAATCTATATATTTCTTATTAAGTAGGTGGTTTGGGAGGGATATGATTTCATGTTTTGTATACAAAATTTTCATTATTTACTGCTTATATTTCATTATATTTATGAAAATTTCATCATAACTTTAATGAAATGTTCTTTATATTAATGAATAAACTTCATTTATAGTATGTAAAAACTTCATTAATTCAATGAAACAACTACATTATAGTTATGAAAAAGTTTCATTGAAGTAATGAAATAGTTTCATTCTATTTATGACATATCCGCCAAAATTAACTTCATAAATACAATGAAACATTCTTCATTGATCCAATGAAGGGCTTCATTAGCTGACTTTTAATGAAAATTTTCATTAATACAATGAAGAATTTCATTGTCTGAATGAAGAGTTTCCTTTCAGTGTACAACCTACAACTCTGACAATGGTTTGTGAGTCGGACAATTGTTTAATTATCATCGCAAAATTTAAATTTCTTTATTATAATAATAGTAATAAACAAGTTAACTAATACTGTAAAATATATTTTGTATTGTATTACCATAAGGGCATCATGCATCAATGGCTTTCAGCTGGTTTCTATAAAGCAACAATTGTCACTCCAAGTTATGAATGAAATTAAATGCCCGGTTATAGTTTATTTAAAGAGATTAACAATCACGATTTCATGATTAATTAGTATATACAAAAATGTACAAAATTTTTTTTAATACATAATAATTCATTTATAAATAAGTTATAAAAATAATTTATCAGCTTGTTTCTTTAAAGTCGTTAAACCGAGTGACTTGTTAAAACTTTGTTTATTTAATTGTTAATCCAATAGTTTTAGACTAGAATAACACTGACCTGCAAAAAAAAAACATTTTCTTTAAGTAAAAAATATGTGGAATATAAATAATTTAAAACATTAAAGTGAAATCCAAACAGATTTTGTGTTTTTAATGGGCGTAACGTGAGATGCTGGTATATATCGCCATAACCTGAGAATGAATTGTCTGATTTTGCATAAATAATAGGTTTCATTGGTACGTGTTGCTCATTGGAAGGCGCTACAGTGGAAAATATTTTGAAAAAATTATTGCAGACTTTTGCTATACGATTCGAAGAGTAACTCCAACTGTTAAGTAAAAAAAGAAAAATAACTACAAAATAGCAAGGTTAATGTTAATTTTTGGCTTTTAGTTCTTAAAAAAATAATAATAGGGACCTCATGAGAACGTTCAAAATTCTCGCAAACTATGCAATTGTGTATTTTTACACGCTCGTATATAAACTGGCGGTGTTCGATTTTTTATGAAAATTGTTTTGCGTGAGTGTAAATGCGAAACATCATAGTGTTTCTTTGAATTGTGTGTATTTTGTTGTTGGATTTTAAGGAAAAACTACAATATTTTGCATTTACACTTACGCAAGACCATTTTCATCAAACACCAAATTCCGGCAGTATGGTAATTTATTTACACAAATCTAGTAAGTTAGCCCAACAGTTTTGACACGTAAGCTTAAGCTGATCAATTGTGCATTTTGTAAAAGGAATTGTATTTAATAAGCTGAGCAATTTAGTTTGTTGGCCTTCTCTATGAATTTTTCTCCCATGTTTATAAAATTTTAAATTAGTTTAAAATATATTGGCGCATATTCATAGTCAAAATAAAGTATACTTTAAAACTGTAAAACTGTGCCTTATTTATAAAAATTATTAAGGCTTTATAAAGGTTTAATAAGCAAAATTTTTTATGGAAATCTGTTGTAAACCCCTTTATAAGGTCTTAATAATGTTAATAAATAAGGCTGTTAAGGTATAATTTGTTTTGACTGTGAATATGCGCCATTTTATTTAGCAATTTTCATAAAAAATATTCAAAATTCATTTCAAATACATTTTAATTTTTTATGAATATAAATCAAGTTCTTTGACGTTTTTCCAAATGACATTACATGTTGGCCTAAACGATGAAAAGAGGCTTCATGAAACAAGACTAGAAAATTTGCCCAATTGCACAAATGACAATTTAGGAGTTCTCATGAATGCCCTTAATTTCTTGCTGGAATTACGCTTTAACTTAAACAGTAGTTTAACTCATATAAAAAACTTCCTAAAAAGAAAAGACGTATGTTGTTCAGAATATAATATACCGATCCATGTTCATGTAAAAACTAATTCAAATGAAACGTATACAAAATCAAATTGTTTTATTAAAACAGTTTTATGGCCAGAGGAAAAGGATGCAATGACTTTTTCCTTAATCAAAGTATTTATATATTCACATCCATACATTCATAGGTTTTGTTAAATTTATTTCAGGGCCTATCCCACGATATCGACAACGTTCGGCTTGTCGCACAGTCACATTGGAAACTACAAAAAAATTTTAAATTTGTTTTTGTTTGAATGTAAGTGTGCGACAAGTCGAACGCTGTCGACATCATGGGACAGGCCCTTAATGTTGACACATACATATTTATGTACATTGTACATACCCTGCAGAAAATGCGAATAGTGAAATTGTAGCGATTTATTAGTGACATTGTTAGTAGTACTACTGACCAGATGTACCCCGGCCAATGGAATCATCTATTGACATTTGACATAAGCTTGTCATTGAAATTCTATCAATAGACTGTAGCACCGCTGAGTAAGTAGTTCATTTGAGACCACATGGAGACATTGGTACCAAATATTCACTAGTAAATTTTAGGGGCTCTAGTCTATAATATCGATATTTCCTCGGTCGATGTCAATAGTAAAATGGTAGTGATTTACTAGTGATAGTGTGAATACTACTTCTGACTAGGTGTACCAAGCCAATGTAATCGCGTATTGACATATAACATAGTGTTGTCATTGAAAATCTACCAGTACACTTTAGCACTATTCTTTTATTTACGACCATATGGATACATTTGAACCAAAGATTCACTAATACATTTTAGTGACCCTCGTATAAAATTTTATAAGGGTTGGGGCAACAAACTTAAACACATCGCATCGCTATCACTCAGCCAGAGGGGCAGCCAATAAGGTCATGGCGACTGGTTTTGTGCATTTCCCATGGAAAAAATCCATCAATTGGGCCGGCACGAATTGCTCTCTCATCTGCCCTATTCTAAGGATTTTGTCCATTATAACTATTTCTTGTTACCAAAAATTTAATTTTTTGGAAGGGATAAAAAATTTAAGATTGTTGGACTCAAAAAAGACTAAGTTGAAAAATTAATTATTTACTTTTTATTGAAACACCTGGAGGCTTATTCTGTATTGCGATGCGAAAGTCAATGCAAGTCGAAAACATGCAAATACGAACACTTTCTATTCTGTGTTACGATGTTCGCAAAGTACTTTTTTTATTCGCATTTAAGATGCGAAAAGATGGCAAGTCGGTATTCTGCATTGCGAAAACAAATGTCAGATACATACGAAAATCGCAAAATATATTCGACCGCAAAACAGCTTCGCAAAGCACAAAAATTTAAGTGAAAAATAATAATTTTGCTTATTTATTCGTACATTAATTGTTAAAATTCTTCAGGGAAACAAACAACAAGACCACCAAATCGCACCAATTTGAAATAATGGTGGAATTTATGATGAAACACAGCCAACTGGCAAAATGTCATTTAAAAACATTAAATGCACGTCAGTCGGCAAATGCTTTTTTTACCTTTTTGCATTCAAGCTTAGAATATCCGATTTGCTTCTAAGCAATCTTCTTTGCACCCTTTCATTTTGGTCATGCGCCTCTTCATCATATGAAACCATAGTGCCACAGAATCCATTTTTGGTAAATTACACAAATATTATATAAATTAATGTTATTTTGTAAGCACAATCAAAAATTTCTTTTTCTTTTGTAAATTTAACTTTGACATTTATTTTAGACCAGCGTTGTTATTTCTGGCCAGAGTTGTTATTTTTGACCGGCGTTGCCACGATTTAAAATAAAACTCGAATGCGATTACGAAAGCCTTATAGAATACCAATTTTCTTTCGGATCGCATTTCACTTGCGCATCGCATTGATTTTCGCATCGCAATTCAGAATAAGCCTCCTGTGTTTCAATAAAAAAGTCCTTATTGACAAAAAAGGTTGCTTTTGTTGAACAGTGCTCTTCTGAGGCAAACACGTATTAACAGACGAACAAGTTGAATAATAAATTAGGAAAAACTATCCAAAGGTTAAAATAAATAGACAAGTATGTACTTTGCTTTTTTAACTGAAGTTAAACCAAATCTAAAATTTTTTTATAACATTAAAGACGAACATTTCAAACATCTTCCGCATTTCAATATTGCAATTGATTTGAACTAAAATTGGTGAAAAAGTAACAATTTTATTATAATCGTGCATACATATGTATACGAGTACTTGTATCTTTCAACTATTTAAGTGAATATTAAAGACATGATAAATTCTCAAGCTCTTGAAGTTAAGGTCAGGTAATAGTCAGCATTTCTAAAAACAATAGATTTAATTATATCTCTCAGATTTTTTTTATTTCTGTTAAGCACACACACTTGATGATATGGCTCTTTTATACATTTAACAAATATAAATTATTAATTTATTCCTTAATCGCCGACAAATTAACATAACAACAATTACGATACACACAACAGCCGCACTGCTTGCCGCAGTTTAAGATAAAATTTTAAAGAAATAAAAAAGTCGTTGTTCAAAACTAATGGTAATGAAAATTATAAGAAGATAATGAAGATCATTATCACGAACATCATCAAAATCAGGTGAGAGAAGTTTGTGTGTCTGTCGGTGGTACGCTTTGCGCACGTGATTATTTCTATTGTTATTTCTATTCAACTAACAAAATGTTTTAAAATTTTTTGATTTAATTAATTAACAATTCATACCAAAGATTTCTAGATACACATCAATATGTATGCACTCATTGTAGCGTGATTTAACAGTGGGAAGTAAAACAGTGGTCGCAAGCTGCAGCTTTTTTATTTTATTTGCTTAAGGCCGTGATACACTAGATCACGTAGGATCGCACGACTTTGTATGATAGTGTATCAGGGCGTTTAGTTGTACATGAAAGGAGATAACCTAACTGAAAGAACTACGAATCAAATGTAAACATTTAAAATGTTTATGTAAGAAACTAAAATATAATCCGCTCTCCAAAAATCATTTTGAACCCATAAAAAACAGAAAGAACGCTGATTATGAAGAAGTAGTGGCCTTCGAAAAGAGCTAGTTGTTCCGTTCTACTAATTGTTTGTCAGAATATTTACAATTAACTTTGGTGTTATTTGTTCATTAATAATTATCACATGTAATTCGGCTTACAAAGCGATACGAACTTTAGCCTCGTCAAATCGTAAATAAATGAAGTCATTGACATCGACACCAGCAATCAGATAAACAAGTCGAACTTTTCGAAGCCAACGGAATAAATAAAAATAACGAAATAACTATAATTTTCTGAGAAGCAAACAAAAATAAAAATTTAATCGGTAAAGTTGAGTTTTTTAATAAAAATCAAAATAATAAGAATCATTACATCTATAGGTAGTCCATGCACGTAGCATTTCTCTATTAGTGTGAGTTTTTTAGTTTAAATTTGGAAAATAATCATTATTTGCTATCCCTGGTTTTGAAATGTAAAATTTGTTTTATTTAAAGTAGTTAAGGAAATTATTAGAATATTCAACCACAGTTATGCGAATAATTCTTTATTCGAAAATGAAAAATCGTTTGGAATATTCGAATAATTATTATTCGAATAACAATACTAGCTGCAACTAACACATTCCGAATTACAATTGACGTCTTCTAAATTAAAATTGATCTGTTTTACAAATGCCACTTTCTGAATTACAATTGCCGCTTCCTGAATTAAAATTGATTTATTTGAACTACATTTGACGCTTTATGAATTTCAATTGACTAATATCAATTACAATTGACACTTTATGCATTACAAATAGAAAAGGTGTATAATTTTGTAATGTATAATATAAAATAAAACAACCCGCGATAGACGTGCATACATATATTCGTACATACATATGTATGTATTAACCAGAAGAAACTGTTCTTCAAAAAAAAAAAAGAAAAAATATTAGTGCGTATTATCGGCAAGTCGTCTTCTATAAACTGGATATAAGGCCGAGATTGCACAATCGATGCAATGTACTGATTTTCTTCTTCTGAATGCAATAAAATCTAAATTACTCGTAATAAGCCAAATTCGTCTTATTTCCCTTCTTTTTTGAGATAAGGAAAGACAAGTCTAGTCTGTTCCTGTCAAAAATTGAACAAGCCGCGTCATTTAGTTTGTGACTTGAAAAGAAAATGAGGAAAAAGTACATGAAACTTATTACGCATTATTTTTTGCTGAGCAAAAATCATCAATCATACCAACACTATTCACAATAAATTGTAATGCTAAAAAAGTAGTTTGTTGAATTTCTAACGTTCTGGATGCTCCGTTGAGCTTTACACCTGGAACAATTTAAAAAAAATTTACGATACAGTATTGGCCGTGCGATGATTGAAAGAGAGATCGATTTTGTAAGTCATAGACATCTCGTAAGAGTATGAGAAAGATTTCCTTTGCTCACAATCGATCACATTCACATACCCAATCGTGTGACAACTTCGCAAGAGGAGTTCTTTAACCGCAATATGGATGAATTATTGTTTTGTTTCATAAACCTGATCGAAACGTGGATTCACGAGAAAACTGCCATTTTTTTGGATGCACTAGGTATAATTCACAGCAAAACAATCAATGGCGAATATTATGACAACTTATTGGGTCGATCAAATAAGGATTTGCAAAACGATCACATTTTGCGAAGAAAAAATGTGTTTCACGTTTCATGTTCCATTCACGGAATTGCTGATCAGTCGTACATTTGGCCCGATTAAGATTTTTTCACCAAGTTTTTTGAGATCTGATATTTTTTATGACTCAATCGTATAAAACGCATTTGAAAATTGTGTTTGACTATTTTGCTCTTAAATTCTCGATATTGAAACATATTTCAATAACTTACTTGACTGCTTTGATAAACAGCGGTCTCTATCGGAATGTTGCAGGTCTAAATTTTACACTCTGTTTAATTTTGAACACATCCTAGCAAAATTTTTTCTTCAATATACATATCGTTAACTTAATACGAAAATTACCTAACTCATGTTTTTCATAGTTTCCAGGAGAAGGAAAAAACTAAATAAAACAAGTAAGAGTACTATATTCGGCTGTGCCGAATCTTATATACCCTTTACCAAAGTGCGTTTATGTAGTATAGAGATACATACATAAGCACAGGGATATTTAGGTACATCTTAATTTTGTGAAAAAATGCATACTTTTTCTCTAGTGCAATTTTTAGGTTTTTGGCATTATGTTTAATTTGGTGCTTTTTAAATTTTGTCGATTTATTTTATTTTGCTGATTTTTTTAGTTTGGCGATTTTTTTCATATAGGCAATTTATTTTGGTTTTGGCAACTTATTTTCCTTCTGGCAATTTTTTTGATTTTGACAATTTTTTTCACTTAGGCGATTTTTTTATTTTTTGGCGATTTTTTTCATATAGGAAATTTTTTTCTTTTGGCGATTTTTTCCGTTTTTGGCGTTTTTATTTCTGTTTGGCAATTTTTTTAGTTTTGACACTTTTTTCTCGTTTTGGCGATTTTTTTTTTCGTTTTGGCAGATATTTTTGATTTTGACGATTTTTTTCATTTAAGCGATTTTTTTAATTTTTAGCGATTTTTTTCATATGGGCAATTTTTTTGTTTTGGCGATTTTTTTCGGTTTTTGGCGTTTTTTTTAATTTTGGCGATTTATTTTCGTTTTGGCGATTTTTTTGATTTTGGGGATTTATTTTCATATAAGCAATTTTTTTTTGTTTAGGCGATTTTTTTCGGTGTTTGGCGTTTTTTTTAATTGTGGCGATTTATTTTCGTTTTGGCGATTTTTTTTAATTTTTGGCGATTTTTGTTCATATAAGAATTTTTTTTGGCGATTTTTGCGGTTTTTGGCGTTTTTTTTTAATTTTAGCGTTTTTTTCCTTTTTGGCGATTTTTTTCGTTTTGGCGATTTTTTAAAATTTTTGGCGATTTTATAATTTTTGGATTTTTATAGTTTTACCGTTTTTGAAAATTTCAAGAGTTTACCTCTTATGGTTTCCAAAATATAGCAAGTTGTCAAAATTACATAGTTAAAGTGACATAGACTGATAGAACATCCTGTAATATTAATTTTTATAAATTTTAGTGTTCATTGTTGCAGTTTGTATAAAAATGCAATAATTTTACAAATTTCAAGTGTCAATATATGTACATACGATTGTATGTATATTACATGGGATTTTAATATTTTTCGTCGCTCGATTTGGAGCACCCTTTAATTTCTAATTCTCATGTATTTGTTGTTGTAGTGGCCAAGGTTCTACATACTCTGTCCAAATTTCAGGTCCGTAGCTCTTACGGTTCCTGAGAAAATACCGTGTGACGGACAGACGGACAGCGTAGCGAAAACAATAGGGTTCCTTTTTTCACCTTTGGTGTACGGAACCCTAAAAAGATGCAATATTGATACACAATTTTTTTAAAAGCAATATTTATTAAAAACACTTTACAAATTTAGTGTTGTATTAGTTTTATTAATATAAAGGAGGCGTATCTAGTAATGGTCTATCGAAATATGTTAAAATATCGATTTCGAAAAATTATGAGTTGGGGCCTTTTCGTATTAAGTTAACGATATTCAGATATTTTCTTTGTAAAATTACGATTTTAACAATCCCAAAATAAGGTACAAGTTATATAATTTTGTTACAAAATTCAAATAATTTTTATTAGAAAAAGTTGCTACTTAACGTATGAATAATTTTAGGCAAACACTAATCTACAACATTTTGCATATTTGTAAGTCCTGATTCACACACGTCAGGTTTGAACCGTCAAGTCTTGAGCTTTTAAGAAAGAGCGGTGAAGAGAATAAAAAGGAGTACAGACTTGACGGTACCAGTCAAGTTTGCTTTTTCGTTTTGTTTTGTTATTCGTAATACTCTACTACAACGCAATTGATGAGATTTGATGACTTGACTTGACGGTGTATATGAACACAAATGCAGGTTCAAAAGAAAATTGAACAAAAACTGATCAGGTAAATCTGATGTGTGTGAATCAGGACTAAGCAAAAAATTACCCATTCAATTTTGAATACCCTCAGGCAATCAGTAATCTATTAACTTTTGTATTTTTGTAGGTAAAAGGTAAAGGGTACCGCATACATTTTTAACTTCTCAAACGAAAATAATGAGTTATTCAGTCAAATTCAGTAAGGGCCTGTCCCACGATGTCACCGACGTTCGACTTGTCGCACAGCTATATTGGAAACAACAACAAAATTTAAAAATTTGTTTTTGTTTTGAATGTTAGTGTGTGACAAGACGAACGTTAGTGACATCGTGGGACAGGCCCTAAGTACTTATTATTGGAGAGAACATATGTATGTACACTTTCTTTGCATTCTAGTGGGCAAACTTTTTTAATGGAATACTTCGCTTACAAAGAAGTTCCTGCCTGTTTCTTAATTATTATTTTCAGGTATATATAATAAATACAAATTATTTATTTTTATTTATTTTTTTTTGGGAATTGTTACAATTTAAGTTTAACATTTGTTTACCCGCTAATAATCCCAAATAACTATTTTACCTATTTGGTAAAATATTGTTGGCTATTCTGGAAAACGCGTCGAAGAAGTGAAACTTTACATTAAAACAAAAACAAATTTTCAAAAACTGTTTTTGTTTGCTATACATTTCTAAAATAAAATAAACGCGGGAATTTCAACGCGTTTCTCTCTCTTTAAAAGAAACAAAACAAATTTGTTACATTTACACATTTTTGTTTTTGTTTGGTGTTTTTTAAACATCATTTTGTTAAACTTTTATTTGATCGAGTGAGAAGTTCAACTAATATTAAAGTTGAAACAAGAACTCAATAATCAACATATTTTTTATTTTCTTACTTTGCCATTGCTACATTGGCGAACTTTTTTCAGCTCGAATGGTAGTTGTAAGAAGTATGTAAAGAAAAGAAATGCAAATAAATTCAGTAAAGTGCTCGCGCACGAAAGGTTCCGTGCGAACACTACCGGCCCTATGTATAAGCAAATATTGGCATGAAGTTAGCATAAGTGGCAAAATTGAACATGGTCTTTAATAGTTTTGCCATGAAACTTCACATTAAAAATCATGCTAGGAATTAGAGGTGGATTAAGATTAGGTAATGCGAAAATTTTTAATGTCAAATTGTATGGAGGTACTCGTTACCACTTAATTCAATTTCTTCACTTTTGCTAACTTCATGCCAATTTTTGCTTATACATATGGCCGTACATATCTAATACTATACGACATTTAGTCCATATAATGGAATATCTTACCTGAATTAAAAAAAATTAATTGCCCGGTTTTTGGCGATTTTTTTAAACTTGGGGTTTTTTGCGCTTTCTACGTTTCTGAGATTTTTTTCGGTGTCTGGCGATTCTTCTAACTTTGGAGACCCATTTTCGATTTCGCCAGTTTTTTCGGTTTTCGGCGATTTATTTTAGTTTTAGAGATTTTTTTAGTTTAGTGATTTTTTTCGGTTTTTTGAGATTTGTTTAGATTTTTTTTTATTTTTGGGAGTTTTTTGTTTGAGAGTTTTTTAAATTTTCAAAAGTTTGACTTTTACGGTTTCCAAGATACAACAAGTTGTCAAGGTTGCGTAATAAAAATTACATTAACTGATAGAATACCCTTGTTGATTCTTGTAGTCTGTATAAAAATACACTAAGTTTCGAAATTTCAAATGTCCATATCGATGGCTTAATATAAGAAAGGAGAAGCAAGAAGCCGGAGAAAAACTAAAGAATTTACATGCAGGAATAATTTTTTAAGTGGCCATAGATAGGCCCTTGATTTTTAACTGTAACGTAACTAATCTCTTCAAGGAGGATGGAATTATACGTTATCTCCCAGAAAACTTTGAAAACGCGATTGCGAAAAAAATTGAGATACAAGACCTTTTTATATTAAGCCATCGATATATAATTGTCCATATGTAGCATGGGATTTTAAAATTTTTCGTTGCTCGTTTTGGAACACCCTTTTGTAGTGGCCAAAGTTCTACATATTCTGTCTAAATTTCAGGTCCGTAGCTCTTACGGTTCTCGATGAAAACACCCTGTGACAGACGGACAGCACTGCGAAATCATTGGGGTTCCTTTTCACCTTTTGTGTGTACGCAACCCTAACCTTACGTCTACACCTGATATATTTTTATCATAACAAAAGTCAAACTTTATATTGAAAGATATTTTTTAGGTTAGCTCTTTTTTCTATATGGAATTTGATTTTTGTCATAAAAAAATATATCAAGTGTAGACATAGGGTAAAAATAATAACAGGTATTTGTTGCTTTAGGAAGAATACAGTATTGCCATACAATTATTTTTGACCCGGAGCAGTCAAGTGTTAAAATTTGTGTTTTGTTGGGAATTGTTACAATTTAAGTTTAAAGCCGAGATCCCACTATCGGCGCAATGTTCCGATTTTCCTAGGCTCACTGTAATCAAGTCATGAGCAGGGAAACCACAAATATGCAATTGCATGTTTTTTCTTGTCTGATATATCAATGCGTAATTAAGATATTTATCCGTTTCAGAACTTTTTATGAATTCTGTCATCGATTTGTTAGTGCATATTTTTGCATATTTTACCCTTTAAAGCATGTTTTTGCATACTTCGGTCTAACACGCATATTTTGAGCATTTTTCGAATTTTTAGAGCTTATTTGGCGTTTTTAGAGCATATTTTGGTACTTTTTAAAAAAAATTTTATTTTAATGTTAAAAAAAAATTTTGTAAAAATTTCAACTTTTTTTGGTAAAAATTTCATTTTGTAGCGAAAGAAACAGTAGTATGGGGAAGCAATATTTTGCTACCATTATGAAGTTAGACTTTAAAAAAGTTGAAATTTAGAATATACTAATTATTATTATGTGTTCTAACATCGAAATTTAGAATGAACCATTTAAAACTTTTTAATTTTCACTCACTTGTAAACAGTCTTGTGAAAGAAAAAGGAAACAAGAAAATTAAAAAATTTTAAATCGTCCATATCCAATTTTTTTTTCTGCTAAATTTTAATGCTGGAACTAATACTATTGATTTGTATATTCCAAATTTCAACTTAAACTGGTGTAACATGTGTTTTAACATCGTCACTGGACGCTAATTTCAATAAAAACTTGGTTTGGTAATTGTGACGAACGCTGCCCGAACATTTTCAATGTATAAAAGTTTATTTAGATGTGACAGGCGGCGATTTTTGTAAAAAGCTAAGTGAAAAGTTTTTCTTTATTGCAATAACAACTATAAATAAAAAGCTTATCTTATTATTCAAAATACAGTTCCAAATTCATAAATCTGATATAGTGATCGCTTTTAAAGTAAAAGTAAATTTTTTTTCTTAATTAATTTTTTTATTGTTGCCTTCTGTTTATTTTATTTTTGTCTTTTTTACAGTGAGATTACACGAGACATAAGTTTGGAAATTTTTGTGTTGGCAATTGTCAATTTCTGTTGCTAGACAAAAAATTACTGTGTAAACCGTAAATTTTAGTGTTCGAACACATGTTTGGAAATAATTGGTCGAACATAAGTCTGAGCAATTATGTTAGAACACAAGCTGTCAAATTTACCTTTTTCGTAGAAAATAATGGCGGGAAACTAGAAATAATAACTTTATTATAAAAAAAAAAATCAAGCAGAAGCATAAAATATGTGTTTTGTGACAGAATTATTAAAAAATTAAAACTTAAAACTCGCATTTTGTATACATACAACAAGCCCAATTTTGATTTTTAACATTATACGTCTAGCCAACCCTTAAGATAAGTTTGAACACAAACTTTTTTCTGGCGTCATTCTGCCGACGTTAGTTCTTATGCTCAGAAATAAAACTGCTCGTGCATTCGTACTGTTATATGTAAATTTTATTGAATTGCTGAATTAAAACTAGATTTGCATTTCCAAATAATCCAATTTATGTTATTTTTAAGAGCATATTTTTTGAGTTTTTAGTGCATATTTCGAATATTTTAGTGCATATTGAATGCGCATAAAACACTTTTTTTGGAGCATATTTCTGGTTTCCCTGATCATGAGTAATAAACAAAAACGGATTTATTTCTAAATTTATTCTTAAACAAGCATATATGGCTTTATTACCACTGCAGTGAATTGCAATCACGTCCTTGTTTTTCAATTAGTTGAGAAATAAAGTCATTTCGCTGCTTTACTTATGACTTTATTTCAGTGAGCCAACGTAAATCGGTACATTGTGCCGATAGTGGGATCTCAGCTTAACATTTTTTAACGCACTAACAATCCAAATTATTATTTTACTTATTGAGTAAAATATTTTTTTTGTATTAAGAGTCTTACTATAAACATACAAAGTTTTTTTTTTGCTTGTTTTAAAAATCTTTTGGGTCGAAGTCTTCTGATGGGTTCCATGAGCGGGAACCAAAAACCAAGAAATTTTTTTTATTTGCGTGTAATTTGTTGTTCTCAAGGGAACTCAGCATGGGACATTATTGTTTAATATTTAGTTGTTGTCTATTTTTACATACACCCAGTGAAAAAAATGGAAGTCATTCTAGTGGAACTACATTTTCATTGCTTCCAAAAAATCGATATTTTTAATTTGCCGAGAGTGAGCAAAAAACCATGTAGAAGCTTATTTTAGTTATACAAAACCTTGTAACTCCTCCATAGTGTTAGAAAATACTCACCAGAAATAAAAAAAATAATTTTTTAAAGAAATTTATGAACTAATTTTAGTCTAGAGTTTAAAAGTTATTTGCTTAAATTTACATGAAAGTTTTGAGCTTAAATTCATATAAAAAGAAACGAATT
This sequence comes from Tachina fera, assembly GCA_905220375.1. Lineage (NCBI taxonomy): Eukaryota > Metazoa > Arthropoda > Insecta > Diptera > Tachinidae > Tachina > Tachina fera. The sequence continues at coordinate 69,197,162 of LR999964.1, forward strand.
GTTAAAATAGGCAACTATTTACCATTTTTCCTAGATGAAAATATTATCATAGAACACAAAAAAAGGAATTTTTCTTAGTATTGTTTCCAATTCAGTGAATAGGCATCGAAAAAGAGAACTTCTTGTAATGACAACCCTATTTAAAAATTATTATATCGGATCGAAATTGTCACTATTTCCAGATCGCAAACTCTACATTTTCATGACTTTTTTGGAGTCTCTTCTTTTGCTGGGTATTTATGTTAAGCGAGATAAAATTTCTGTTATTTTATATTGGTGGCATTAGTTAAAATATTAACAAAACATATTCGTATTATTAATTTTTCCAGTTACAACAAATATACGATATTCCATGAAAATGACAAGGTCTTTGACTACATGGTACAACTGCAGACTGAAGATGTAGATTTGGATTTTTGGCTCTTGTCACGTAACATGTCCATTGTTTCCGTCAGCCCTGTTGTACAGCCTATTTTTGAGGAAACTTTAGCAGAATTGGGTGTAGAATATCACACTAAGCCGCTAATGGAAGATATGATGAGATTTAGTGAAACTCTTGGAAATGATTCATCCAGTTGTGTGGGATCAGAATGTAAATTGAGCAGAACGAGAAGGCAAACCAGAGGTTTCTTCTCACACTTTCCCAGATATAATGAGGTAAGGATAGATATACAAGTTCAATTAATATCTCTGCTATATTAATATTAATTTAAACTTATTTTATATTTTTTTTAGATACTTAGCTATATGAGTAACTTGGCAGCACGCTTTCCTCAATATTGCCGCTATGAATCTTTGGGCCGCTCTAATGAGGGCCGTCTTTTGGCTGGCCTATCAATTTCACTCAACAGTCGTTCTATTCCAAGGCGAGTTGCTTACATACAGTCGGGTACTCATGGTCGTGAATGGATCACACCTTTGGCCACATTATATTTTGCCAATGAATTGCTAAACAATATAAGAGCTTTCCAACGTGTTCTGAATGATGTAGAAATCTATTTGCTTCCCCTGGTAAATCCCGATGGTTATGAATATACTTTCACTACGGTAAGCGTTAAGTTTTTAATTGTAAGGTGAGGTTAATATTTGATAGTAATACAAAGTAAGAAAATCTTTTATTGTTGTTATCTTATGGTTCTGTGAACTTTATGTGCTTGAGTTTAGAAAAGTGGGTAGGAGCACGCCTATTAAAATTTAGCATCAGATTTCTCATTTACAACTGTTGTGATTTCTGAAGTTCAACCTAAACAGGAAAACAAAAAATAATTTGGAATGCTATACAATCACAGAAAAAAGTGTTCACCAATTAATATTTTCAATTAAGATATTAATTGTATTAATTAAATTTTTAATTATATTAATTAATTTGAGTGAAAAATTTTAATTGATACTATCAAATTATTTATAGGTGAAAATTTAATTAATTTTTTAATTGATAGTACAAATATTTTAATTAATATTACAAAATCATTCATATTACTTTTTTGTGTGATTAGTTTACTTATACTTCTCGTAATAAAAATAATTTCTCGTAATTATAAGATATTTTTGTAAGGGTAGTTAGTGCTACTAACAGTTAGTACTTAATGGAACAAACAGATTTTCGAGCATTAGTTTACAGCGGCATCGGTAGGTGCTACCTACCGAACAGCGGAGGATTTGCGTTTGATGTCGCCCTAGGCCCCGTGAGATATGCAACCCTTTTTGTTCTATGAGAAAAGCTTTTTAAAACTAAATATGCAATTTATAAAAATTTAAACTACACTGTGATACAGTAAAAAATCCTTGCAGTCCTAACAATATAAGTTCGATAGTGTTACCAAAGGGAACTAAACCCTTGTACTCAGTTTGGCGATTTAGTGGCTAATTAATTTTTATGAATCTCCAAAGACTTCGAAAATCAGTGCGCGCTCAAAAAATTGTGTAATCATTTGTGGGCCAACAGCTAATTCGGACTTAGTGATAGAACTTTACTATATATGGAAATAATGTAGCTAAGGGTTCACTAAATAAATCCCATTAACATTTTACCATGAAAAAATTAATACAGGGTGGCCCAGAAAGACCGAAGTGGTGTAAATTCCTTATAACTTTTTATTTAAGACATATTTTTTTAATTTTTTGTTTTTTAAATACAGTAAATTTATAGGGAATATTTTTAGATTAGTTGTTAAAAATGATATCCCGCAAGTGGAGGCCATTTTCTGCTTCGCACAAATGATCTCTTTTCAACACATTTTCCATGACCTTTCGCAAAACTTCCGGTGTTATGTTGTTAATTTCGTCTGGAATATTGGTTTTTAATTCCTCAATAGTCCTAGGCTTATTAACATAAACTTTCTCTTTTAAATAACTCCAAAGGAAACAGTCTGGAGCGGTTAAATCCGGGGAACGAGGAGGCCAATTAAAATTGCTTCTACGCGAATTTATTCTTTCCCCAAAGATGTCGCGTAAAATAGCCATTGTGGCCCTCGGAGTGTGCGCTGTGGCTCCATCCTGTTGGAACCATATTTGCGGATGGTATTCCACGGCTGGCCTTACAAAATTTTCCAACATGGCCCGATATCGATCACCATTGATGGAAATGGCGACATCTCTTTCATTTTCCAAAAAATATGGACCAATGATCCCTTCTGAAGAAACACCGCACCAAACAGTACACTTAACTGGGTGTAATTGTCGTTGATGAAGTACTCTCGGGTTTTCCTTAGCCCATATCCTAAAGTTTTGCTTGTTAACAAACCCATTAAATTGGAAATGGGCTTCGTCACTCATAAATAAGTTATGAATAATGGAAATGGAAAGAGCACATTTGTGCGAAGCAGAAAATGGCCACCACTTGCGGGATACAATTTTTAATAACTAATCTAAAAATATTCCTTATAAATTTACTGTATTTAAAAAACAAAAAATTAAAAATATATGTCTTAAATAAAAAGTTATAAGGAATTCACACCACTTCTGTCTTTCTGGGCCACCCTGTACTTCATACACTTTTTTTGCAAAAGTGAAGTAAAATTTTTTTTTAATTTCTTTCAGAATAACTAACAGGAACTCCCAATTTTTCGCTAACAATATTTGGAAACGTAATCTAAACGTGTCTCTTAAAAATTGTAGTTTTTCACAATTTTTCGACGATATTTTTTTCGAAAATCATTTACATAATGCTCACTTTTCTGTTGAGTTTCAGTAAGATTTTTTGCAAAAAAAAAAGTATAGTCTAGTAAAACACGAAAATTTAACATCCGAATTTATTTAAAGGAGCAGTCAGTCAAACCCACAACTGTTCGAACATGTCGACTGCTGAAAATCTCCGTTGCGTATAAATTTTCGTTTCATGGGTTTGCTTTGAATGTGACTGTTTACATTTTCAGAAGGAGAAGCGTAAGAAGAAGCAAAAGCATTTACACAAATCAGAAGATTTTAAACGCTGCTGATCAATGCCTTCAGATTACAGTGAGCTCCGGTTTCGTAAATAAAAATGTAAAATACACTTACCCAAACTGTCGTTAAATCTCAACAATGCACAGTAATCAACTTCTAACTATTTAAAATATTAACTCTTAGGGTTCTTAAAATTTTGCCACCCTTAAAACTAGGCCACCCTAGAGCCGGGCCCCACGGGCCTTTACGTAAATCCATCACTGCTACCGAATCAGTAGTTTATAAGTTCCTGGCTTATTACCATTTATTATGTAATAGTCCCCACGGTGAGGTGTTAGTTTGTACACTGAAAGAATTTTGTTCATAAGTTCTATGAATTTCGACATTAATCCAATGAAAAAATTCATTAAAATTCAACCAACGTCACGCTTCGTTGGATTAATGAAACCAGTTTCGTTAAAATGCAATGCAATGAAAGAACTTCATAGAAACAACGAAATAATGTCATTAAAACGATGAAATAATTTCATTAAAGCCACGAAATAATTTCATTAAAACAATGAAATAGTTTCATTAAAACAATGATATAACTTCACAAAATCAATGAAATAACTTTATTATAACAACGAAATAACTTAATTGAAACTTTATGTGTAAATAAGCATACAAAGAGTACAATAACAATCATACAGAACTACTTTTGATGAAAGCTTTTGGTTGACAACTGTTGAAATACATTTAATTTATCAGACTTTCATGACTACAGTGAAATTTTCATTGGGAAATTCTAAATTGCTGTATTTTTTATTATATATTTTTTAGTTTTAAAGAATTTAATCTTTAACATAATTGCTTTAAGGTATGTATTTATCCATATATGTTTATTCCAAGTAACAACTGTAAATGTTTCTTAAATATAAAGGGGTTTCTTAATAATTAGAAAATATTCTTGTCATAAATCCAATGAAATATTGTTACGAAACTAGAATACCAACGAAGCAATTCCAATGAAATTCTTTCACAATATTGGTGGATTTATGAAGCCAAATTCTTTCGGTGTATTAATTACATTAATTATTTAGATTTGAAACTTATTTGCTGGTGGTTCAGCTTGGTCTATATGCATTTCATTGTTGCTGTTACAAATTATCAGTATACTTCAACCACACATTTTGAATTGTCACAAAATTCTTATATTATGCACAGACTTTCAAGAACTATTTGAGAGTTCACAAATAATAATATTTTTGAAAATCACAAAAGAAAGTGAAGTCTACTGATGATTTGTTACAGCAACAATGAAATGCATATAGACCAAGCAGAACCACCAGCAAATAAATTTCAAATTAAAATATAATTATGCCCAGCAAAAAAAGAGACTCCAAAAAAGTTATGAAAATGTAGAGTTTACGATCTGAAAGTAGTGAAAATTTCGATCCGATCTAATGATTTTTACATAGGGTTGTCATTGCAAGAAGTTATCTTTTTCGATGCCTGGTCACTGAATTGGAAGCGATATTAAGAAAAATTCCCTTTTTTGTGTTCTATGATAATATTTTCATCTAGGAAAAATGATAAATAGTTACCTATTTTCACAATTCGTTTCTTTTTATACGAATTTAAGCACGAAACAGTGTTTTCATGTAAATTTAAGCAAATAACTTTTAAATTTTTGACTAAAATTAGTTCATAAATTTCATTAAGAAAATTAGTTTTTTTTTTAAATTCTGGTGAGTATATTTTAACACTATGGAGGAGTTACCAGGTTTTGTATGACTAAAATAAGCTTCTACATGGTTTTTTGCTCACTTTCGGCAAATTAAAAATATCGATTTTTTGGAAGCAATGAAAATGTACTTCCACTAGAATGACTTCCATTTATTTTTACTGGGTGACAGTATGTGGAATAATAAATTAGTTAGTTTCTTTTTTCACGTTATGTAAATAATGGAAAAATATTTCTCTTAAAAAAATTTTAAATGATATTACTGATAGATAATATTATAAATATTTTATTGTTAAATTTTATTATCTTCCTTTGTTTAATTTCAGGATCGCTTTTGGCGCAAGAACAGACATCATTATACGGGTCGTTCGTGTGTAGGCGTTGATATCAATCGCAATTTCCCGAACAATTGGAATTATCGTGGCGCAAGTCAAAATGTAAATCCATACTCAATTAATTTTTCAATTTATTTGAAATACATTTTTATAAAATTTTTGCATTATTTTCTAGCTGTGTTCTGAAGTCTTTTCTGGTACTTCTCCTGCCTCCGAACCGGAAACAGCAGCCATTGTACGTTATTTTCAATACAATCGTCAGCGCATCAAGTTGAGTTTGGATGTTCATTCATTTGGAAAATTCCTTTTCTATCCTTATGGATATTCAAAGTGAGTGAAAGGACAAATTTTCCAATTAATTTTAACTTCCCCCCCCCCTTTATTGCTAACAAAATTTTATATAATGTACATACAATGCAGATAATAAAATAACTATTTATTTGTTCTCAAACACATATAAAGAAATGCTCATGCACCGACACGTAGTTTCTTGCATTCCGTTGCTTCTCGAGCTGCCAATCAGATTGCCAAATACCGTGGCACCCTCTATACCGTGGGGACATCAGCAAGCATATTGTATGAAGCTTCCGGTGGTCTTGATGACTTTGCTTATGGCAATTTGGGCATACCCATGTCCTTTACTTTGGAACTGCCGGGTGAAAATTTCCAAGTTGCTGCTTCGGACATTATAAATGTATGCAAGGAGACATTTGCTGGTTTTATCGAATTTATTAGACATGTTAGTTTATATTAAATTACATACATAAGTACACACAGACAGATATTCCCATACAATTGTAGTTTCTAAGGAACACTTGTACAAATAAATATGTTAACATTTAAATATTTTTGTTTTTCACGTACATATAAAATCTGTAGACAATCTATATTTAATTTAATTTGCTTTTTAGTTTTACGAGTAGTAGCATTTTATTTTTAATCACATTTTTAAATGAACTTGTAATTTTAATTCTATTGAATTATAAATAAATAAATAAATAAAATTAATTAATAAAAATATTTTCAGTTAATTTAGATATTATTTTTCGAACTTTATTTGTTTCTGCCTTTGAGCAGCAATATCCATACATCTACGTTTGCCGATGATACAGCCTGCCTTAGTATGCATGAAAACCTTCACGAGGCTTCCCGATATCTACAAGAACATATTACACAATTGGAAATGTGGTTGAACTTATGGAGAATTAAGGTAAATGAACAAAAGTGTGTCCATATAACGTTTACTCTAAGAAGAGATACTTGTTCCCCAATTCGAATCAATTATCAAAATATTCCTCAACATTCCCAAGTGAAATACCTTGGTATATACCTTGATCGAAGGCTTACATGGAAACATCATATTGACTTTAAGCTAACTCAGATGAAACTTAAGTTATCTCAAATACAGTGGTTGATTGGCAGAAATTCAACACTTAGCCTGGACTGTAAACTTTTATTATACAAGTCGCTTTTGAAGTCAATATGGTGTTACGGTATTCAGTTATGGGGCACTGCTTCAGCTTCCAATGTAGAGAGAATCCAACGAAGGCAAAACAAAATTTTACGTTTGATAACATCGGCTCCATGGTACATCAAAAACTCAAATATACATCGTGATTTGAATATGCCACTAGTGATTGAAGAAATAGCAAAATACGCAGGCAAATATTTAACAAAACTCGAGTCACATCCTAATCCGCTTGCTCGTAATATTTTGAACTTTACTGGACACATACGCTTGAAAAAGAGGGAGACAAGAGCTCTATTACTCAACACTCCAGATGGGATTTCTTGAAAATACTTTTTTTTATACTTTTTTATAAATTTTTTTTCTTTTTTGATTATCACTACTTATGTATTAATTATAACTATCAAAAAGTTTATGCCCGACAGTGCTCGGTCCTAATAATTATATTTTAGATTTAAGATTTGAATACTTATTGTTAGTTCATATTTGAAGATACAATATATAAATACATGTATTAAAAAAAAAAAATTTGTTTCTATACTTATGATTTGATTAAGTTAAAGTAAATTAAGTTACTTGTGATAATTTTTAAGGAGTTCTAACGTGACGATACAATTGTCCTAACCCAATAATTCCATTTAATTACCTTATACAATTATTTGTAAAGACGTAAATATAAAACAACTACTTATGGCCACACAAAATACGCACAAATATATAGTAAACAAGTTTGTTAGTGATCAACAGGGAAACCACAAATATGCAATTGCATGTTTTTTCTTGTCTGATATATCAATGCGGAATTAAGATATTTATCCGTTTCAGAACTTTTTATGAATTCTGGCATCGATTTGTTAGTGCATATTTTTGCATATTTTACCGTTTACAGTATTTTTTTCCATACGTCAGTCTAACACGCATATTTTGAGCATTTTTTGAATTTTTAGAGCATATTTGGCGTTTTGAGGGCATATTTTGGTACTTTAAAAAAATTATTTTAATATTTAAAAAAAATTTTAGTAAAAATTAATTTTTTCCGTCAAAATTTCATATTGTAAGAAAAAGTAGTATGGGGAAGCTTATTTTGGTACCTATATGAAATTAGACTTTAAAAAACGCCATTGTGTATGTTCTGGCTTCTCAATCGATTTCACACGTTTTCTTGTGAGTTCTGATGTTAAAACACTTGCCACACCTATTTAAGTTGAAATTTAGACCATACTAACTATTAGTATGTGTTCTAACATCCAAATTTAGAAGAAGAAAAAATTTAATATGAATGATTTACAATTTTTTTTAATTTTAATTCACTTGTAAACAGTCTTGTGAAAGAAAAACAAAACAAGAAAATTAAAAAAGTTTAATTCGTCCATATCTATTTTCTTCTAAATTTTAATACTGGTACAAATACTATAGATTTGTATATTCCAAATTTCAACTTAAACAGGTGTAACGTGTTTTAACATCCTCACTGGACGTTAATTTCAATAAAAACTTGGTTTGGTAATTGTGACGAACGCTGCCCCGATTACATCAGTTGAGGTTGAAAGAGAACATTTTCAACGTACCTATAAAAGTTTATTTAGATGTGACCGTCGTCGATTTTTATTTAAAAAGATAAGTGAAAAGTTTTTGTTTATTGCAATAACAATTATAAATAAAAAGCTTGTCTTATTCTTCAAGATACGGTTCCATCGTGATCGGTTTTGAAGTAAAAGTTAAATTTTTGTTCTTAAGTCCTAATTTACACTATGCAAGTCTTATTGCTACCGTTTCTGTTCCCCCCGTCTCTCTCTCCTAACAAACTAATCAGCTTATCAATAAGACTTGCATAGTGTAAATTAGGACTAATTAATTTTTTTTATTATTTCCTCATGTTTATTTTATTTTTGTCTTGTTTTATATGCACATTTTATTTAATTGCTGAATTAAAATTAGATTTTCATTTCCAAATAATCCAATTTATGTTATTTTTAAGTTTTTAGTGCATATTGAATGCGCATAAAACACTTTTTTTGGAGCATATTTCTGGTTTCCCTGGTGATCAAACAGGTTTACTCATAAAAAAGGTTTACTCATAAAACCTTCCAAAAAGTAGTCAGATCCTCACAAAAACATAAATGTGAAAAAAGGCCAAGTTCCTTTCCAAAATTTCGGCCATCAAAATTAGTGAGATACAAATTTTGACCAAGTTCATGTTTGGTACAATACCTATCACTGCAATATGGTATGCATTATATAAATTTGTAATCGTAAGGGTGTTATATAATTTCTAGATAATGTGCTAACTTGGCAATATTTTTACTCTTCTAAGAAAGGAGAAAATATACATTATATTTGTTCGTTTATTTTTATATCGGGAAAAATGTTGTCAAGTAAGCAGATTATCTAGAAATTATATAACACCCTTACGATTACAAATTTAGATAATGCATACCTATTGCAGTGATAGCTATTGTACCAAACAAACACTTGGCCAAATTTGTAACTCACTACTTTTGATGACAGAAATTTTGGAAAGGAACTTGGCCTCTTTTCACATTTATGTTTTTGTGAGAATTAGAGTTTTCAGGAGAAGATTTTTATAATATTCAAATTTGTTTCACATACGTAAATTGTCGCTAACGATAAAATTTTACGGCTCGTATCTTAAAATTGATCAAAATTTTGACATTTTGATAATTCTGAACTATGGGTAGGTCAATCCAATTTTAATTCCAATAAAAAAGTATATTTTCGATTATATGTCGCTTACGGTAAAATCGAAAATAAGGCTCAATACAATTAGGAAATGGAATTACAAATCTAAATGTAATAGTTCAATTTATATTATATGATTTTATAAAGCGGAATTCACTGTTCGTATTAAATTTAAATATACTAGGATTTTAAACGTCCAAGCATGAGCGATTTTTTCATCTGTATTATAAATAAATTCAGTGAAGTATGACTTTGACCCGCGCACGAAGGGTTCCGTACGGGCACGAGATATGTAATTCAATACGAACAATATAAACTATCGTTTTGGCATTTTTTTCGTTTTTGGGTTTTTTCGGTTTTAAGCGTTTTTTTTATAGTTTGGGGGTTTTTTGAATTTATTGGCGCTTTCTGTGTTTTGGCACTTTTTTCACGTTTTGGCGACTTTTTTTTGGTTTTTGAAGTTTTTTTAATATTGGAAATTTATATTATTTTGGCGTTTTTTTTGTTTTGGCGATTTTTTTATTTAGGCGATTTTTTTAATTTTGGCTTTTTTTCTTATAGGTGATTTTTTTTGGTTTTGGCGATTTTTTTTAGTTTTGGCACTTTTTTTTCGTTTTGATGATATATTTCGATTTTTGGCGTTTATTTTAAATTTTGGCGATTTTTTTTCGTTTTGGCGATTTTTTTTAAATTTGGCGATTTTTTTTAATTTCAGCGATTTTTTTTCATTTTGGCGATTTTTTTTTTACATAAACAATTATTTTGGTTTTGGCGCATTTTTCGCGTTTTGTCGATTTTTTTCGGTTTTTGGCGTTTTTTTCATATTGGCGATTTTTTTTCATTTAAACGATTTTTTCGAATTTGGCGATTTATTTTAGTGCTAGAATTTTTTTTTAGTTTTGTTGATTTTTTTCGATTTGGCGATTTTTTTTAAATTTTCGACGATTTTTTTCAGGTTTTGGCAATTTTTTTCGGTTTGCCGATTTTATAATTTTCTGATTTTTTAGTTTTACCGTTTTTGAAATATTCAAGAGTTTACCTCTTACGGTCTCCAAGATATAGCAATTTGTCAAAATTACATAGTCAAAATTGCATTAAGTGATGGACCACCCTTTAATTTAAATTTTTTAATATTATAATGTTTATTGTTGTAGTCTATATAAAAATACACTAATTTTACAAATTTCAAGTGACAATATACATGTGTACAAACAATTTTATGGAGCACCCTTTAATTTTTAATTCTCATGTATTTGTTGTTGTAGTGGCCAAGGTCCTACATACTCTGTCCGAATTTCAGGTCCGTAGCTCTTACGGTTCCTGAGAAAATACCGTGTGACGGACAGACGGACATCGTAGCGAAAACAATAGGGTTCCTTTTTTCACCTTTGGTGTACGGAACCCTAAAAACGTTTATTGTTCAATTCAAAGAGACTCTCTTAGAGGATTTGTATACAGCTTGTTCTTCTTTTGTACAAACTCTGGTAAATAAATTCAACTACATCTACTACAGTTTTTAGTATAGAAGATGGTGCAGGCATAGTTAATTAAAAATGTGTGCAAAATGCCGTGTTGCCGTGTTTTAAATTTACCACGATTTATCAAAGCTACAAAATGTAAAAGATCTACAATACCCAACCGTGAATACCGCCAATGATTATTTCTGTGGCAATATGGAATAATTGCTTGAGGATGCTTAAGCAAATTAAGCTTTATTACGTTATATTAAGCACCAGTTCACAAGTCGGAAAAACAATTCTTTGATTAAGAGGACTTAAGCGATTAATCCATACTATTACAGATATAGTTCTCAACTGAAGTGCAAATAAGTCAGTATATATATATACAAACTTTGGTTACCATTTTCGCCTTTGGTTACTTTTTATTCATATTTTGGTTACAAAAATATTTTGGTTGTTGGCAACGGTGGTCGAGAGTCTTTTGTTAATAATATGTACAATTATTGCATCTTAGTATACAACAATTATATATTATTACTTCCCTGAAGCACTCATCTGGAATAAAAAATGCCTTAAGCATTAAACACATTCGCCACAGCAAGCTAACGACTACCAAATGTCAAAGATAGCAAACACATGTTTAAATGAGAGTGATTCTTTTGAAAACAGCAAGGCAACATGGCGGCAGGTTGTTGTCTATGCTGATTTTGCCGTTGTAGTCCAATTAAACTAATTTCTATTTCTTTGACTGCAATGAGAAAATTCAGTGTTACCAGTACAATACAAAATATTAAATGAATGATATCGTACAATTATTCCATATTATTTAACACAAACAATATCAAAAATTTATGTAAAGCATAAATTGGTTAATTTTTATACTTTTGCGTCATATATGTACTTATATTGAAAAAGTATTTTAATTTTTATAAATACAAAATATTTGAAGGTGACAATACTGAACTTTGTATTTATACTTGAATATGAGGTGCAGATGGTGCTGCTGCCGTCTCCAAAATAATTAAGGAGCTGGCTACGAGGCGACCAATGCTGCCAGCGGCATTTGAAGTTGTGTGTTCGTGTAGCCTGCTGTGGTGAATGTGTTTAATGCATTATGCATGCGCAACGGCAAGTGATTCTGTAACATTGTCTCCGTTATAAAAATGCTTCTGGGAAGCAGCAATTTTTGCGCTAATGTGCGCTGGGTAATTACCCGAGTCTTAAACTTTGTAAATAAATTATATTTATTAAGATTATACGCCACAAGAATTGAAGTGCGTAAAATGTGGAAAAATCATTTTAATTAAATCACAAATTTTAAATTTATGATTAGTATTCAATACCACTTAAAAAACAAATGATTAGAAAATTGTGCATGAAGCATTTATTTTATCTTTCTATTTCGATAAGATTAAATGACAGTAGCAGGTCATAACTTTAAATAAGTTATTTTATAAATTGTTAGTTTAAATCTGTTCTGATAGAAAGGTGGTAAAAACCGGAAATGTTAAGTGTGAGAATTACGTGTGTACTAGTAGTGCTGGCCACTGTGTTAGCGGTCACTAGTGCAGATGGTTACGATGGGTAAGGTTTTTTTTTATGAAATGCAAATGAATTAGTTAATAATTAAAGTGTTCACAATTAAACGTTTTCCTTTATTTAAGTTTCAAAATCTTTGAAGTTGTGCCTAAAACACAGGAAAACTTGGATTTTCTATTTAAACTATCAAAAATAGAGAAGTTTTATGATTTCTTTGTATTGAGAGGAATGCCAGATCATCCCGCCCATGTAATGGTCAATGGCGACGAAGTAGACAATTTCCTGGATGCTTTGGCTCATCGTAATATTAGTTTTAGTATTTTAAATCACGATGTTGGACATTCGGTTGAACAACAATTTAGATTCAACAAGTTGAGAAGCAATTTGAAGCCTTTTACTGGCAAAGGGCGTTTGAGTACCGGCCGTTATTACAGTCATGATGAAATCAACGATTATATTGAGGATTTAGCAAGACGTTTTCCATCTCGAGTTGTTGTGAAGACGGTGGGCAAATCATTTGTTGGCCGTAGTATTAAGACCATAACAATTTCCAATGGTGATGCTCGTGCTGGTAAGAACGTAATTTTTATTGATGGTGCTTTTCATGCTCGCGAATGGATTTCGCCGGCTGCTGCTCTGTACGTTATAGAACAGTTGGTAGAAAATTTCGATGAAAATGCTGAACTATTATTGAATTATGATTTTTTGATTTTGCCTGTTGTTAATCCCGATGGTTATGAGTACACACAGATCAGTCCCAAGACGCGCTTTTGGCGAAAAACTCGCCAGCCATTTGAATTTAATAATAAAATTTGCTACGGTACTGATCCTAATCGTAATTTTGATTTCCACTGGAGTGAAGGAGGAACTTCACCAGATCCTTGCTCCGATGTGTTCGCTGGACCACATGGATTCTCCGAACCCGAAACTATAATAGTGCGCGATTTGATGCACTCACTCAAAGGTCGGGGAATTATGTACTTAACTCTTCACTCATATGGAAACTATTTGATTTATCCTTGGGGTTGGACTTCGTAAGTACACATTTGGTTTGATGGGTTAACAGCAACATTTTATGAGGAATATAATATTTTTAGTGATTTGCCTGATACCGTAGAAGATTTGGATGAAATAGCAAAAGTTGGTGTCGGTGCCATTTTTAATGGTACAGGTATTAAGTACACTACTGGCACGTCCACTAATGCCTTATATATTGCCGCTGGAGGCAGTGATGATTATGCGTATTACTCTGGTTTTAAAATTGCTATAACTATGGAGTTGTCCAGTGGTGGTAGCGGCTTCGATCCCCCAGTTAGCAGTATTGATGGTATGGTCAAAGAAGCTTGGATTGGAATTCGTGCTATGGCGAAAAGAGTTGTTGAGAAATATCCAATAGAAAATGCTGATTTTTTGTGATTGCAAAAAATTTACCTAAATTTAAGATAAGAAGTAAATAAAGCAACTCTGGATTAATGGCAAGCAAATAAAATACTTTGTCACAAAAATGGACAACAAAAATTTAAAGATTAACAAATACTTTTTTTTTACACATGTATTTATTTATTGTATCTTCAAATATGAACTAACAACAAGTAATCAAATCATAAACCTAAAGAATAGTTATTAGGCCCGACCAGTGTCGGATATAAGCTTAGTGATAGTTATAAATAATACATAAGTAAAGATAATCAAAAGGGAAACATAAATGTATTTTCAAGCAGGCCCATCTGGAGTGTTGAGTAAAAGAGTCCCTCTTTTATAGGCAGATGTGTCCAGTAAAGTTCAAAATATTATGAGCAAGTGGATTAGGATGTGAATCGAGTTTTGTTAATTATTTGCCTGCGTATTTTGCAATTTCTTCAATCACTAGTGTCATATCTAAATCACGATGTATATTTGAATTTTTGATCTACCATGTAGCCGATGTTTTCAAACGTAAAATTTTGTGTTGCCTTCGTTGGATTCTCTCGACATTGGAAGCTGATGCAGTGCCCTGCAGTTGAATTCCGTAGCACCATATATGTTTTAGAAGCGACTTGTATATCAAAAGCTTGCAATCTAGACTGAGAGTTGAATTTCTACCAATCAGGCAATGTATCTGAGTTAAGTTTATTTTAATTTCTGTTAGCTTTGAGTCAATATGTTGTTTCCACGGTAGTCTCCGATTAAGGTGTATACAAAGGTATTTCACATGTAAATGTTGAGGAACAATTTGATTATTGATTGTAATGGAGGAACAATTATCTTTACGTAGGGTAAATGTTACCTGAGCATACTTTACTCTCCATAATTTTAACCATAGTTCCAGCTGGGTAATATGTTCCTGAAGATATCGGGATGCCTCGTGAGGGTTTTCGTGCACAGTAAAGCAGTCTGTATCATTGGCAAATGTAGAAGTGTGTATATTACTGCTCACAGGCGTATCACAAGTATATATCAAATACAAAATTGGCCCCAGTATACTTCCATGCGGCACACCTGATGAGATAGTTACAGGCATACTCATAAAGTCTCCTTCCACAACAGTGAACTTCCGGGCAATAATGTAACTTTCCAAAAGATTTAGAATGTTTATTGGCAGGTAAGTCTTCAATTTTAAAATAAGGCCTTCATGCCTCACTTTATCAAATTCCTGAGAAACGTTAATAAACAGTGCAGAGCAATACTTCTTTTCTTCAAAAGTTCTTCTTATAAATTGAACCAATCTATGAGTTTGTTCAATGGTGCTATCCTGACTTCTAAAACCAAATTGATCGTCAAGGATGCACCCATTATCAGTTAGAATTGGGGACAGTTTTATCATGAGTAACTTTTCAAAGAGCTTTGAAATTATTGACAGTAAGCTTATTGGCCTATATGACTCAGCCTTGGTAAGGTCTTTGCTTGGCTTTTGAATCATTTTAATCTTGGCAAGTTTCCAGCTGTGTGGATAATACTCCAGTCTGAATACGGCATTAAAAATAAACAGCAGGATTCTTATTGCAATACGCGGCAAGCTCATCAGCATCTTGTTACTAATTCCATCAATAACTGGAGCTTTCTTTGGCTTGAGTTCAGCAATTACTTTATATACATCACGCATCTTAAGCCTTAAGGCTCGAGGGGGTAGAGCAACTACACTTGGCAAATTATCAATACCAGTACATGTGTTTGGGTTAAATACGGATTTTAAATTTTCAGCAAATATGTTACCTCTTTCACTTCTGGCCCATCCTCCGGTAGATGTGTTTTAAGCTTTCTAGCAGCGCGAGTACCTAAAAAACTGGAAAGAACAAAAAACAAGTCCAGTAGTGCGATTCAGTAACTTTTAATAATACAACAATCCTAACTCTTGTCTGTACATTTTGTGGCTTAAATTAACGATTGTGCGATTCTGAAACTTACTTTTAACGATAGGAGGCAGCTGATATTTTCTGTTGATTTTTGTTGATCAAATTAACAGCACATAAATTAATGTCGCTTAAATAACAACACAGCTGACATTAACCTACAGCGAATATCGTTAAAAATTTTACTGAATAGCAAATTCAACAAATTTTTGTTATAATGATTTTAACGATGCGATTATCGTTAAAAAAAAGTTATTTAATCGCATCACAGTAGTGCAGAACATAGCGACTTTTAGAGTCGGGAGTCACTATTAAGAATATTCGAAGATTCAATTCTTAATGCTTCCCGCCAATAAAAGTTACTATGTTCCGCAGTCGCGTTTTTAGGGTTCCGTACACCAAAGGTGAAAAAAGGAACAATATTGTTTTCGCTACGCTGTCCGTCTGTCCGTGACACGGTATTTTCTCAGGAACCGTAAGAGCTACAGACCTGCAATTTGGACAGAGTATGTAGAACCTTGGCCACTATAACAACAAATACATGAGAATTAAAAATTAAAAGGTGCTCCAAAACGAGCGACGCAAAATGTTAAAATCGTATGTAATATACATACAATTGTATGTACAATGTACAATGTACATTGTACATATGTATAATGACACTTGAAATTTGTAAAATTAGTGTATTTTTATATAGACTACAACAATAAACATTAAAATATTAAAAAATTTAAATTAAAGGGTGATCCATTAGTTAATGAAATTTTGACTATGTAATTTTGACAACTTGCTATATCTTGGAAACCGTAAGAGGTAAACTCTTGAAATTTTCAAAAACGGTAAAACTAAAAAATCCGAAAATTACAAAATCGCCAAACCGAAAAAAATCGCCAAAACCTCAACAAAATCGCAAAAAAATTTTAAAAAAATCGCCAAATCGAAAAAAATCGACAAAATTAAAAAAAAATCTAGCACTAAAATAAATCGCCAAATTCGAAAAAATCGTTTAAATGAAAAAAATCGCCAGTATGAAAAAAACGCCAAAAACCGAAAAAAATCGCCAAAAACGCGAAAAACGCGCCAAAACCAAAATAATTGTTTATGAGAAAAAACATCACCAAAATTAAAAAAAATCGCCAAAATTAAAAAAAATCGCCAAATTTAAAAAAATCGCCAAAACGAAGAAAATCGCCAAAATTTAAAATAAATGCCAAAAACCGAAAAAAATCGCCAAAATTGAAAATGAATGCCAAAAACCGAAAAAAATCCTCAAAACGAAAAAAAAGTGCCAAAACATTTAAGAAGTTTATTATTCGACATATTGTCATAATTATATTTTAATTTGAAATTTATTTGCTTGTGGTTTAGCTTGGTCTATATACGTATTTCATTTGTGACTGTTCAAAATTTGTGGTTGAAGTCTACTGATGATTTGGTTTAAGCGCCAATGAAATACGTATATAGACCAAGCTAAACCACAAGCAAATAAATTTCAAAGTGCCAAAACTAAAAAAAATTGCCAAAACCAAAAAGAAATAAATGCTCCTATATGAAAACAACGCCAAAATTAAAAAAAACCGCCAAAATTAAAAATTCGTCAAAATAAAAAAAACGCCAAAATAATAAAAATTGCCAAAATTAAAAAAACTTCAAAACCCAAAAAAAAAAAATCGTCAAAACGTGAAAAAAGTGCCAAAACTCAGAAAGCGCCAATAAATTCAAAAACACCCAAACTAAAAAAAACGCTTAAAACCGAAAAAACCAAAAACGAAAAAAAAGCCAAAACTATAGTTTATATTGTTCGTATTGAATTACATATCTCGTGCCCGTACGGAACTTCACTGAATTTATTTTAATTTGATTTTTATAGCTATGCTATTTATGTCACGACACAGGAGCTAGGACGTGATTTTCGTAACAAAAATAATCTACACTATTGCAGTTATAAATTTATTTTTGTTTTGATTTTTGTGTACTTAAAACCAGAGTACGAAAAAAAGCGAAACAAATTGTTTGATTTTGTTTTGTTTCTTTCTTTGAAGTGAGTGAAACAAAAACAAAAAAAAATTATTACTCAATCGGCTTTTGTATTGGTTTTGCATATGAGCACAAACCAGAGAACATAGCCGATAAGCTGTAAGCCAGCTAACAGCCGCCGCCGCTGGTCAAAAATAAAACATTAATTTAATCGTACGATGCTAGAAAATAAAATAAAGGGAAATAAATGGAAACGTTGTGAAATATCCTCCTTATTTCGAATGGCGTCGTCGACGTCACATCAAGACGACAGTAAAAATTGGCACTTGTATACTCTTTATTGGCAACAATTGGATCTTATTGACAATATCTTACTAATCTCTAAGGCTTTGTAAACTAATGGAGCATATTAATAATAGTCAATTTTTATCGACAAAGAGTAGACAGGTGACAATTTTTACTGTTGTCTCGATGTGACGTCGACGACACCATTCGTAATAAGGGCGATTATAATTTTATTGCATTGTTATTTAAGACATTAAGTTCATTTTATACTCGTATACATAGCAAAGCAGCATAGCTATAAGAGGGTGTGCTAAGACACCTCTTTTCGTTTTTGTATTTATTGTGAGAATACCAATTATGCAGAAAAGGTTAAGAAATTTAAACTGATGTTTAATCTATTACTTTTTTATTAAAAACATTTTTGGACATTTTTAATTCTTAGCAGATTATTTATCAAAATTTTTATTCAGATACCAAAACTTATCTGTAAAATTATGTATGGAATATGAAATAACTAATTCCGATAACATATCATATGCAAAGTTTAGATTATTCTTTGATAGTTTGCACAGTGGTATTAATTGCAAAATAAATTTAAGGACTGTAGTACATGGCATGAACTGTGGAGTGGATATACCTCTGACGTAGTTTTGACGTCACCATGAAACTACATTTTGGCTGCATGCCGTGTACTAGTAGCATATCGCTCATTTACTCTAACAATGTTATAACTAAGAAAATAGAATTTTTGAGTTAATGACGCAGAATTATTCGTCATATCGTTCTTCATATTGTGTGAAAATTTCAAACAAATATCTGATTTACTCAACTATGGAAAACAAAACAAAATTTTGTTTTTCCATTAAATTGTGTATAATTTGAAAACTTTAAACTCGTTTTCTAGCAAAATTGTTTTTTGAGTTACGACATTCTTTGAGTAAATGGTTATGCATGTGCTACATTCGGAAAAAATACTATCAAAATTTTGTGGCATGTAGCCACTACTACTTATTTAAAAAATTCAATAATCCTGGTGAAAATTCTCGTGACGTCATAGCCGCAGGGGTTTTTAACATACCGTATACTACAAAATTTAATAAAATCCTTAAGCTTCAGATTAAATTTCTTTATGTGTCTCATTGCCAGATACATTTTCCGGTTTAAGAAAGTCCACTTTAGTCGGCGATTTTATAATTTTGAGATTTCTTAGTTCTAGCGTTTTTAAAATTTCAAGAGTTTGCCTGTAAACGTAGGGTTACACCTGACATATTTTTATTATGACAAAAGTCAAACTTGTTAGCTGTTTTTGCAATATGGAATTTGCATTTGTTATGATAAAAATATATATAAGGTTTAGACGTAGGGTTACGGTTTCCAGGATACAGCAAGTTGTCCAAATTACATAGTCAAAATACCATTAACTGATAGAACACCCTTTAATTTTGATTTTTTTAAATATTATTGTTAACTGTTTTAGTCGGTATAAAAATACACTAACTTTCGAAATTTCACGTGTCTATATATAATTGTATGTATGCACTTGCATATTACATAGGGTTTGTTTTGGAAAACCCATTAATTATACCCTTTACCAAAAAATGGTAAAAGGGTATATATAGGTTTGTCATTCCGTTTGTAATTTCTACAATATTAATAAGCGACACATAAAGTATATATATTGTGGATCCTTATGCATAGGGAAGACGAACAAGCGATGTCCGTCTGTCCGTCTGTCTGTACGTGAAATCGGTTTTCCCAAGCTCCCAGAAGAGCTAGAGACTTCGTTCTTGGACTGGTGTGTCAGAAATTTTTTTATTGAAAATCAGCAAAATCGAGCAGACGGTTTCAGAGCTGGAAAACTCATACTCAATATTCCCATAGAAAATAACTACCGAAAACTAGTTTTCATTACTTTTTTATTAAATTAACTTATTTTATACTTCGGTATGAATAAAATTGATATTTATAATTAAAAAAAATTTCAAAATTTTACAAAATAAAAAAACGTTTCCAGGGTTGGAAAACATTAACTTTTTTCCTAATAATTAAACATATTTCATGTTTTAGGAAGAAGGCTATTTTCTCAGGAACGGTAAAAGCTACGGGTCTGAAATTTGGACAGTGTATGTAGAACTTTGGTCGCTACAACAACAAATATATAAAAGCTAAAAATTAAAGGGTGTTCCAAAATGAGTGACGAAAACTTTTAAAATCCCATGTAATATACATACATATGCATATTGACACTTGAAATTTATAAAATTAGTGTATTTTTATATAGTCTACAACAATTAACACTAAAATTAAAAAAATTTAAATTAAAGGGTGGTCCATCAGTTAATGAAATTTTGTCTATGTAATTTTGACAAATTGCTATATCTTGGAAACTGTAAGAGTTAAACTCTTGAAATTTTCAAAAACGGTCAAACTAAAAAATCCGAAAACTATAAAATCGCCAAAAATTTAAAAAAAATCGCCAAAATGAAAAAAATCTCCAAAATGAAAAAAAACGCTTAAATTAAAAAAAACCGAAAAAAATCGCCAAAACGAGAAAAACGTGTCAAAACTAAAAATAAATTTCCACAATTACAAAAAAATGCCAAAAACCGCAAAAATCGCCAAAACAAAACTAAATGCTTATATGAACAAAAATCGCCAAAAATTAATAAAAAGTCGCCAAAACGAAAATAAATCTCCAAAATTAAAAAAAAGCCAAGCACTGAAAACAATCGCCAAAACAAAACAAAATTGCCTATATGAAAAATCGCTTATATGAAAAAAATCGGCAAAATCAAAAAAATCGCCAAAACGAAAAAAATCGCCAAAATTAAAAAAACCCCAAAAACCGAAAAAAATCGCCAAAACGAGAAAAAAGTGTCAAAAAAATCCCACAATGACAAAAATCCGCAAAAATCGCCAAAACAAAATAAAATGCTTATATGGACAATAATCGCCAAAAATTAAAAAAAAAATCGCCAAAATAAAAAAAAATCGCCAAAATCAAAAAATCGCCATAACGAAAATAAATCGCCAAAATTAAAAAAACGCCAAAAAAACCGAAAAAAATCGCCAAACAAAAAAAATTGCCTATATGAAAAAAAAATCGCCAAAAACTAAAAAAATCGCTTATATGAAAAAAAATCGACAAAATCAAAAAAATCGTAAAAAAGAAAAAATATCCCCAAAATTAAAAAAAAACGCCAATAACCGAAAAAGTCGCCAAAACGAGAAAAAAGTGTCAGAACTAAAAATATTGCCAAAAAGAAATAAAAACGCCAAAAAACCGAAAAAATCGCCAAAACAAAAAAAAAATGCCTATATGAAAAAAATCGCCAAAAAATAAAAAAATCGCCTAAATGAAAAAAATTGTCCAACAAATTGCCAGAAGGAAAAAAGTCGCCAAAATTAAAAAAACGCCAAAAACCGAAAAAATCGCCAAAACGAGAAAAAAAGTGTCAAAACTAAAAAAATTGCCACAAATAATAAAAAAAAATAAAACATATAAAAAATAAAAAAATCTCCTAAATGAAAAAAAATCGTCAAAATCAAAAAAATCGCCAGAACGAAAAAATCGCCAAAATTAAAAAACAACGCAAAAAACCGAAAAAATCGCCAAAACCAAAAAATTGCACAAAAAGTATGAATTTTTACACAAAATTAATATGTACCTACATATCTCTGTGCTTATGTATGTATCTCTATACTACATAAACGCACTTTGGTAAAGGGTATATAAGATTCGGCACAGCCGAATATAGCACTCTTACTTGTTTTTAACTCTGATGTATTTGTTGGGTTAACGGCCAAAGTTCAAAATTCCATGTCCGTAGATTTTACGGTTGTCGAAGTCTGTGACGGACAGAAGACTAACAGGCGGATAGCGTAGTCAAAACAAGAGGGTTCCTTTTCGCCTTTGGTGTTCGGAACGCTAAAATGCTAAAAATATGCAAAACCATTCTTTAAAAGGTAAAATTTGCAAAAAGTTCAAAAAAAGTTCTAAAGTTCTTATCTCCGCATTAAAGTGTCTCATAAGAAAAAGCATGCATCATGCAATTGTATACTTCCGATTTTCCTGGCCAAGATAGATTTCCATGAGCTCAAAAGGTGGATATTTTTCTCATAACAACAACTCGATTTTCAAAAATCGGCTTGAAAGTAGTAACTTCTGCTATTTTATAAAAAGAAACTAAAAAAATTAAACAATTATAACAATTTGATTATAGCGTACAATACGAGTAGTTATGTCTAAAAGTCAAGTTGCACATTCAAATAGTCGTACGCTGTGGCCAAATTTCACTTTATATTATCGGTAAATGAAAAGAAATAAAAAATTTATTCGATATATAACCCGCTATTACTTTGGCTTATAACGATTAAAACTTAATATATTATAGATTATATTGCACATAAACACTAGTAATAAAATATACGAATATTAAGATAATATAAATACTTAAATTAAGAATATTTCAAATAGTGCCTTTTGCAGTAATTCAGTTGTATTGCAACCGCTTTCGAACAAAGAAGAAAATTATTGAAAATGTATTATCTTCAACTACGAGTGTCACTGGTGTTTTTCTTTGTAAACTTTGCTATTGCTGCTGCAGCAGCCAATCACTATGAAGGGTAATTATATCTTTACGATCCTCTTTATTTATAAAAGAAAACATTATGCTACATATTTTAAATTTTAAAAAATTTAAACACAATAGACACAAGTTGTATCAACTTATGGCAAAAAATAGGAGAGAGTTAAAAAATTTCCAAACTTTGTATCAACGAGAGGGTTATTTTGAGTTTGTAAACTTTGACACTATTGTTGTGAATCCGTATAACCTCAAGGAATTTGAAAATATTTCGCATATAAATGATTTGGAATTTCGTTTGCTAGATGACAATGTTGGCAAAACTTTAAGACAAAACTTTGCAGCAAATCGCTTGCTCAAATCCTTAAAGCCATACAAAGGTCAAGGACGCTTAAGCACTGAACGCTATTATAGCCATGACGAAATTAATGCTTATCTTGAATATCTAGCTCAAGCTTATCCCCAAAGAGTTATTCTTAAAACTATGGGCTTTTCCTTTGAAGGTCGTCCCCTAAAGGCCATCACAATTACCAATGGACAAGGAAATTATAACAAAAATTTGATTCTGGTGGACGGTGGCTTTCATGCTCGAGAATGGATTTCTCCAGCATCAGTCGTTTATGCCATTGAACAGTTAGTGGAGGAATATGATGAAAATAAAGATCTTTTGGAAGATTTTAACTGGGTAATATTGCCAGTAGTCAATCCGGATGGTTATGAGTATACACAAGTATCTGCGGAGACACGTTGGTGGCGCAAGACGCGCAAGCCTTTATTTCATGAGGGCGGCATTTGCTACGGTACTGATCCTAACCGTAATTTTGATTTTCATTGGAAAGAGGAGGGCGCTTCTTCGGACCCTTGTTCGAATACATTTGCTGGACCAAAAGCTTTTTCTGAGCCAGAAGCAATGGTGGTGAGAGATTTGATACATGCCCATAGCGAAAAAGGACAAATGTATTTGACGTTACACTCGCATGGCAAATTGTTGCTTTACCCTTGGGGTTGGACTGCGTGAGTACAATTTTTTATTCCTTTATTTACTGCTCTGTTTATATAAATAAAATAAAAATTTCCGAAAACGAAAATCTACATATCGCACTTGTTCGCTTCTGGCAAGAAACCGGTATATGTACATACAGTCAGCGTTACCATATGTGAAGATTATTTATCTTATTTTCGAAGTTTTTCGGAATGTTAAAAGAACTAAAAGATTTCTTTGTTAAAAATAAAATTTTTAACAATATATTATTTGGTACTTTTAGTACATTATTTAAGGTCCTTTTGAGTAGTACTGATATAATTTCTTCTTTCCTTCTTCGAAAGTATTGTTACGTTTATATTTTATTAAACGTATGAGTTCTTTTGATTGCTCAAAAATAAAAATAAATATCACACGATTTTCTTATTTGCAACTGAACGTGCTTTTATTCTTGACTAAACAAATTAAAACTTGTCTTTTCTTATTTACTTCTTAAAGTTATTATCCACCGCACGAGGTCTTTTACTTTCAACGATGTTCACTCTACTAAATTCCAATTAGTACTGACTGACATCTTACATACGGCAACTCTTTTTATACTGCAAAACCGGATCTAGAATGTTCGCTAATAGATGGCGTAGTAACATGCATGCATGTACATATCTACTTAGTAAAAACCAACTGGAAGAAACTATTTCCGCACAACGATTTGGCTGTTTAGGCCTGTTTGTTTATTGGTAGCCAGATGGATTAAACAATCTTCTAGCACAATCGGGAAAATTCATGTTGCCGTTTCTAGATGTTTGTAGGTGATTCGATTGGCCGTTAGTTGTTGAATTTTCAAAGTAACGACTTGTATGTTGGCAATGCAGTGTGCTATTTTTAGTACAGGGTGGTTACCATAAGTGATCGCACTTTTATTTGTATACGTATGCGTCTGTCGCATTGTACACAATTATTGTTGTTGCTATAGTGTTTGCACGTGAATATGTGTGTACGATTATTGCTTTAGTTAAATAATTCTAGATAGTTCTTTGCATTAACCCTGTAGGAATATTTTTACGTAACAGTATGAATTATGTGCATATGTATATGTGCCCTTAACTATGAAAGTGGTCTAAATCAAATGCATATTTGCTTCGAAATATTAAAGTAATCTTGAAAAAATTCAGTAAATATATAATAAATGTTAAATAAACTTGTATTAATCGAGACTAGAAGAACTCTAAATTTAAATGTTGCATATATATTTTGATTTGTTCAAATATAATTTACTAAATATCTCGACCAAAGGAATATATGACTTAGACCACTATTATAATTAAGGGCACATATATTTTGTGTTATTTACCTTTACGTTTGTTAGTTAATTTTAAACAAAATACATGTTTTCCTGTTTTAAAATCAATATATATTAATATATTTTGAGTAAAATCAATAAAAAAATGATTTTTAATGAAAAAAAAGGTGTTTTTTGGTCGACTTGAAGGTTTTTGAGAAACAAATATGGCAACGCTGCATACAGTGATTATATCTATCCACTCTAAAAATGTTTTGCCTATATTGATAATTCGTAAAATTTTAGTTGACTCCCCTTAGACCAGAGACAAGTAAAATTACGCCCGAGGGTATTTCGTTATTCTCTTATTTACACGTACACACACAGAAGACAATTTTTTGTAAATTTACAGTTTAAAGTTTTTAAATATATTTTTAAGCATCAGGTGTCTAATTTAATTTGCAGTTATTATTAAAGCAATAATTATATGTAGTGTAGATATAGTATACTGTTTTTATTATGAAATTTATTGAAAAATTTACTTTAGCTAGAGCTATAAAAAAATTCCTAATAGTTCTTCGGCTTTTCGTTATAACTTATAAGTTAAAAAACACAACTACTAATAAGTGTAAAAAAGTCAGGTTTCCCTTTTCAATAAATAGAGCATATTTTCCTTAGGTAGTACAGCTAATTCTCGTGTAATAAGTTTTTAAGTGAATTCGATAAATTTTTTAAAAATTTTACCCCATATTGGATCCACCATTTTAAATTTTAAAAAACTGACATCGTGTTTGTTATAAACTACCCTTAAAACCTTGAGGTACATAGTTTTATTAAAATTTATTGAATCCATATGAAGTAAATAATTTTGTCACACTAAATTTTAAATTTGTTCCTGCAGTTAAAACTCGGAATTAAAAATTTTAATTAAAATTTAAACTTTTTTATACATGTTGCAGTTGTGCCAAGGTATAATTTTTATTGTTTTAAGTAGGCGTAGCTATACCCATACAATTTTAACCTTTTATATTATGTAATTCGTGCTAGTAGATTGAATTATATTATTTATGTATTTCTTAATAGTCGATTCATAACAAAATTTTAACTGATTCATTCATTATAACGGGCCACAGCAAAATCTGGAGTTTAAAATAGAGTGATTAAAATCTCAAAACCCAGATATGTATTAGAAAAGGGAGGTGGAACTGAAAATTAAAATTAACGCGTTTTTAATCTCAAGGGATTGTATTGAAACTTTGCATACATTCGCATTGCACTTATACAAGGTTTTAATTTTATCTTTTCAGAAATGGACTTGACTACGCCCATAAAATCATAAAATTCTTATACATGTACTTCGGCTCAGCGCTAGCGCGCCGAAATTCGATACATGTGTTGGTCCAGATGATTTAATGTTAGATATTTAGAGAGTTATAGCAAATCGATTTAATATTTATCAATATTAATCAGAAGTAATTCATAGTCAGGCTCAAGTTCAGTAATTTCAATTCTTATTGAATGAAATATTTTTATTAATTAATGTGAGTTTCTAAAGAAGAGAAGAAAAATTAAACTTAGACTTTAAGGGCGACTTTTTGAGTTGAAGATTATTGATTAAATTAACCTTAATCTTCATTTGCAATTTTTGGGTAGTCGATTATATTAGTTTACTTGTTAGTTTAAGCGACCAATCGTGCTGGTTTAATCTTACTTTACAAACACTTGTGAAACATATAAATTTTTGTAAAAATTATATGATAAAATAATTTAAAACACATAAATATACATATGTATTTTGTATTATTTATATATTTCCTCTAACACGCGAAATATTCACTTGTAAATAATAAAATATGACAGTTTCTTCTTCTTCCAACAAAAAAATCAAAGTGTGTTGATAACATGTATGACTTTTGCATAGAAATTGTTGCCACTATTTTGTTTCTCAGTATGGTAATACTGCACATAACAAGAAGTTTAAACTACCACTCAAAAACATCAAACTCAATTATGTGGGATTAAGCTAATTTTCGGATTAGCTAATTAGAGAAATAAACTAATCTTAATCTCGAACCCAAAAAGTCGCCCTAAGCTGTTGGAAATACCGATACTTTTCTGTGCAGCCACGCACTTCATCAGCACCCTAGTCTATCTACATGGGTAGAGATTCTTATTAACATCAGCTATTTAACTTGAATTTACAATGAAACGGAATATGTGAAACGATTGTTGTGTATACAATTGATTTACCTTTGGTAAACACATTTATAAGTATCACTATTAATTTTCTGTTTGTTCCATTTTTTTAATTTTTATACCCTTTACAAAAAAATGGTAAAAGGGTATATATAGGTTTGTCATTCCGTTTGTAATTTCTACAATATTAATAAGAGACACATAAAGTATATATATTCTGGATCCTTATGCATAGGGAAGACGAACAAGCGATGTCCGTCTGTCCGTCTGTCTGTACGTGAAATCGGTTTTCCCAAGCTCCCAGAAGAGCTAGAGACTTCGTTCTTGGACTGGTGTGTCAGAAATTTTCCGAAAAATTTTGCTATTGAAAATCAGCAAAATCGAGCAGACGGTTTCAGAGCTGGAAAACTCATACTCAATATTCCCATAGAAAATAACTACCGAAAACAAGTTTTCATTACTTTTTTATTAAATTAACTTATTTTATACTTCGGTATGAATAAAATTGGTATTTATAATTAAAAAAAAGTTTTAAAATTAAAGAAATTAAAAAAACGTTTCCAGGGTTGGAAAACTTTAACTTTTTTTCTAATAATTAAACATATTTCATGTTTTAGGAAGAAGGCTATTTTCTCAGGAACGGTAAGAGCTACGGGTCTGAAATTTGGACAGTGTATGTAGAACTTTGGTCGCTACAACAACAAATATATAAAAGCTAAAAATTAAAGGGTGTTCCAAAATGAGTGACGAAAACTTTTAAAATCCCATGTAATATACATACAATTGTATTTTGTATGTACATATGCATATTGACACTTGAAATTTGTAAAATTAGTGTATTTTTATATATGCTACAATAATTAACACTAAAATTAAAAAAATTTAAATTAAAGGGTGGTCCATCAGTTAATGCAATTTTGACTATGTAATTTTAACAAATTGCTATATCTTGGAAACCGTAAGAGCTAAACTGTTGGAATTTTCAAAAACGGTAAATCTAAAAAATCCAAAAATTATAAAATAGCCAAAAATTAAAAAAAAAATCGCCAAAACGAAAAAAATCGCCAAAATGAAAAAAAAACGCTAAAATTAAAAAAAAAACGCCAAAAACCGAAAAAAATCGCCAAAACGAGAAAAACGTGTCAAAACTAAAAATAAATTTCCACAATGACAAAAAAACGCTAAAAACCGCAAAAATCGTCAAAATTAAAAAAAAACGCCAAACACTGAAAAAAATCGCCCAAACAAAAAAAAATTGCGTACATGAAAAAAATCGCCAAAAATTAAAAAAACGCCAAAAACCGAAAAAAATCGCCATAATGAGAAAAAAGTGTCAAAACAAAAAACAATTCCCACAATGACAAAAATCCGTAAAAATTGCCAAAACAAAAAAAAATGCTTATATGAACAAAAATCGCCAAAAATGAAAATAAATCGCCAAAATTAAAAAAAAACGCCAAAAACCGAAAAAAATCGCCAAAACAAAAAAAAAGCCTATATGAAAAAAAATCGCCAAAAATTAAAAAAATCGCTTATATGAAAAAAAATCGCCAAAATCAAAAAAATCGCGAAAAACGAAAATAAATCGCCAAAATTAAAAAAAAAACGCCAAAAACCGGGAAAATCGCCAAAACAAAAAAATTGCCGATATGAAAAAAATCGCCAAAAATTAAAAAAATCGCTTATATGAAAAAAAATCGCCAAAATCAAAAAAATCGCTAAAATCGAAAATAAATCGCCAAAATTAAAAAAAAAACCGTCAAAAACCGAAAAAATCGCCAAAACAAAAAAATTGCCTATATGAAAAAAAATCGCCAAAATTAAAAAAACGCCAAACACTGAAAAAAATCGCCAAAACAAAAAAAATTTCCTATGTCTAAAAAATCGCCAAAATTAAAAAAACGCCAAAAACCGAAAAAAATCGCCAAAACGAGAAAAAATTGTCGAAACTAAAAAAATTGCCAAAAAGAAATAAAAACGCCAAAAAAACGAAAAAATCACCAAAACAAAAAAACAAATTGCCTATATGAAAAAAAATCGCCAAAAAATAAAAAAATCGCCTAAATGAAAAAAATTTTCAAAATTAAAAAAATTGCCAGAATGAAAAAAAATCGCCAAAATAAAAAAAACGCCAAAAACCGAAAAAAATCGCCAAAACGAGAAAAAAGAGTCAAAACAAAAAAAATTGCCACAAAAAAATAAAAAAAAAATTAAATATATAACAATCGCCAAAACCAAAAAAAAGTTGCCTATATGAAAAAAACTCGCCAAAATTTAAAAAGCACCAAATTAAACATAATGCCAAAAACCTAAAAATTGCACTAGAAAAAAAGTATGAATTTTTTCTCAAAATGAATATGTACCTACATATCTCTGTGCTTATGTATGTATCTCTATACTACATAAACGCACTTTGGTAAAGGGTATATAAGATTCGGCACAGCCGAATATAGCACTCTTACTTGTTTTATTTAGGTTAGCACGAAATTATATTACTCTACCTAAGTATGTTTAACTATTCTTGCTTATCTTTTACGATCATCACATTAATTATTTTTACTTATTCGATGTACCGTCGATACATGCATGTAAGTATTATTGTAGTGGTCTTATGTTACTTTGTTGTTGCATTCTACAGTTTTATTTTGGTTATGAATTATTTCTGATTAAAATTCACCACTGTTCAATTAAAGAATCTAAAAAATTTCTCACTTATTTATAAATATCTTATAAATCTGAACCACTTTTTAAGTGATTAGTACAAATTACTATATAGTAGTCAAATAATTATGAGGAATTTTGATTAAAAATTTACCCCTTTTAACACGCAAAGTTTACTATATATATATATATATATATATATATATATATATATATATATATATATATATATATATATATATATATTTAACATTTATATATTTAACATTTTGAAAGAATATGTAATATCTAAATATCTACCATTAACACAAATCCGATTCATAACTAGCAAACACTTAACAATATTTTTAATTTCACAAAACGGGCACAAAATTTAAAAGGGGTATAACTTTGGAACGGTAAGAGCAAATTCAATATTTTTTCTTTAAATGACTCAGAATTCATCCACCTTTTAAACTGCATTTTTTTTTTAAACTTCAATAAAAGTTACTAGGTATTACTTTTATATTGAAAACAACAATAAAGTATGAAAATTTGTTTTTGTTTTCAATATAAATTGGAAGTCAAACGTTTTTTTTCGCAGATGAGAAATAGGCCATAAATTTACAAAAAATGTCATAAATGGTACCCAAATGATCAAAAAACTACAGAAACTTATATTATCTGCACAGAGTAGTAGATTTTGAATAGTTTACTTTAAGAAAATTTACTTCGTAATGGGCCTCGTGATGAAAAAAAATTTAAAAAGTCGAGAAAACCCGATTTTTTGGGTTAAAATCGATTTTAGTGACCCTTAAATCTCTTCCGAAAAGTCTGAAAAAAATCACAAAAATACTTTACCCTATAAGCTTTCAAAAAATGCTCGTGCAAAAGAAAAAAATTTTTTGGGACACACTAATGTATATATGTATATATAACATATTCATACAATGACATAATCTAATGTAAATTCCGTAAAGTGCGACTGTGACTCGCAAACGAAAGGCTCTGTACGGATACTACATATGTACGAGTAATACTATACGAACTTTAGTCTATATAATTGAATATCTTACCTGATGTAAAAATTTAAAAAAAAACAGGTATCCGTTTAACTTTTTTCGGTTCTTGGCGATTTTTCCCAGTTTAAGCGGTTTTTCTTGTCGTGATGACGCTTTTTTCGTTTTTGAGATTTTTTCAGTTTTTGGCGTATTATTTTGATCTTAGAGATTTTTTTAGTTGGGCGTTTTTTTCGTTTTGGCGATTTTTTTTCGTTTTGGTGATATTGTTCGGTTTGGCGATTTTTAATTTTGGGATTTTTTAGTTTTAGCGTTTTTAAAAATTTCAAGAGTTTGCCTCAATATATATTGAACGCGATCCAGTATCGCGATATTTATTGAACGTGGAACATGTACTATTGATGGATCGCGATCCATATCGCAGAAAGGCCTAAATTATGGAATCCAGATCGCAGATCGCGGATCGCGTGATAAATATTGAACGTGTAGCATTTTCATGATATTAGATCGCGATACGTTAATAAAAAGTGAAATAAAACAAATAAAATAAAAGACGCAGTGACAATTAATTAAAATTGTAGTTAATTTTAATTATTATTTTTCGATTAATAGCCATGGGCCTGTGGCAAAAATTAAATAAATATACTTAATAGTAACAAACCAAAAAAGTTTGTCTTAAGTAGAACAAAAATAAGCAAATTAACTAACATGTGCATAATTAGTAAAGAATAAACGACAATGGTAAGTCTGTTGTAAATTAGAGATGGTAAATTTGGGCTTTCATTACAAAACATGTTTCAGCAAAATTGAAATACGATGAATCAAAAACAATTCACGTATTCCATTTGCAAGAAATCTACATCAACTGACACCACACACAGTGGACCAACACAGAAGAACGCTGATGATGAAGGTTTAGTGGCCTTCGAAAACGGCTGGCTGTTCCGTTCAAATATGTGTTGTCAGAATATTTACTACTAACTTTGATGTTATTTGTTCATTAATAATTATCACATGTAATTTGGCTTAAAAAGCGTTACGAACTTTAGCCCGTTCAAATCATAAATATAGAAACAAATTAAGTTCGAAAAATAATAATTAAAATTAACTTTATTTTTAATTTGGAGGCATTGCCGGAGTTGTGGATAAAGTTTTTTTTGGTTTTCTTGCGACATTTTTTTAATAGACGATCCGCACAGCACAAAAATAACGTAAATACTGATGTGATAAATATTGAACGTGTAGCATACGCTCGTGATCCATCAATCCATAAAAATAGATCGCGAACCAAATATCACAATATATATTGAACGTGTAGCAGTGCCCTTAAGGGTTCAATAAAAAGCAAGTTTTCAAATTTACATTAATTGACAGAATACCCTTTAATTTAGATGTTTTAAATTATAGTGGTTATTGTTGTAGTCTGTATAAAAATACACTAGCTTTGCAAATTTCGAATGTCTGTACATGGGATTTTAATATTTTTCAATGCTCGTTTTGAAACAACCATTAAATTTTTATTGCAATGTATTTGTTGTGTTAGCGTGGTGTAGCGGCCAACATTCTACATACTCTGTCAAAATTTCAGGTCCGTAGCTCTTACGGCTCTCGAGAAAACAGTGTGTGACAGACAGACAGAGAGACGGGCAGCGTAGCGAAAGAATAGGGTTCCCTTTAACTTTTAGCGTACGGAACCCTAAAAACATGTTTGGAAGAAAAACTTAAAGTTTTTGATTTACTAAAAAAAAATTTCTTTTCAAGAGAACAATTTACAAGATATTTCCTTGATTTTTTTTTACCAGATGTGTGTAATTGAGTCCAAAATTATATTTTTTTAATTATGACGACTTTGAAAAATATGTATATGTAAGTATGTATGTATGATGTAATACGATGAATGGTTTTTTGTTTGTATAATTATTATATAATTGCTCAATTCACAAGACTTGTTGTATCGTTTCCAATTGTATTTGACAATTTCAAATAAAATCTCTCAAGACAAAAGCATTTTACAAATAACTAGTTTTTGTTCGGAGAAACTTATTTTGAAATTGTCTTATCGAATGCAACTTTAGACGATACAACAAGGCTTGTGAATTGAGCAAATGCTTTTTGTTAATTTTTTTTGATAACATTTACAAAATGTTATTCGAAATTTTAAATACATTGAAACAAATAATTGACCAAAATATGATTATTTTGATTCTAAAAGACGCACCATTTTTTTTTAAACCCTATTTTGGAGCCACTTTTTTTGTAGATATGCCCTTTCTTGGTACTTTTTGAAAATATCAAACGGTAACGATGATGCCAATTTTTTTAGAAGTATTTTGTCAGCATTTCACATGAAATGTTGAATATAATATCATATCATCGTGTAACCTCATTCAATATTAATAGTTTTTTTTTATAAATGTGTTCAACCAGTTTTTAAATTTACAAAACATATTTATTTTAGTGCTCTGCCCGATACCTGGGAGGACTTACACGAGGTAGCTACCGCTGGAGCGGACGCCATATATTATGCTACTGGTACCAATTATACTGTGGGTTCTTCGACAGTGGTCCTGTATGCGGCTGCTGGGGCCAGTGATGACTACGCTTTCAATGCTGGCTTTCCCATATCGTATACCATGGAACTACCAGGAGCAGGAACTACTGGCTTTGATCCACCTGCTGAAATGATTGATAAACTGGTTAAAGAAACATGGGTGGGCATTAAGGCCATGGCTCGTAAAGTTATAGAAAAGTATCCATTAGTATGATTGGAAGAAAAGACACAAACATTTTAAATATTTCATTTCAATTAATTTCATTATTCCATCAATTACTACACTGAAAGGAAACTCTTCATTCAGACAATGAAATTCTTCATTGCATTAATGAAATTTTTCATTAAAAGTCAGCTAATGAAGCCCTTCATTGGATCAATGAAGAATGATTCATTGTATCTATGAAGTTAATTTTGGCGGCTATGTCATAAATAGAATGAAACAATTTCATTAGTTCATTGAAGCTTTTTCATAAATATAATGTAGTTGTTTCATTGATTTAATGAAGTTTTTACATACTATTAATGAAGTTTATTCATTAATATAAAGAAAATTTCATTAAAATAATGATGAGATTTTCATAAATATAATGAAATATAAGCAGTAAATAATGAAAATTTTCTATTGAAAACATGAAATCATATCCCTTTCAAACCATCTACTTGATAAAAAATATATAGTTTTTTTTATTTTATATAATATATACAAGTACATATGTACTTAATATATGTACATATGTTTGTATTTATTAAGTAAAACATTTAAACTTTAAGGAACTCATCATTATAGTTCAACCCAAATAATATTTTAAGTAAACAGAAAAACTTACATGTTTATAGTAAAACTCTTAATATGTTGTTGAGAATTAGAATACACAAACATAAGTTTAAAAGAATCAAACGAAAATCTTAACAAAACAGGCACAAACTTCTTGTGTTTGTATAGTGGTGAGACTCGCGAATGGATAAAAAAAGAGAGAGAGATATCTGGTATAGAATGAAGAATATTACATTGTATAAATGAAATGATTTCATAGCATTTATGACGACCATACTGTTTTGAAATTAAAAGGGATTAGAAAAGTAAGAAATAGAAAACAACAAAACAAAATAACAAAATAACTTTTCATTTATTTATGTTTGCAAACTGTATACAGTAAGTAGATAAAATTTGTGGAACTTACTTATATTTGTCCCAAATTTGCTAAAAAGAAAATTTATTTAAACAATGTAACGATTTTCATTAATACAATGAACTATGAAGAACACATGGAGAGCAGATATTGAAAGATTTCATGTATACAATGTAATTGTTCATTGTATTAATGAAAAGTTTCATTAATATAATGCAGAACATTTAATGAAACCGTTTCATTCTCTGAATGAATGATTTTCCTTTCAGTGTATCGTAATCAAAAATGAAAAAATCTAACCGTGAAAATAAAATGCTAATAAAAAATGCACTTTGATAACAAAATTATTTAAATATGAAATTTGTTTAATTGAAATCTGCAGCCATATTCTGTAATACGCTAAATCTAAGTCTCTTGATTTAGCGATTTTTGGCTGCGATTGCAATTCTGTAACCTGCAATGTAATTTGGCAATGCCATAAAAACTGAATTCGCCGTAATTTTAGCATTTAGTGCCATCTGACGTCAAATAAGTAATTGTTGGTCTCGAAAACGCAAAAATTTTAGCAACGAAAATTTTAAGGTGGTAAAAAGTAACTAAAATACGTTTTAATTTAATGTTTATTGTTATACTTTTTAATTTAATGTTTATTGTAAAAAGTTAATTTTAACAGCATAATGAAAGAAATGACTAAAAGGGTGACAAAAGAGCAAAAATATGTGCTCATTCAGTATCTGGAGGGGCATAAATAATTTGATTCTCTGAGCAACTGAATTGTAAATAAAATGACTGAATAGAAAAATAAGGGTACGTTTATGGTTTAGAGCATTGTTTAATTAAAAAAAATATATATCCGATATCGAGCATATATAATATTACTAATATTACTGCAAATTAAATACACTAAAGGCTCCGTTTAGCCGACTGTAATGTAAAGAAACAGCTGATCGATATTGTAATGGGAAAAGTAATGAATATGGTTATAGAGATGTAATGTAACGTAAACTACTTTTCATATAAAAATATCGATCAAATATTTCCTACGTTGCAGTTACTTTACATTACAGTCGGCTAACTGAACCTTAAATTTTCCAATTTTAAATTTGTTTGGGTACATAAAGTAAACCAACGTAATTAAACAAAGTGATGCAATGTTCGGAAAATTTTCTATAATTTCCGCATTTGGTGGTGTCATAAAAAAATATACGTGTAAATTATCCACTTAAGCGTTACTCAAAAACATATTTGGCAAAAACTATATAAATTTAGAGCAGAACTTTTAAAATAACTTTTTAAAATTAAGATTTTAGAAAATATTTTACAAACTCATTGAAGAAAAGTGTTAAGAATTTTTAATCAAAACAAACTATAAAGTAAGGTAACCCTATATTGAATTTATCAAAAAGGGACACATTATGTTTGTCTCTTTCTCGAGGCCGTTCATCAAAGTAGAAAGAAAAAAATAGTATGGACATAGCAAATTAGCTGCGGCAAAAATAGTAAATTTTAGATAAGCAATTAGACTTACAGAATACAAATTTAAGGCCGGGGCACAGTGAATCCGTTACACGTTAAACTTCGCTTTTTCAACTGACATTAACGCAGCGACGGAGAAGGTCGGCACAATGAGTACTTTATTGACGGAAGCATTTGTAAGTTGATTCTCAATTTTATTTATCAAATTCATCTTTTTCATTTATTTCGTTTATTTCTTTTGTTTAATTTTTTTTCTCCCACAAAACACAAGCACATGCCAAAAAATATACCAAAAAACCCAACCAATATCTGTCATCTACTTTTGTACTTTGCGTTGACGGAGACACGTACTGAATGTAACAGATCTCATAAGAAACCATGTATTTCAACTCAGCTGTCAGTTGAAAAAGGCAAAGTTTAACGTATGACGGATTCATTGTGCCCGGCCTTTAGCGTCATCGCTAAAATTTTTGCCCTATATTTTTCAGCATTTGAGCGATCGAGATTAAGCTTTAGCTAAGCGAGTTACAGAATACGGCTGCTGATTTCACTTAAATTAAAGTATAAAATACGAAAAAAAAACTATTCAAAAGCGTTAACACTCGTGTCATTTTTATAAAACACTTCAGTTGTTTAATAGAACTTGCATCTTATCAGTTGAATTGATTTAATTATTTTAACGTACTGTTCGGTGATAAGGTGGATTTCTTTTTTACAGCTTTTACGTGAGTACATATGACATTGGTTAAAGTATGTCGCTTGTGGCAATAGTATTTCTCAAGTGCTTTGCAGAAGTGTTTTGGTTTAATTTACTTCTGTGGAATATTTGTCCCGGATATTTATAATTTACAACATTTATAAGAAGATAATGAATTAAAATTTGTTGAAGTACTGTATATTTCCCAGCAGTGTTGCCAGGCAGTGTACTATGTGCCCAAAAGCCTAATAATCGTCTGAGTTGTTCAACTAGTACAAAGATCTAATCTTAGTATAAAAATTAAAGCAACGTTTGTTTCTATAAATGTATGCAGCACAGGCGCAGTTCTTTATTTTACCAAAGTAATAAGCGGAATGAATTATTGATCAGAAGACAATGTCATACAAGGTTTAACCCTTTATCATCACTCAGTGTTACAGATATGTTACAAACCATTAAATCTCTATAAAAACTATTAGTTAAATGTAATTTTCAATTTTATTTCAACTAAATAACAATAAATGCTAATACAAATTAACTATTGAGGAGTTTATGCGCATTTCAGTATTGCTAATACATATCATGAGAGAACCTTTACCCAAAAAACTTCTTAGAACAACTATAGTTATTATGTTATAAACTTTCATTTAAACAAATGGGAAGCTCAACAAATAACAAAGTTGAAACAAGAACTCAATAATCAACATGTTTTTTATTTTTAGGGTTCCGTACACCAAAGGTGACAAAAGGAACCCTATTGTTTTCGCTACGCTGTCCGTCTGTCCGTCACACGGTATTTTCTCAGGAACCGTAAGAGCTACGGACCTGAAATTTGGACAGAGTATGTAGAACCTTGGCCACTACAACAACAAATACATGAGAATTAAAAATTAAAGGGTGCTCCAAAACGAGCGACGAAAAATGTTAAAATCTCATGTAATATACATACAATTGTATGACCATGTTTATATTGACACTTGTTAAAATCCCATATAATATACATACAATTGTATGTACATATGTATGTATATTGACACTTGAAATTTGTAAAATTAGTGTATTTTTATATAGACTACAACAATTAACATTAAAATATTAAAAAATGTGAGAAATTTTTAGATATTTTAATTGAACTGTAGTGAATTTTAATCAGAAATAATTCATAGTTAGGCTCAAGTTCAGTAATTTCAATTCTTATTGAATGAAATATTTTTATTAATTAATGTGAGTTTCTAAAGAAGAGAAGAAAAATTAAACTTAGACTTTAAGCTGGGAGAAATACCGATACTTTTCTGTGCAGCCACGCACTTCATCAGCACCCTAGTCTATCTACTACAGTTCAATTAAAATATCTAAAAATTTCTCACTTAATACATCATGGGCACGTGACAAAAATATGTTCACTTGGCAATCACTGTTCACTTGGTTATCACAGTTTCAGAATGCTGGAATAACTAAAAATAAAACTGTAGAATGCAACAACAAGTAACATAGACCACTACAATAATACTTACATGCATGTACCGATGGTACATCGAATAAGTAAAAATAATTAATGTGATGATCGTAAAAAGATAAGTAAGAATAGTTAAACATACTGAGGTAGAGTAAAATAATTTCGT
This sequence comes from Tachina fera, assembly GCA_905220375.1. Taxonomy (NCBI): domain Eukaryota; kingdom Metazoa; phylum Arthropoda; class Insecta; order Diptera; family Tachinidae; genus Tachina; species Tachina fera. The sequence continues at coordinate 69,235,546 of LR999964.1, forward strand.
GCTAACCTAAATAGAAAAATGAAAAATTGGAAAAAACAGAAAATTAATAGTGATACTTATAAATGTGTTTACCAAAGGTAAATCAATTGTATACACAACAATCGTTTCTCATATTCCGTTCATTGTACATTTAAGTTAAATAGCTGATGTTAATAAGAATCTCTACCCAAGTAGATAGACTAGGGTGCTGATGAAGTGCGTGGCTGCACAGAAAAGTATCGGTATTTCCCCCAGCTTAAAGTCTAAGTTTAATTTTTCTTCTCTTCTTTAGAAACTCACATTAATTAATAAAAATATTTCATTCAATAAGAATTGAAATTACTGAACTTGAGCCTAACTATGAATTATTTCTGATTAAAATATTAAAAAATTTAAATTAAAGGGTGGTCCATCAGTTAATGCAATTTTGACTATGTAATTTTGACAACTTGCTATATCTTGGAAATTTTCAAAAGCGGTAAAACTAAAAAATCCGAAAATTATAGAATGGCCATACCGAAAAAAATCGACAAAACCTGAAAAAAATCGCCAATAATTAAAAAAAGTCGCCAAATCGAAAAAAATCGAAAAAATTAAAAAAAATTCTAGCACTAAAATAAATCGCCAAATTCGAAAAATCGTCTAAATGAAAAAAAATCGCCAAAATGAGAAAAACGCCAAAAACCGAAAAAAAATCGCCAAAACGCGAAAAATGCGCCAAAACCAAAATAATTGTTTATGTGAAAAAAAAATCGCCAAAAAGAAAAAAATCGCCAAAATTGAAAATAAACGCCAAAAACCGAAAAAATCCTCAAAACGAGAAAAAAAGGTGCCAAAACTAAAAAAATGCCAAAACCAAAAACAAAATCACCTATATGAAAAAAAACGCCAAAATTAAAAAAAATCGCCAAAATAAAAAAATCGCCAAAATATAAAAAAACGCCAAAGTAATAAAAATCGCCAAAATTAAAAAAATCTTCAAAAACCCAAAAAAAATTGCCAAAACGTGAAAAAAGTGCCAAAACTCAGAAAGTGCCAATAAATTCAAAAAACCCCTAACTAAAAAACGCTTAAAACCGAAAAAACCCAAAAACGAAAAAAATGTCAAAACTATAGTTTATATTGGCTAAAGTTCGTATTGAATTACACATCTTGTGTCCGTACGGGACCCTTCGTGCGCGGGTCAAAGTCGCACTTCACTGAATTTATTTTACTTTACTACATTGGCTGAGTTTTTTCGGCTCACATTGTAGTTGTAAAAGTATGTAAAAAAAATGTAAATAACAACAACAGCAATAGTTAGGTTGTTTTAAAGTAAAACTGTTTCAGTTTTAATTCAAATTTTTTGAGTTGTAAACCCTAACAGGAGCATTTGCTAAAGGTGTGACAGCCTTCGCAAATACCATGTTGTTCCATTCTGTTAGTGCTTCTCAGAACAGCTACAATGAACTTTGGCTCTTGTTCTTGTTCCTTAAAAATTGGCACATGCAACTTGACATACATATAAGTCAAAGTACTATTTCAGCAAAATAATGAAAATTTAAGTTGAACAACTTGAGTTATTGTAGGTTTCCATTACACAATCCACTGTTATAATAAAAATATATTACAATATTTTGGAAACTACATCCCAGTAAAAAATTTTAATGTTTTTTGACGCAATATGGCAATAAAGCGCATCATACTTCGCTTTAAAATACGAGCTTGTTAAAAAGCAGTGAACGTATATGAAGCAAACTACAGGAAAAAATCGATTTACTAGTGATAAAAAATGTAGTGGGCCAAACCGAGAACTCGCCATACAAATATCAGCAGCGATATCCGCATTTTTGTCAGCGCTACTTTTATTTTATAATAGTAAAGATCTGCTTTTTTGAAGCAAAATGTTTGCTGGCTATATGTTCATATACACAAAAACCTACAAAGCAAAGTGATCAAAGTTTTTTGTATAGACTTTCAAATTTTTTATGACAAAGGCCTGTCTTGTCACAACGCTATAAAAGTTAAGTGGTAAATTTTTTTTCTAAGTTTCTATCACTAATGTGGTTTCTTAGTACACTCTCTATATCGAAATAAATTTTTCCCATTATCCTTTTTTTGGTTTATTCCTGAAGTGCCCATAAAAAAAGCAGTATACTTAACGCTTTTAATTTAAATTATCTTATTTAAAAAGAATACAATAAAACAATACACAAAGTTTTATAAAAAAAAAATCGCAATATAATTCATATTCTTGTCCAGCGTTTTCTTTAGTATTTAGAAATAACTTTCTTAGCCATAGCCCTAATGCCAATCCACGTTTCGGCAACAAATGGTTTAATTTGGGCAGGCTTAGGATCGAAGCCAGAACCACCGGCAGGCAATTCCATAGTAATGGAAATAGGAATTTTGGCCACAGCAAATGCATAATCATCACTACCACCAGCAGCAGCATATAAAACATTGGTGGAAGAACCAACCTTATATTGAGTACCAGTGGCGGCCCTTATGGCAGCTGCGCCAGCTTGGGCAACTTCATCCAAATCCTTCCAAGTAGTGGGTAGAGCACTATAGTAAAAATCAATTATTTAGTTAAAATATGAAATCATATCAGAGTAAAAATTACGGCATTCGATAGTTGTCGAAATTTATAAATATTTCAACATAAATCCCCATTTAAATATTTTGCAATTTCTTTCGAAATCGAGTGCCGTAATATGCCTCCGGAGCTCAAACTTACGACGTATAACCCCAGGGGTAGAGCAAATAGTTGCCATAAGAATGCAGGGTCAAGTACATTTGAGCGCGTCCGGTCAATGAGAGCATTAAATTACGAATAGCTTGAGTTTCGGGCTCTGAAAAGGCCGTTGGACCCTTGAAAGTATCAGCGCAGGAATAGCTAGAAGCACCCACTTCACCCCAGTGAAAACCAAAGTTGCGATTACCGTCCGTGCCATAACAATTAGAACCAGAGGGCTGACGAGTCTTACGCCACATGCGTGTCTTAGTGTGAGTGTATTCATAACCATCAGGATTAACCACAGGTACAATGACCCAATCGTAGTCTTTTAATAAATCACTGTTAGCGTAGTAGTTTTCCACTAATTGATGGATGACATAAAGGGCTTCAGCAGGAGCAATCCATTCACGTGCATGAATACCAGCATCTAGCAGAATTACTTTTTTGTTCCTTTTGCCATCGCCATTGCTAATTGTGATAGCTTTTAGGTCGCGTCCTTCGTAGGATCTACCAATTGATTTCACTATAACACGGTTGGGATATGATTGCGCTAAGCTATTCAGATACTCATTGATCTCATCGAAACGTTGGTAGCTGTCAAAATTAATAAGTGAATTAATACTTAAACGACTACGAAAAAGGTGATTTCGTGCGCGCTCTAATTCAGCAGTTTGGCCCACATTTTGATCCACAACTGTAAACTCAATGTTGAAATTTCTCAAAATGTTTTCGAACTCATGCTGATCTTTCGGTTGTACCATAACACGGGCTGCCTCATCAAAAGCTTTGGGCAAAACAAAGAAGTCATAGTCGGTATTCTCAGATAAACGATTAAGCATGTCCTTTTCAAAGATGTTCTTGGACTTAACATCATAGATCTTGTAACTGTCAGAAAATAGAAATTAGATTGTGTATAAAACTTCCAAGTGGGAGCACTTCACCATCGTAGCCATCAGCTAAGACAGAAGCAATGCTACAGAACAGCACGCTTAATAAAATTTTCCAAAACATTTTTATTTAAATTTTCCCTTTGACGGGCACCGGTCGTTTTATTAAAATTTCAAGCAAATCAGCCTTTTTATACAAAATTTTCTAGTTCTCTTATCTACTACATATCGCTTATTTATTTCAACAGTGTGACAACTAAAAAAATAACAGTTTTACAGAAAACGCTTTTTAAGTTTTCAGTTTGCATACAACTCAATGAAGACATGAAAAAATATTATTCTCTCACAAGATAAAATATGAAATATTTTAATATTTTATAAAAATATGAAATGCCGCGTTATTCTGTATTATCAACGAAAAAAAATAGTTTTTTGAGTTATGACACTATTAAAGTAAATGAGAGATATGTTCATTTGTTTCCTTTTGTATACAAATCACCGACTTGTTGTGTTATCTCTCTCTCTCTCTCTATCTGTGTGGCGCATTTATCAAAACATGAATTGCCCAATTTATCTGTATAGTCAAGTTATCTCCAGTGGACAACAATCTTAGTACGAGTATTAGTAAATTTATGATATTTGATAAAAATTCTGAATTCCCTGATATTAAAAAAAAATTAAAATAAATAACAAAAAATATTAAACTTAATTTATTATTTTATTGGGATAGTAGAAGTTTGGGTTTTCCGAATTAGAAAATTAATCACATTTTTTTACCGACTTTTCAAAGAGTCAATCAATGTTTAAATTGACTCACTCATTTAGTGATGGGAAATGTGGCACAATTGTTCCAATTTCGGCACTATTAGATGCAGACTGGCACCTTGGCACTCTCGCTTCTCTTCTGGCACTTTTTGATCGTAATGTGGAAACTTTTCTTATTGCGATAATGAGTAATGCTCTTGTATTTTTATGTTTTCAAATATAGAAAACCAGAGATCAGCAGTGAATCGTGTTTTTGCTATTCATACTGACTCATGAAATTTTAAATATAAATGCGTAGACATCGTTTGAACTCAACTATTCTGATGTACGCATACTCTCAATGACATTAATTTATAAATAAGTTAAAATTAATATGAATGCGACGTAGGAATTCATATTCATACCACACTCACAATTACAAAGTACCTCAGTTTGTTTTCTAATTTCAGGAAAGTACTTATGCTACTCGCATTGATTTAACTCATTTAGCTCATGTATGTGTGTTTACTTAAAAGTTTAGTCATTTAACAGTTTACAAGTAGTATATAGTAGTAGCAAATAGGGTTGTTTTTGAATTCCAGCAAAAAAAAAAACAAAAACAAGCAACAGAGAAACAAACACACAACCTCATAATGAGAACTGTAATGTTCGTATACGAAGTTCGCATTGTGAATCATACTTATTTATTTTGCATCGTCCGTAGGCATTGAGTTAAGGAGAGTCGAAATCAACAATGTCATAAAGGTTGCTTATTATGAGTTCGATGCTAACTTCAAACTTTCGAATGAATATGTTTCATAAACAACCTTGCAATAAATATGAGTGCGCATGCGTACAAGAAATTATAAGATATATTTAACTCTATTCACTTTTTCACTACTCATTTCTGTTCTCTGTTGAAAACTTAGTACAATTTGGGGTTGACAATTGTTCGACTATGATGTAGAAAAGCAATTGTGTTCAATGAATGATTGCCTAGATACTCGTTGTAATTTTGTTGTTTGTTATTTTTTTATATGAAAATTATATTTATGTACGTCGAAACGCAATCTGAAGATGTAACAGTACACTTAATTTTAAAGAGATTCTTTTTAATTTGCCATGTGTGTCGACATTCTTTAAACAACAAATACATACATGGATGATGATCATGTTGCTAATATACATACACCTAAATTCGTACCATCTTCACACGGTAGAAATTTATTGACCGCTGAAGTTCAACTATTAATAATAATATGACATGAACACAAAAAAGCGTCACCACTAATTACTAATAAAAAACTGTTTGACTCAGACACAACTGCATTTGTAGCCAATGGAATTTTATTTTAAATTTTAATTTATTTTATTTTATTTTAATTCTTTTGTAACTAACGACTACAGCTTTTGTAAGCACCAATTTTTCATGAGCGATATATGAATTTTTATAATGAAATGGTTATTGCAACAGAAAATTTTTGATTGATACAACCAATATAATTGGTATTTCTAAGGCATGGCTCATATACAGATGTGCAATAGCTTTCCATGAGCACCTGCCTTTACGACCTTATCTCACGGGTGCCAAAGCAACGGGTGTATGTAAGACGGCACACCAACGCCCCAGATTACCTTTATATTATATGACACTCTTACAGTTACAAATTTATATAATGCATAGCATATTACAGTGATAAGTATTGTGCCAAACAAGAACTTGGTCAAAATTTTTATCTCACTACTTTTCATGGCCGAAATTTTGGAAAAGAACGTGACCTTTTTTCACATTTATGTTTTTGTGAGGATCTGACTACTTTTTAAAAGGTTTTCTAAATAAAGCTTATTAAACTTTAAATTTCTAATGTGTTATAGTTCTATTCATAATGACTGCGTCAGTTTAACAGACATAAATACAATAATGGGTTAGAGTGTGATATGTGTACCATTGTGTCATTATAAGGACCGACTGATGTACTTAATTTTTTAAGAATCAAGTCTGCTTCTATGTAGTACTTTTGAAAATGTAAAATTAAAGGCTAGAATAAGTGAAATGTGCACGTAAAGATTCCATAGAGTAGCTTGTATTTTAAATATTTTCTAGTTGGTAACTTACCTAAGTCAATTTTTTTTTTTCAAAATTTCAGTTCTCTGACGTACAACATTGATCTAAGTTTTTATAAACATGGCCCCTAACGTAACAACCAGTGCTTTCAGATTTTTTCTGTACGCAACTCACTCCCTAACTTAAGGGGTATCGAATTTAAGCTCTGTAGTTCAAATTCTAGCTTTCAATATTATGGCCCCCACTCTCCGTAACTTTTTTAAACTCAAGATTTTGCTATGAGCAGCGCTCAGTTATCATCGTCCTCTTTTAAAGATGATTGTTTTAAGTTTCAGTTGAAAGCTGCAGTACAATATTAGGGTGGCCCCTGCCACTCTTGGCTTAAATATTTGGCATTTTAGATTTTTCTAGTTGGTTTCTCATCTTGACCTACTGGCGTATCAAACTTCAGCTCTCTAGCGCAACTTTAATTATTTTATTTTTATGGCGTATTCCTGCCCACTTTTTTTAAAGAAAAAATTTTTTTTGTCAGTGCAAATCATACGTGTTAAGTTTTGATGGAAACGGACAATAATATCTAAGTAGAATAAATCTGCTGATCCGAAGTACATGAATGAAGAGACTTATATTTTATTGTCATGTTAACGCCCACTTTTTAAAGGAACATTTATAGCCTCTCATTATTAAAACATGTATGCCAAATTTCAATAAAACTGCTTACGTCAACGATTTAAGTCTTATGTTTTAGTTCTAAAATAATGGGCGTAGCCCCGCCCCTATGGCTATATTTTCCTGTCTTTAAGATTTTCTAGTTAGTTTCTAGCTAAGACCTACTTGTCTATCAAATTTCACCTCATTAGCGAACATTTAAATTTTTTATTCTTATTTCCGTGATCAAGCCCAATTTTCTAAACTCAAGATTTTCTTTGGCGAGTGTTTATCTCTCCTGTTGAGTTTCGCTGGGAATTTCAACTCCCATTTTGTTTAAATAACATCTATAACTTTGTATTATTGCAACATGTGACCCAAATTCCAATAAAATCGCTTTTTTAATTCTGAACTTTTTGGAGGGCGGGGCTACGTCCTTGGCTATAATTTTCCGGTTTTCAGGTTTTTTTAGCCAGTTCCTAATCTTGAGCTACTTCCTTATCAAATTTCAGCTAACTAGTGCAAATTTTAATTATATTTTCTAATGGGCGTGATACCGCTCAGTTTTTCAATCTCAAGATTTTCTTTGGCCAGTAGTTATCTTTTTTGTCGAGTTTCGTTGGAAACGGTTAGTAATAAATTTATAAATATGTAATATATTCAAATGTATATGAAATAGTAGCCTTAAATTGAATGGGCGTATTAACGCCCACTTTTTTCAACGTAAATTTATAGCCTTGCATTATTGCAACATGTATGCCAAATTTAAATAAAATCGCTTCAGTTAAAGGCCTTAGATTTGTATTTTAAATTCTTAGCCTTATGGGCGCAGCCCCACCCACCTTGGTAAATTTTTTGAGTTTTCAGATGTTTTTAGTAATTTTGTAATCTATAACTACTCGCTTATCAAATTTCAGCTCAATAGCGCAAATTTAAATTTTTCATTATTATGGGCGTGTTTCCGCCCACTTTTTTTAATCCAAAATTTTCTTTGGCTAGTTTTTATTTTTCCTGTTTAGTTTCGTTGGAAACGGATAATAGTAGTTAAATAAATAGTACATTTAAATGTACTGGCCGGAAGTACATGAAGGTTTAAATTGTACGGGCGTGTTAATGCCCCTTTTTTATAAAAATTTATAGTCTTGTATTATTGTAACATGTGTGCCAAATTTCAATAAAATTGCTTTAGTTAAACCCTTAAGATATGTGTTTTTAATTTTGAGCTTTATGGGCGTAGCCCCGGACCTTTGGTAAAAATTTTCGGGTTTTCAGATCTTTCTAGGAGATAAAAAAGTTTTTCATGTGAAACAGCTGTCAATTACGTAATAAATAGGTGGAAAAAAATAGATAAAAATAATAAAGTAATGGCAATCTTCCTAGATTTTAAAAGGGCTTTCGAAACAATTGACCGAGATATATTGATACAAAAACTATACATGTATGGAGTGAAAGACATAGAACTAAGATGGTTTAAAAGTTATTTAACGGAAAGAAGACAAAAAACTAAAGTGAATAATAAAATATCATGTATATTAAACAATGAATTTGGTGTGCCTCAAGGTTCTATTCTGGGCGCATTATTATTTATAATATATATATAAACGATATGCCAAACATATTGAACAAATGTGAAATAGTATTATACGCGGATGATACGTTAATTTTTACCGAGGCAAAAAATGAAACAATATGTCGAGAAAACATAATGTACGATTTAATGAAAATAAATGGGTGGCTTAAAATGAATAAATTAAAATTGAATGAAAATAAAACAAAATTAATGGAAATCAACATGAATAGTGATTTGGTAATTACAATCAATGATACAGTGATAGAAAAAGTAAATCAAATAAAATATCTGGGTTTTATAATATACAAGGATTTAAAATTTAAAGAATATATTAACTACATATGCAAAAAGATTGTTAAAAAATAGGATTTTTTAAACGCTTAAGAAATAAAGTCTCAATAATGACTGCAATTAACATACATATATAACATAATAATAAAACCACATTTCGAATTCGGTTCCACTATTTTATATACATGCTGCATAAATACACAAATAGAAAGACTACAAAAATTACAGAATAAAGCAATGAGATCAATTTTAAAATACAATAGATATACGCCAACACAATTTATGCTCAACACACTGAAATGGTTAAATATAAAACAACGGTTAGGCCCCTTTCACATTAGGCAACTTTACTTGCGCAAGTCTTGTGTTTGTGGGTGTGAGAGAAAAGGTCGGTTGAAGGGGAAAGAATTGCCGAGATTTGAGTACAGACTTGCTTGAACTTGGCAATTCTGCCACAACTTGGCAATTCTGCCACAAAAAGTCAACAAATTAAGAAAACTCGAGCATAAGAAAATTAAACTTGCTCAACAAATGAACTGAATGTTTACATAGAAGCAAGTTCAAAAGAAAATAAATAAAAATGAAAATTATACTTGCGCAAGTAAAGTTGCCTAATGTGAAAGGGGCCTTACAATTGAACACACTCAAATTTATTAGAAAAAAAAAAATAGGCGAAGCACCACAATACTTGTGTGACCAAATAGAATATGTTGGAGAAGTACAACCCTACTGCCTTAGAAATTCAGAAAACTTTAGACTTCAGAGAGTTTCAACAACAGCAATGCAGCGATCATTATTTTACAAAGCATTGAACCTGTATAATATGCTACCAAACGAAGCAAAAAATGAGGAGAATTTTAATACATTTAATAGAATAATTATAACATTTGTGAGAAATAATTCAACAGAGAGCTTTGTTTAGATTTAAACTTTAATATTATGTAACTAGAATTAAGAGAACCTAAAGTATTTTAAATACTACTACTAAATAAATAAATAAATAAATAAATAAAAATAAAATAAATAAATAACTCACCTAGATCTACTTGTGTACCAAATTTCAGCTCACTAGCACAAAGTTTAATTTTTATGGGCGTAGTCCCGTTAAAAAAGCTTTATTTAGAAAACCTTTCAAAAAGTAGTCAGATCCTCACAAAAAAATAAATGTGAAAAAAGGCCAAATTCCTTTCAAGTTCTCGTATAATCTTAGGTTAACTTTTTATGAAAGTGGGCCTACCTTCCTAATATAACAATCGGTGCTTACACATTTTTCCAGCTCGTAAGTCAACCCTTAAATCAATTTTTTAATTTCGAGTTGAAAGTGCGTGTCCATGCCCCATGATTGAAACTTACAAGATTTTATATTTTTATTGGTGATCTCTGATTTAGATTTGTTTGTGTATCGAATTTAGGATCTCTAGTGTAAATTCTAGTTTTAAATGTTATGGGTGTTACACGCTCAATTAATTTTAATTAATTTAATTAAGCTCAAGATTTTGTTGTGAACAGGGCTTATTTATCTGTGCCTATCATTTGCGTCATGTTTTGGATAATAATAAATACATAAATAGTACATTTAAATGTGCTGACCCGAAGTACATGAAATAGAAGGCTTAAAATTTAAATGAAAATTTATAACCTTATATTATTGCAATATGTATGCCAAATTTCAATAAAACCTCTTGAGTTAAACGCCTTACAAGATTTGTTTTTTAATTCTGAGTTTTATGGGCATAGCCCCGCCCCCTTGGTTACTATTTTCGGGGTTTCAGATTTTTCTAGGTGATTACTCACCTAGTTCTACTTCTGTACCAAATTTCAGTTTACTAGCGCAAAGTTAAATTTTTATAGCCGTAGCCCCTTCCACTGGATAAAATTTCTGGGTTTTTGCATTGTTCTAGTTAATTTATCTCCTAGGTCTATTCTTGTACCAAATTTCAGCTCTCTAGCAAGTGCTTCATAGTATTGATGAGTGAGTCAGTAGGTCAGTGAGTATGTCTAAAAATATGCAGTTTTTGCACCTCCATATCTCAGGTACGTTTTGTTGGAAAACTTTGGAACTTCTAACATGAAGTAACATGAATTAATTCTAATTATGAATTAAATTTTAGAACTTTACGACGGCGGGGAACAAAGTTATCAGGGGGAAAAACACGATGAATGGCTTCCTGTAAATAAATGGGAGGACTTACACGAGATAGCTACCGCTGGAGCGGACGTCATATATCACGCTACTGGCACCAATTATACTCTGGGTTCTTCCACAGTGGTCCTGTATGCGGCTGCTGCTGTCAGTGATGACGAACGCTCTTATGCGAAAACGATTGTTAAAGTTAAAGCATGCATTAAAACCGGTTTTGCCATACAAAAGTCGTTTGTTGAACCAACTTTAAGTTTACCTATTGTTTTTGCATAAAGGGGTAAACTTTCAATGCTGGCTTTCCCATATCGTATACCATGGAACTACCAGGAGCGGGAACTACTGGTTTTGATCCACCTGCTGAAATGATTGATAAACTGGTTAAAGAAACATGGGTGGGCATTAAAGCCATGGCTCGTAAGCTTATATAAAAGCATCCATTAGTATGATTGGAAGAAAAAACATAAACATTTTGAATATTTCATTTCAATTATTTTCATTATTCCATCAGTTACTACCGCGAAAAGCAAATAATAATTAAAAATGCACTTTGATAAAAAAAATTCATTAAAAATTAAATTTCTTTTATTGAAATCTGATTTACTTTTTTCTCTCTGAGCTGTAAAAATTAAGGCATAAATTAAGAAAAAAAATTTATAAATTATTATTTAAGATCGTCATTTTTAGAAAAATACTTCAGTTGTTTAATAGAACTTGCGTCTTATCAGGTAAATTGATTTAATTATATTAACGTACTGTTCGGTGATAAGATGGATTTATTGTTTACAGCTTTTACGTGAGTGAGTCGCTTCTGGCAGCTTTTCTCAAGTGCTTTGTAGAATTGTTTTGGTTTAATTTACTCCTGCGATTGTATAATTTACAACATTTAAAAGAAGATAATGAATTTAAATTTGTTGAAGTATTTGAATGGTTCCCAGCAGTGTTGCCAAGCAATGCATTATGTGACCAAAAGCTCAAATTACGGCGAGCCGATCACAGATGGAAAATGGCTTTTTTGTATTTGTCAAAAGAATATAATTAAAAATAAGGAAAAGTGCATAAAAATAGTAAATAATACATGGAACTGTGTAAAGTATTTCATATTAAATGTTGATTTTTAAAAACGTTGTTATAAAAAATTTTCAAATAAGTATATCCAAAATATGTACATATGTATATCAGAAACAGTACAATAGTATCATGATTTCCATCCATGTTTCTGATATAAATAAAATTTACTTGAAAGTTTTTGCTACTAAAACGTTTATTTACTTTTTCGTATTTAGGAGAGTAATAATGTAAATTTTTCGTTGATAGTTTCTGGCAGGAAAGTGAATGAACAGACCTAGTGTAGAAATGCACGGTTTGCACAGGAGCCTTATTATATTTCTTATTGGTTATAATCAAGGTTGGCAACCGAAATAAATAACGGTATCGGTATTGATACCGGTACAACTATTTTTTAAATTTCGGTATCGGTAACGGTATCGGTATTTTTTTTATTTCGGTATTGGTATTACATGTACATTCCGTTAACGAGTTTATAATACCGATATACCTATATTACTGCTAAATTATTAGTTCATATTCATTTATATGTCCACTGTCATAGCAAAAAATTTTTGTTTTTATTAAATTACTTCAAAAATTAAACAAAATAATAAAAATAAATACATACATTGTATAATATACACACGAAGTACATGTATGTAGAATTGTATGCACTTAGTGATGTGCGAATATTTGTATTCGAATTCCCGAATATTCGGCTTTTATTTAAGATATTCGTATTCGTACTCGCCAAATTCAGACGAAACGAATGTTTTAATATTTCAAATCAAGCAATAAACAATATTTTTGATAAAATAAGTACTTTGCTTCACCTCAAGAGACCAATCTTTAAGTTCAGGTATAAAAGTTTCGAAAATTTTTCTCCACCATCTCTGTTTGAATTAGACCTATTTTTTGTTATAAATATCAAATTCCAAATGTTTAAAAAAATTTATTACGCCACTTTAAAACAAGATATGTTTTTAAATATGTACACATTACCAAAAATTTTATCTGCGCTCGGCGAAAAATAAGAAGAATACTGCAAAAATACTGAAAAGTCCCATTTTTAATTTAATTTTACTGGAAATCGCCGGGAACTGAAAAGCAAATTATATTCGTTACTACTTTCTGTGTATTGATTGCATCATTTTCTACCTAAGAGAGACTTTTCAGCCGAAAATATTGATTGGCGAAATTCTTTTATAAATGCGAAATAATTAACCCACCTTTTTCTTCAAAACTGGCGAAAATCTACTTTGTTTTAATTTTAGTTTAAATTGCGAATAAATTTTGAATTAATTGTAATTTTGTTACCAATTTTTTTTAAGTGTTACAAATTTTGTCCCTTATTCATAATGAGCTTAATTTTATAAATCTAACAAGATTTGACTTCTTCATTAGCAGAACAGTGGGCCAAGGTTGGTAAAAAAGCCAAAATCTTAATCTTTTTTCTCTAATATTTTCTAAACTGTAAGCGAAAACACACAAATGTAGAAGAGTTTTTTTAGCTCCTTGGATAGAAAACAATCCACTTGCAAAAAATCTTTTTTATCTGATCAAAAACATGAGCATCGATTTTAATTTTTCATTAACCCAAGGTTGCCCACTTTAGTGCTTTGTGGCTCCGTCGTCTAAATTCCAGACTTGAGCTCTCTGACACCTACTTCAGTGATGTGTGAAATTTCATAACAATTGGCCAGGATTTCAGAAACTGCAGAATTATTAAAATTTTTTTCCACTGCTTATCGGGTACTCTAGGCCTCACTAGGACTAGACTGGCAGCAAAACTCATATTTTAGACAGAGCACATATGTAGTATATCAATTAAAGAACGACCAGTTTAATGTGCATATATTAAAAAAGCACTCTTCAAAACTTAAAATCTTCGCATCAGCTTGTGTATCTGTTACAGCCAATATAACAATTTTCGCGATTTCATATACAACAAATGTGGCTTACAATGGCTTTGCTATTTTCACCATTTTAAAATATTTATATGTCTAGAGATACGTTTTTCGTTCCTAAAGGCATTAAGCAGCTCACGCAGTTTGTTAGTATTTCGCGCTAGTGATGATTATGATATGATTGCACTTTCCGGTTAATTAAAAACAAGAGAGCTTCATAAGAATATGTGAAGGAGAACAAAAACGTGTTCATAAAAGAAAGTTAATTACAATATATTTTTGAAATTTTCTTTTTGGTGGGAATCGGTATACCGGTACATACCGGTATAGACGTAAGCGGTATTCTGGATACCGGTATTTTCTAACCGAAATAGATTTCGGTATCGGTATCGATACCGGTATATAGTTTTAGCTGTATTTGAATCGGTATCGGTATTTTTCCGATACCGTTTGCCAACCTTGGTTATAATATTAGCGGTTTTTAATGTATGGATGTTTGTATGTAAGTATGTCGAAAGCATGTATATGTTATTGTATACATATATACATACATAGATTACATTAGATTACAAGAGAATGCTTTGAAGAAGAAGATACTAGCCCAATTCACAATCCTGTGCAAAGTGGTACATTCTAACAAAAAATTCAAAATCGAGTTCTTGATTGATGATTATGAATGCCATCAAACTTCATGTCTTGACAAAATTTTACACTTCTGTGATCAAAATTGACGCTTTTATTAACAAAAACAAGAGGACTTAACTACAAGTTGGTTTAGTTTTTTGCTTCTCCTGTAAAATTATGTAACGACACGATTCCGCTGCTAGCTGGGGTAAGTCAGATGGGGCCAGGGATCGTGTCTGTCTTTAGTAAAACACAGCTGTTTTCTTAAAACGTTATAAAGTAATATTTATTGTCTTCAAAATTGTTCCAAAGGGGCTTTTAAAGGAGAAGTGCCTGGTGGGAGAGTAACGCTAGTGAATACGCGGCCACGTGGAATCCTGAGCTCGAATTATCTATCCCCGTAACTGCCGAGAGCTATTGCACCGATACTCTTCAAAAGCCTATGGTACGCTGGAGCTCCAGTCAAACAGTCAGCACCAGTCCAGAGTAGACTTTCACAATGGGAGGGTTTCAAACTGAGTAGAGCACTGTTGGAAGTATTCAAAACACTCTTTACAATGCTTCCTCAGGAAAATATAATACCGGTAGACTTCAAAAGCCTGTGGCATTGGTGTGTTCCCGCAATTGTTACCAAACCGCAAATAGGAATAATTTGCGAAATGCAAAACTTCGCAAAGAAATGTCTTACCCACAGCTTGGCTGCACAGCTAATAACTATTCATTTCCAATGTACGGCCTTTTATACCCATCAGCAGCATACACACGTGTACATTCCTATGACAGCATATGTTAGCTGTCAACATACTGTTTACTTCACATAGGAAGTGTTCGTAATGTATTAATACTTCCACAGATGTTTGTCAATTTTAAATTGACACACAGATGGCGTCACTCTATCACCAGCTACCACTTTACAGAGAAAAAATCTAAAACTAACAAAACAAATTAAATTCATATTTATAATTCCGTAAATAATACAAGTGCGCTATATACTAACGTAAACTAATTCAGTATCGCGGGTTGGTAGTTAAAATTAGTTAATGTTAAAACAATTTCTGTTAGTCCGCGATTATTTGTTTTAGGGAGCCAAAATTAAAGTTATTAATTCAGTGGTGAGAAAATCAAAGGCGTGTTAGCCTGTATAATTTTATGAAACAAAAGGTAAAAATAAACAATTTCTTTTATAAATAAAACTTAAAAATGCTGCATATGTTATCGCTTATGTTTGTCAATAACGAAGATTCCTGACTTTATATTTTTATTATATTATATGTTAGTTACGCCTTTTTGCATTTTAGCTAACGATATAACGATGTGTCATGCTCAAAACCGTAGTTTATATTTACTATACATATGCAACACTGAAATGCAAAATAATTAAAACGCAAAAAAGTGAAACCCTTATAAAAAATTTATTAAATTACACAGTGCAACACGAAAAGATATACACATGTATATATTCCAAACAAATGAAATTAAAAATTTTTCGGGACATTTTTCACTTTTGCGGCTACCTAAACGGTGATAAGACTCAATCCTAGGAAGTTTATATGTTCTAAAGAGTTGTTTATTGAGATCTTAGCTAAAATTTTGTTGTTAATTGTTTCTTTGATTTTGAACGGTTTGTTATCTATGACCTGAAAAGGGGAAAAAGGCAAAAAAAATCGAATATTTCAAATTTTTTTGCGATTTTGATCTGAAATTTGAGAAGAAGACTAATTTTTGTTCTTTATGAGAACAGCTACAATTTTGCCTCAGAGATTTAGACCAAATGCCGCACGGTTTTCAAAGATATCAACCTGAAAAAATGCAAAAATGACGGCAAGGCCCCTAATCTTTGGGGGCCCATAACAAAAGATTGCATTACTTGGGCCAAAACTGGGAGACACGGGTCTTATTTGTTTTTGGTCTTTTACTTAAAAAATTACACACAGTGTTATCTTCTGGAAACTGCGGATTTATGTAGAGGTGAGAAAAATCGTAATCTCTCTATTTTCTGAACAATAAATTGTGTATTTTGTATTTTTCAATCTCTACGATTATTGCAAGGCAAATCAAAGAACGTTGTTTACAATTTTTCAAATTGCATAAATTTGCCGAAAACCTAAAAAACGAGAAAAAAGCTCCAAAACTAAAAAAAGCAATAAATTAAAAAAACGCCAAAGCCCGACAAAATAACTAAAACGAAAAAAGCACCAAATTGGAAAAAAATTTAACACTAAAATAAATCGTAAAAATTAAAAAAATTGCTTAAATATTAAAACTAAATCGCCAAAATAAAAAAACCCAAAACATCTAAAAATCCCTAAAACGAGAAAAAAGCACTAAAACTAAAAAAGCACCAAATAAAAAAAAAACCCAAAAACCTAAAAAAATCGCTAAAACGAGAGAAAATTACCAAACTTCAAAAAAGCACCATATTAAAATAATAAACGCCAAAACACGAAAAAATCAAGAAAACAAAAAAATGACAAAAATCGCTTAAATGAAAAGAATCACCAAAATGAAAAAAAACACTAAAAAAATAATCATAAACGCCAAAAACTTAAAAAAATCGGTAAAACAAAAAAAAAACCCAATAAAACTAAAAAAAGCACAGAATTAAAAAAAACGCCAAAACCGGCAAATCTAAAAAAACCATATTAAAACGCTTAAAAAACGAAAAATACCAAAATTATATTTTATATATGCTAAAGTTTATATAGTATTACATATCTAGTGTTCATACTGAACCATTCGTGTGCAAGTCAGAGTCGCACTTTATGAATTTATTTTTAGTAAATGGAGATGGAAATAAAATTTATCGCTTAAGTACAGTCCTAACTATAAAATAAATTAATTAATATGTTCCGTTTCATTTCCTTGAAACCGTTTATTTGTGCTGAACAAATTCGGAAAAATTCTTTAGGAATAAACGTTTACATAATACCGCGATATATACCTTTTCCAATGGGACGTTTAAATTGAGACACTTAATAATTATGTAAAATCAAAGATTATTGAATAAAACAAGTTATTTTACTTGGTATGGAGGTACAATACTAAAATTATTTTATAGGGTTATTAAAAAAAGAAGAGAGAAATTTGAAGTTCGAAGCTGTAGCGAACATTAGATATTTTTGAAATTTTGCGAACAAATATTGAATAATTTTGTTTCGAAATTTCTTCGCTTTAGTGAGCATTCATTTTTATCGAATCTCAGGTCAAGTGGGATATTAAATATTGTTTTCATAGGGTAGTTTTGATATAACGGCGTTATTTGTTTGATTAATTATAAATGCAGCAAACTAGTAACTTATTCATCAAGTACCAAGAATTAAAATTACTCTTAATGTAGCAAACTCGTATCTCAATAAATGCGCTTCATAATTGAACTAAAAAAGATTAGTGTATCATTACTATTAATATACATATATATGTAGATGTAATCAATTCCTTAATAATTGAAAACTTGTATTTTTTAAGAAAGTAAGGCATCGACATTCAATTCAACTTATTGCTAACATCAAAAAAATATTGAATCGAAAAATACCGAGAGGACACTTACTAAAAATTGCACTAGAGCAAAAGCTATGAATTTTTTCAAAAAATAAATATGTACCTGTGCTTATGTATGGATCTGTATACTACATGAACGCACTTTGGTGAAGGGTATATAAGATTCGGCACAGCCGAATATAACACTCTTACTTGTTTTTATTTTGGTGATTTTTTGACATTTTGGTGATATTTTTCATTTGAGCGATTTGCTTCATTTTGGTAATTTATTTAAGTGCTAAATTTTTCCCAATTTGGTGCTTTTTTTATTTTTTTAGGTTTTTGGCAATTTTTTTAATTTTGGTGCTTTTTCTCGTTTAAAGGATTTTTTAGAGTTCTTGGCGTTTATTTTGGTGACCTTTTTTCATTTTGATGGTTTTTTCATTTAAGCAGTTTTTTTCAGTTTGGCGATTTATTTTAGTGCTATATTTTTTATAATTTGGTGCTTTTTTCGTTTTGGTGATTTTTTTTGCGTTTTGACGTTTTTTTTTAGATTTTGTGTTTTTTAGTGTTACTGATTTTTCTAAGATTTAGCGTTTTTTATTAGGTCTTTGACGTTTTTTTTAATTCGGTGTTTTTTTTGTTTTGTTGTTTGTTTGTTTATATTCGATATGAATCTATTTTATTTTTTTATTTATTATCGAATATAAATTATATGCTGGGTTTTGTATGAGTTTCAAAGCCTACTAAGCTTATTTTGTCTTTGTGATTTTCAAAAATATTATTATTTTATGAATTCTCATATAGTTTTTGAAAGTCTGTGTATAAAGTAAGAGGTTTGTGACTGTTCAAAATTTCTGGTTGAAGTCTACTGATGATTTGGTTCAAGCGCTAATGAAATAAATACGTATATAGACCAAGCTGAACCACCAGCAAATAAATTTCAAATTAAAATATAATTATGACAATATGTTGAATTATTTTTTTTTAATTAGAAATACCAATTTTATTCATACTGAAGTATAAAATAAGTTAATTTAATAAAAAAAAGTAATAAAAACTAGTTTTCGGTAGTTATTTTGTATGGAAAAACAGAGTTGGAGTTTTCCAACTCTGAAATTGTCTGCTAGATTTTTCTAATTTTCAATTCCAATTTTTTTTGGAAAATTTCTGACACACCAGTCTAAGAACGAAGTCTCTAGCTGTTCTGGACGCCTCGGAAAACCGATTTCACGTACAGACAGACGGACATCGCTTTTTCGTCTTCCCTATGCATAATAATTTATGTGTTGTTTATTAATATTGTGGAAATTACACACGGAATGGCAAACCTATATTTACCCTCTTACCATTTTTTGGTAAAGGGTATAAAAAACAAAACATCTTTTAAAATACTTCCTTGCAGAAAGTTTAACGATTATTTGCGAGCTTTAATTTTCTGACGTTAGGGTCATACATTATGGTATTAGGAACTGAGATGTCGGGGTATTTGCTTGGGGTCAATGACTATTGAAGCAAAACATTGGCCTCCTTGAGAAAAAAGACTTCCATATTAAGATACGACTGTAAATGCCGAATTTTAAGAATTTAAGAAGAATTTAAGAATTTTTTTTCGAAACTGCCCTGCAACAATACTTAATATTTTGTGGTGTACGGTGTACTCGAGTATTTGTCCCGCATTTTTATACCCCTTACCAAAAAATGGTAAAAGGATATATATAGGTTTGTCATTCCGTGTTTAATTTCCACAATATTAATAAGCGACACATAAAGTATATATATTCTGGATCCTTATGCATAGAGAAGACGAACAAGCGATGTCCGTCTGTCTGTACGTGAAATCGGTTTTCCCAAGCTCCCAGAAGAGCTGGAGACTTCGTTCTTGGACTGGTGTGTCAGAAATTTTCCGAAAAATTTTGCTATTGAAAATCAGCAAATCGAGCAGATGGTTTCAGAGCTGGAAAACTCATACTCAATATTCCCATAGAAAATAACTACCGAAAACTAGTTTTCAATACTTTTTTATTAAATTAACTTATTTTATATTTCGGTATGAACAAAATTGGTATTTATAATTAAAAAAAAATTTAAAAATTTTACAAAATAAATAAACGTTTCCAGGGTTGGAAAACTTTAACTTTTTTCCTAATAATTAAACATTTTCATATTTTAGGAAGAAGGCTATTTTCCAGGAACGGTAAAAGCTACGGGTCTGAAATTTGGACAGTGTATGTAGAACTTTGGTCGCTACAACAACAAATATATAAAAGGTAAAAATTAAAGGGTGTTCCAAAATGAGTAACGAAAACTTTTAAAATCCCATGTAATATACATACTATTGTATGTATGTGTGTACATATGTATATTGACACTTGAAATTTGTAAAATTAGTGTATTTTTATATATGCTATAACAATAAACACTAAAATTAAAAAAATTTAAATTAAAGGGTGGCCCATCAGTTAATGAAATTTTGACTATGTAATTTTGACAAAACGGTATATCTTGGAAACCGTAAGAGATAAACTCTTGAAATTTTCAAAAACGGTCAAACTAAAAAATCCGAAAATTATAAAATCGCCAAAAATTTTAAAAAATCGCCAAAACGAAAAAAATCGCCAAAATGAGAAAAAACGCTTAAATTAAAAAAAAAACGCCAAAAACCGAAAAAAATCGCCAAAACGAGAAAAACGTCTCAAAACTAAAAATAAATTTCCACAATGACAAAAAAAACGCTAAAAACCGCAAAAATCGCCAAAACAAAAAAATGCCTATATGAGAAAAAATCGCTTATATGAAAAAAAATCGGCAAAATCAAAAAAATCACTAAAACTAAAAAATATCGCCAAAATTAAAAAATCGTCAAAAAACCGAAAAAAATCGCCAAAACGAGAAAAAAGTGTCAAAACAAAAAAAAAATTCCCACAATGACAAAAGTTCACAAAAATCGCCGAAACAAAACACAAGATATATGAACAAAAATCGCCAAAAATTAAAAAAAAGTCGACTAAATGAAAAAAAATCGCCAAAATCAAAAAAAATCGCCAAACACTGAAAAAAATCGCCAAAACAAAAAAATTGCCTATATGAAAAAAATCGCCAAATTAAAAAAACGCCAAAAACCGAAAAAAGTCGCCAAAACGAGAAAAAAAGTGTCAAAACTAAAAATATTGCCAAAAAGAAATAAAAACGCCAAAAACCGAAAAAATCGCCAAATTAAAATAAATGCCTATATGAAAAAAAATCGCCTAAATGAAAAAAATTGTCAAAATTAAACAAATTGCCAGAAGGAAAAAAGTCGCCAAAATTAAAAAAAATACGCCAAAAACCCAAAAAAATCGCCAAAACGAGAAAAAAAGTGTCAAAACTAAAAAAATTGCCACAAAAAAATAAAAAAAATTAAATATATAAAAAATAAAAAAATCGTCTAAATGAAAAAATCGTCAAAATCAAAAAAATCGCCAGAACGAAAAAAACGCCAAAACCAAAAAAATGCCTATATGAAAAAAATCGCAAAAAAGCATCAAATTAAACATAATGCCTAAAACCTAAAAATTGCACAAAAAGTATGAATTTTTTCACAAAATTAATATGTACCTACATATCTCTGTGCTTATGTATGTATCTCTATACTACATAAACGCACGTTGGTAAAGGGTATATAAGATTCGGCACAGCCGAATTTAGCACTCTTACTTGTTTTTAACGCATTTATTTATTTATTGTATCTTGAAATATGAACTAACAATAAGTATTCAAATCTTAAATCTAAAATATAAGTATTAGGCCCGACCACTGTTGGACATAAACTTAGTGATATTTATAAATAGTACATAAGTAGAGATCATAAAAAATAAAGAAAAAAATATTTTCAAGCAATGCCAATCCTTTTTAGGCGGATGTGACCAGTAAAATTCAAGATTTTACGAGCAAATGGATTAGGATGTGACTCGAGTTTTGACAAATATTTGCCTGTGTGGTTTGCAAATTTCTTCAATCACTAGTGGCATATTCAAATCACGATGTATATTTGAGTTTTTGATGTACCATGGAGTCGATGTTATTAAACGTAAGATTTTGTTTTGTCTCCGTTGGATTCTCTCGACATTAGAAGCTAAAGCAGTGCCCCATAACTTAATTCCGTAGCACCATATTGGCTTCAAGACCGACTTGTATAGTAAAAGTTTGCAGTCTAGGCTAAGTGTTGAATTTCTACCAATCAGCCCATATATCTGAGTTAGTTTAAGTTTAATTTGTGTTAGCTTTGAGTCAATATGGTGTTTCCATGTAAATCGTCGATCAAGGTGTATACCAAGGTATTTTACATGAGAATGTTGAGGAACAACTTGATTGTTGATTCGAATTGGGGAACAAGTATCTCTTAGCAGGGTAAATGTTACCTGTACACACTTTTGCTCATTTAACTTAATTCTCCATAATTTTAACCATAGTTTCAGTTGTGTAATATGTTCCTGTAGATATCGGGAAGCCTAGTGAGGGTTATCGTGCATACTTTGAAAGGCTGTATCATCGGCAAACGTAGATGTATGGATATTACTACTTAAAGGCACGGATGTGGCACACCGGATGATATAGATTCGGCCACAGTCATGAATTCTCCTTCCACAAACGTGACTTCCGGCTAGTAATGTAACTTTCGAATAAGTTCAGAAAACTTATTGCTAGATATGATTTCAATTTTAAAATTAGGGCTTCATGCCACACTTTGTCAAATGCCTGCGAAACGTCAATAAACAGTGCAGAGCAGTACTTCTTTTCTTCAAATGTTCTTCTTATAAACTGAACCAATCTATGCGTTTTTTCAATGGTGCTATACTGACTTCTAAAACCAAATTGATGGTCTGGGATGCACCCACTACCAATTAGAATTGGGCACAATTTTGACATGAGCAGTTTTTCGAAAAGTTTTGACATTGCTGATAGCAGACTTATTGGCCTGTATGATTCTGCCTTGGTAAGATCTTTTCCCAGACTTGGAATCATTTTAACTTTGGCAAGCTTCCAGTTATGGGGATAATACTCTAGTCGTAAAATGGCATTAAAAATGAATAACATGATTCTAATTGCAATACGAGGCAATTTTATTAGCATCTGGTGACTAATCTCATCAATACCAGGTGCTTTCTTCGGGTTGAGTTCAGCAATTCGATTTTGTACATCACACATTTTAAATTTTATGGGTCGAGGGGGTAGCGCAACTACACTCGGGAAATCAACAACACCAGTACATGTCTTTGGGGTCAATACGGATCTTAAATGCTTTGCAAACAAGTTACCTTTTTCAATATCAATCCTGGCCCAAACTCCGGTAGAAGTGCGCAGAGGTGGTTTAAACTCAACGGGTGTTTTAATTCTTTTCGCAGCGTGCCACAAAGAGTAATTAGATGCTGGTGTGACATCGAGATTTTCCAGATAGTTTTTAAGAGATGCAGTTTTTTCATATGCAAGCAGCTCTTGGAGTCTTTTAGTGCACTCTTTAAATCTAATTCTATTTTGGGGTGATCTGTACTGTTTCCATTCTCTTCTCGCTCTTCTTTTTTCACATACGAGATGTTCAATATCTGTAGAATAAATTCTATTAAACCCAGTCTGCGGATAGGGGGGAATTGGCATGTTCAGCAGCCTGCTTAATATTTTCGTTAAGATTAGCAATATTAGATTCAACATCATCATGAGTTCTCAGCTTAATGTTTTCAGTGCAATGACTAATAAGATATTTTTTGAATCGCAGCCAATTAACACGACTGACCATTTTTATATATGGGTGACGTAAAGAGTGATCGGAGGATAGATATACGGAAGCTTCAACGTGAATTGATTCCCTAAAAATATTTTTCATGACGCCAAAATCTATAAAATCCGGAATTTTATTTATGCCAAGCTCATTTTTGAAATTGTGTTGAACAACGCTCGTCCTCTAGGTGTGAGAAGATGCGAACACCAGAAAGTATGTTTTGCATTATAGTCGCCAGCAGCTACAAAACAAGGGCCAAGAGATTTGTAGAAATCCTCATATTGATCCTCAGTAATTCCGAATCTAGGAGGGGGAGTAAATTGATGATATGACAAAGTTTGTGCAAAAATTTTCGACACAAACATTCGTTGCTCGTAGATGATCTTCACAAATGTTGTCAAGAATATAATGCTTGAGTTTTGATCTTATTAAAATTGCTGATTCCCCGCAAACCCTTCCTCTTGGGTCTTTTGAATCATATAAAATGTAGCCATTAATTTTGAATAGACTTCTTGAAGTCAAATGAGTCTCAGAAACCAACAGTATATAAATATTTTTTTCCGTGAGGAAGTGCTCAAGTCATTTTTATGTTGGCAAATTCCGTTTGCGTTCCAGAAACATGGCTTGTTAACTAATGCTTGACGCAGAGTATTCTGCATTCTCAGCATTTCTTGCATCATTCTAGTCATATTTGTTGTAAAACTATTTATAGTTTGCACCAAATTGTCAATAGTAGCTTCAAGGCGACTAAAGTTAAAGCTTGAGTTTGAAATCCTTGAGTTATTTTGGAGGTGAAACATTTTGTCTGGAAAAAGCACTAGTCCTAGCTGCATCGGCATACGATACACGTGAAGTGACTGGTTGGCTCATTTGAGCAAAAATGGCGGAGTAAGCATATCGTTTGGCTCTAGTTCGACGCGAAATAGAGGTTGAGGAATCTTCTCCCTATTTATTATGTTAGAAACATTTTTACCTTAAATCCCTGGAGGACGAGTGCATCTTTTATTTCTTAGGGATCAACATAGGAATCTATGCCCTTCATTACGATTTGCAGGCCTGTAGCACTTTTAAACTGATATGTGTAGAAACTTTTATTACTTTTTTCAAATTCAGTAATAAATTTGCGAAAATCTTTTTCTTCATAAATTTGAATTCTGGTTTCATCAATGTTACCACGTTTTATTAGAACGATGTGAAATATATTTTCACCAATGACCGAGATTAGTTTTTTAATAGGAGTGTTTGAATTTTTTTCTCTCAAATAGATTGGTGGCGGCTTGGATGTTTTGTTCGTGGATACATCGGGTTCCTTATTGTCATCTTGCAATATTTGAAAACGGTTTTGATGGTTAATAGAGGATGCGCTGTTATCCCTAGATATCTTTGGGGCAGATGCAATTTTTGTAGAATTTAGGCTTAGCTTGCGCTTTATCACAGTTATGTATTTATGCATTACGACTTGGACCTTGAATTTTGGGCTACTGTTGATAACTTGGTTAAGTGATGACCACGAGCCCGAATTGGATGATATCGCAATGGTAATGTTAAGGAAACACTAGTTGTCATTGGACAAATCGAAGTTGATCGCTGACAAAAAAGTGGCTTTGCCGTTAAAAAAAATCTATTATCAGGTTTCTTATTTATTTTGTTTTCAGTAAGAACTCGCAGTATGTTTATCATAAAATTTTTTATTTTTATTATTTTCATTAAGAGCTTCCGAACTCACAGTAAAATAGGCATTTCTGCCATTAGAACTCACTTCACAGTTATTTGTTTTTGAGGTACTCATATATAGTATTCCTCAAGGGCACTTTATTTGTTTGTTTGTTTGCGTTTTTTTTTGTTTTTGTTATTTATGACTATGTAAAAAAATATTAGTAACGCAAATAAATCTTATTTATCAATAACAATATGTATTCCGAATATTTTTTCGTATGATTCCGTATTAGAGATGGGCAAATGAAAAAAATGTATCGATATCCATCGTATCGATATTTTTGAAAAGCAACGATATTTCGATATATAGATATTTTTTGGCTACAAATGTTGCCAAAATATTCCATATCTTAAATAAATACAAAAAAAGTTAAGCGACATAAATTTTGAACAAGTATTGAGACCTTAAGGATTTTTAAAACAGATTTCCATAAAAATTTTCCTTAGAAAGATTTTTATATATAAGGATTTTTATCATTATTGAATGAATGCCCAATCTTGAACACTTCAAAGTTTATTATTTCGGAATACGAGAAATATCCACTGGGCCATACATTAAGCAATAACATTTACAGAAATCGCGAGAAACTAACTTAAAACTTAATGAACTCCATGAGTGGAGAAACCCCAAATTGATATTGATATCGAAGAAATAAATTTATCCATACATCTGTATGTTGAATTTATATAAGCACAATTCACAATTTTGCGCAAATGGCCTTGCATCGTTGCATGTGCAAAATAGTATAGTATATTCAACTCACCGCTTAACAATTCTTAGTGGTGAGTATCAATATACTATACCATTTAGTGTTTATGTTTTTCTGGTAAAAATAATTTTTTTTAAATTTTTAAAGCACAATCACAGCTTATTCCGAAATGTTTTTATTTTATTTATGCTGCCACTTACAATTACTTCACAGTTTTTTTACTTTCAGGGGTTGAAATCGAACAGAAAGAAAGAGAAAAAGTAACGGCTTGTATTAGATTTCTATAAGCAAAAAAGAGCCAGCTGAATCGTAACAGAACATAAAGCAAAAACTAACCAAATTTCACAATTAGCTTAGTTAACAAATAAAAGTCAGCTGGCTTAGTGGGGTCCCTTATAGATGTGCCTTGGCTGTTATTATGAAATTTAAATTTTTTTCTTCGCATCACAAGCAGTGATGCCAATATCGTACAGCAAAAAATTTTTTTTCGGTATTTTTTGCCCAATCTCTACTCGGTATTAAGTGGCACAATTTTTTCTCAATTTCTATCACTGATGTGGTTTTCAAGTACACTCTCTATATCACAGGAAATTGTTTCCATTTATCCTTTTTTGGTTTATTCCTGAAGTGCCTATAAAAACAAGTATGCTGAACGCTTTTAGTTTGAGTTATCTTATTTATAAAGAATATAAGAAAACAATACAGAAAGTCTTATAAAAATAATCTTAGCATTATTCATACTCTCGTCCAGCGTTTTTTTTGGTACTTAGAAATAACTTTCTTAGCCATAGCCCTAATGCCAATCCACGTTTCGACAACAATGGGTTTAATTTGAGCAGGTGTAGGATCGAAGCCAGAGCCTCCGGCAGGCAATTCCATAGCAATGGAAATGGGAATTTTGGCCACAGCTAATGCGTAATCATCACTAGCACCAGCAGCAGCAGTTAAAGCATTGGCGATAGAACCAACCTTATATTGAGTACCAGTGGCGGCCCTTATGGCAGCTGCGCCAGCTTGGGCAACTTCATGCATATCCTGCCAAGTACTGGGTAAAGCACTATATTAAAAAATCAATTATTTAGTTAAAATATCAAATAATATCAGAGTAGAAATTACGGCATTCGATAGCTGTCGAAATTTATAAATATTTTCACATAAAACTTCATTGAAATACTTCGAAATTTCTTTAGATATCGCGTGCCGTAATATGACAAACTTACGACTTATAACCCCAAGGATAGATCAAATAGTTGCCATAAGAATGCAGGGTCAAGTACATTTTAGCGCGTCCGGTCAATGAGAGCATTAAATTACGGATAGCTTGAGTTTCAGGCTCTGAGAAGGGCGTTGGACCCTTGAAAGTATTAGAGCATGAATAGCTAGAAGCACCCACTTTACCCCAATGAAAACCAAAGTTGCGATTAGCGTCCGTGCCATAACAGTTATAACCGGAGGGCTGACGAGTCTTACGCCACATGCGTGACTTAGTGTGAGTGTATTCATAACCATCAGGATTAACCAGAGGTACAATGACCCAATCGTAGTCTTTTAATAAATCACTGTTAGCGTAGTAGTTTTCCACTAATTGATGGATGGCATAAAGTGCTTCAGCAGGAGCAATCCATTCACGTGCGTGAATACCAGCATCGAGCAGAATTACTTTTTTGTTCCTTCTGCCATCACCATTGCTAATTTTGATGGCTTTTAGGTTGCGTCTTTCGTAGGATCTACCAATTGATTTCAGTATAACACGGCTGGGAAATGATTGAGCTAAGCCATTCAAATACGCTTCGATCTCATGGTAACGTTGGTAGCTCTCAAAACTAATACGTGAATTAAAAGAACTTGCACGACTACGCAAAAGGTTATTTCGTGCGCGCTCCAATTCAGCTGTTTGGCCCACATTTTGATCCACAACTGTAAACTCCATGTTACAACTACTTAAAATATTTTCGAACTCATGCTGATCTTTCGGTTGTACCATAACACGGGCTGCCTCATCAAAAGTTTTGGGCAAAACAAAGAAGTCATAGTCGGTATTCTGAGATAAACGATTAAGCGTGTCCCTTTCAAAGATGTTCTTGGACTTAACATCATAGATCTTGTAACTGTCAGAAAATAGAAATTAGATTGTGTATAAAACTTCAAGTGGGAGCACTTACCCGTCGTATTCATCAGCCAAGACAGAAGCAATGCTCCAGAACAGCACGCTGAATAAAATTTTCCAAAACATTTTTATTTAAGTTTTCACTTTGACTGGCACCAGTTGTTTTATTAAAATTTAAAGCAACTCAGCCTTTTTATAAAAAATTTTCTAGTTCTCTTAACTACTACATATGTCTCGTTATTTAATTTTAATAACAAATCACCGACATGTTGTAAGTTATATGTAAACCTGCTTCGGCTGAAAAGAACCTTTTTCTAATTAATAATATATACCCAGTGGGAAAATTGGTCATTAGATACATCATAATGGGAGAAATAATGTATTATGCATTCCCTTAGAAACGAGAGGGTAATTTGATCGAACGCAATAAATTCACATCGATTACCACATCTGCCGAAGAAGGAATGTACGCATAAAAATAATTCATTACTTTCCCAGGATATGTTCTGTGTTAACAATAATGAATTATGGAATGAAAAATATACATGCTGTGCGTTACCTTTTTCCTTACTGTTCATTACCTCTTCCCACTGGGCAAACAATAGAAATTGTCACCTTTAAATTTTTTTTTGGAATTGTAGGTAACATAATTTTGCCTGGTTAATCTACTCACTGACGGTTTGTTACTTTATTTTTAGTGCAAATTGTTGTTGCGTTATGAAGTGAGTAATGGATCCTGCACATTGTTATTGCCAAGTGGCATTTTTTTCCGTTACTTTATTATTTAATGGGAAATTTAATAAAACTTAATTGTTCAGGAGAACATAAGTACATTGATTATGACTTAATGATCATTCTAAATAAACCCAAGAAAGCCATACGCATTCTAGTTAAAGAGCAATTAATGAATTTTCCTGCACACGTTATTTCCATTGTTTTTCGGAAAACATTCAAGTATTGAAGGATTTTGAGTTGTGTCTTAAAAATCCACAACACACGGTCACAGTGTTGCCAGTGTTTCTCGAAAAAGTACCTACATATGCTAAAACAAATCCGATTTTTCCCTACACTTGAAAAAATTTGCTCTACAAAAATCCCTAAGCATTTTTGGAGTTAAATTTGGAGAAAACCATTATATATAAAAATATACATGGGCATTTCTACAGAAAAGTCCACATTTTGCTAAAGCAGACTGTTTTTTGAAGAAAAATCTATTTTTAAAATACTTTTTTCCATGTCGGCGTAGAGCGCTATCAGCTCTATATTTAGTAAAAGATAGGAAAAAATTCGCACAGCATTGCTGCGACATACAAGCTTAAAAGTGGACTTTTCTGTGGAAATGCCCATATATGGTTAATAAGGCTTTAATAAAGAAATAATTAAGAAACAAAAAAAAAATAATACAGACATATGTAATTTTACTTAAATTCAATTAAAGAATTAACGGGTAAAGTAAATAAAAAAGCATTTGCTATTTAGTTGAATTTTTTTTAAACCTAAAATATGTACATATGTGATTTATGTTTTTCTTAAACAAATTTTTAAGTAAGAAGCAAATGCTTTTTGTATTCACTTTACCCAATATGAATAGTTCTTTTCAAGTAAAGTTTTAAACTATAAATTCAAGTCATCTTTCAACATTGAATGAAATCATAGAAAAAGCATATGCCAAGGCGACTTCATGTACCAGATGTTGCTAAGCTAACAGCTACTTTTTTAAGGAAGTTTGGCTTGTCGAATTGCATTGCATTAAAATTTTTAGAAAGTTTGATTTGTCAATTTTCATTGCAATAAAATACTAGACATATTTTGTTGTTACAGGCTTGATACCACATGGTGTATGAGTTCTAGTTTCAACTATGTTATTAATTGTTGAGCTTCTCATTTGTTTAAATGAGAGTTTATATGATAATAACTCTCGTTGTTCTAAAAAACTTTGGGTAAAGGTTCCCTGATGATCTGCATTAGCAACAGCGAAATGCGCATAGGATCGATCTAGCTAAGCCCCTCAATAATCATTTTCAATGTATTTTTAATAAAAAAATATTTTACTAGTAAAACAATAATTTTAAACTGGAAATATATTTTTAAAAGCATTTGAGTGTGTTTCCATTTTTTTTATTTTATTTGCTTTGACTGTGCTGTGACTGCCAAAAGTGTCAAAGTCTAAAGCAAAGCGAAAGCACAAAGCAAAAAACGAACGACTGTCGACTGTGCTGTTAAACGAAAAAAATTAACTTTTGTGTTGCTTTGCTGTGAAGATCTTCGCAGCTAAAGCCAAGCAACAGCACACGAAATTCGACTGTTGGTTTTGCTCTCACTTTGATTTAGCTTAGCTTTAAGCTACGGTCACACTTGTCAAACATTTGCCCAAAAAAGTGTAACCACTAAATGCTAATGAAAAATTTTTCAATTCAGACTAAAGTTTGTCAAGTTAAAGAGTAGACAATAATGTTGGATTCCATGATATTGTTTATTAGTTGTGTTCGAAACTGTTTAATTTGATAAACAAAACAAACAAAACTGTTTTCATTAGTGTTTGTTGGTTACGCTTTTTTGAGCAAATGTTCGACAAGTGTGACCGTAGCTTAAGCTTAACTTCTTACCACCTTTGCTGCCGCCGTATACTCGTATTTAAAAAAAACATTACATATGTGTGTATTTTAAGTATTAGTAAACCTTTTTGTGTCTTTAGTTTCTGGTTCGTTGTTTTGTGTTTTTAGAATATGTCAAGCGGCACTCAAGTGTTACAGAAGAGCACATGGTGCCATGTCACCCACCGCTGGTCACAGAGGAAACGGAAATAATTCATGTGAACTATCGGTGGGTCACATGGCAGCGAAATTGTTAAACAATTAAGTACAACAACATCAAACAAACGATGATTCATAGCGTCGGGAGTTAAAGCATAAAAAGGACCACGAATCTATGAAGCTGCGCTTTTGAAAGTTTGAAGTTAAAGCAACAGAACAGCCATCAGCAACAAAAATTAAAAAAAGTAAACTTTTCGCAGCACAGCAAAAGCAGATTTTAAGTGCTGTTACTGTTTTGCTGGCAGTTTTTCAAACACTGATTTTAAAAGCGATTTTAACGAAAAGAAAATTTTTGAACCGTTTTGAAAAGGAAAATAATATTAAACAAGTAAGAGTGCTATATTCGGCTGTGCCGAATCTTATATACCCTTTACCAAAGTGCGTTTATGTAGTATAGAGATGCATACATAAGCAGAGAGATATGTAGGTACATATTAATTTTGTGAAAAATTCATACTTTTTGTGCAATTTTTAGGTTTTAGGCAATATGTTTAATTTGGTGCTTTTTATGCGATTTTTTTCATAAAAACAATTTTTTTGGTTTTGGCGATTTTTTCGGTTTTTGGCGTTTTTTTAATTTTGGCGTTTTTTTAATATTGGCGATTTTTTCGTTCTGGCGATTTTTTTGATTTTGACGATTTTTTTTAATTTGGGCGATTTTTTTATTTTTTATATGTTTTATTTTTTGTGGCAATTTTTTTAGTTTTGACACTTTTTTTTCTCGTTTTGACGATTTTTTTTTTTGGTTTTTGGCGTTTTTTTTAATTTTGACGATTTTTTTTTTCATTTAAGCGATTTTTTTAATTTTTGGCGATTTTTTTTCATATAGGCAATCTTTTTTGTTTTGGCCATTTTATTTGGTTTTTGGCGTTTTTTTTAATTTTGGCGATTTATTTTAATTTTTGGCGATTTTTTTGATTTTGGCGATTTTTTTCATTTAGGCGTTTTTTTTTAATTTTTGGCGATTTTTGTTCATATAAGCATTTATTTTTGTTATGGCGTATTTTGCGGTTTTGGCATTTTTTTGTCAATGAGGAAATTTATTTTTAGTTTTGACACTTTTTTCTCGTTTTGGCGATTTTTTGGTTTTTTGCGATTTTTTTTCGTTTTGGCGATTTTTTTGATTTTGCCGATTTTTTTTTCATGTAAGCGTTTTTTTTAATTTTTGGCGATTTTTTTTCATATAGGCAATTTTTTTTTGTTTTGGCGATTTTTTTCGGCTTTTGGCGTTTTTTTTCATTTTGGCGATTTATTTTCGTTTTGGAGATTTTTTTGATTTTGGTGATTTGTTTTAATTTAGGCGATTTTTTTTTAATTTTTGGCGATTTTTGTTCATATAAGCATTTTTTTTGTTTTGACACTTTTTTCTCGTTTTGACGATTTTTTTTCGGTTTTTTGCGTTTTTTTTTTTTTAATTTTTGCGATTTTTTTTCGTTTTGACATTTCTTTTGATTTTGCCGATTTTTTTTCATATAAGCGATTTTTTTAATTTTTGGTGATTTTTTTTTCACTTAGGCAATTTTTTTTTGTTTTGGCGATTTTTGCGGATTTTTGTCATTGTGGGATTTTTTTTGTTTTGACACATTTTTCTCGTTTTGGCAATTTTTTTC
Source organism: Tachina fera (assembly GCA_905220375.1). Classification (NCBI taxonomy): domain Eukaryota; kingdom Metazoa; phylum Arthropoda; class Insecta; order Diptera; family Tachinidae; genus Tachina; species Tachina fera. The sequence goes on from LR999964.1 coordinate 69,268,358, forward strand.
GGTTTTTGGCGTTTTTTTAATTTTTGGCGATTTTTTTCGTTTTGACGATTTTTTTGATTTTGCCGATTTTTTTCATATAGCGATTTATTTTAATTTTTGGCGATTTTTTTTATATAGGCATTTTTTTTTGATTTGGCGATTTTATTTCGGTTTATGGCGTTTTTTTTTTAATTTTGGCGATTTATTTTCGTTTTGGCGATTTAGGCTCTTACGGTTTCCAAGATATAGCAATTTAATAAAATTACATAGTCAAAATTGCATTAACTGATGGACCACCCTTTAATTTAAATTTTTTAACTTTAGTTTAATTGTTGTAGCATATATAAAAATACACTAATTTTACAAATTTCAAGTGTCAATATGCATATATGTACATACATAATACAATTGTATGTACATTACATGGGATTTTAAAAGTTTTTAATTTTTAGCTTTTATATATTTGTTGTTGTAGTGACCAAAGTTCTACACACACTGTCCAAATTTCAGACCCGTAGCTCTTACCGTTCCTGAGAAAATAGCCTTCTTCCTAAAACATGAAATATGTTTAATTATTAGAAAAAAAGTTAAAGTTGTCCAACCCTGGAAACGTTTTTTTTTAATTTGTTAAATTCGAAATTTTTTTTTAATTATAAATACCAATTTTATTCATCCAAAGTATAATAATAAGTTAATTTAATAAAAAATTAATAAAAACTTGTTTTCGGTACTTATTTTCTATGGGAATATTGAGTATGAGTTTTCCAGCTCTGAAACCGTCTGCTCGATTTTGCTGATTTTCAATAGCAAAATTTTTCGGAAAATTTCTGACACACCAGTCCAAGAACGAAGTCTCTAGCTCTTCTGGGAGCTTGGGAAAACCGATTTCACGTACAGGCAGACGGACAGACGGACAGACGGACATCGCTTGTTCGTCTTCCCTATGCATTAGGATCCAGAATATATATACTTTATGTGTCTCTTATTAATATTGTAGAAATTACAAACGGAATGACAAACCTATATATACCCTTTTACCATTTTTTGGTAAAGGGTATAAAAACGTTATGTTTGCATATATTTCATAAACAATGCGACATGGCGGAAAAATTCCTACATTTTGGAGAATATAAAAATCTGTCCGATTCTATCAAAAATACCTAAATGTTGGGATTTTTCCCTATTTCTGGCAACACTGCATGGTCATTAAGTGATAAACTAGTTAGTGTTATTTTAGTACGGCTCGCAAAGGACGCTCATTAAGATGTGATTAGTGATTATTTGTCAGGGTCATATTATAGCTACCGGATGATGTTAGAAGTTTACTTGTATAAACAGCTGTGAGAAATATAAACTAAAATTAGTATAAATTCAGTAATCAGCAAGAAAATTAATACTCTTTTTGAAATTTGTACATTTGGTTCTTGCAGAAAAATAACGTTAACGATAACATAGTTGTTGTATATCGATATTTATTAATTTATTTTTATACCGTTCATCAAAAATTGTAAAGGGTATATATAGAGATTTGCCATTCCGTGTGCAATTTCCACAACATTAATATCTGACCCATAACGTATATTTATTCTGGATTCTTATGCATTGAGAAAATGAAAAAATTAGCTGGACTGGTGTATCAGAAATGGTCCAAAATAGATTGGCATAGAAAATGCATAAAATCCAGCACACCATTTCAGAGCTGGATAGCTTAAACTTTATTTTGCCAAATAAAAGTAACTAGCTAAAACTTGTAATTAAATACAATTATTTTATATTTCAGTAGGAATAAAATTGGTATTAAAAATAAATAATAAATTCAGTGAAGTGCGACTTTAACCCGCGCACGAAGGGTTCCGTACGGGCACGAGATATGTATGTAATTCAATACGAACAATATAAACTACAGTTTTGGGATTTTTTTCGTTTTTGGGTTTTTTCGGTTTTAAGCGTTTTTTTAGTTTGGGGTTTTTTTGAATTTAGTGGCGCTTTCTGAGTTTTGGCACTTTTTTTAACGTTTTGGCGATTTTTTTTGGTTTTTGAAGTTTTTTTAATTTTGGCAATTTTTATTAATTTGGCGTTTTTTTTATTTTGGCGATTTTTTTACTTTGGCGATTTTTTTTAATTTTGGCGTTTTTTTCATATATGTGATTTTTTTTGGTTTTGGCGATTTTTTTTAGTTTTGGCACTTTTTTTTCGTTGTGAGGACTTTTTTCGGTTTTTGGCGTTTATTTTAAATTTTGGCGCTTTTTTCCTTTTGGCGATTTTTTTTAAAATTTGGCGTTTTTTTTTAAATTTTTAGCGATTTTTGTTTCATTTTGGCGATTTTTTTCACATAAACAATTATTTTGGTTTTGGCGCATTTTTCGCGTTTTGGCGATTTTTTTCGGTTTTTTTTGTTTATTTCATATTGGCGATTTTTTTTTCATTTAAACAATTATTTTGGTTTTGGCGCATTTTTCGCGTTTTGTCGATTTTTTTCGGTTTTTTTTTCGTTTTTTCATATTGGCGATTTTTTTTCATTTAAACCATTTTTTCGAATTTGGCGATTTATTTTAGTGCTAGAATTTTTTTTTAATTTTGTCGATTTTTTTCGATTTGGCGATTTTTTTTTAAATTTTTGGCGATTTTTTCAGGTTTTGGCGATTTTTTTCGGTTTGGCGATTTTATAATTTTCGGATTTTTTAGTTTAACCGGTTTTGAAAATTTCAAGAGTTTACCTCTTACGGTCTCCAAGACATAGCAATTTGTCAAAATTACATAGTCAAAATTGCATTAAAAGATGGACCACCCTTTAATTTGAATTTTTTAATATTTTAATGTTTATTGTTGTAGTCTATATAAAAATACACTAATTTTACAAATTTCAAGTGTCAATATACATATGTACATACAATTGTATGTATATTACATGAGATTTTAAAATTTTTCGTCGCTCGTTTTGGAGCACCCTTTAATTTCTAATTCTCATGTATTTGTTGTTGTAGTGGCCAAGGTTCTACATGCTCTGTCCAAATTTCAGGTCCGTAGCTCTTACGGTTCCTGAGAAAATACCGTGTTACGGACAGACGGACAGCGTAGCGAAAACAATATGGTTCCATTTTTCACCTTTGGTGAACGGAACCCTAAAAACAAGATAAAAAATATGTTTCCAGGTTTGGGAAACTTTAACTGTTTTTGTTATATAAGAGGAACCTACTTAAACTTTTTAGTTTTTTAATTTTCCTTTTTCTCTATAAATTAAAAATATTTTATATTTTCAAAAAAAAAAGATGTTTGTAAGAAATCGGAAATATTTAATAAGATGATTCCAGGGTTGGAAAACTTGAAATTTTTTTGATACATAAAAGTAACTAGGTCTAATTAATTTTTTTCCTTGTTTTTATAAATTATATAGATTTTGTACTTTGGAAAGAAAAATTTGGTATAGAAAATTAATAAATACGAATGACAGCTCCAGCGCTGGAAAATTTTAATTTCTTTTCTGATATCAAAATAACTACAAACATTGAACTAATTTTTTCTTTATTTCCTTTTCTTTTTTTGTTAACTTAACATAATTAATTTTTTTTTATAACTAGATTTCTATAAGGAATCAGAAAAATCTAAAAGGATGATTCCAGGGTTGGAAGCTGGAGTTTTTTGTATATAGATGTAACTATGTCAAATTATTTTTGCTTACAAATTAAATATACTTGATGTTTAAAAAGGAAGTAGTTTGGCATAAAAATTAAAAAAAAAAACATCTCGAGACCTGGAGACCTTAAACATTTTCTGGTATATAAAATGAATTATTTCTTTGGGAATTAAATATATTTTATATTTTAGAAAGAAATAAATAAGTGTTAATGATTACAAAATGACAACTATGGTTTCGGGGTTGAAAATTGAAAAAGTTTTTGGTATATTTACCAAAAATTTTTAACCAAAAATAATTTTTTTTTTCAGATAAACATATGGTATTTCATGTTTTAGGAAGAAATGTTTTTTTATAATTGTTCAATTCTTATATGGATATCTAATTTAAGTATAAATGGGTTTGTGCCATATTGCTTGTTATGCTCTCAGCATCTTCTTATAACGACTTCTGATAAATATTTATTTAGTAAATGAAGATACAAAATAAAATTTATCGCTAAAGAACGATCATGACTATAACATAAATTAAAGGACATATTCCGTTTCATTTCTTTAAAACCGTTCCTTTCTGCTAAACAAAATCAAAACTGTTCCTTAAAAATAAACCCTCTAGATAATACCGCGATATATCGCATTTGCAATGGGATTTTTAAATTGAGACACTGCACAATTTTACAACATCAAAGATTATTAAGTATGGAAAAATTAAAAACAAGGTATGGAGGTAAGTAAGTTAGTTAAAAGTAAGATTTTGTTAAGCTAAAATTTTACTGATGGAAAACTTTTTATACGTCGGATAAAATCCTACTATTAACTAACTTTAAGTTGTTATAATTGCCCTGAGACTATTTTAGGGTTATTAAATAATTTTTGGGTTTTTTAGCGCCTTGAGGACGGGTAAAGAAGTCCCAATTTTTTGGTATTGTATTGACGTGAAATAAGGGTGAATATAAAATACTTCTTAAATACAGAGTGTAGAATAAAATATTCAACTACTGCTAATATCGGAACTACAGTATTTGAATTCTTTAGCCGAAAAATATGTAAAGGCCACTTACTAAAAATTGCACTACAACGAAAAATTATAAATTTTTTCACAGAACAAATATATATGGATCATTCTACGTTAAGAAGTCATTTGATATTAGGAAGGGGGCATTATAAAAATACTGAAAATAATAATTTTTTCCAAGATAATAGTATTTAATCATATCATATCATATCATATGTTGTACAGGGTGATAAGAAATAAATAAAAATATTATATTTTTATTAGATTTCCTACAAATCTACTGACAAAATAGATTTTTTTTGTATGGGAATTCTAGTAGAAAGCTGCAAAATCTAGCTCGAAATCTCGTAAGTACTAGATATCGAGATAATGTAAATGCCCCTTATAAAAATACAAGTGTATTTACATACACTTGAAAGAACTGGCACGCGTTTTATTTAACACTTAAATGAAAGCACCAGCAAAGAAATGAAAAACAAGTCAAAGTGCTATATTCGGCTGTGCCGAATCTTATATACCCTTTACCAAAGTGCGTTTATGTAGTATAGAGATACAAACATAAGCACAGGGATATGTAGGTGCATATTCATTTCGTGAACAAATTCATACTTTTTTTCTAGTGCAATTTTTAATTTTTTGGCATTATGTTTAATTTGGTGCTTTTTAAATTTTGGCGATTTGTTTCATATAGGCAATTTTTTTTTGGTTTTGGCGATTTTTTTCGGTCTTTGGCTTTTTTTTAATTTTGGCGATTTTTTTCGTGCTGGCGATTTTTTTGATTTTGACGATTTTTTCATTTAGGCGATTTTTTTATTTTTTATATATTTAATTTTTTTAGTTTTGACAGTTTTTTTTTCTCGTTTTGGCGATTTTTTTCGGTTTTTGGCGTTTTTTAATTTTGGCGATTTTTTTTCGTTTTGGCGATTTTTTTGATTTTGCCGATTTTTTTTCATTTAAGCGATTTTTTTTGTTTTTGGCATATAGGCAATTTGTTTTTTTTGGCGATTTTTTCCGGTTTTGGCGTTTTATTTTTTAATTTTGGCGATTTATTTTCGTTTTGGCGATTATTTTGATTTTGGCGATTTTTTTTCATTTAGGCGATTTTCTTAATTTTTGACGATTTTTGTTCATATAAAAATGTTTTTTTTTGTTTTGGCGATTTTTGCGGATTTTTGTCATTGTGGGATTTTTTTTGGTTTTGACACTTTTTTCTCGTTTTGGCGATTTTTTTCGGTTTTTAGCGTTTTTTTAATTTTGGCGATTTTTTTTCGTTTTGGCGATTTTTTTTCATTTAAGCGATTTTTTTTAATTTTTGGCGATTTTTTTCATATAGGAAATTTTTTTTTTTGATTTGGTGATTTTATTTCGGTTTATGGCGTTTTTTTAATTTTAGCGATTTATTTTCGTTTTGGCGATTTTTTTTTTGATTTTTGCGATTCTTTTTCATTTAGGCGATTTTTTTTTAATTTTTGGCGATTTTTGTTCACATAATCATTTATTTTTGTTTCGGCGATTTTTTTCGGTTTTTGGCTTTTTTTTAATTTTAGCGTTTTTTTTTTCATTTTGGCGATTTTTTTTTGTTTTGGCGATTTTTTTAAATTTTTGGCGATTTTATAATTTTCGGATTTTTTAGTTTGACCGTTTTTGAAAATTTCAAGAGTTTAACTCTTACAGTTTCCAAGATATAGCAATTTGTCAAAATTACATAGTCAAAATTTCATTAACTGATGGGCCACCCTTTAATTTAAATTTTTTTAATTTTAGTGTTAATTGTTGTAGCCTATATAAAAATACACTAATTTTACAAATTTCAAGTGTCAATATACATATGTACACACATACATACAATTGTATGTATATTACATGGGATTTTAAAAGTTTTCGTTACTCATTTTGGAACACCCTTTAATTTTTAGCTTTTATATATTTGTTGTAGCGACCAAAGTTCTACATACACTGTCCAAATTTCAGACCCATAGCTTTTACCGTTCCTGAGAAAATAGCCTTCTTCCTAAAACATGAAATATGTTTAATTATTAGGAAAAAAGTTAAAGTTTTCCAACCCTGGAAACGTTTTTTAATCTGTTAAGTTTTTAAAATTTTTTTTTAATTATAAATACCAATTTTATTCATACCGAAGTATAAAATAAGTTAATTTAATAAAAAAGTAATAAAAACTTGTTTTCGGTAGTTATTTTCTATGGGTAAATTGAGTTTGAGTTTTCCAGCTCTGAAACCGTCTGCTCGATTTTGCTGAATTTCAATAGCAAAATTTTTCGGAAAATTTCTGACACACCAGTCCAAGAACGAAGTCGCTAGCTCTTCTGGGAGCTTGGGAAAACCGATTTCACGTACAGACAGACGGACAGACGGACAGACGGACAGACGGACAGACGGACAGACGGACAGACGGACAGACGGACAGACGGACATCGCTTGTTCGTCTTCCCTATGCATAAGGATCCAGAATATATATACTTTATGTGTCGCTTATTAATATTGTAGAAATTACAAACGGAATGACAAACCTATATATACCCTTTTACCATTTTTTGGTAAAGGGTATAAAAATAAGTTCCACCACGATAACAAATATATACATACACATACATACATACAGTTACTCAAAACAGTCAGTCATTGCCAACCATTCATTCATTCCTCAGACAACATCGTACTTTCAGAGCGTATTGAGTCAAGGCAAGCAATTGGCTTTGATAAAGTGGATTTGGTGTTGGTTTCATTTCAATTAGACCCGATTTGATTTTACACTTAAAATTTTCGCACTTAATTACTATAGAAGTGAATACAGCCAATACACCACAAACATGTGTACATACACACAATACAACCACAGACGCTGTTACTCCTCCCAAACAACACACCATCCTTTAGTAACCCACCAGAATGATTTGATTAAAATTGAAGATGAATTTTAATTAAAATCCCTTTTTAATTTTTCACTTTAACACCATCGTCTGTCTGTCTGTCTGTTTTTATTTAGTGAATTCCTTTTTTTATGATGGTTGTTTAGAGGTTGCGTTAATGCGCCACAATAATGTACATTGGGTTTTAGAACAAATAAAGTTCTGCTTTTCTAGTTTGCCTGTTTTTCTCATTTTATTTTTTATTGTCTTTTTTTCGAACAATATTTAAATTTTTTATTTCCATTATAATCTTCGCTAAAGCCTAAAGCCTAAAGCCAAAATGTATTGTTACATTATACCATAATGAAGCTTCGCAATTCATAAAGTGGGATTAATACACGCGGATGGTAAATAATATTATATAAATACCATTAAAAATTACTGACATGAACTTCAAAATTAATACAAATTAAAGGTTGTTTTGTTTAACTTTCACGTCTTAGAATTTATAATGAACTCTTATTTCGATACAAAATACAACTCTGCAGAAAAGACGCGTATACTTGTTGGTGTAAAATTTTCTGCTGTCAAAAAATTTATTGATGTTTTGTTTGATTTGAAACCAGATAAAATAACAGCTGATCAGTTTCTGAAATAAAATAAACTTGCACAAATTTGCCTTGAAGAGAAACGATGCGATGCGATGTGGCTTCTAATGTCAAAATTATGGTAATAATTTTGCATCTTCTGTTCAAGTGAGTAATATTAAAAAGTTAAAAGAAAACTTTGACTTTTATAGACGCCCTAAAATAACATACAGAATGTTAAGGTTGACCATATTGGGCTATAAAACCTTTCTAAACTAGTAACGCTAACATCACAATAGTGTCTACTAGGGGCAACGTTTGTCATATCCGATATTTTTCGTTGTGTGGCACTGCTTTACATATAAAAAATATAATGTGTTTCGGTGTTGCATACATTTGGAAAATGACAACACAAGAAATGTCAGATGTATACTCAGCATTGCAAATATGGTATTGTAAATTATTATGACAAACACTACCAGAACAGAAAGCTATTTTTCGAAAGTCGCCACATTTTCATCAACATCGTTGTTGTGTTGGGTTTAATCTACCTTTATCATAAATATGTTTATTTTTTATTTTTGTGTTTACTGTTGTAGATTTTTTTATACCCTTTACCAAAAAATGGTAAAAGGGTATATATAGGTTTGTCATTCCGTTTGTAATTTCTACAATATTAATAAGCGACACATAAAGTATATATATTCTGGATCCTTATGCATAGGGAAGACGAACAAGCGATGTCCGTCTGTCCGTCTGTCCGTCTGTCCGTCTGTCTGTACGTGAAATCGGTTTTCCCAAGCTCCCAGAAGAGCTAGCGACTTCGTTCTTGGACTGGTGTGTCAGAAATTTTCCGAAAAATTTTGCTATTGAAATTCAGCAAAATCGAGCAGACGGTTTCAGAGCTGGAAAACTCAAACTCAATTTACCCATAGAAAATAACTACCGAAAACAAGTTTTTATTACTTTTTTATTAAATTAACTTATTTTATACTTCGGTATGAATAAAATTGGTATTTATAATTAAAAAAAAATTTTAAAAACTTAACAGATTAAAAAACGTTTCCAGGGTTGGAAAACTTTAACTTTTTTCCTAATAATTAAACATATTTCATGTTTTAGGAAGAAGGCTATTTTCTCAGGAACGGTAAAAGCTATGGGTCTGAAATTTGGACAGTGTATGTAGAACTTTGGTCGCTACAACAAATATATAAAAGCTAAAAATTAAAGGGTGTTCCAAAATGAGTAACGAAAACTTTTAAAATCCCATGTAATATACATACAATTGTATGTATGTGTGTACATATGTATATTGACACTTGAAATTTGTAAAATTAGTGTATTTTTATATAGGCTACAACAATTAACACTAAAATTAAAAAAATTTAAATTAAAGGGTGGCCCATCAGTTAATGAAATTTTGACTATGTAATTTTGACAAATTGCTATATCTTGGAAACTGTAAGAGTTAAACTCTTGAAATTTTCAAAAACGGTCAAACTAAAAAATCCGAAAATTATAAAATCGCCAAAAATTTAAAAAAATCGCCAAAACAAAAAAAAATCGCCAAAATGAAAAAAAAACGCTAAAATTAAAAAAAAGCCAAAAACCGAAAAAAATCGCCGAAACAAAAATAAATGATTATGTGAACAAAAATCGCCAAAAATTAAAAAAAAAATCGCCTAAATGAAAAAGAATCGCAAAAATCAAAAAAAAAAATCGCCAAAACGAAAATAAATCGCTAAAATTAAAAAAACGCCATAAACCGAAATAAAATCACCAAATCAAAAAAAAAATTTCCTATATGAAAAAAATCGCCAAAAATTAAAAAAAATCGCTTAAATGAAAAAAAATCGCCAAAACGAAAAAAAATCGCCAAAATTAAAAAAACGCTAAAAACCGAAAAAAAATCGCCAAAACGAGAAAAAAGTGTCAAAACCAAAAAAAATCCCACAATGACAAAAATCCGCAAAAATCGCCAAAACAAAAAAAAAACATTTTTATATGAACAAAAATCGTCAAAAATTAAGAAAATCGCCTAAATGAAAAAAAATCGCCAAAATCAAAAAAATCGCCAAAACGAAAATAAATCGCCAAAATTAAAAAATAAAACGCCAAAACCGGAAAAAATCGCCAAAAAAAACAAATTGCCTATATGCCAAAAACAAAAAAAATCGCTTAAATGAAAAAAAATCGGCAAAATCAAAAAAATCGCCAAAACGAAAAAAAATCGCCAAAATTAAAAAACGCCAAAAACCGAAAAAAATCGCCAAAACGAGAAAAAAAACTGTCAAAACTAAAAAAATTAAATATATAAAAAATAAAAAAATCGCCTAAATGAAAAAATCGTCAAAATCAAAAAAATCGCCAGCACGAAAAAAATCGCCAAAATTAAAAAAAGCCAAAGACCGAAAAAAATCGCCAAAACCAAAAAAAAATTGCCTATATGAAACAAATCGCCAAAATTTAAAAAGCACCAAATTAAACATAATGCCAAAAAATTAAAAATTGCACTAGAAAAAAAGTATGAATTTGTTCACGAAATGAATATGCACCTACATATCCCTGTGCTTATGTTTGTATCTCTATACTACATAAACGCACTTTGGTAAAGGGTATATAAGATTCGGCACAGCCGAATATAGCACTTTGACTTGTTGGCTTTTTATATCTTGGTAAAACGAGTAGACCTTCTTATAATTTGCATAAACTCAAAGTGTGGGGAGGGAGGGGAGGACAAAAAGGTGAGAGTTGTTGTTCTTGTGCTTCTTTCATTGATTGAGGTTAAGTGTTGGTAAAATGATGTCAATTATGGGTAAAAGTTATTGGTCGTGAAAATAATTTAATTGAAGTACAAAAATGTTTTAATTACTTTTTAAATACGTTAAAATGACGGTGCATAAATGTTTGAAATTTCCTATAATTTTGAAGAAAATTAATAGCATTTTTGAAGCATTGAATTTGTGACTTTAAAAATTTTATATAAAACTTGTCAACTAACAAAACACACAACAGTTATTCATCATAAACATCACCATTTTTCTAAGGTTGGTTTATGTGAAAGATGTTGCTCTCAAGGAAAAATGTTTGACAAACATTTATTATTTTTCAAGCTGAAATACAAAGAAAAGTGTTTTTTTTATTTTCTATTGGAATTAAAGATATTAAAGCGAAGTAAAGACGTATGCATATGTATATTTAATCTGTTTTGTATTTTACATAAAATATTTATTAAATTATTGTTTACAGATTTTAAAATAATTAAATTATTTAATTTAATTTAACTTTTCATATATCATTCAAAGTCCTGGTGCATTTTGTGCACGCCAAAGACAGAAGCTATAGACGTTGAAAAAAGTAAAATGCATCATAGTGATCATGAATTTTCCATGTATAGAGGATTTTTGCATTAATTTATATTTTTTATTTTTAATAATAGGACTAGCACTCAGGGCATAACCCCTACTCATGCAATGCATTGTGCTAGAACTAGGGAAAGGGAAAGTTATTTTTAGTAATAAGTAGTAAAAAATTTAATTTGTTTTTTCTATACTTAACTTGCAAAATAAAAATCCTATTGAGCATTGTATAAATCTTCAAATCGTTATCGAATGATTCTTTTAAAACTCTCGCAATGGTTCATATAAGATTAACATTGAGGAGCTTCATACGACTGATAATGTTCTTCATAAAAGATTTGTAAGATAATCTATATATAAATATCAAATGATTACATCTACGACTAATGAAAGCGCCTTATGCGAAGCATCTTCCACTATTAAAATGTGCACTCGTCTGCGATCAAATTTGCTCTGCTTACGATTCACAATAGACTCTTTTGCAATCGAAAAAGCCAGCTGGGTAGTTTAATATCATGAACTAAAAATAAAAATAAAAAAACATTCTGACATTTGTGTTGTTTCATAAAATTTGTTTTTATGCAATTTAAATTTTCTACACATTAGGTGCGTTTGAGTACTTTTCCAGTAAAATCCAATAACTGAATAAATACTGATTAATTTAAAGAAATTACTCTCAATAAAAAAGTCTCGCATATAAAAGTACGCAAACGGAAAAATTGTAAAATCCAGTAAAATATACACAACAGCTATTTGACAATTTTGGCGCTAAAAAACTATAGATATGTATATGCAAAAAATATATAAACATACATATACATGTATGTATGTATAAATATATACGTATCGTCAGGTAGTTATCCAGTAAAAAAATTCTGCTTTGGAAGCACTAAGAACTGCGGGAAGCAATTTATTGCTTACTTGATAACATAAGCATCGAAAAATGCTTCTGAAAAGCAGTAACGTAAGGCGGGCTCTCACAAAATTATATTTTATTACTTCTAAAGTGCTCATCTCGAAAAAAAATGCCTTATTCATGTGCAACAGCAAGTGATTATGTAACATTGTCTCCCTTACAAAAACGCTTCTTGAAAGCAGTAATTTTTGCTGGGTACTGGCCAGCCGCATGGAACAAATATGTGTTTTCGAGAAAATCGATGAAGATTTTTTTTCCAATTGTTTTATAAAAATACACCATAGAATGTTTTGTTTAATAATAAAAATAATAGATACATATATTTTTATGTTAACTTACGGGCCTGGCCCACGATTTCGAAAAAAACTTTCTATACCTTAAGCGATAGAAACTTTCTTGTCGACATCGCGGGTCAGGCCGCTAAAGTTTTTGAGCTTTTCAGCCTCGACGTGATGAGTTATTAGGATGTACAGAAAAAGACAAAAATTTGTGTTGTCGCATATGCTAATCATGACAACAATATTGTTCACTTCCTTTCAAGTAAGTCCAATGAGTGCATTTATTGAGACAAATATAAAAGAAGAAAAGAACTTTATATACATATCCTAATATATAAAGGATATCGAAAAACTGAAAACAGATTTAAGAAAAGTACACATTAATCATATATAATCGATTAATAACTAATTTTTTTAAATGTTCCATGCGGGAAACCAGTAACCGTCTTTTAACTTTATTCGCCTTTAAAAACAATCGGCTATGTTCTGCATTCCCCGTGAAATTACATAGTTTGGAAGTGCCATGGAATTGTTTTTAAAAATACATATTTCCAACAATTCTATAAAAATTCCACACTTTTTAATTTCCCTTGGAATACATAACACGCCCATATATTTTTCTGGCATCGAACTTAAATAAATGTAATATTGTTTATAACTTATTACATTTCGTCACCTTAAATGCAAACTGACTTAACTACACAAAAATGCGAAACATAGTTTTTGATTGATTATGGTTCATTTTATCAAATTGCACGGTCACGCAAATATTTAGACCTCTGCGATCAGAAATGACGACTCTAATAAAGAAATTCAAACGGTCGTAATTACGAATTCATAAATTTTTTGCTGCAAACAACATAACTAACATAAAATTTTAAATATATAAATAAATTCAGTGAAGTGCGACTTTGACCCGCGCACGAAGGGTTCCGTACGGGCACGAGATATGTAATTCAATACGAACAATATAAACTATAGTTTTGGCTTTTTTTCGTTTTTGGTTTTTTCGGTTTTAAGCGTTTTTTTAGTTTGGGTGTTTTTTGAATTTATTGGCGCTTTCTGAGTTTTGGCACTTTTTTTCACGTTTTGGCGATTTTTTTTTTTGGTTTTTGAAGTTTTTTTAATTTTGGAAATTATTATTATTTTGGCGATTTTTTTATTTTGGCGCATTTTTGAATTTTGGCGTTTTTTTCATATAGGTGATTTTTTTTGGTTATGGCGATTTTTTTAGTTTTGGCATTTTTTTTCGTTTTGAGGATGTTTTTCGGTTTTTGGCGTTTATTTTAAATTTGGCGATTTTTTTTTAATTTTGGCGATTTTTGTTCATTTTGGCGATTTTTTTCATTTAAACGATTTTTTCGAATTTTGGCGATTTTTTTTCATTTAAAAGATTTTTTCGGATTTGGCAATTTATTTTAGTGCGAGAATTTTTTTTAATTTTGTCGATTTTTTTGATTTGGCGATTTTTTTTAAATTTTTGGCGATTTTTTTTCAGGTTTTGGCGATTTTTTTCGGTTTGGCATTTTATAATTTTCGGATTTTTTAGTTTTACCGGTTTTGAAAATTTCAAGAGTTTACCTCTTACGGTCTCCAAGACATAGCAATTTCTCAAAATTACATAGTCAAAATTGCATTAACTGATGGACCACCCTTTAATTTAAATTTTTTAATGTTTATTGTTGTAGTCTATATAAAAATACACTAATTTTACAAATTTCAAGTGTCAATATATGTACATATGTAAATACAATTGTATGTATATTACATGAGATTTTAACATTTTTCGTCACTCGTTTTGGAGCACCATTTAATTTCTAATTCTTATGTAATTGTTGTTGTAGTGGCCAAGGTTCCACATACTCTGTCCCAATTTCAGGTCCGTAGCTCTTACGGTTCCTGAGAAAATACCGTGTGACGGACAGACGGACAGCGTAGCGAAAACAATAGGGTTCCTTTTTTCACCTTTGGTGTACGGAACCCTAAAAAGGGAAATAAATATAAGTATCTATACTATAAGTAAATCTCGAAGAACATTTTTAAGAACACTTTATTATTATTGATTTGAAACGTTTTTTGTTTCTCCTGTAAAAAATATAAAATTGTAGTTACGTCCGTTTGCATTTAAGGTGACAATTTGCTTCTTGTTCTTTTGAAAATTTCAAAAAAAAATTTTGTTTCCCTTTGATTTTGTTTGTTTATATGTATTTAAAAACATATGGCTTCAGTGGCAACAATTTGCACAGTAAAAATTTGCATTTACTCAGTCATTTTTCTCTCTCAATTCGCCCTCTCATTTAATGGATTTTGTGTATGCGAACGCAATCCAGTAAAAAATAGTAGAAATTTGTAAAAATTTTTGAGGTCTCAAACGCACTTATTGATAACCAAATTTTTTGTTTGTTTATATTAAACAGCTGTTGTTTGTAAAGCTTTCCATAATATTGGGAAATTTTTAAGTACTGTCGTACTTTTAACGTAATTTAACAAAAACTTTAATTAACCACTGAAGAAATTAAACTACATTTAACTGCAACTTAAATTTAAATGGCAATTAGCTTAATGAGATTTAATAATTGGCAGTAAGAATTTTTGCATTTAATAGATTATGGATGCAAAATCGAATAAATTTTCTAGTCTAGTAAATTTTATTTTTGAAGCCTTCGTATATGTGATTCACAATAAGAGTCTTTATATCAATACATGAAGTTTTTTTTAGCTTATTTAAAAAACTTTGCGTCGTAGTCTACAGATGAGTTTTTTAAGCAGGAACGATCTCCCTGTACATATAACCAAAAATATTACGCAAAAACTCTTTAGACATTAGTTATGGATTTGTTTAGTTTTTTCAGTTTTTTTCAAAGTTAAATTACATATTTTTCATTTGTTTGCTTTCTTTGGCTATTTCATACCCAGCAAAAAATTAGACATTACCATCTGAACTACTTGTCATATAATGACTTACTTTTTTGGTGGCAAAATTGAAGTACTCGCTTACAAATCATATTACGTAAAATTTTAAATATAAGAACTAGAAGTGGAACATATTCTTTGGGGTTTAAAAGAAGACGTGAAAATATTGCCAAAATATATAGTTATTTTTTCTATTAATTTAGTTAATTTTTCTAAATATATTATCTATGTATAAGTATCAATACAGACACTGTTACGAATGAAATAATAACCCACTTCAATTAATTTTATAAAAGAAATTTTACAAAATGATGTAGGTATTTCGTACTAAAAAAATAGTTTCTTTACATTTACTTGTATTTTTTAAGTTATTATATATTTAATCAAACTGAGTTTTTAATCACTGTCTTCTTCCATTTACACAAACAATGGCATATTTAAAAAAAGTAGTTTTTTTACTGAAAAAATAGATACATGAAGAAAAAATAACTATTTCTCACAGCGAAAAAAATAATTACTTCCAAAAATAAACAACATAACTACTTATCAAGAATCGATTATTTTAGTCTCACGCCTTTTTAAAATAATTAAGTTGGTAATCCAGTAAGGAACAGCTTCCAATAAAAATGCTTAATTCCACACTCGATTACTTTTTTTGAAATTTTTTGCTGGGTAGTGTTTTCACACTGACATGGTTGAAATAAAAAATGGTTTTAACCAACTTTTAAAACCTGGGGGCAAATTACGGCACTCGTTACTGAACGAAATTACGAAATATTTCAATAGAGTTTATATGGAAATATTTTGAAATTTCGAAACGAATCGAATGCCGTAATTTGCCCCTTGGTTTTACCATACAAATTGTTTTTATTAAAACCAACTTAAAACCATTTTTGAAATAGTTTCATGAAATGAAAATAAATTCAGTGCTGCCAAGTTTAAATGACCGGATGCAGCTGATAATGTTTATGCCAGTGAATAAGAATAGATACCAATTGTTACAAGGCGAATTCAAATAAGGTGATTTTAAGTCGCCTTGATATATTTTCAACTTAAAATTGATGCAGCCGCAATAATAATAAAAATTGCGGGCAAAAAGAATTTTTTTAAATGGAAAATAACGAAAATATTTTCCGTGAAGTGAAAATAGGCGATTTGATTGACATCGATCAGCCGATAGAAAAGTTTTATTTTGTAATGTATTTGTGCACTTTTTATATACAATAACTTGATTTCTAAGCACTTCACTTCACTTATTCACTTGGTATAATTAGTTCCATAATTTTCAAAAATGTATTTACAATATATAGAATAATTTCCATTTTACAACGCATTGTAAAATTTCTGAGTTTTTCATACACATAAAAATAGTTCTTATATAGTTTGTCAAACAAGTGTTATAAAAAACAGAAAAAATAACGCATCAAATACACGCATTTCTGCAGGAGATTTATTTTATTTTGAGCAAAGTTATTATTGAGACAGCCTGTGGAATTACTTATATCCTGAATTTTACAA
The DNA here is from genome assembly GCA_905220375.1 of Tachina fera. Classification (NCBI taxonomy): domain Eukaryota; kingdom Metazoa; phylum Arthropoda; class Insecta; order Diptera; family Tachinidae; genus Tachina; species Tachina fera. The sequence continues at coordinate 69,285,423 of LR999964.1, forward strand.
ATTTGCAGTGTTAATACAAAATCACCTGTTTATGGTTTCAACGTCAAAACCAGGCTTTAACTTTCAGTGTGAAAACACTATCACTTACAGTTCGATATTATACTGTTTCCAACCCAAAAGTTAACATTGAACATTAGAACTAGGGATGTAACCGATACCGATACCGAAATATCTGTGATACTTCTAATTTGCCGATGTATCGATATCGGCGATATTTTACTGTCGATCCGACGATACTTCTTAAATTATTTTAGAGCTGTTTTGAACAAACAAATTAATTTTCAACAATTTTGTTTGCATTATAACTAAGAGAAATAACATATTAAGAGCTTTGCACCATAGTAGTGAAATGTTCTCTCAACAAAAAAAAAATAATATGTTTTTTGTTAATTTCAGAATGAATTCAAATATCAATTTTAAATATTAATAATCGCTTGCACTGTAATTTATATATTTTATAATAAAATAATAAATCTATTTGAATTTTGTTAATTTTAACTTGAGTTCAATTTCAATATGTGTATTGGTATCGGAATCGGTATCGGCGATATTTCTTTTTGAGCATCGGTATCGACATCGGATCGGCAAAATGGCGTATTGTTACACCCCTAATTAAAACCACGAACAGCTGATTTTGCGTTCACACTGTAAGTTTGATTAATTTAGTTTTTAAATCACAGGTTGTCTGATAAATTTGTTCAAAATAAAATAAGTCATCTGGTATAAATACATGTACTTGTTGTATTTTTTATGGACATTCATACTATAAAGTAAGTTGGCCTTATGGTATCTATCTTGAATGCAACGAAAAGAAAAATAGCTCTGGGGGCAAATCACGACATTCGATATGACTTGTAATTTAAAAATATTTCCATATAAACTTTATAGAAATATTTCTAAACTACGAGTCGTATCGGATCCCGTAAGTTTCCCCCTGTATTCCATAATATTAAAACTTGATGTTATTTTATATTACCCACGTTTAATCGAAAAAAAAGAACAAAATGAATTAAAAATTGTTAATGAGTCAATTAAAGTTTTAATTAAATTAATCAATTACATTTTAAATTGATTTTTTGCTTTTTCCATTAAACGTTTTTAATGCAAGAAAATATTTTTTCGTACATGAAACGAAGACCATCGGGTCAAAATTTAGTGTAAATAAAGGACATTTAATTCAGTTGAATTTTAAAAGTGTTTCATTCAATCTATAATTGATATTATATTATTGCGACTCTCATCTCTTACCGATCACTAGTTTTCGCTAGAATCGTGCATGTTCGAAATAAATTCAATCAAATAATTTATGTAGTTTGGGGAAAAAACGGGTCACTTAGTACATTTATAAAATTTTACTTTCTTTTATTTTTGAAAGACCAACGCATAATATTTCAAATGTATTGTATACTCACATCCAATAAATCAAATGCATTAAATCAAAGACAGAGCTTAATTACAATTGTGTAGCAGTCGTTAAGAAGAAAAAAGAAATAAAGCATTTAACAAAAATCAATTCAAACAAATACAAGTTTCCGGGTGAACAACAGCAACAACAACACAGCTGCAAGCAATAAATATGCAACAGAGTCATTAAACCACATTCATGTCTTAAAATTTGTTGTGTATTCGTATTCGTTTACGAGTGCAAGTGAGTGGTGTTCATTATTTTAATGGGGCTGTTTGTTAGTACTCGTGTTCAGTGTTGTCAGATATGGCGATTTGTTGCCAAGCGTGAAAATATAACGCACATTTATTTTTGGTGTCGCAGATTGTTTAAATTACAACATGGGGTAGCTTGAATTAAACAAGTATTTTCTTTTTTCTTAAAAATTTGTTTTGAAGCAAACAATTATAGAATAAAAAGCTAATAGCGCGCTTACATTTGAGCAAAATCTAGTACTTACAAGATGTCGGTTAAAATCTATAGTAGATTTCCCATACCAAGCAAAATCTACTTAAGATCTGGTAGAGCTGAGTGATACAGTTAAGTTTTATTTTCCAACTTTGTACTAAAAAGTCAGCCTTTTGTTCCAATATTCTAAAAACTTTTTATAATTTTTGTTCCAACGAAGAAATATTTCCAATTTAGAATACAAAATTATTCGAATAATTTTTGTTAAATATTCGAACTTATTTCTTAACTACTTTGTTTGAAAAGTATTTTACATTTCGTCGTCCCAGAACAGTTTTGCTCCACCGACCATTCTTAAAAAAATGAGTTAGATATGGAAGATGTATATTTTGAATACCCTCTTTCTGAATCAAAAATGTGTTTCCCTATATATATTATGGTGTCTGAGATATCAAGCATTCATTTTGCTCCATATCCACTATTTTTACATTTACATTTACTGTTTGGCGATTGTGTCAAATTCTTCATACAAAATAAAATCCTGCACAAGACCATTTATAAGACATTTTAAGACATGAGAGATTTTTCAAATGCTATACCACAGCGAAATATTCTAAAACAAACGCTAAAGGGTCACTCAGACTATAATACAAGTATTAATACTTTTGACAAAAATGCATCCCTGGTCTTATATTTGTTTCAAAAATTTCAAAAAAAAAAACAATAACAACTCAACATGTCAGAGCTGCATTTTCCACAAATGTATTAATACTTGTGTTACAGTCTGAAGCGACCTTAAGCAATACTGTTTGCAAGACATTTGTTTCAGTTGTTTGTCTTGCCAACAGTGTTTGTTTTCAAATATATCGCTGTAGTAAAGCATTAGAAAAATCTCTCATGTCTTGAAAGGTCTTATAAATGGTCTTATGTAGGGCACTAATACAAAAATGTCCGAATTAAAGTTAAATCTTTTTTTGCTTCATTTCTATGAGAAATGAATAATAAAATAAGAAGGTACCGTAAGAAAAATTCAACGGCGACTGTTAAGCAAAAACATCATCACGCAGACGCAACCGCCGCACGCACGGCAAAGTAACGATTTAGGTGGACAAAAATATTTAACTTATGAAAAAGATTTTTTTTACTAAACAAAAACCATATGGTATAGCAGAGCTGCCGATAATGAAACTTACTTGTTTGATAGGGTTACCAGTCTTTCCTCATATTAAGAACTTTAGTTAAACAATGCACAGTGAATATGAAGTATTAGTTAAACAATAGTTATCATTTTAGTTTACTAATAATTAACTAATGACTGTAAATTTGGCCCTTAATATTATTTGTCAGCTTTCCTATGCAATACTAATTTTTCAAAATACGCCACAGAAAGCGCAATAAAAAAAGAAAATGATTCATGATTATTTTGTAATCAAAACATCGCATATCATCTCAAGTACGTTAAGGTATTAGATGACACTTCTAAAGTAACTGATAATATTTTATTAACTGATATAAAAAATTTTATGAATATAGTTAGAAATTGATTTAAATTATTAGAAAATGTCAAAGAAAGGATTACATAAAATATATATGCTTTTTAGTGCTATTTTAACAATATCAATAATATTAACAATTTGTAAAAGAAAATTTTCTACTTGTTGTTTTATTAAAGTGAAATAACAAAAATTAAGAAATGTAAGCAGACCCAATGAACAGACCAAATGATTTGTTTCCTTCAAACGAAAAAAACCAAATTAATATCGGTCTGTTCGTTTCGCAGCTAGGACGTCAAAGACAAACATATGCACCAGAATGCAGAATATGAGATATCTTCTTTACCTCTGGACTAATTACTAATTTTGTTAAAACATAGCTAAGAACACTCTCGATCAAATAGCATTTAAAACAGAAAATACTGAATCAAAATCAGTCCAGGCGTTTGGTCTGTACGTGGACTCGTCGGGGGTTAAATAAAGAATCATCTGCAAGCTAAAAAGTTGGGATTATTTGCGATTTTTAAAAATTTTTTTTAAAAGATATTGAAAAATATTTGTATTTTTAACTAATTTCGTTTCGGTTTTTAACCCCCCAAAAAAAGGAGTGTTATAAGGGTTGGTAGTAATGTGAACTGTGATTGCCATTTCGTTTGCAAAAGTTTCGTTAAAGTTAATAAGAATCTCTACCCCAGTAGATATACATGGGTGCTGATGAAGTGCGTGGGTGCACAAAAAATAACGGTATTTCCCCCAGAATTTCACATTAATTAATAAAAATATTTCATTCAATAAGAATTGAAATTAAGCCCGATTAAAAAGTTATTTCTGATTATTTTTTACCACGGCAACCTCCATTGTTCCAAGATTAAAAAATAATTTTTATTTAATTTTAGGCCAAAAATTAATATATTATATTTTTAGGGTTATTATTATTATAAAACTTTAGTCTCGAAAGCGAACAGATACAAATTTTTTTTTAATTCGCCACGATTAAAATACGCAAATACCTTGTAGACCATGCTTGAAAAAGTTGATAATTTTTCTTGGGCCTAGTGCCACCTTAGTGACAAATTTCTACAAAAAGTTTATACCTTTTGGGTCAATGAAGCCAAATCTTGTTTTGAAACATTATTTAAATCAATTTCACTGATAATGAAATAGTATCAGTTTTTTCATTATTATTCTTTTCATAAATATGAACATTAACACTTCACTATATTTCCAGCTAAGGCTGTCTGCAAGAAAATGATATAAATAAAAAACCGAAATGAAAATTAAAAAAAAAAATTGTGGAGAACTATTTTCTTAACACTTTTCGTAAAGGGAAACAAGGCAGCTTATGCAAAGTTTATATTTTGAGAAAAAGTAATTTATTTCGAGTTTAAGTCCACGTTTTATTAACAAGAGCAATAACGTCCACATAGGCGTAGAAAGGCCATTCTACGGGTAGAATTGTCCTCCCCAAGAACTGCTGTAGGGCCCCTTTAGAAAAAATTTCTAGCAACGCCACTGAACGAACGTCCACCAAAATATTTAGTTTTTTTTATTTGCTTACTGTCCCCTCTCTTCAGCATATTATGCACGATTTTCTTCTTCATCTTTAATAACTCATAAAAATAGTTTAAGTTACGTTTACATCAAAAATTTGTTATGCTGCACTGTGCACGTTGTTTGCAAAGGTTAAATTCGACTGCCAATAAATTGACGGATATTTGTTTTCTACAAAAATAAAAAATGCAATTATTTGCTTTGATATGTTCTTCATATAGAGTTGCACAATCAACACCCTGAGCATGCCCATGTGCAGGGAAACCAGAAATATGCTCCAAAAAAAGGGTTTTATGCGCATTCAGTATGCAATAAAAACTTCGAAATATGCACTAAAACTCAAAAAACATGTTCTTAAAAATAACATAAATATGATTATTTGGAAATGAAAATCTAATTTTAATTCAGCAATTCAATAAAATTTACATGTAAAAGACAAAAATAAAATAAACAGAAGAAGGAAACAATAAAAAATATTAATTAAGGACACAAATTTAACTTTTACTTCAAAAGCGATCACGATATCAGATTTAAAACTCTGGAACTGTATTTTGAAGAAATAAGCTTTTTATTTGTAATTGTTATTGCAATAAACAAAAACTATTCTCTTCGCTTTTTAAATAAACTTTTATAGATTGAAAATGTTCATTTTCAACCTCAACTGATGTAATCGGGGCAGCGTTCGTCACAATTACCAAACCAAGTTTTTATTGAAATTAGCGTCCAGTGAGTATGTTATACCTGTTTAAGTTGAAATTTGGAATATACAAATCAATAGTATTTGTTCCAGCATTAAAATTTACCAGAAAAAAATTTGGATATGGATGATTTAAAAATTTTTAATTTTCTTGTTTCGTTTTTCTTTCACAAGACTGTAAGTGAAAAGTGACGATTGAGTGAAAATTAAAAAATTTTAAATCGTTCATTTTAATTTTTTTCTTCTAAGTTTGAATGTTAGAGCACATACTAATAATTTTTTTTTAAATATTTAAATAAATTTTGTTTGAAAAGTTCCAAAATATGCCCTAAAAACACCAAATATGCTCTAAAAATTCGAAAAATGCTCAAAATATGCGTGTTAGACTGAAGTATGCAAAAACATGCTTTAAAGGGTAAAATATGCAAAAATATGCACTAACAAATCGATGCCAGAATTCATAAAAAGTTCTGGAACGGATAAATATCTTCATTCCGCATTGATATATCAGACAAGAAAAAACATGTCATTGCATATTTGTGGTTTTCCTGCTCATGTGTTTTCAGTTTAGTAAAATTCATATAGACAAAAGAAAAAAATACTGAGAGTAGATTACTCATGAACATTGCTCGAGTAGTGAGTGCAGTGCTCTAGTTCTTAATCGGACTGCAATAACATTATTGTTGTTAGTGTTAAAGGTATTTTTGGCCAATATTTCGGGTCAAATTACTCACTGTGCGCTGTGAGAGAAACAAGAAAAAAGTATCGCATAGTTTTAGGCTCAGTAACACTGTATAACAGAAAAAGAATAGAGGGGTTCTCACACTGGATTCTGTGTAAATAGTTAATGAATTGCTTCCTACAGCAGAGAGTAGCCAATTATAGACATAACTCATCCCTCAAGTATTTATATAGGTCTTTGTGTTACTAGTGAATATGACGACGAAATAAGATGAGCAAAATATTCAATTCCTTTGACAAAAGTGCAGATTTATACAGAAATAATAGCTCCCAAGTGAAACATCTCTTACAAAATTGTTGTCTTATGGAAGCACATTTCAAAGCAATGGACTACTAAACTCTCTCCTCCAGACCTGCTTCGGCAAAACCGTATTTTTTAGGGGATGATTTGTGGGGAATAAAATTTAAGCATCATTGTGTGATATTTGTTTTTTTATTTGAACTGTAATAAAATTTAGAATCCGCAAACAGTTTCTTAATTAGGCTCAGGTTCAAAGTTTTTCAATTCCTTTTTTTTGTAGAAATAAATTATTTCTAATAATTAATGGGAATTTCTAAAGTAGGCAGGAACAGTTAAGTGTCGAATTTTCTGTGCCAAGTGGCACTTAGCTTTCACCCATGTCTATCTACTTGGGCCGAAAGTAGTTGTTAACATCATATATTTAACATGCATTTTTAATGAAATGGAATATGAGAAATAGTTATATCGTATATATAAATTAAATAAAACAAGTAAGAGTGCTATATTCGGCTGTGCCGAATCTTATATACCCTTTACCAAAGTGCGTTTATGTAGTATAATATAAGCACAGAGATATGTAGGTACATATTAATTTTGTGAAAAAATTCATACTTTTTGTGCAATTTTTAGGTTTTACGCATTATGTTTAATTTGGTGCTTTTTTGGCGATTTTTTTTCATTTAGGCAATTTTTTTTGGTTTTGGCGATTTTTTTCGATTTTTGGCGTTTTTTTAATTTTGGCGATTTTTTCGTTCTGGCGATTTTTTTGATTTTGACGATTTTTTTTCATTTGAGCGATTTTTTTACTTTTATATATTTTTTTGTAGCAATTTTTTTAGTTTTGATACTTTTTTCTCGTTTTGGCGATTTTTTTCGGTTTTTGGCGTTTTTTAATTTTGGTGACTTTTTTCCTTCTGGCAATTTTTTTGATTTTGAAATTTTTTTTTCATTTAGGCGATTTTTTTATTTTTTGGCGATTTTTTCCATAGAGGCAATATTTTTTGTTTTGGCTATTTTTTCGGTTTTTGGCGTTTTTATTTCTTTTTGGCAATTTTTTTAGTTTTGACACTTTTTTCTCGTTTTGGCGATTTTTTTCGGTTTTTGTCGTTTTTTTAATTTTTGGCGATTTTTTTTTCGTTTTGCGGGATTTTTTTGGATATTGACTATTTTTTTCATTTAAGCGATTTTTTAAATTTTTGCTGATTTTTTTTCATACACGCAATTATTTTCGGTTTTTGGCGTTTTTTTTTTTAATTTTGGCGATATATTTTCGTTTTGGCAATTTTTTGATTTTGGCGATATTTTTTCATTTAGGCGATTTTTTTTCATTTTTGGCGATTTTTGTTCATATAAGCTTTTTTTTTGTTTTGGCGATTTTTGCGGATTTTTGTCATTATGGAATTGTTTTTGTTTTGACACTTTTTTTTTCGTTTTGGCGATTTTTTTCGTTTTGGCGATTATTTGATTTTGCCGATTTTTTTTTCATATAAGCGATTTTTTTGAATTTTTGGTGATTTTTTTTGTTTTGGCGGTTTTTTTCAGAGCTTGGCGTTTATTTTTAATTTTGGCGATTTATTTTCGTTTTGACGATTTTTGTGGAATTTGGCTATTTTTTTATTTAGGCGATTTTTTCATATAAGCATGCTTTTTTTGTTTTGGCGATTTTTATTCGGTTTTTGGCGTTTTTTTAATTTTAGCGTTTTTTAATATTGGCGATTTTTTTTCGTTTTGGCGATTTTTTTGATTTTGCCGGTTTTTCTCATATAAGCGATTTTTTTAATTTTTGGCGATTTTTTTAAGAGTTTGACGTTTTGGCGATTTTTTTCATTTAAGCGATTTTTGCGCGTTTTTTTCATTGTGGGAATTTTTTTTTAGTTTTGACACGTTTTTCTCGTTTTGGCGATTTTTTTCGGTTTTTGGCGTTTTTTTAAATTTTAGCGATTTTTTCATTTTGGCGATTTATTTTTGTTTTGGCGATTTTTTTTAAATTTTTGGCGATTTTATAATTTTCGGATTTTTTAGTTTTACCGTTTTTGAAAATTTCAAGAGTTTAACTCTTACAGTTTCCAAGATATACCAATTTGTCAAAATTACATAGTCAAAATTGCATTAACTGATGGACCACCCTTTAATTTAAATTTTTTTAATTTTAGTGTTAGTTGGTGTAGCCTATATAAAAATACACTAATTTTACAAATTTCAAGTGTCAATATACATATGTACATATAATTGTAGGTATATTATTATTTGAAAGTTTTCGTCACACGTTTTGGGCCACCCTTTAAAATTTAAATTTTATATATTTGTTGTTGTAGCGATCAAAGTTCTACATACTCTGTCCAAATTTCAGACCCGTAGCTTTTACCGTTCCTGAGAAAATAGCCTTCTTCCTAAAACATGAAATATGTTTAATTATTAGGAAAAAAGTTAAAGTTTTCCAACCCTGGAAACGTTTTTTTATTTTGTTAAATTTAAAATTTTTTTTTTATTATAAATACCAATTTTATTCATACCGAAGTATAAAATAAGATAATTTAATAAAAAAGTAATAAAAACTTGTTTGCGGTAGTTATTTTCTATGGGAAAATATAGTTTGAGTTTTCCAGCTCTGAAACCGTATGCCCGATTTTGCTGATTTTCAATAGCAAAATTTTTCGGAAAATTTTTGATACACCAGTCCAAGAACCAAGTCTCTAGCTGTTCTGGGAGCTTGGGAAAACCGATTTCACGTACAGACAGACGGACAGACGGACAGACGGACATCGCTTGTTCGTCTTCCCTATGCATAAGGATCCAGAATATATATACTTTATGTGTCGCTTATTAATATTGTAGAAATTACAAACGGAATGACAAACCTATATATACCCTTTTACCATTTTTTGGTAAAGGGTATAAAAAAACATTTAAGCCATAAAGCAATACTGAATTTGAGCATAATTGGAAAACTATTACTTGATTATACTCGTAATGATGCATTTCAATGTGGCTGTCACAGAAAAATTTACCGATTCGGTTCACAAATGCCCGGGATCTGAAACATAAGAAATCGAAATGAATTAATAACATTTTAAAAATTTAAATTTCATTCTTATTTAGGTATAAAAATTTAAAACAATTAAGCAATTTTGGAGATATTTCCAAAACTATTTGGCGGCCATATAAAAAAAATATGTGACAACACTGTTTGTTGAAATTTCAATAATGGTTTCAATACTTCAGCAGTCATATGATAGCAATAGCAAGCGATTGAAAGTTTGAGGAGTGCATGTTTGTTTATATGTACACATTTCTTCAAATTGTATATATTTAAATTTTTATGGTATATTTAACACCTGCACCTCGCTTAGCAGCAATGACGATATGCAAATTATAGTTAAAAATGTATTGTTTGCTTAAAACATTTTTCAAAGTTAGAGATGTATCGTTATTTTTAATATATTCAGCGCTATACTTATGCAGAATAAACAATTATTTGAACGATATTTTATTCAAGAATATTCAATATATGGAACACATTTCTTAAACAAAAACATTTTAAGTGAGACATTTTTAGATTCTTAATTGAACTGTAGTGAATTTTAATCAGAAATAATTTTTAGTCAGGCTTAAGTTCAGCAATTTCAATTCTTATTCAATAAAATATTTTTATTAATTAATGTGAGTTTCTAAAGAAGGGAAGACAAATTAGTCTTAGACTTTATTAGCTGGTGGAAATACCGTTAATTTTCTGTGCAGCCACGCACTTCATGAGCACATAACAATCATTTCTCATATTCCGTTTCATATAAAATTTAAGTTAAATAGCTGAGGTTAATAAGAATCTCTACCCCAGTAGATAGACTGATGAAGTGCGTGGCTGCACAGAAAACTATCGGTATTTCCCCCCGCTAATAAAGTCTAGGATTAAGTTTTCTTCTCTTCTTTAGAAACTCAGATTAATTAATAAAAATATTTCATTCAATAAGAATTGAAATTACTGAACTTAAGACTGGCTAAAAATTATTTCTGATTAAAAACATTTTATTAATTTCTTCTTTATTTAAGCAAATAATTAATTCATATCACTTTAGAATACTTTTATGTAATTCTCTTTTGCTGGTTCACAACTCCACACTTATTTTCTTTAGATTTTTTAAATTTAATTGCTTTATGAATTTTTAGCCCAATCCTCTTAAGTTGTTCAGATTATGTTTGCTTTTTCTGTCATCAGCTGCCTCTGCATCAAATCCGCTTCTACTTGCAATGACCACATTATTTACTTCATAAGAATAGCCTGTCTGGTCATTGTTGTTGTCGGAGATGAAATCCTCATTGTCGGTGGCAAATCCCCAGGATAATTGTTGTAAAGTAATAATTATTAAAATAATTCCATATAATATGCGCATTTTGCTTGGATACGGCATTAGCAACTGGTTCAGCGGCAACTGAAGTGGAGAATGTTTTTCGTTCAGAGGTCAGTACAACAGAAGACTGCAATTAAGTTTGTATATTTGCTAAGGAAATCGTTTTGGTTTTTATTAAAATCTGTTAACTGGTTTTTTGTATTTTTAATTTTGTTTGATAATGCTTGTGTTGATTACATTTTTTTATATGCATATGTACATATTTTAATTAATCCGAATTGAAAGCAATTTGTTTTATCTGAGAAGTCATTAATTGCACGCGTTTCTGTACACTAGTAACTCTTCTTTTGACATTTGTAAAAGCCAAGAACGGAAAATTTGTTTTTTATCTTTGGTATTATAATTAAAATTACATACTAATTACTTGAAATTTGTATAAAAAAAAATTTTTCAAATAAAAGATAACAAGGAAATCATGAAAGTTTTTGCTTGAAAAGTTTTTGGATAAATGTTTGAGCAAGCTCGGGTTTTAAATTACCTTAATAGAAAAGGGCTCACGAATTAAATCTAAATAGCATACTATACTAAGTATACAGAAAAAAAAATTAATTAGTTTAAATAAAAAAAATCAACGATCATTATTATCATTATTAAATCATTATTATAAATCAACCCAAATTCGCTTTAGATTTTTGTATTAAGAAATTATTACATTAAATAAAAATGAAATACAAATAAATACATATATATATATATATATATGTATATATATATAAATAAGACATATAAAAAATTCAGTAAAGTGCGACTCTGACCCGCTCAAGAAGGGTGCCGTACGGAAACTAGATATATAAAACTATACGATCTTTAGCCTATATAATACATAGTTTTGGCAGTTTTTTCGTTTTTTTGATGTTTTTGGTTTTGAACGTTTTTTTATATAAATTTTTTTAGTTTTGGCGTTTTTTCGGTTCTGGCGATTTCTTAATTTTGGAGCGTTTTTCTCGCTTTAGCGATTTTTTTTAGGTTTTTACCGTTTGTTTTTATTTTGAGAATTTTTCTCATTTTGGCGATTTTTTTATTATGGCACTGATTTTTTTTTTTAATTTGGCGATTTTTTCGATTTATGCAGGTTTTTTTCCGTTTGGCGATTTTATAAGTTTGGGATTTTTTTGTTTTGCAGTTTTTACAAATTTCAAGAGTTTGCCTCTTACGGTTTCCAAGATACAGCAAGTTGTCAAAATTACATAGTAAAAATTACATTAACTGATAGAACACCCTTTAATTAAAATTTTAGTGTTATGTTATGTTGTATGTATATTACATGGGATTTTAGCATTTTTCGTTGCTCGTTTTGGAACACCCTTTAATTTTCAACTGTTATGCATTTGTTGTGGCAGCAGCAAAGGAGCTACACACTCTGTAGGAATGTCAGGTCTGTGGCTCTTACGGTTTTCAAAAAAATAGCCTGTAACAGACAGACGGACATCGAAGCGAAAACAATAGGGTCCATTTTCACCTTTGGTGTGCGGAACCCTAAAAATGGAGATGTCATAGAAAATTTCCAAAAATTTAAATATTTGTCGGTTGTACAAAAAAAAAAAATACACAATGGTACACAAAGGTAAAATTTACGAATTTTACAATCCATGTTTGGTCTATAAATGAAGTCTAGGGATGCCAAAAGGGAAATAATGAATCCCGAAGTTCTGGGATTTTTTGGGATTGGCAAATCGTGAATCCCGGCCCTTATAACTTGGCAATTTTTATACAAAAAAATATTAAGTTTTCGTTAATTTTATGGCATTTTTTTTTAATATTTAAAAGTCCCATACAATTTTAGACGTCTAACCAGCGGGAAAAGTTGTCATTAATTACATAATGATTGAAGAAATAATGTGTTATTTTCCAAAGCAAGACAATGAATGCATTCCCTGTGTTGACAGTAATGAGTTGTGGAATGAAAATTATACATGCTGTACATTACTTTCTCCTTTACTATTCATTAGCTTTTCCCACTGGATACTTTAACAATTAAAGCACTATTCGTGACAACTTATTTATATTTAAATTAACAAAAAGAGCAAAATATATTAACTGCTATCTTACGATTATTTTCATCCAGGGTGCTACAATAGTATTGTGTATTGTAACAATACACTATTTTTAATTTTTTAAGTCATCGAAAAAACCATATACGGACACCACTACGTATTAAAAGACAAAATAAAAATTTCTCGTGTCTCCCAGTTTTGCCTCATGGGGCCCAAAGATTTGGGGCCTCGGTGTCATTTTTGCATATCCTCAGGCTCATATCTTGCAAGCAGCTCGCAATTTTGATTTATTTTCTGAGGCAAAGTTGTAGCTCTTGTCATAAAGAAGAAAAATTTTTAGTTCATAAAATAAAAAAAAATTCATCTTCAAGATCAAAATCGCAAAAAATTAAAAAATAATTAAATTTGTTAAACTTTTTTCCCCTGTTTAGGTCCATAGATAGGAAACCATTCTAAGCTCAAGGAAACTATCAATAACAAAAATGTACTTAAGATCTCAATAAAAAACTTTTTAGAACATATGGAATGATTCTTAGTACCATTTACCAAAAGTGAAAAATTTCCAAACAATTGAAATTAAACATTTTCCATACATTTTTTACTACTTGGCTACCTATGCGCTACATAAACGGTGTTAAAAATCAAAGTTTTTAACATTCGTCAGCTACAAAGCACATAGAGCAAAAAACTATCAGCTGAATTAGCACTCATATTCTCCCATTGATGAATATGGGAATACATATATGAGAAACTTTTTTTAGAAAACAAATTATGTTTGATTTTAAAAATTTTGAAGGGAGCAAAAATACAGTTCAAATGCTCAGCCAAAATTTGTTTATACATACGTGCATATAAAGATTTGATAAGTAGACATAATTAATTGAATTTTTTTAGAATTGTGCATAAATTTGTTTTAATTTGTTGACATATTCAGTCTTATTATGGTTGTCGCAGTCGTGACGTATTCGATGAAAAAAGAGTTAGTGCTTGCCAAATGTTGATCACACGCAAATTGAAGAAAAAAAACTTGAACTTTAAGAAAGCAATATTATTTTTGCAACTTATTTTAATGAAAATAAATCTTAAAATGTTCGTAAGTAAACTTATTGTAATTGTGCAATGATTTACTATCAACAACAAAGCGATTAAAATAAAAATGTTTACCACAAATCCCGAAAAACCGAGAAATCCTGAAATCCCAAAAATCCCTTTATTTGGGCGTTGAAAACATCGAGTACATATGCGCTATACTTATGGTTGTGGGTGCACTCGTGCAGATCAATGATATTCATAACCTAGCTTATGCCAGCTAAAGCAACTCAGTGATTACATATAAAACTTATGTGACAAACTAATTATAATGTACTTAAAGAATATTTTGATCAAGTTTCATAAAATTTCAAGCAACGTGCCAAACTGAATGCACATTCCATACGGAAACTACTGCTTGAGTATTTTTTTAGTTCAAGCAAAAGGCGCACAGTGGTGGATTTTGAAAAAAGTGGAAATAATTCTGCAGTTTCTAAACGAGCAGTCTGACTGTAATGAAATTTCATACATAATTTAGGGAAATGTCATCCAACTTAAGTCTGAAATTTTGACAATATATCTTCAAAGGGGGCGGAGCCACATAGTCCCAAATTAAACAACCTTGGGTTAATGAAAAATTCAAACCGATGCCAAGGTGATGTTTTTGATCTAAGAAAAAATATTTCTTGCAGGTGGCTTTCTCTATCCAAGAGCTAAAAAAACCCCTCCCACATTTATGCAGTTTTGCTAACAATTTAGGAAATATTCGAGAAAAAATTTAAATTTTGGTTTTTTTTACCAACCTTGGTCCACTGTTCTGCTAATGGAGAAGTCAAATCTTGTTCGATTTAGAAAAAAACTTAGTACACAATAAGAACAAAATTTTTAACATTTAAACGCAATTTAAATTATATATTTGAAAAACTTGGATTTTTTGCCATTTTTTTGCAGGAAAAGTGTTTTAATTATTTCGCTATTATTAAAAAAATTTTAAAAGAATACAAACCCCATGTTTTTACTTATTCAAAAATTAGTACTATAAGAAACTTTTCAAAGAAATTTTTTCTTAAAAATTTTCTTTATTAAAGGTGCCAGATCATTTCGAAATTGGCCTATTTTTGTTGTAAATATCAAATGTAGGGCAGTTTTTTTCAAATGCCAAAGCTGGAAAAAGAAATTTGCCAATTCACCCTGAAACATGATATATTTTAAAATATTTCCTAAAATATTATCTGTGCCCGGCGAAAGATAAGAAAAATACAGCAGAAATACCAAAAATTCCATTTTTGGGATTTTATGAAACAATGGCGAAACAATATTGCTTATTGCTCTACTTATGTCAAGGCTATGGGAATTCCTAGCCACAATATGGAAAAAGTCAACAAGGAAGGTGCAGAATAAAAATATAATTCTCTTTTAAATATCTGATTAATCGAGCAACTTTTAATTTTTAAAATTTTAAAAGAATATAAATTACTTTGAAATTTATTTGCTGGTTTTTCAGCTTTGTCTGTATGAATTTCATTGTTGCTGTAACAAGTCATCAGTAAACTTCCACTACACAATAGTCACAAACCTCTTATCTTATGCACAGACTTTCAAGAACTATTTGAGAATTCACAAATAATAATATTGTTGAAAATCATATCGAATATAAATTATTTGCTGGGATTTGTATAAGTTTCTAAGCCTACTACCCTTATTTTTTTTTGTGATTTTCAAAAATATTATTATTTGTGAATTCTAAAATAGTTCTTGAAAGTATTTTTGGTATTTTTTTTTTTCAAATTTGTGGTAAGAGGTTTAGAGGTCGCACAAGTCGAATTTTTGCAAAAAATCGAGTGCAAAAACTTGTAGTGCTTGAATAAAATTTCCTCTTTTAGGTACCAGACATTACAATTTTTCGTAATTTTTTCATACATTTTGTAAGTAACGCTTTATAACTTTTAAAATTTTTATAAAGAGTGATATATAGTTAAAAAAAATTATTGAGGCTATATTAGCTGAAATTTTCAATATACGTCTGGTGTTTGTATTGTTTTTGACCCAATAAAATAACCATTCGATAGTTTAAAAGCATAGTTATCCGACTGTAAATGTAGAACTGTAAATGTAAATGTCTCAGCTGATTGAAACTGTTGCATGAAAAGCTATGCAAATACTTAAGGCTCAGTTACCCGACTGTAATGTAAAGTAACTGCAACCTTAGGAAACAGCTGACTGATATTGTTATGTGAAAAGTAATGAAAATGGTTATAGAGATGTAATGTATCGTAACCTATATTTCATATAAAATTATCGATCAGCTGTTTCCTACGTTGCAGTTACATTACATTACAGTCGGCTAACTCAGCGTTGACCTGACTGAAACGTCTCGTAAATGTAATGTCTGAACCTGCAGAAAATAGAATTTCATGACACGAGGTTACGTGACATTTGTAGATAGTGATGGGATGTGTTTATATTGAATGGGAGTGTAGCACAATAGCCCTATAGTGGTACTTTTGTTTTTTTTTGATAATTTAAGTCGCTAGATTTGTATACATACATGGCATATTTAATAAATTTAGTTTTTAGAGATTGCAAATCGTATGTCTTTGTTTTTTGTTAATATACATACATATATACTTATATTTATATAGGTATGAATGTGTAAAATATAAATATGTATGTGCATACAAACATACAAACAAGTGTACAAAAAACTATTTTGATTTAATAATAATACCAATAAAAATAATAATATGTACGTATGTATGATCATAACAATTATAATGATAATAAAAATATAAGTATTTTTATAATTATAATACATTATAATGTATGTATGTATGTATTTATAAAGCTAAAATTGTAATTTGACTATAAACCAAAGTCATTACATTGTTTGGAAGTATAAAATAATGATTTGATACCATATAAATAATTTTCGTACTTTGTTCACACAACCAAAAATGATGTGAAAATATTGAACTCCCATCAATGTTTCCAACAGCTGTTTTGCATTTTATTTGATTTTTTTGTGCTGATAAAAACCCAGCAAACAAAAAGTCTTTTATATGTATGTATCTATGTATGTGCTCTTGTTAAAAATTACTCACATTTATGCATATGTATACTGTTTGTGAGTAAAAATAAATTATTATAAGTAGGTACGAACATTAATAAGAAAAGGATAAAACGAAAAATTGAAGAAATAATAAGTTTTTTATGTGATTAAGGTGCTACAGCAAGCATAGACATTCTTCGAAATTAAGTAGCCAAGTACTTCGTCTTTCCGAAGAAGTTACTAAAAATTTGTTCTGGTAATGTACAACGACAAATATTATGGTAATAGGCTTGAGCGTTGCAGCTGCTATTAAAATTACTATAATTTAGTCCATTTAAATAAAATAATATTAGTTTTTAAAGCCTCCTAAGCGCATTTTCGTTCTAAATGGTGTCTTCTTTCAAAAACTCACAATTAGTTGTTTTCTAAGAGGCTAAAACTTGCAGTCAAAAGAAAGCAGGTTAGAATAGTTTCAGCGAAACTATTAAAAAATCTTTGATTAATTAAAACATTACTATTTTATATGTACTTATACAGGGTGGCCCAGAAAGACCGAAGTGGTGTGAATTCCTTATAACTTTTTATTTAAGACATATTTTTTTAATTTTTTGTTTTTTAAATACAGTAAATTTATAGGGAATATTTTTAGATTAGTTATTAAAAATTGTATCCCGCAAGTGGTGGCCATTTTCTGCTTCGCACAAATGTGCTCTTTCCATTTCCATTATTCATAACTTATTTATGAGTGACGAAGCCCATTTCCAATTAAATGGGTTTGTTAACAAGCAAAACTTTAGGATATGGGCTAAGGAAAACCCGAGAGTACTTCATCAACGACAATTACACCCAGTTAAGTGTACTGTTTGCTGCGGTGTTTCTTCAGAAAGGATCATTGGCCCATATTTTTTGGAAAATGAAAGAAATGTCGCCATTTCCATCAATGGTGATCGATATCGGGCCATGTTGGAAAATTTTGTAAGGCCAGCCGTGGAATACCATCCGCAAATATGGTTCCAACAGGATGGAGCCACAGCGCACACTCCGAGGGCCACAATGGCTATTTTACGCGACATCTTTGGGGAAAGAATAAATTCGCGTAGAAGCAATTTTAATTGGCCTCCGCGTTCCCCGGATTTAACCGCTCCAGACTGTTTCCTTTGGAGTTATTTAAAAGGGAAAGTTTATGTTAATAAGCCTAGGACTATTGAGGAATTAAAACCCAATATTCCAGACGAAATTAACAACATAACACCGGAAGTTTTGCGAAAGGTCATGGAAAATGTGTTGAAAAGAGATCATTTGTGCGATGCAGAAAATGGCCTCCACTTGCGGGATATCATTTTTAACAACTAATCTAAAAATATTCCCTATAAATTTACTGTATTTAAAAAACAAAAAATTAAAAAAATATGTCTTAAATAAAAAGTTATAAGGAATTTACACCACTTCGGTCTTTCTGGGCCACCCTGTATTATTTGCTTATAAGCTCTAATGCATGCGTATGTATGTTCACAAAAGAATATATACATTTCCATCAAAATGATTTCCACGAGTTTAAATATTATACATTGGTATATGAATTTTCACGTTTGACTTGAAATAACTCGCAATTCAAAATCAAAAATGTGTTTGCTGGGAACAAAGAAATTACCATGTATGTGTGCACAAAGAAGATTTTTGGTTTTTGTCGAAAACATATGACACGTTTTTAGGCAGTCTGTATTCGCACAAACGTTTACATTTACATCACATTTAACATTTACCTTACATCAGCGATTTCTACAGTCGGGTAACGGAGCCTTAAGGCCCAACTATAATATGAATAAACTGGCTTAAGCTAATGCCAGAATTGAACGATAAGTCTGTCAAATACTTAAGCAATTCATATTTGACTTTTAGGTGTCCACAATGTACTTACATGCACTTAAGTATTCTTTATCCACAGCTGCACATATAGGTATTGTTCACAATTTTTTAGTAATTTTGTTTCTTCTTATAACTAGTAAATAAATTCAATTCAATCAAATTAACTTGTTGGAATATCCTAATCCATTAAACATTCACGTATAATTACTTCACCACTTTATTACTTGTTCTATTTCTTTTGCCTACTAAAAAGTACAACAATGAACATACATAAATAAACTCATGTGTGTATATGTGTATTGTAAAACAAAGAATGAAAATAAAAGTTTTGCTTTCTTTTCTGAGTTTAAAATAAGAAACAATAAAAAAATATTTAAAATCAATGAATATTTTCTGATGCTGTTTGCTTGAGTTTAAAAAATGCACAAACAGTGTTTTCCGTACGGAATGTGCGTTCAGTTTGGCACTTAGCTTAAGCAAATGACATTTGACGAAACTTGACGAAAAGTTTCATAAGTACATTATAGTTTGCCACATACATTTTATATGTAACCGCACAGTTGCTTAAGTTCGCTTATTCATATTATAGTTGGGCCTTTAAATTTGAAAAATTCTAATTAAATAAAAAAAAAAACGATAAATAACCGAATTCTTAAATTAAATTTACATTGTACTTCAAACAATTATCAATTTGGTTTTTAATTTGTTTAGTGTGTAAATTATTAGATCCCTTGAGCAAAGATTTCCGATACATAAGGGCTCCAAAAGATATGACTCAAGTTAAAAAGTAGCATTATACACGTTTTAAAGAAGACATAAATAATTTGAAGGAGTAAAGGCCATTAACAATTTATTCACTGCGTAGTTGTAGTGATGTACGAATAGCGATCTCGTCCCAACACCGGACACATAGAAGACGAAAGTCTCACCAACGAGTTATTGATAAAGATGCAACCAGGGTTGTTTCATTCAATTACGACCCAGACATTGTTGTACCGTGTATTAATGTGATGATCGTAGAAGACAAGCAAAGATTAGTTAAATACACGTAGGTAGAGTGATTCATGCTATCCTGAACATACAAATGAAAAAAACGAAAAGACTTGAAAATAAACAGTTATACTCATAAATCGTTACCTGAAATCCAAAAGGTCATAACAACTAAAAACTTAAAAAAGGCTTTTTGATTGATTATGAGTGATTACGAGTGTTAACCAAAATACATATTTTTACTCACATATGTTCAAAAATAACCATGTTATTTGTTATTCAATTTGTCACCTAACAAATAAATGGCCTTAGATTTATAAGGTTTTTTATTTATCTTGTAAAAAAAAAGTGTACCATTTCATATAAAATTCATGTTGCTGATGTTAACAACAATCTCTGCCCAAAAAAGATAGACACGATGTTTCCCCCGGCATAAAACTCTAGTTTAATTTATCTCGTCTTCTTTAGAAGATCAAATTAATTAAAAAATAATTTCATTCTTAAGTGTTGAAAATGCTGCATAAAAATTAAGAAATTATTCTTGAATAAAATTCATTTTAGTTTGTTATTGCTTTATATAACTAAGATGAAGATTCAAGGTTTGTCAAATATATTTTATACAATAATAATTTTATACATATTTGCACAAGTGTTTTTAAATAAAAGGTTTTTTAATTTAACTTTTGAAGTCGATTCATTATACCTGCAGAATAATATAACAATACATACTCATATATATGTATATAACAAATTTTGTATATATTTTGTTTCTGTTGGTGCCGGCTGCTTTCGAATTAAAATAAATTCAGTGAAGTGTGACTTTCACCCGCCCACGAAAGGTTCCGTACCGACACGAGATATGTAATTCAATACGAACTTTAGGCTATATAAAATATAGTTTTTGAATTTTTTTTTGGTTTTAAGCGTTTTTTTAGTTTTTGGGTTTTTTGTGTTTATTGGCGCTTTTTTAGTTTTGGCACTTTTTTCCCCGTTTTGGCGATTTTTTTTGGTTTTTGACGTTTTTTTTAATTGTGGCAATTTTTTTTATTTTGGTGATTTTTTTAATTTTGGCGATTTTTTTTTAATTTGGCGATTTTTTTCGTTTTGGGGATTTTTTTTAATTTTGGCGATATTTTTCATTTTGGCGATTTTGTTTTCATATAAAGAATTGTTTTGGTTTTGGGCATTTTTCGTGTTTTGGCGATTTTTTTTCGGGTTTTTGCATTTTTTTTGACGATTTTTTTAATTTAGACAATTTTTTAGGTGTTAGATTTTTTTTAATTTTGGTGATTTTTTTTTCGTTTTATCGATTTTTTTTAATTTTTGGCGTTTTTTTTTTGGTTTGGGGATTTTATAATTTTTTTTTTATTGTTTCCTGTTTTAATTTTTTTTTAAATTTCAAGAGTTTAGCTCTTGCGGTTTCCAAGTTTTCAAAATTACATAGTCAAAATTGCATTAACTGATGGACCACCCTTTAATTAAAATTTTTAAAATTTTAGTGTTAATGGTTGTACTCTAATTTTACAAATTTCAAGTGTCAATATACATACATATGTACATACAATTGTATATATATATATATATATATATATATATATATATATATATTCCTTTTCACCTTTGGTGTGCGGAACCCTAAAAACGCACTTATCTTAATAAAGCGAATAAGTAGTCTTTCGTTTAAGACTTGTATTTCAAAAACCTCACTGAGAAAATATGTATATTTTTTATTGTTAAACAAAAAAATAAAACTTCCAGGTTGTAATGGTTTTAACTGACTGTTTCTGTGACCTAGTACAAAAACTGTGTATAATAAAAACTGGCAACAAATCATTTTTAAAATTGTTTAATATTTCCTACTTTAATATTTCCTACTTTCTTTCTTTAAAAAAACTCTTGTTTCGCATTGTTTCTTTTTATTCAAAAGATCTTTACACATACATATATTTCTTTGCACTGTTTAAGTACTTCGGAAGTCACCTTTTCAATTTCGTGCACCTTTCGCTTAAGTGATCTGCACTAAAAACATATCACAGCCAAGTCTAGGCCTTTTTTGCAGTTTGTCTTTATCTATACATTTGTAGCTGGAGGTGAAGCTTGCCGATATAATTTTTTATTAAATCTGCAAATGTCTCACATATTAAATCTGCTTCATAAATTTCTTCTGCCATTAATAATTCGTGAACATCCTCCCTTCAGTTCTATAGATCTAGCAACTCTAATTTTTACGTCTTTTCCGTTTTCTGATGCCTCGATTTAATTTTCCCATTCTGTTGCCTTCGCTTATTCTTTTTCAACAACATTTTTAAAGTTTAACATTGCCTAATGCACTAATAATCCCAAATTTATATTTTACTTGTTTAGTAAAATAATTTTTTATTAAAAATACATTGAAATTTTGAATATAGAGGGGTTTAGCTGTATCCTATGCACACATCACTGTAGCTAATGTAGATCATCAAGGAACCTTTACCCAAACTTTCTTAGAACAACTAGAGTTATTATGCTATAAACTTTCATTTAAACTAATGAGAAGTTCAACAAATAAAAAAGTTGAAACAAGAACTCAAAAATCAACTTGTTTTTTAATTTCTTACTTTACTATTTACATTGGCTGACTTTTTTTAAGCTCTAATTGCAATTGTAAAAGTATGTAAAGAAAATAAATGTAAATAACAACAACAGCTATTCAAGAATAGTGTGTTCCCACACAAGTATTCTTGCCCTGGTGACGTCAAGTTAATAATTAGTGTTTTTATTGGGAATTGTTAAACTTTAAGTTTAACATTTATTGACGCACTAATAATCCCAAATTATTATTTAACTTGTTTACTATAATTATTTTTTATACATGTGACAGCGCATAAAGAAAGGGACCTAAGGGTAAAAAAAATTAATTTTCACTTTTTTTTGATGTGAACAACATCTGAGCATCGAATGAGACCGATCCCATGCCCCAAAAGTGTTCCCTCCCAGAGATATTCACCAAAGATACACGTATTTAAATCTTTAAAATGGCTCTCCTATACAAAACTGGTTTTTACCCTCAGGTCCCTTTCTATTTTCCGCGTCACATATGTATGAAAAGCTTGTTATGTGGAATGGCCACAATTCTCAAACCGTGTTAGAGTGCATTCCTGCTGTAGGCGAATCGTGCTATGCGAAAATGATCTTCAATTCTTTAACTGCTTAAGAGCAGAATGTTTGTACCATTTGTTTCGAAAAAACTAAACCTTGTTATGAAAAATTATTTAAATAATGTTTTTTTCTAGCACCAAAAAAAAATACTACAAACAGTTTTGGCGGCACCATAACTTTTAAATGAGGCGTTTTTCGAAAAAACTTTATATCGCCATTATTGTGCAGAATAAATAGGACAACATATTTTAGTACATAATTTTGCCCTAACTATAGCCTATCATGGTCCGTTGATGAGATGAAACTAAGTTTTTTGGAAAGCCTTTTTTCCGCAGCTTTGGCTAAAAATTTAATATTGATAATTATAAACCGTTTTCATTATTTTGTAAAGTAATATCTGTAGATTTTTGAGTTGAATTATTAACCATATATGGCTCTATGAGCTCGGTTATTTTGTAATTCTTAATAATAAAGTAAACTAAAGATTATATAGACCCATTACATTTAGTCGAAATATGTATCATTTAATAATATAAGGATCAAAACATACACATACCAGTTTATTATAAGCTTTGTTAAGTATTTTCATATTCCCTTAGTATAGCCATTTCTTTTAAATCGGGAGATGTATTCCAAAAATAACTATCGTAAGGAATTCTAATGAGCAAAAATGTCATGATTTTATAACTCTCTTTCATAGTTACTGAATGAGTTAATGGTACGGACGGATATTGATTCTCATTATGTAGGAACACTCCTCTCCGAGCCATTGTATAAATATATTCCTATTATTTCTAAATCTTTTAGAGCTAGGGACCATAGAAAATAATTCCTTTACTTGGTATGACTTCGAAATGTAACCGCAAGGTGCAAGTGTGTTACGAATAAATGTATCACACAATGTTTGTCACAGTGGGCTGGCTAGCTGTCTTAATTTTTAATAAATTAAAAATTTTTGCACAAAGTTTTATAACTTTAACATTAAAAAATCTGTACGCGATAGATAAAAACTGAACACGAATTTTAATTTAATGCATTAATGTTCCCATACAACACATATTTTTATTTAAAACAATTTTTTTGCAGAACATTGATATCATTGCATTTGTAACAATAAAATAATTTAAAATTTTCATAGATACAATTGAATATCGAAATGACTTATATATAATTTATATTATATACATATATGTACATTAGAGTTCGTTTGGTGACCAGGTCACCTGATTTGTTCTTCGGGTATCATAATTTTTTTAAGGGTTTTGCCTAAATAAAAATAATGGCGGTCCTTTTTTGGGAAAATTTGCACTACTAGGGGTTGTTCAGCCCACCTTAAAACGCGGATTTTGAGCTCCTTTTTCTGCAGAGCAAAATCGGTTAAATATATGGCAAATCTGATATCACCAGTCGATTCTGCAGCAAAACTTAATACAATGAACGTTTTTTGAACCCTTAAAAAAGTTCCAAAAAACCCACAATAGGGGGCGCAAATATAATTTAAAAAAAATTTTAGGTTTTTTTAAACATGCACGATAAAAAGGCATTTTAAGCTTAACGAAACGGTACCAATATTTTTTTTTTAATTTTAAATGACAGGAAACTCTGCAAAATTTTTTTAAACACTTTTAATTTTTTTTGCACCTTCTGTTGTGGGTTTTTGCAACTTTTTTAAGGATTCAAAAAACGTTCATTGTATTAATTTTTGCTGCAGAATCGGCTGGTGAAATCAGATTTGCCATATATTTAAACGATTTTGCTCTGCAGAAAAACTAGCTCAAAATCCGCGTTTTTAGGTGTGAAAATTTTCCCAAAAAAAGATCGCCATTATTTTTATTTAGGCAAAACCCTTCAAAAAAATTATGATATACGCAAATAAAATTTGTAAAATTTACTCTAATGTACATATATGTACTATATGTTTTACTTATACATATATAATTTATATTATATCCGATGGCATCCCCGTGTAAAAGTGACTGTTCCGCTTCATAGGAAGTGTTAGAACTCGGAATGATCCCTATCACTTGGATAGCCATCACGTGGTTAGTCTTGTGTCAGTTCCGTTTCCTGCAGGGATACTCTAACATGAAAATGAAATAAAACAGAATTAAAAAAATGTCCAAGTACAAGACTACCAACTGACGCCAAGAGTTTTTGTATTTGAATTCCAATAGACGCAAATAAAATGCGAGACTTATGCGTAGATATGCGCAAACTAACATGCTGATACAGTTGAATAGACAAAAGTAATATATAAAGTTAAAATTTATGTTACACAGTACATAATGGATATAAGAAATCCCTAAAATTTTACGAACAAATTTTCTTAAGTGTGCTTTTTTATGCAATAATTTCTTATAAACAAATAGTATATAGTATATAGAAATAGTATATAGAAATAGTATATAGAAATAGTTTTTTATTAAAAACGTTTGAATGTATGTATGAACTGATATTAGACGTTTTCACTTTTAAACATCGCACATATAATGAGGGTTATGGGTTATCCATTTTTCAGTTTTCAAAGTAAGTTAGATCTACAAAACACACATAAAGCCATTATTTCGAAGAAAAATTTTGTTTTGTTTTGTTTTGACTTTGCCATTATATACGAACATTTAAGAAATTTGTCATAATTATATTTTAATTTGAAATTTATTTGCTAGTGGTTCAGCTCTGATCACATGCATTTCATTGTTGCTGTAACAAATTGTAAGTAGAGTTCAACCACATATTTTGAATAGCCATAAACCTCTTATCTTATAAACAGACTTTCAAGAACTATTTGAGAATTCACAAATAATAATATTTTTGAAAACCACAAAATAAAAATAAGCGTAGTAGGCTTAGGCTGATGACAGAGTGACCGCTAGAAGCGAAGCGAAGATAGAAGCGATAATAGTTTGTGCTATATAATGCTATAAGATGTCAGAGTGAACGCTATTATGAACAAGGCAATTTCTTTTGTTTACATTAATTTGTTAGTGCTTTTTTAGGAAAGATGGATTCGGACGATGAGTTTTTCATATCAATTAATACTTTCAATACATTTTTTTTTGTTTAATTTAATTTTTATTTGATTTTAACACACAAAAGTTTATTAAATAATCACTACAAACCATTACACAACTTGCTTTGTAGCATAAACTCGCATGTAGTTTCTCTCGCAGTCTGACATCTTTTGAGCGATCACATAAGAAACCGCAGGCGGTGGTGTGTAGCGCATTGTAGCACCATCTTATATTATAGCTTCTAGCGGCCACTCTGTCATCAGCCTTAGAGGCTCATACAAAACTCAGCTAAGCCTACTAGCTTATTTTGCATCTGTGCATAGTTGACATTTTTGAACGAACTGCAAACATTTTTTAAGTCAGCAAGGAATTTTATTTAAGAAAATCTTGATAACAAAAGTGACAATTTTCTTTTAAATTATAGTAAGAAATAGATTGGAAGGAAAATCGAACCTGCCATTTCTTGTAAAAACATAATTGGCCCTAAAAAGGAGACTACTAAAATGAAAAAAATTCTTTGAAGTAATAAAAAACTACCAAGATTATGTGTTTCAAAGCAAATTTTCGAATAAACCAATCTTCTTTTTTGTTAAAATTCTAAACATGTAATTTAAATATCAAAATACGTGCATATACTCAACTTATTGTTCCACTGCAACTTATTGCATCTTAAAATAATTTACTGCTAAATTTGCAGAGATTTGCGGCAGGTTTGCCGCTTACATGCATTAAAAAACGCTTGACGCTAAACAGTGCTGCCAACTTTTGCATTTTTGAACGCTAGATGTTCGTCATGCTGCAGACTTGCACTATAAATACTTTTACGAACGCACCCAATGTTTTTAATACGTACGTTTTTTCAGTATTAGTACATGGCATTTCATGTCTCATATCAGTTGTTCCTTATAAGAATTTTTCTTATATGGATTCTTTCTTGTATGAGATGTTCTTATATCCGTGATGTACTGTACACATGTTTTAATTTTCTAAAATTTTCAATTGTATTGGGTAAGTAAATAGCAAAAATAATAATTCAATTGTATTTTCCAACTATATATAACACCGAATGAGCGAAATTTTTTTTATTATTATCAATTATTGTTCCAAGTGATTGTATCGAAGTTCTTATAAATTGTGAACAATTTTTTATACAAGTTAAAATTTTTTTCTAAAGGTAATTAAACATTAAATATTATATAAATTTAATATGTGTTAATGCACTAATAATCCCAAATTATTATTTTACTTATTCAGTAAAATATTTTTTTTATATTTAGGATTTGAACAGGCTAAAGTTCGTATCGCTTTGTAAGCCAAATTACATGTGATAATTATTAATGAACTAATAACACCAAAGTAAGTTGTAAATATTCTGACTAACACAAATTTGAACGGAACAATTAGCTTTTTTCGAAGGCCACTACACCTTCATCATCAGCGTTCTTTTTGTGTTTGGTCCACTGTGTGTGGTGTCAGTTGATGTTTGTAATTTGAAAGCTACACTAAAGTTTTCGAATTATTAGTTTTGTGCTAAACCCTTCAATAGTCAATTTCAAATGTATTTTTAATAAAAATTATTTTACGAGGAGCATGTGCCAAGCGGAAGAAAAGTAATATGGTAAAAAAATATTTGCCTGTGGGGAAAAAAAACTTAGTTTTTGTGCTGTGCCAAATGATATCTTTTTTGACAATGTAAAATTTTGACAAATTCGGTTTAGCATAGAAAGAAGCTGATGAAAAAGTTGCTGCAGCGGCGAAACAAAAAATTTTACTACAAGCCCCTGGGGCTAGTGAAATTTTATTCACCTCAGAAGTGTCAAAAATTTACTTATACTAGTACCTTGCTACCGTTTGGCACAGGCCCTAAATAGGTAAAATAATAAAATAATTATTTGGGACTATTAGTGCACTAACAAATGTTAAACATTCTTTTAATTATTTTCCACGACAAAAAACATATTCATAATCTTGACTTCGATTCATGGCTTTTTACTTTATTTGACACTTATTACGTTGTTAAATACCTCCATCATATGTTTATCCCACAAAATACATAAGTACATACGAGGGATGTCCCAAAAGTAGGCGAACTAACAAAGTACGAGCAATTTGGGGAAAATTTTCATTATTTTTCATTTTATATTTTGTTTTTACGATCAACACATTAATTATTTTTATTATTTCGATGTACCGTCGGTACATACATGTAAGTACCCTGGAAAAAATTTGGTGATAATTGATCCAAACGGTAGTGTTACCAAAAGTAAGGAGGATGAAAAAATATTCACCATTGCCGTGATGCATAGTCGTGATCTTCTGTCAATTCAATTGACATTTGGTCTAGTATTATAGTAAAAATTACTGAACAAGTTCGTTGTGGTTGGATCCAGAACCTATCAAACAGTATAAACATAATGGGTAGTGTGCAAGCGTGCTATGTTAGAGGTTGCAGTTGGAATCCCAAAAAATATCTGCTTAAAAATAAATTATAATTGCATTTGTAACAATAAAAAAATATTATAAATTTTCATTGTTACAGTTGTTACAGTGTCGGAATGACATTTTTAAATAATTGATATTATTATACACCGATTAGGTCCCCATGAGATAGTTCAGTGAGAAGTCACAAGGTGCATACAAAGTATCAATTAATCCCATCTTAGGCCATTCCCAGTTAAAAGTGACTAATCCGCTTTATAAGAAGTGGTAGAACTCGGACTGGTCCCCTATCACTTGGGGCCGATCACGTGACTAGTCTAGTGTCAGTTCCATTTCCTGCAGAATATTATTGTTTTTGCTTTCAACAGTTGATTTTACTTTCCAGTACATGACCTGTGATTGCGAAGTGAGCATATTTTTGTCACGTGACTATGATGATTTAAGTGAGACATTTTAAATTTAATTGAACTATAGTTAATTTGAATCAGAAATAATTTCTTAAATTAAATTATTATTATTAAAATATTTCTGATTCGAATTCACTATAGTTCAAGTAAATTTAAAATATTTCACTTTAATAATCATTGGTACGTATCAAAAATACATTCACTTGTCAATCACAGTCCGTGTCCAGGAAAGCAAAATAATTGCATACACCATAATCATTTCTCATATTAAATTTCATTGAAAATTTGCTTTATATATAGCAGATGTTAATAACAATCTCTAATCCAGTAAATAAACATGAGTGCTGATGAAGTGCGTGGCTGCACAGAAAAATATCATTATTTCCCACAGCTAATAAAGTCTAGTTTAACTTTTCTTCTCTTCTTTAGAAACTCACATTGATTAAGAAAAATATTCATTATTCATTCAATAAAATTACTAAATTAAGCCCGACTAATAAATTATTTCTGATTCAAATATAGTTCTATTAAATTTTATAGTTCAATTAAATTTTAAATTTCTCAAATTATTTTTATATTTTCTAAAGAAAACTTTTCAAGGTTAACTTAGCGTATAAATACGAGTAATTTGTATTGTCTAAGTTTAAACAAAGTATATTTTTAAAAAATATTTTGTGACAGCACTCCTTCCTGCTCTTTGTTTGAAACTTACGCAAGTCTTAAAAATATTCTTAATTTTACTAATTGTGCCTTTGAAAGTGGTTTTGTTTGAATATCTGTAAAAATTTTATCTGAAGGGCAATACAAAAGGTTTATAAAATTATTTCAACAATAATCCTCTACAAAGTTATATTTAATATCGATATGTTTTGACCTTGCATTAAATTTTCATTCAAAACCATCTTAATGCAGCTTTGATTATCCTCCATAATTGTAGTTGGTGTCTTAACACTATAATGCATTTCAAGCTTCAGATACAGCTATAAACTCTGCTTCTGCCGGTGATAGGGAAACACAATTTCGCTTTTGGCACGTCCAGTAAACAGCACCATCATTCAAATAAAAAACTAGCTACTATGAGAATTTTTTGTCAATTCTACTACACAGAAAAAACTAAATTTCTTTTTCAGTAACAAAATTCATTGAATCAGTAAATATTTTGTGTGAATGCGGACCTACAAAAAAATTTGTAGATTCTGATAACAATTTTGTAAAAATTTAACTGGAAACATTTTTTTATTTTGAGTTAACTTATTATGGCATTAGAGAAAAAAGTTAACTGAAACTCAAAATATTTTGAGTCAAATATATTAATAGGAACAGCAAAACATTTTTACAGATTTATTTTGTGTTACTAAGCAATTTTTTTTATAATTTACAAGCACATTAACTAATATTTTTTAATTATCAGAAAATAAATTAACTGAATCAATAACAATTCTTACCAATTTTTCTAAAACAATTAGTAAAAGTTTTATTTGACACTGCAAAAAAAAGTTTGCAAAAATTACTTTAAGTATTTCAGAATAAAATAACTGAATCAAATAAAAGGTTCAAATATTTTTTTTTTACTTTCAAAAATTGGCGGGAACGAAATGCTTAATCATAAAACGTTAAGCATTTCGTTCCCGCTTTTGGAACTCGTTGGTACACTACAAACCAAAAAATTTTTGAATTTAGCTAACAAACTCCGTATGTTTATAGTAATATATATTACTATATTGAGAATTACCATATACAAACATAATAAGTTTGAAAACCTCAAACAAAAATCTTTACAAAAAATAAATAAAATGTGTATTTTTTTTATTTACTAAATAAAATGTTTTTTATATCTATAAAATAATTTAGAGAAAAAAATAAAAATTAAAATTTGCACTATATAAAAATAAATTTAACTGAAATACAAGTAAGAATGCTATATTCGGCTGTGCCGAATCTTATATACCCTTTACCAAAATGCGTTTATGTAGTATAGAGATACATACATAAGCACAGAGATATGTAGGTACATATTCATTTTGTGAAAGAATTCATATTTTTTTCTAGTGCAATTTTTAGGTTTTTGGCATTATGTTTAATTTGGTGCTTTTTAAATTTTGGCGATTTTTTTTCATATAGGCAATTTTTTTTTTGGTTTTGGCGATTTTTTTCGGTTTTTGGCGTTTTTTTAATATTGGAGATTTTTTTTCGTTCTGGCGATTTTTTTGATTTTGACGATTTTTTTCATTCAGGCGATTTTTTTATTTTTTATATGTATATATTTAATTTTTTTTATTTTTTTGTGGCAATTTTTTTAGTTTTGACACCTTTTTCTCGTTTTGGCTTTTTTTGGGGTTTTGGCGTTTTTTTTATTTTGGCGATTTCTTATCGTTCTAGGAATTTTTTTGATTTTGACAATTTTTTTTTTCATTTAGGTGATTTTTTTATTTTTTGGCGATTTTTTTCATATAGTCAATTTATTTTGGTGATTTTTTCGTTTTTTGGCGTTTTTATTTCTTTTTGGCAATTTTTTTTAGTTTTGACAGTTTTTTCTCGTTTTGGCAATTTTTTTCGGGTTTTGGCGTTTTTTCATTTTGGCGATTTTTTTTTGTTCTGGTGATTTTTTTGATTTTGACGTTTTTTTCATTTAGGCGATTTTTTTTAATTTTTGGCGATTTTTTTTCATATAGGCAATTTTTTTTGTTTTGGCGATTTTTTTCGATTTTTGGCGTTTTATAATATTTGGCGATTTATTTTCGTGTTGGCGATTTTTTTGATTTTGGCGATTTTTTTTCATTTAGGCGATTTTTTTTAATTTTTGACGATTTTTGTTCATATGAGCATTTTTTTTTGTTTTGGCGATTTTTGCGGATTTTTGTCATTGTGGGAATTTTTTTTGTTTTGACACTTTTTTCTCGTTTTGGTAATTTTTTCGGTTTTTGGCGTTTATTTAATTTTGGCGATTTTTTTTCGTTTTGGCGATTTTTTTGATTTTGCCGATTTTTTTTCATATAAGCGTTTTTTTTTAGTTTTTGGCTTTTTTTTCATATAGGCAATTTTTTTTGATTTGGCGATTTTATTTCGGTTTTTGGCGTTTTTTATTAATTTTGGCGATTTATTTTCGTTTTGGCGATTTTTTTTTGATTTTGGCGATTTTTTTTCATATAGGCGATTTTTTTTAATTTTTGGCGATTTTTGTTCACATAAGCATTTATTTTTGTTTTGGCGATTTTTGCGGTTTTTGGCGTTTTTTTTTTAATTTTAGCTTTTTTTCATTTTGGCGATTTTTTTCCTTTTGGCGATTTTTTAAAATTTTTGGCGATTTTATAATTTTCGGATTTTTTAGTTTGACCGTTTTTGAAAATTTCAAGAGTTTAACTCTTACAGTTTCCAAGAAATAGCAATTTGTCAAAATTACATAGTCAAAATTTCATTAACTGATGGACCACCCTTTAATTTAAATTTTTCTAATTTTAGTGTTAATTGTTGTAGCATATATAAAAATACACTAATTTTACAAATTTCAAGTGTCAATATACATATGTACACACATACATACAATTGTATGTATATTACATGGGATTTTAAAAGTTTTCGTCACTCATTTTGGAACACCCTTTAATTTTTAGCATTTATATATTTGTTGTTGTAGCGACAAAAGTTCTCCATATTTTGTCCGAATTTCAGACCCGTAGCTTTTACCGTTCCTGAGAAAATAGCCTTCTTCCTAAAACATGAAATATGTTTAATTATCATGAAAAAAGTTAAAGTTTTCCAACCCTGGAAAAGTTTTTTTAATTTTTTAAATTATTAAATTTTTTTTTAGTTATAAATACCAATTTTATTCATACCGAAGTATAAAATAAGTTAATTTAATAAAAAAGTAATAAAAACTTGTTTTCGGTAGTTATTTTCTATGGGAAAATTGAGTTTGAGTTTTGCAGCTCTGAAACCGTCAGGTCGATTTTGCTGATTTTCAATAGCAAAATTTTTCGGAAAATTTCTGACACACCAGTCCAAGAACGAAGTCTCTAGCTCTTCTGGGAGCTTGGGAAAACCGATTTCACGTACAGACAGACGGACAGACGGACATCGCTTGTTCGTCTTCCCTATGCATAAGGATCCAGAATATATATACTTTATGAGTCGCTTATTAATATTCTAGAAATTACAAACGGAATGACAAACTTATATATACCCTTTTACCATTTTTTGGTAAAGGGTATAATAACAAATCTATATATGAAAAAAAATAAATCTAAAAACTATCTTTTAATTTGAAATTTATTTGCTTGTGGTTTAGCTTGGTCTATATACGTATTTCATTGGCGCTTAAACCAAATCATCAGTAGACTTCAACCACAAATTTTGAACATTCACAAACCTCTTACTTTATGCACAGACTTTCAAAAACTATATGAGAATTCATAGAACAATAATATTTTTGAAAATCACAAAGACAAAATAATAAAATAATAATAATAATAATAATAATAAACTTCTTAAATCTAAAAACTATCGTTAAAAATTTACTTTATATATATAATTTTCATTCTGTACAGTTTTTTTTACATAAAATTAAATTTTGAACAAATAATTTACTGAAACAGTAAAAAATATTTACTGAAACTAAATTTTATTTCAAAACACACATTTGTTTGAAATTTTTTTGGGAATAATGTTTTCTTTATTGTTATGCACGAGTACTTTACGCAATTACACAGTGTGGCAAAAAATAATATCTTCGAAGTGTTACTATTTTTCTGGAAGGTATTCTCGAGTAAAACAACAAACTGTGTTTGAAATTTTCCAAACACCTCCAAAATCTTGAGTTACAGACTTGGTAAAAAACCGGTTTTCGTACCCGTAGGCACTTATCAACCTCTAGCTAACTTAAATATCAACCGATTTAAAATTTATAAATAGATTTAGAGAGAAGATACTACTTGCCTTTAGCTAAAGGCAGGATTTTGTCTGTCCGATAAATCGCATTGTATTATAAAACCTTCATTTATTATTTTTTTATCCATAGAATATTATTATTATTGATAATAATAACTATAAAAATTTGAAGTTTTAATATTGGCCAGATATTTATCGGGCCGACAAAATCCTACCTTAACTAAAGGCAAGTTGTGAAAATGCCCCTAAGACTTTTCGAACTATATATATACACTAGTGGCAAAAACTAAAGCAACTGAGGTAGTATTATCACAATTCCTTAGCAGTATTGTAAAAAAAAAAATATTTAAATGGGTTAAGCAGGTTCTGTTACAAACGTTTAGTGCTGTATTAACATTTTAGCACCAAATTTTTTTAAAAATTGAACTTAGTAAGAAAAAAGATTCAATTTTGCTTTTAGAAATGCTTACCCGTGCTTCTTTTCTTTCGAGGACAACATTTCGTTTCTTTGAACCTTGGTCCCGTTTTATCTTTCTGTCTGTTTAAATGAGGTAAATGAACTGCCCGTATAAGTAAATTAATACTTTGATCTTGAATCCAGGCCTTAAGACGTTGCAAAGTATCCTTAGGAATGTTATCGTGCTGAAAGACCCATCCAAGAGGCATTTTATCTTTTGCAAACGGAAACATTAAAGTTTCTAAAATATTTTTGTAGAGGTAGCGGTCCATGGTCTCACTAAGTTAATGCAGAAACCCGATTTCATTGAGTGGAAAACAACTCCACACCAGGACATTTCTACTAAGTTGCGCGTTCGAGACAGGGCTTTGAAGGCAAGTCTGCGCTCAAGAAAAATTGCAAAAACCATTTATTTCCCTGAAGAACCGCCAAACAAGAAACGAGTTTCCGAAGAAAAATTTTCACTTGAGTGTGGAAGAATGCCAAAAAATATTGTTTTCTGATTAACTAAATGTAACCTTAAAGGATCCGCCTCAAAAAAAACCGTTCGACGACCTCCTAATAAGCGGCTATACCATAAGTATTGTAAGCATGGTGGTGGAAATGTCATAGTGTGGAGTGAAACCATGGACCGCTACCTCTACGAAAATATTTAAGAAACTGTCATGTTTCAGTTTGCAAAAGCTAAAATGTCTTTTGGATGCGTCTTTCAGCACGATAACAATACAAAGGATACTTTGCAACGTCTTAAGTCCTGGCTTCAAGATCAAAATATTAATTTACTTAAATGGACAGTTCATTTACTTCATTTAAACCCTATAGAGAACTTATGGGATATGGTCGACAGAGAGATAAAACGGCACCAAGGATCGAAGAAACGAAATTTTTTCCTCGAAAGAAAAGAAGCACGGAAAAGGACTTTTAAAAGCGTAGTTGACAAGCCAATTACCGCAATGCCCAGAATATGTGCTGCTGTTTGGAAAATAATGGATATGCCATTAATTATTAAAATAGATTTAAAAACTTTACTAAGTTAGTGTGAGTTGCTTTAGTTTTTGCTACGCACATATGAATTATTTATATTTTTGTGTTATCTTTTTTCTAACTAAATTAAATTTTTACAACAATTTGGTGTCAATACAGCGCTAAAGGTTTGTAATAGGAACTGCTAAAACCATTTAAATATTGTTTTTACAATACTGCTATGGAATTGTGATAATACTACCACAGTTGCTTTAGTTTTTGCCAAGTTTTTTTCTATAGAACCACAAGAGAAAAACGTTCGGCGACCACTGTTGTATAAATTTTGTATTCTTTGTTGATATATGTCTATTAAATTATACTTTCGTCATCCTCGAAGTCTAAATACACAGAAATCGTATAAATATAAGACAAAATACCTCACACAGATAGTTTTTTTTAACAAAAAGTCTTCTAATAAAATGTTTAATAACTCAGTCAATTTCGAGTTAATATTTCAAAGCAAACCTGGAATTTTTCTTAATCATTTATTTTTTATAAATGAAGTTATAAACACTATGATTCCAGAACAAGAACGAGTCCAAAGTAGAAAAGTATCGAAAAAAACAGAACAAATTGTATTTGGTGACATATACGGATATATATGTATCTGAAATTCACTGTAACAATATATGTATATATTGTTCGAAAGGTCTTAGTCTCTTCTTTCTAAAAGCGTTTATAAATTTAAAATCGGTTGATATTTAACTTAGTTAGAGGTTGATAAGTGCCTACGGCTACGAAAAACCGGTTTTTTTTACCCATAACTCAAGATGTTGGAGGTGTTTGAAAAATTTTAAATACAAATTATTGTTATACTCTACAATACCTACCAGAAAAATAGTAACATGTCCCAGGTATTTTGATTTCATTAAAATTTGTCACACAGTGTTATCTGTCTCTTATTTTTAAAACTTTAAAGTAAAAACGTATTAATGCTTTAATGATGCGCCGGCATACAAAAATCAAACTTCCCCAGCATATTTCTTCATTAAGACACTTTAACATCACTTCTCTAATTTTGATTGATATTCAAATAATTGATAGTGATTAATTATCACATTGTGGATTTATATAAAATAATTCTTGGTGTGCAGCTTTGGAAATCTATTATGCTTGGGACAAAGTATGGAATTGTTTATTTTTGAATTATGCATGTCTTAGATTTAAAGAGAGGAAATAATAATTATGAGTTTTTTTTTTAAGTTTGAAATTTTTTTAGTTTATTTAATGTAAAAATGTGGAAATGGAATGGTAATAGTAATTTTAACATCATTCGTATTTAGCTTTATTCGAATGAAAACTCATAATGAATAAATTAGAAATAAGAGAATATATTCTATAGTTTGGATGTTAAATCATAGGGTTACACATGTTTAAGTTGAAATTTAAAATAAACAATTTAAAAGCATGTGGACTAGCAACCGAATTCAGAAGAAAAATTATTTGGAAAAGAAAGAGCTTATTGTTCAAAAGTTAATATTGACATATGCAATCGTTTGAAAAGAATTGAGGAGTGAAACTGGGGAGACTTCTTAATGTAATAAATTAGTCATTGGTGTACTATTGTACTTTCCGAATTTGAATAGTACAATTGTACCAACTTTGCCATCCCTGATTGTTGGCTTTTACCATAAGTGTTGCCACAGCAAACAAATTGAAACTAAAATTTATAATTTTATTTATCATAACTTTTTCGAGTTCTTTTAAGGATTTTATTTAAAGATTTTAGAAATTTGAAATTATGCACAGCGTTGCCGTTTTGCATTACTTTTAACCTAAATTGCATGTGATTTCTGAGTTTAACAGATGGTAAAGAAGAAGAAATTGTAGACCAATAAATATGGCTCAATTTTCTAAATTGGAATAAAAAGTGTTGATATGTAAAAATGTACATGTTTGAATTTTGGAAAAAAGTGTATATATATAAGAATGTGCATATATGAATTTTGGGACAAAGTTTCCAAACATACAAATAAATTGACATACAAATGTTTTGATAATTTTATAAAATTTTTTCTTAGTTGAATGTTATTGCCACACAGCTCGGCTGCTTCGGAAAAGATATTTTCGCAGCTGAGTTAATTATTTTAAAGAGACAAAATAGCTTAGAGAGTACCACAGGTCCATCGAACATCCAAAAGTGCCAGAAATTGCCCAATTGCGCCACATTTTGCATCACTGGGCTCCTTATTTATTTTATAGTGTTGCCATAATAAATAATTTCTATTACACCATTAGAATGCAAAACTGCGATTAAGTTACACACAGATTAAAACTAATATTTTCTCGAATTTGTGCAGAAATAAATGTAAATAAATAAAAAAAATATTATTAACAAAATTACAGTTTAACCTCTCTTATTCTGAAATTCATATTAATTAATATAAATATTTCATTCTTTAATGATAATTGAAACAAGTAAGAGTGCTATATTAGGCTGTGCCGAATCTTATATACCCTTTACCAAAGTGCGTTTATGTAGTATAGAGATATATACACAGAGATATGCAGGTACATAGATATTAATTTTGTGAAAAAATTCATACTTTTTTCTCTAGTGCAATTTTTAGGTTTTTGGCATTATGTTTAATTTGGTGTTTTTTAAATTTTGGCAATTTATTTTATTTTGCTGATTTTTTTAGTTTTGGCGATTTTTTTCCATTTAGGCGATTTTTTAATTTTTATATATTTTATTTTTTTTATTTTTTTGTGTCATTTTTTAGTTTTGACACTTTTTTTTCTCGTTTTGGGAATTTTTTTCGGTTTTTGGCGTTTTTTTTTTAATTTTGGCGACTTTTTTTTCCTTCTGGCAATTTTTTTGATTTTGACAATTTTTTTTCATTTAGGCGATTTTTTATTTTTTTGGCGATTGTTTTTCATTTAGGCAATTTTTTTTTGTTTTGGCGATTTTTTTCAGTGTTTGGCTTTTTTTTAATTTTGGCTATTTATTTTCGTTTTGGCGATTTTTTTTGTTTTGGCGATTTTTTCGGTTTTTGGCGTTTTTATTTCTTTTTGTCAGTTTTTTAGTTTTGACACTTTTGTCTCGTTTTTGGCGATTTTTTTCGGTTCTTAGCGTTATTTTAATTTTGGCTATTTGTTTCGTTTTGGCGGATTTTTTTTGATTTTGACGATTTTTTTCCATTTAAGTTATTTTTTTAATTTTTGGCGATTTTTTTCATATAGGCAATTTTTTTTTAACTATGGCGATTTATTTTCGTTTTGGCGATTTATTTGATTTTGGCGATTTTTTTCATTTAGGCGATTTTTTTTATTTTTGGCAATTTTTGTTCATAAAAGCTTTTGTTTTTTGTTTTGGCTATTTTTGCGGATTTTTGTCATTGTGGGATTTTTTTTTGTTATGACAATTTTATTTTTTTTTTTGCGATTTTTTTCGGTTTTTGGCGATTTTTTTTCGTTTAGATTTTTGCGGTTTTTAGCGTTTTTTTTTGTCATTGTGGAAATTTATTTTTAGTTCTCACACGTTTTTCTCGTTTTGGCGATTTTTTTCGGTTTTTGGCGTTTTTTTTAATGTTAGCGTTTTTTTTTTCATTTTGGCGATTTTTTTCGTTTTGGTTTTTTTTTTAAATTTTTGGCGATTTTATAATTTTTGTATTTTTTAGTTTTACCGTTTTTGAAAATTTCAAGAGTTTAACTCTTACAGTTTCCAAGATATAGCAATTTGTCAAAATTACATAGTCAACATTTCATTAACTGATGGACCACCCTTTAATTTAAATTTTTTAAATTTTAGTGTTAATTGCTGTAGCCTATATAAAAATTCACTAATTTTACAAATTTCAAGTGCCAATATACATATCTACATACAATTGTATGTATATTACATGGGATTTTAAAAGTTTTCGTCACTCATTTTGGAACATGAAATATGTTTAATTATTAGGAAAAAAGTTAAAGTTTTCCAACCCTGGAAATGTTTTTTTAATTTGTTAAGTTTTTAAAATTTTTTTTTAATTCTAAATACCAATTTTATTCATACCGAAGTATAAAATAAGTTAATTTAATAAAAAAGTAATAAAAACTTGTTTTCGGTAGTTATTTTCTATGGGAAAATAGAGTTTGAGTTTTCCAGCTCTGAAACCGTCTGCTCGATTTTGCTGATTTTCAATAGCAAAATTTTTCGGAAAATTTCTGACACACCAGTCCAAGAACGAAGTCTCTAGCTCTTCTGGGAGCTTGGGAAAACCGTACAGACAGACGGACAGACGGACATCGCTTGTTCGTCTTCCCTATGCATAAGGATCCAGAATATATATACTTTATGTGTCGCTTATTAATATTGTAGAAATTACAAACGGAATGACAAACCTATATATACCCTTTTACCATTTTTTGGTAAAGGGTATAAAAAGCTGCCTTTATCATGCAAAAGGAACTATGCCTTTATTTAGTTTCCTCTCATTAGATATTAAGTCCAAGTTTAGACGGGCGGAGATTTGGAAGAAAACTTCTGGAATAATTTTTTTTTGTTTCCTTCGCGTTCACACAGAGGGAAATGTCAATATTTTTGTATAATAACACGCACATTTGTACACATATGTATGTCTCTATGTATATGTTGCAACGAATATGAAAACAAAGCATGTCGCCGAGTACCAAACAAAAAAATTATTCTTTCTTCCCCACCCGCAAATTGCTTCAAATTATATGTTTCCCTTCCAAATGTTTTCATGTCTAAACTCACACTAAGCAATTTTACTAGGAACACATATGACTTCTGGAAAATTTTACGGCAACACTGTCATTTATTATAAAAACATCAATAACAATTTCATGCTCACATGTATTGGTTGTATACAAAATGACATTTCCATATTTGCACAGCATTCTTCTCTAAACAATTTGATTACAAATTTTAATTTATGTAAATTGTATGGATAAGAATTTTTTAATTTTAATTTTTATAGTTATTGTGACTCAGTCTAAGTAAAGAGTCGATATTTGCGTAACAATACCTTAATATATTTGTTGCGAGCGTATCGCAAATGAAAGAATTGTGTTTGTTGTTGCTTAAGAATAATTACGATATTTTGCAAGTCAGTTATCAAAAGCAAAAAAAAAATTCAATCAATTGAAATGTTGATTAAAAATATTTTTATTTACAACGATGTGGTATTTAAAAAAAAACAGACAATTTTAATAAACAATAGTTTTTGTTTTTTACTCACAATTTTTTTTACCATTTATCAAAATACTGATTTGAAATCTGTTAAAAGCATTGCTTCAAAACAACAGTGAAATGATGAAAAAATGTGAATTTAATTAAAAAGTTAATCAGAAAATTTAATTGTAGTGAGCAAAAAGTTAATAGAAAAAAATTAAATTATTAATTCTTAATCAAGAGATAAATCCGAAGATGTATGATAGAAAAGAGTGAAAAGTTAATTCAATTTGTTATTGTCTGTAAATGTACTCACAATTTAGTTGTTAAAAAGATAAGTTTCTTTTGCGTTGCATTAAAAAACTTTTAAGTAAAAATATTTTTTTATTTTTTTATATTGATAAAACTAATTGGGTTTTTTTATATTTTTTTTTCAATATGTAAGTTTTCTTTACAGATAAAAGTTTCATTAAAAATAGCATTTTGTTTTTGAAAGAATTTCTATAAGATACGAGTAACTATTCTAGTTATTAAAATTAACTATGGACTGATTAGAATTGGAACTTCTGGCGAAAGCAATATAAAAACATTTTTATTTTTTTTTTGTTGTTTTATTACTAAGTTATTATCAAAAATACTTCTGTGGCATCACAGCTGTTGTTGTTACTTACATTTATTTTCTTTACATACTTTTTGTAACTACAGTATGAGCCGAAAAAAAAGTCAGCCAATGTACACTCAAAAAAAAGACGTGTACTATTATTAAGAAACTTTTTTTCCTAAATTCAAGTAAAAAAAATTTCTAAGTTTTAGTAATTTTTTCTAAGCTTAAGTAAATTTTTACAAAAATCTGGTAAAAATTACTTAATATGAGTAAAAATAAAAAGTTCATATTCTCATAAATAGTTCATAAAAATACACAATAAATTTCTCATATATCAGGAAATGTTTACTGACTTAAAGAAAATATTTACTAAGAGTAGGAAAATGGTTATGAACTGAAGGAAATTTTATATTAAGGACTAATAAATTTCGTCTTAAATCAAAAAATAAACTTTAGGAAATGAATTACTCCTCATTAGTTCATGAAATTTGACTTACTTGAAAGATATAAAAAGTTATTCTAAATTTTAGAAAAATATTTACCAGTTTTAAGTATTTTTTCTTTAAATTATAGAATATATATTTTGTTTGCATTAAGCCAAAAATTTAAGTAAGTTTTTCATATTTTCGAGGAATATTTGAACTTGAAATTTATTTTTTTGTAAATAAAATAAAATTTTAAAACACAATTATTTCAATGCTTATTTAGGCTGCCTTGTTAGGCAATTGGTTAGAGTCCTTGCCTATCAATCAGAAGGTTGCTGGTTCAATACTTGTCTCCTCTCAAGGAATTTATATGTATGTATTGTGAATTATAATTTAAAAATATATTATGAAGATATAATAAATAACATATCATTTGGTATAGAATTTAATTAAAAATAAAAATAAGTACCAGAATTAAAGACAAAAAAATGGAAAACTTACTAAATTTGAGATCAAAGACGAAAAAATTTTTATGCAAATCTCCGAATTTTATTGGAAAATTTTACTTAAATATGAAAATATAATTACTATAAACTAGTTCATTAATGAACTAGAAATTTAGTAAGTATTTTACTGGTTTCAAGTAAAAACAGCTTTGGCGCCATACGACAACTTTTTTAATAAAATTTAGAAAATTTTGCTAACTTTTAGTTAATTTTTTTGGAGTGTAGTAAAGTACAAAAATAAAAAATATGTTGTTTATTGAGTTCTTTTTTCAACTTTGTTATTAATTGAGCTTCTCATTTGTTTAAATTAAAGTTTAACATAATAACTCTAGTTTTTTTTAGAAATTTTTGGATAAAGGTTCCCTCATGATCTGCATTAGCAACAGTGAAATGCGCATAGGATCCAGCTAAACGCATCAATAATCAATTTCAATGCATTTTTAATAAAATAAATATTTTACTAAATAAGTAAAATATTTTAGTGCGTTAACAAATTCTCAAAAAAAAAACAATTAATAATACGCATTATTTTTTATAATTATTTTTTTTTTAAATTTTATCGAAATCAAATGTGTGAAATGCGGTGTTCACCTGTGTTCATACGTTATTTATTATACTACGGAAAGATTATTGATTAATAAATTGAAAATAGGAGATTGCTTTCAAAATAAAAGTTTGCTTTTTATTAGCCTTACGAATAATGCCTTTCATACTTTTCGACTTTTGTAAAAAAAACATAAATTGAGGCGTTAGTTTTCTAATTACTCCAAAAAACATCCTTGTAATGTTCTGTTTTACACAAAACACCTCCTCATAAATATTCCAACTTAAGCAATTCTCAACAGATTTTGATGGTTTGAATCTTGTTTTATTGCTTAATTGTGAAAGAAATTAAAAAAGAATATTATTTTAAGCAAACACTTAAGAAAACTTGCCGCATAAATTGAAAATATGAACAATAATCATTTTTCCGATTTGAAATTGTGTAATGCAATAATTCAGTATGAAAACTTAGGACTTTTTTGTTTGAAAATACTTTTGAGTTCTTGTGTTTGAATTCTCTAAATTATTTGTTTAAAAAATGGGTGTTGTCCTTGATAATGAAAAACAAAAATATTATTCTTAAAATACAAAAATTAAATTGAAGTATTATGCAATAGTTTGAAAAATATATGAAAATATATGTGTTGGAAATAATGTTTTCAACAAAATCATAAAGCAAACACACGAACCTTCTAGCATAGAAATGAAATAATAATTGTTTTAAGGAATCACAACTGCAGCTTTTTTCGTCCATAGACAAGACGGTACATTCGTCGAACAGAATTAGGGCAAAAATATGCTCAGTAGCTTAAAATGTTTTGGCTCAAAATGTCCTAAAAATAGTAGTATTTTATTAACAACATTCGGTTTTGTGCGAGAATTAGATGATTTGATCTGAACCTACCTCTACACCTAACAAATCGTTGCAAACATTTTCACGAAGTTACATTCCATACATACCCAGTAAAAAAAGAGACTCCAAAAAAGTCATGAAAATGTAGAGTTTACGATGCAGAAGTAGTGCAAATTTCGATCCGATCTAATGATTTTTACATAGGGTTGTCATTGCAAGAAGTTCTCTTTTTCGATGCCTGGTCACTGAATTGGAAGCGATATTAAGTAAAAAATTCCCTTTTTTGTGTTCTATGATAATATTTTCATCTAGGAAAAATGGTAAATAATTAGCTATTTTAACAATTCATTTCTTTTTATACGAATTTAAGCCTGAAACAGTGTTTTCATGTAAGTTTAAGCAAATAACTTTTAAATTTTAGACTAAAATAAGTTCATAAATTTCTTTAAACAAATAGTTTTTTTTTTAATTCTGGTGAGTATTTTCTAACACTATGGAGGAGTTACAAGGTTTTGTATGACTAAAAATAAGCTTCTACATGGTTTTTTGCTCACTCCCGGCAAATTAAAAATATCGATTTTTTGGAAGCAATGAAAATGTAGTTCCACTAGAATGACTTCCATTTTTTTTCACTGGGTAACGGTACACAGTGGGGACGTTTTCAAAATAAATGTTAATAGATCTTGAACTTCTAAACTACTGATTGGATTTATATGAAACTTCGAACATCCATAAAGAAGGATTTAGGATTTATAATACCTGTTATGACAGCCTTCTGACTTGAGCAGGAGAGTAGTTACAGTAGGACAAAGTTGAGCAACTGAGACTCAAAAAAACTTCTGAGGTTTGCAATTTTTTTTTAAATGATACACTTTTTAACTAAAATTAGCTCAAAAATCTTAAAAAATTATTTCCTTAGATGTGTTTCCGTACTTTACTTAGAAGAAATCAAAATTTAAAAATTTCCCTGAAAAATATTTTTATCTAATTTTTCGACCTTTTTTATATGTTGAATTAAACTATTTTCTTGAGCTTTAGGTCAGTTAATATTTTGAATTTAATTGGTTCAATATTTCGTTAACCTTCGTTTAACTTCTTCCAGATATATATTTTTTGGTTTTTATGATATCTAATTATTTATTTTTTCTATTTTTTCTTTCATTAGCTCAAAATGCTTTAACCGATAAAAATCGCATAATTTTTAAAAAGGTTAGAAAGCTCAGAAGTTTTTTTTTGATTCCCACCTGGGCAACTTTCGCCCACTGTAACTCCTGCCCAGCTGAAAGCAAAAGGCTGTCAATACATGTGTTATAAATCCTGCTGTAAGGATGTTCGAAATTTCATATATGTATAAACAATAAGTAGCTTAGAAATTTCAGATTTGTTATCGTTTATTTTGCAAAAGTTCCCACTGTGCGGTATCGATAAACAAATAAGAAATTTCGACCATAATTTCTCACAACATATTGTTGTCTTTAAATTTAAAGATATGAATCTCTTAATGACAGACATTTTATTGTATATTTTTATTCCATACTATAGCATCAATTATGAATTTGTATATAAATAGTTGAACAA
Source organism: Tachina fera (assembly GCA_905220375.1). Classification (NCBI taxonomy): domain Eukaryota; kingdom Metazoa; phylum Arthropoda; class Insecta; order Diptera; family Tachinidae; genus Tachina; species Tachina fera. The sequence goes on from LR999964.1 coordinate 69,330,319, forward strand.
ATACTTATGTTATTATCTTGACATCTTAATATTAAAGCTTTTATCAAGAAATTTTAACTAGCAGAGACAAATTTGGTAAACAAGCACGGGATGTTCATAAAATTGATAAACAACTGTCAGTATCAGCCAAAAAGAAATTTTACCTTGAAAATTATCTATATAAGAACCAAACGAAACAAAATTTTAAATTAAGTTTCAATACAACTGTGCTATTTGAACAAAGTTTTTGGAGTGACACAATTTCTAAAAGTAAAAATGTTTTTACTATTATACATATTTTGTTACAAGATATTTTTCTTATTTATAAAGTTTTTAAGGTGAATTATTTACTTTTCAGTCAATATGTGGCAAATAATTTATATATTCACCATCTGGCTTTACGTGTTACCTTCTCACGCACTTCCTCCAATAAGTGGTGACACCAGCAACCTAGAAAAGCAACTGGGAAAATTTGACGCTCATTTGTATTCTGAACTGGTGAAAGGCAATCCCAACAAGAACACAATCATTTCTCCTTTCTCTATACAAACATGCATTACCATGGCTCGTATGGGTGCAAGCAGTACTACTGCCTCCGAAATAGACCAAATTTTAACTTCATCTCCTCAAAATCCCAAACATTTGGCCGACTACTACTACAATATTTTGAATAAATATCGCAATAGCCCGATTCTTACAGTTGCTAATAAAATGTATATCAAGCATAATACTAAAGTTCGTAAAGGATTCAATGAGTTCTTAACCGAACAATTCCTATCATCGGTTGAGGAAATAGACTTTGGCAATAATGAGGCAGCTGCCAAGGCTATAAACGGTTGGGTGAGAGACAAAACTCATAATGTAATTCAAGATTTAGTATCAAAGGATTCCTTGGATGATTACACCAGCCTGATATTGGTTAATGCCATACACTTTAAGGGCGAATGGGCTTACAAATTTTCGGAAGAAGATACTAAGGAAATGGATTTCCATGCAGATAAAGGCATACTTAAAATACCCTTCATGTATAACCAAGCAAATTTCAGTTATGGTCGTTCACCCCAATTAAAAGCCGATATATTGGAAATGCCTTATAAGGATTCTGATCTGACTATGTTGATTATTTTACCCAATGCTCATGTTACTTTAGCAGACTTGGAGCAACAACTACAAGACATGCCATTCTCCGACCTAACCCGTAATATGAAATTTGTTGATGAAATTACAGTGTTTCTGCCAAAATTCAAAGCGGAGTTTGAAGTAGATTTGGTGGATTCTTTGAAAAAGGTAAGGAAATACAATTATATTTTATTGCTTTATACTTCACAGAAAATATTTATTTCGAATTCAAACACAAACAGATGGGCATAAGGCGTATGTTTTCAAACTCTGCTCAATTCGACAATATGCTGATGGACGGTGAAGATTTGCAAGTATCTTCGATTATTCACAAAGCTGTTATTGAAGTAAATGAGAAGGGGGCTGAGGCAGCTGCTGTTACCGGTAAGAAACTTTTTACTTTAACATGTTATTGGATGATTGCAATATTTCAAGCTTTTTGTTCTATTAAATATTTCATAATAAATCGCATGAATTGGCTAATTAAATTAACAACCTCGTGAGCCTAAAGAAAAAAAAGCTTTTAAAGCTTTTTAAAACACTTTAAACACAAAATTCTTTCAGAAAAACTGTAAATTAAAATTTCCGCAAAATTGTTCTCAGAATCTACAATTTTATTTGTAGGTCCGCATTTAAGCAAAATATTTATTGGTCCATAGATGTGATTATTGAAAATGAAATTATGTTTATTCTGTGCGAGATTTTGCAAATAAATCACTTCTGCATTTATCCGGCGTTTTTCAAATACGTCAAGCGCCATTTGTCAAGCGCATTTAAATGAGGACTACTGTATTACATTAATTACATAATTAATCCCCTACATTATTTCCCAAATGCAATTATGCACTTGGCACAGTTAAAAGTGTTGACGTGAATACCCTTAATATTTTTGATCACTTCAAACAAACTTAATTGTCTGATTAAGTGATTTTGTTTATGCAAATTTATTTATAACAAGTTTTGTGTAGCGAAGGTTACTTTTATTTTTGTTTTCTTTTTTTTATTAAACAGATGATATATAAATTTAAATTTATTAATTTAACAAATACATATTTGTTCAATTCACAATGATTGTTTTATCGTTTAAAGTATTATTTGCAAAGAAAATTTCAAACAAAATTTTTCAAATTAGTTTGTTTTTTTTTTGGGAAATCTTGTTTGTAATTGTTCTTCGAATAGAACTTTAAACTATACAACAAGGATTGTGAATTAAAAATATTGTGCTAATCGAGCCATAACCGCTAAAATAGCTTAAGCGACAAATTTTTTGAACTTCCTTTTTTTTACGAAAATCGACTACTAAAGATGGCAAATATTCGATATTGATCAAAAATTTAACTTCTGAAATTATGTCGCGTTAGCTTTTTTGACGGTTGTAGTAAGATATTGGAAAGATTTGCTACAACTTGAATTGCACATTAAAACTTCTCAGAGAGTAGCCATATAGCTGTAAATTTTCAAATAATTAAAATAGTTTCTTGACATCAGCAAAAAAGTTGGAACGATATATAGAATAAGGGTGGGATACGATAGGACCTGTCGTACTGTATTTCTAGTTCTGTATTCTAGTTTGCACATAATCAACAAGAGGGTATTAACTCACAATTTTAAAATTTTCACTAGAGACGAAAAACTGTTTGTAGTTATATTTTAAAAGAATTTGAAATTTCGATTACATCATAGTAAGCAAATTCCATTTGAAAATATTATTGGGGAAGAATATTATTGGGGAAGAATATCTACGTTTTGAAAAGAGTCACAACTCAAATAAAAATTGAGCAATTTTATCATAACAACTATCACATTTCGAATCATAATCGTAAAGTAACACAAATTTTATCAACAAAAGAGTAATCGGAATACGCTGAAATTTTAATAGCAGATATATATTGATGTTTTTATGTGATTTCTTGCAAAAAGTGAAATTTTAAACATTTTGAGTTAATACCTTCTTGTTGATGAGGTGCAAGTTGAGAAAAGTTTATCATAAATAGGAAAAATTCCCTTCTTACTTGAGTTCATATTAAAAGATTATAAAAAACTAAATCTTCCGAACGTATGACCATATCAAGCCAACTATTTTGTCAACAAAACTTTTAAGCTTAGGATAAAGTTTAGTATCCAAAACTTAATTTTTTCTTAAATTATTTTTATATCATTTATGTCTATAATCAATCCGTGGTAATATAAGTCCATTATTCGTCAATAAATTGAACTATCGAATTGAAACATCAATATTATACTCTTGAGCATTTCACTGCTGTGTTAAGTCCCATCATTTGCTGTGTTAGCTCTTTGCTTAAATTCTTTTGATCTTTAACATTTTTTAATTTTTATTTCTTTGCAGATGATGAATTTTCCGATCGCATAGGTGGCGTAGAGTTTAATGCTAACAGACCCTTCCATTACATCATATGGGATAAAAAGACGAAATTCTTTGAAGGCAACTTCAAAGCTTAATTTAAAAAAAAAAATTGAAATGTAATACTGCTTACATTTCCATCGAGGTTAGGCATTATACTTGGGCCAAAATCCTTAAGTAGCTGGTGTCAGATACAAACCAATGATCAAACCCATATAATTTAAATGCAATTTAAAGGTGTTTGATCACAGGTTTGAGTTCAATCCAAGTCTACTAAGTATCTGTCTGTCCACGGCAGGCGCTACTCCAACTTTACCTTTTTGGGATAATATTTTTTTTAAATCTTGCATAAGAATTTTAATGTAATTTTGCTATAAACAATTTATTTAAATATGGAATAAAGTAAAAAAAAAATAAAAATCAACAATCTAACTCCGATTACCGGCTTTTTTTGAAAAATTTTAAAATTATTAAAAACCACGAACGAAATTTTTTTTACATTTTTGTAACATATTCATATGAGTGACAAACAAATTTTCAAAAAAAAAAATTCACAAAGATTTATTGTCCCAAATCTTGAAACCCTGCAAACAATTTGTTCTTTGACTGAATAACACATTATTTTCGTTTGAGAAGCGCAAAATATATAGGGAAGCCCTTAAAAATCTACCTTTTATGAGAGTCCAATTATATGATAGCAAGAATCCATTATTGTTTGCTTACAAATACTCTGAGTATTTTTTAATGGAATACAAATACTTAGCTAATTGACCAAAAGTTATAGTCAGCTGAACGTAAAATCAAAGTTAATTTATTGGAAATTGAAGTACGAATCAGTTTTAATTTAAAAATTCAATTCATTAATAGGTATTAAACTAAAGTACTATTAAAATAAGTACTTTTACGTAACGACATAAATAATATAATAATTTTTATTCATTACGATTCCTCATTGTTAGACATATGTGCCCTTAATTATTAAAAAGGTCTAAGTCATGTGCATTTTTGCTACGAAATATCGAATCAATCTTTGAAAAACTTCAATAAATATTTAAAAAATATTAAATATATATAAAAATAATATAATATAAAAATACTTTTTAATTTGTTCAAATGTAATCTACTAAATATCTCGAGCAGAGAAATATATGACTTAGACCACTTTCATAATTAAGGGCACATGTATAATAATTACATAAATATGTAAGTACCACTCATTACTTTTTAAGCCACTAAAACATTAATACTCATTACGTAACTATCGAAAATTGTTTGATAAGAATACAAAAAAGCATTTTTAATTTTACTGATCTGCCATGTTTAAACTTTTATCAAATTTTATTGTAATTTTATTTTATTGCAAGCTTTTATCGAAGGCTTTGAGGGTGTCGACCGAAACAAGAAATTCCGTAACGAAAATAAGAACCTAAGACTTATTTTATTTGAATCGCTCAGTGTATGTTATCCCCTAAAGTATGCTATTGATTTTATTAACACAAAGTATTGCTAGAACTGATTTTTACATGTAGGAAAACACAATGTGGCAATCGTCGTTGACAAAAAATTATAAACACAAACAAACAGACAATTCGTAGGTTTCTTATTTTAAAAAATAGATTTGTATAAGTTGATAAAGAAATGCTAAGCAATAGCTTTATCATGGCAGTCCCCGAGTGCCACACGTATTTTTTTATATAATTTTTTTGTATAATAGTGATCTCCCACTTCTATGCGAAATTGCAAATTTTATCAAGATTCAGAGTTCATATTTTCAGATGATAGCAATGGACCACTATCGGTATGTGCACCTTATCGTAAATGATGTTTACCAAGAAAAATTATGGCTTGTATGATCTAAAGGCTAGGACTCATTATCCTACACAATCGCACGACTTTTGAAAAAATTTCTCATATATATATAGACATATAAATGTCTCTTAAACATTTTCATAAAATCGATCATGGTTTTAATTTTACACTTGAGATATCCCCACAGGAAGAAGTCCATATTGGTAAAGGAAGAGTTTGTGAAAGATAATTTGTGACACCATATTTTCAGAAGATCAGTTGTACATGGAAAATGTCTCTAGTAGGCAATGACATATATGGCGTGATTAACCTTACTTTTTATTTTTTTTTAAAGAGAAGTAACACTCAGACAATGAAGGTCTACTACTATTCTAGGTTTCACCTTTTTTTAGGAAAGGAATAGTGAAGCCAGGCAGTGAGGGGAGAGACAGAGAAAAGATACATTCTTTTACAACTCTGCTTTTACACGTTTTTTATTAAATAATGCAGTGTTGCTGCACCTCTGGTGTTAAAATGTGGGGTATTCATTTTTTTGCAGCTGTGGTTAGTTGCCATTTTATCGGTTATTTTATTTTGCCGATGAATCTGCTACACGACGAAGGAGGGCGCTCTGATGTTACATCTGCTGACGTCGGTATAGTTCAGTGACCAGTGACTATGCCTTCATCACTTGAACTTTCCTACACCAACTGATTCAAAGGGACCATGCACTAGTACATGGTCATGTTATTCTTTAGTGACTGTTGGATACAGGAATTTAACCCAGTGTCTTCGATTTTGTAGTCAACTTGTTAACTACTTCACCAAACGTTACCTTCAATTTTGTTATGCTGGAAATATGTTCTTTAATTATAGCAAAGATATTTATGCAGTTCATCTACCAATTCATCTAACGTACCCATTTAACGCTCCAACTGCAACTGCTCGTTCATCCCCTTTACGTACCTTTTCACAATGTATAGTTAAGAGTTAACCTGAACTTTAACTGACAGTTCTTCATAGAAAACCTGCCGTTAAAGTCCCTGTTGTATTTTAACCATACATTGTGAAAAGGAACGTTAATCTTGTAAAAAACAATGTGCGATCCACGCACCAGCATCTCATCTACTGTTGCCAGAAAGTTTTACAAAAAATCTGTAAGAATCGGGAACAAACTCTGAAAAATCTTAAAAATTATTTTAAAAATCTGCAACAATAGAAACAACTTCGTCTGTAATTGGTTTTTTTGTCCCAGTTTAAACATGCCATTGCGAATGGGGTACATCGTGGTATTATGTGATCTATTTATTACTAAAGAATATTTTCGATTTTGTTCACTAGAAAGGAATAATTTCAGGGCAATAAAATGTAACATTTCCTTTACTTTATTTCATTGTTACGACTGTTCTTTAGCGATAAATTTTACTTCTATCTCCATTTACTAAAAATTAATAAGAACTCGTTACAAACTGTAAACGAAAGACCAAAATTTAACATAGATAAAAAATCTTGAGTAAAGATCTTCCTTAAACAAAAAATATGCTTAACTGAAACAAATAATTTTTGTTTATTTTACCAACAAAAAATTTTTTATTTCAAGGTCGAAAACCTTTGTTGTTAGCACGTGATCCCCTTTTATTTGCATAATTTATTATGTTTGTGAAATTAAAAAAAAATTATTTATTTATTGTGTATATCGTAGACCTTTATTTTACTAAATATTAATTTTTTCTGTTCAGCTTGAGGTCTGATTATAAAATTTAAAAAAAATTATCTCAATTTCCAACCCTAAAACCAAAATTTTGATTTGATTAGTTTTTAATATTAATTTATTTCTTTCTGAAATATAGAATTTATTTAATTACCAAAAGTTTGGTTCAGATAGTTTTATATGACAGAAGAAGCTTTAGTTGTCCAGGTCTTTTTCTAATTATTATTCCAAGCTATTTCTTTCTAAGACATAAAGTACATTTAATTTGTAAACAAAAAAATAATAATTTACCTAGTTACTTTTATATACCAAACAAATTAAATTTTTCAACCATGGAATCATCCTATTTATATATTTCTTACTCCCTACACCAATCTACTTCTTTAAAAAATTTATAAAATATGTTTAGTGAATAAAGAAATAAGGAAATAAGGAACAAATTAGTTATATTAAGTTGTTTTAATATCCAAGAAAACTTAAAATTTTTCAGCCCTGGAGCTATGGTTCTTATTTTTAAAATTTTTAATACAAAACTTTTGTTTCCATAACATAAAATATATCTAACTTGTAAGGAAAAAGAAAAAAATAATTAGCCCTTCTAACTTTTATTGTCACAAAAAGTGCTAGTTTCCCAACTCTGGAATACTCTTTTTATATTTTTCTGATTTCTAACATATATTTCTTTTAAGAATATGAGATATGTTTAATTTATATAGAAAAAGTAAAAATTAGTTTCAGTAGGTTACTTTTATATAAGAAAAAAAGTTAAAGTTTTCCAACCCTGGAAACGTTCTTATATTTAAGTAATTTTTTTTAGATTTTAAATACTAGTTTTATTCGTATAGAAATATAAAATAAGTTTACTGAACAAAAAAATTAAAATTAATTTTAGCTATTTTCTTTTATGTGGCAAAATAAAGTTTAAGTTTTCCAGCTCGGAAAATGTCTGCTCGATTTTGCAGATTTTCAACACTAACCTATTTTGGACAATTTTTGATATACCAGTCCAAGAACGAAGTCTCTATCTTTTCTGGGAGCTCAGAAAACCGATTTCACGTACATCTGTCGGACGGACGGACAGACGGACATCGCTTATTCGTCTTTCCTATGCATAAGAATCCAGAATATATATGTATACTTTTTGGATCGCATAATCATATTTTGAAAATAAAGCATGGAACAACAAATCTATATATACCCTTTTACATATTTGGTAAAGGGTATAATAAAATAATACAAGTGGCATCAAGTTCTATAAAGCATGAAACAAAGCAATATTTAGGACGTCGACTTAAAATGCAAAAGATGTTTGAAAGAACAAAATGGAAGAAAGATACATACAAACATATGTATGTATAAAACCACATTATCACATGATGTAGCGACGCATTGTCGACTCAATATTCAGACATCTCTGGCCAGCGTTGGCTGAAACTAGTAGTTTATCCAATATATACTTACATATTTTTTACAGCAGTTCGCTTTATCTTTCACCAAAAATGGTAAAGGGTATATATAGGAGTTTGTCATTCGGTATGTAATTTCCCCAATATTCATATGCAACCCATAAAGCACACATCGCTCATTTATTGCAACATAGTCATATCTCAAAAAATGATTTTTAATGATTTTTAATGATGATTAATCCTCATTTCGTTTCTTCTTTTTTACTCCCCTTTTATAGAAAAATAAAATTTTCTTTTTCATTAAGTTGTGTGTAAATCGAAAACTTTAAACTCATTTTCTAGCGAACTAGTCTTTTTTTTGAGTTATGACTACGTTGCAATAAAGGAGCGATATGTATATTCTGGGTACATAAAAATAGGGAAGACGAATGAGCGATGTTTGTCTGTCTGTACGTGAAATCAATTTCCGAATGTCCCAGAAAAGCTAGATACTTTGATCTTGAACTGGTATGTCAAAGATTTTCCAAATCAGATTAGTATTGGAAATCAGCAAATTCAAAAACACGACTTCAGAGCTGGACAATTTAAACTTTTTTGGTATATAAAGTTTCGAGTATCTAGATGAAACTAATTTTTGTTTTTTTTTCTTAATTAAGCCTATTTTATATTTCAATAAAAAATAAGTTGGTGTTAAATTAAAAAAAAAAAACTAAAAATACGATTCCAGGGTTTGAAAATTTAAATTTTTTTATAGGTAACCTACTTAAAATTATTTATTTTCTCTGTAAATTAAAAGTATTTTGTGCTTTGGAAATAAATCAGAAAAATATAAATGTATGATTCCTGTGGCTGGAAGACTTCTTCAAATTGTTTTAGTACATAAAAGTAAACAGTTCAAATTACATTTTTTTCTTTAGAAATTATGTATATTTTTTAAATATTTTTTGTATTTAAGAGAAATATGGCTTGGTATAAAAAAACGGAATAATTAAAACCAGCTGTAGAGGTGGAATATTTAAATTTTTTTTTGGTATACCGAAGTTATTAACGGCCTGGTCCGCGATGTCAACAAGCAATTATCTGTCACTTAGTTATATTGAAAACAAAAACAAAATAAGAAAATTTGTCTTTATTTTCAATATAACTAAGTGACAGATAATTTCTTGTCGACATCGTGGGCCAGGCCGTAAATAATACACAATTTGTTCTGTTTGATTAAACAAATATGACATTTTATGTAGATCTTTGTTCTAAGGTTTTTTAAATTTGATATTAAATTATAATTTAACAATAAATATAATCACTCATTAGTCTTACGAAGCTTTGCGATATATTGCTTATTTTCTTTTAAATCCATGACCACACGTTGACAATTTGTAACGAGTCTCTATTAATTTTTAGTATATGGATATTACATAAAATATATCGCTAAGGAACAGTCATAACCAAAAAATAAATTAAAGGACATATTCCATTAAATTTTCCTGAAAATTATACTTTTTGCTAAACCAAATCTAAAAATTCTGTGGGAATAAATAAATAGTTTGTATAGTAGATACTCGTATCACGAGTATCTTATATAATGCAATAATGGCAAAGGGATATTTTATTTGAGATCCTAAGCCGTTATGTAATATTAAATTTTATAAAATACCGGAAAAATTTAAATAACTTAGCATAGTTGGTGTGCGCTTAGGTACAATACTTTGACTGTTTTAGGACTGTCAAATAGTAGTACCTGTGATTGTATCGACTTTTTCACCCTTGCCATAGATTCCTAGCAAAAAATTTTCAAGATTTTGTAATGGGTAGTACTCTTTGAAATGGTAGTACTCATTACAAAGTAATGAGTGGTACTTATTTGTCTAACTATTTTATGTATACAATAATGACTGTCCTGTAATGAATAAAATAACTACTTATTTATATCATTACGTCAAAGTACTTATTGTACTAATTTCTAGTTAATAATGAAATATATCTAGAGAAATATAAAATAACTTTGGTTTACATAATTTTTATTATAAAATTTAAGTATTTTCGCTTATTCTTCAATATACGTGTTCATATATTTTCTATGTTAAAAAATTCTATTTGTTTTTATTAGGACAAATTGCCAATAAACTTTTGAATAATTTTAGGCAAAAAGTAATCTTTTAAGCAAAAAAAAACAAATAACTGATTAAATTTTGAATACTTTTAGGCAACCAAAAATCTATTAACTTTTGGATATTTGTAGGCAAAAAGTATAGGGTACCGCATACTTTTTGAACTTCTCAAACAAAAATAATGGGTTATTCAGTTAAATTGTAAGTATTTACGACTGGGACACTTTTTTGCATTCTAGTAGGCAAAATTTTTTGCTGCGTTGTGCCGCTTTTTCTAAGAACCATAGTTGACTTTAGTCAGATTTTACATGCAGCATTTGCATGCAAATGAAATGCATGTAAAATGCGCACTGTGAACCGTTTTAGGAAATTGTGTTGCCAAAACATGGAAAGCAATCTTTAAATGCATGACACAGAGTCCACAAATGCATAATTATTTAAGATTGCTTGCAAATATTTTAGTAAGGAAAATTTTATGTATGGATTATATAGAGCCACATTTGCCAAAAAAAGCTCCACCTACAAATATTTTGGACCTCGTTTTTTGAACGAAAATCGATTATTTACGATCGCAAATAATCGATTTTGGTCCAAAAATTGAGTTCGAAAATTATGTCGCTTAAGCCTTTTTTGGAAGCTATGGCACATTGCAATGCATCGGTGAAGGGTATATAAGATTCGACACAGCCGAATATAACACTCTTACTTGTTTTTATATCTTTCATTCTTTGTTTTTATTTGGTTGTTCTTATTTCAATAAATCCAGATTAATTCATTGGTTTTGTTGTTTTATTTCAACAACAACTGTTGATTGGTGCTGCTTTTTTTAATGTCTGTAGTTGTAATATTCTTTACCCATGCATTCAAACGTCAGTTTTAATTTTTTTCATTTTTATACCCTTTACCAAAAAATGGTAAAAGGGTATATATAGGTTTGTCATTCCGTTTGTAATTTCTACAATATTAATAAGCGACACATAAAGTATATATATTCTGGATCCTTATGCATAGGGAAGACGAACAAGCGATGTCCGTCTGTCCGTCTGTCCGTCTGTCCGTCTGTCTGTACGTGAAATCGGTTTTCCCAAGCTCCCAGAAGAGCTAGAGACTTCGTTCTTGGACTGGTGTGTCAGAAATTTTCCGAAAAATTTTGCTATTGAAAATCAGCAAAATCGAGCACACGGTTTCATAGCTGGAAACCTCATACTCAATATTCCCATAGAAAATAACTACCGAAAACAAGTTTTCATTACTTTTTTATTAAATTAACTTATTTTATACTTCGGTATGAATAAAATTGGTATTTATAATTAAAAAAAAAATTTTAAAATTTAACAAAATAAAAAAAAAACGTTTCCAGGGTTGGAAAACTTTAACTTATTTCCTAATAATTAAACATATTTCATGTTTTAGGAAGAAGGCTATTTTCTCAGGAACGGTAAAAGCTACGGGTCTGAAATTTGGACAGTGTATGTAGAACTTTGGTCGCTACAACAACAAATATATAAATGCTAAAAATTAAAGGGTGTTTCAAAACTTTTAAAATCCCATGTAATATAGATACAATTGTATGTATGTATGTACATATGCATATTGACACTTGAAATTTGTAAAATTAGTGTATTTTTATATATGCTGCAACAATTAACACTAAAATTAAAAAAAATTTAAATTAAAGGGTGGTCCATCAGTTAATGCAATTTTGACTATGTAATTTTAACAAATTGCTATATCTTGGAAACCGTAAGAGCTAAACTGTTGAAATTTTCAAAAACGGTAAAACTAAAAAATCCAAAAATTATAAAATCGCCAAGAATTTAAAAAAAAATCGCCAAAGCGAAAAAAATCGCC